>CM060635.1:15484296-16084296 GCA_030578275.1 Meda fulgida | reverse complement strand
ATTAAATTGATCAAAAGTCACAGTAGTAAATACATTTATAATGTAAAAATGTATAAGGTTGTCTACAAAAAAAAGATTTCTGAAGGATCATGTGACATCGAAGACTGGCGTAATGATGCTGAAATTTCAGCGTTGCCATCACGGGATTAGATAACGGTTTATCTAATATTTAAATAATATATAATAGTTATAATATTAAAGTTATTACTGTTTGCACTGTATTTTATGTATTGGTCAAATAAATGCAGCCTTGATGAGCATAAGAGAAGTTTTCTTTCAAAAACATTAAAAGATCTTACCGACCCCAAACTTTTGAACAGTAGTTTACATCATAATGTACAACTCTAAATCCAATCCTACATTCAAATATGCCATGTATGTAGGTCATTCATGCCTTGACATAATAAACATCAGGTTTCCAAGAAAGCCCTTGTGTTTGACCTTTTTGCCATTTGATCAGGTGACCATGCTGCAGGAGGAAAGGAACAGCCTCCTGGCTGAAAATGACCTCTTGACTGATCGAGCCAATCAGCTTGATACATTTGATGACCCCAGCACTCCATCAGGGAGGAAGCACAGCCAGCTACAAATACAGTTTGAGCAGCTTCAGGAGGAGACCTTCAGGTACAGCTTCATCTAACTACACATCTCACACTCTCACAAATCCAAACTAACTGGCCAAATATTGTCTGAAAAACATACTTGATATTAACCTGCTTTTGTTCTGAATATAGTTGTTGTTGTATAAGTAGACAAATATTGAAATAATGAACCAAGTGTGGGTAGAATGTCTCCGTTTGAAATAGCTTGCAGTGTGAATAATAAATGTGTGTGTAATCTCCAGACTGGAGGCAGCTAAAGATGATTACCGCATCCACTGTGAAGAACTGGAGAAACAACTAGTGGAGCTTCAGCATCGTAATGATGAACTGACCAGCTTGGCTGAGGAGTCACGATCGCTTAAAGATGAATTAGACATATTAAGGTATGTGCTGGGTCATACGTGTTTCCACATGCAGTCTTTGCCAGTATTCTGTTTGACTGTTATGGGAAGTCTTTATGATTCATTTGTGTTTGTTTAGGAGCTGCTCTGACCGGGCAGTGAAGCTAGAGGCCTCCGTTGAGACGTACAGGAAGAAGTTAGAAGATCTAAGTGACCTCAGACGGCAAGTGAAAGTTTTGGAGGAGAAGAATATGACCTACATGCACAACACGGTCAGCCTTGAAGAGGAGCTGCGCAAGGCCAATGCTGCTAGAGCTCAGTTAGAGACTTATAAGAGACAGGTACCGTTTAAACATGTTACCAGTTTAATTTTAGTGTTTTTTTGTTTTTTTTACTCAGCCATTAAATAGTTGTCAGGATATACACTACTGTTCAGAGGTTCTTTTTATTTATTTTTTAGAAATTAAAACTTTTAATCTGCAAGGATGCATTAAACTGACCTACAGCACAACAGTTTTTAACATTGATGATAATAAGCAAGTTTCTTGAGCACCAAATCATCATATTAGAATGATTTCAGAAGGACCATGTGACTCTGAAGACTGGAGTAATGATGCTGAAAATTCAGTTTTGCCATCACAGGAATAAATTACACTTCAATATGTTGAATTCGAAAACAATTATTTTACTTTGTAACAATATTTCACAATATAACTGTTTGTTCTGTATTTTTTAAGTTAGTCTTGGTGAGCATGAGAGACTTTCAAAAACATTAATCTCATAAAAAAAATCTTACCGACCCAAACTTTTGAACAGTAGTGTAGAAATGGTGACCACAATCATGTTGGAGTATTTTATAGAATATACATAGAGGTTCACACACATCTTCAGACTTGAAAGTGATATATCAGCATTACATTGTTTCTGTAACTTCAGGGTCAGGAGCTCCACAAGAAACTGTCTGATGAGTCCCGTAGGGCTGATAACCTGGCCTTTGAGATGAAGAAATTTCAGGAGAAATATGATGCTGTTCTGAAGGAGAAAGAGGTAGACAGACACATTCACATGCAAATACTCAGACAACACTTAACACTGTACATTAGATGATTTAATGCTAACGTGTGTCATTTCTGTGCCACTAGCGGCACCAGACATAAAAACTCTGTGATATCTGTGTTTCATCAGAGGATCAGCATTGAGCGGGACACTCTCAGAGAGACCAATGAAGAACTGCGATGCACACAGGCCCAACAGGACCAGCTATTACTAGCAGGTACAGTATGACTGCAGATACCACACCTGGAAGTTTATGTCCCTCTAGGAAATTATTCCATTTGAATGAAGACGGCTGCTCACAGACATGAATTGGTACAGACAAGCTCTGCCGAATGCATTAACAGCTCTTCCACTCCTTCAAGGAGGGATTTGTTTGGCATAGGCAATTTAAATTCAACCAAATCAGCTAGTTCAGAGGCAGTACAACCTGTTACATTTATATTCTCACCACAGTGCAGCCTTGAACCCAGCTATTTCAGTGATCTGTCTGGGTCACTTCACAGCTCAGTAAACACAAACTGAAAATTTAGTTTTGGAGATGGTATGAAATTTGAACTTGTTCTTATTTCACACTTCACAGCAAAGTATCAAACAGGAAGTCCAAGCCATGATAACCTAGCAGCTGAGATGTTGCCCATTGAGTACAGGTATGACACATGTACGAGGTAAATCATCGCACATCCTTCAGAAATCATTCTCAAACATTTCTTCTTATTATCAATGTTGAAAACAGTTGTGCTGCTATTTTTGTGGAAACCATTGTGCATTGTTTTTAAGGATTTTTTGATGACTAGAAAGTTCAAAAGCATAATTCAATTCACATTTATTTGAATAGAGCTTTTCACAATACATATCGTTTCAAAGCAGCGATTTTGGTTTATTTTAACTTAATTTTGTGCAAAAATCAAATAAAGAGTGAAGAGAAAGAATTTTAAATGGCTGTTAGGACTACTGTTTATAACATCACAATGGAAACAAGGTCATTAGGAAGACTAGAATGCCACTTGTCTTTGTAATGTCTTTATGATTCACATACATCTTTTATGCATTCAAAATTTAGGACACCTAAATATTTTGTATATGTTAATGTGAATACTGTATCTGCTTCTCCAGGGAGAAGTTCATCCGTCTGCAGCATGAGAACAAGATGTTGCGGCTGCAGAAGGAGGAGTCTGAGAATGAGCGCATAACTGAACTGCAGGAGCAGCTGGAGGAGGCCCGGCGTGGACGGAGCCAACTGGACACTGAGAAAAGGTACAGATTGACATAATGCATCAAATAGAAACTATACTGTACATTCAGAATGCATTTTTAAAAGTTGTACCATTTTTAACTTGACACTTGTTAAAAAAGAGTGACACTGTGTCTTAGTTTAAAATAGCAAGCTTAATTGATTTGATAGATTTGACACTGTTGATTTAATGGGTATATTTTCATTTAGTCAGTTTCAGTCAATCTGTAAAAGTCTTGTGTATTGTTTTGTGTATTAAGGTTAAACAGTGAAAGAATCAGCGAGCTGCAGCAGCAGGTAGAGGATCTGCAGAAGGCCTTGCAGACACAGGGAGCCAAACCTGACGATGTAAGTGTGTGTTTAGGCCTCTTGATGGTGCTGTTTTGGCACATTTTTGGTTAGTGCTACATAAACGTGCACTTTGTTAAATGATCTGGGCTGTGTTTCTCAAAAGCATAGAGAGCTAAGTTGATCGTAGAGACCATTGGTTTGTAATTCTACTTAGGCTTACGATGCTTTTGGGAAACGCAATCGCAGTCCTGGTCTTTCATATGTTTTATGGTAGTGACTTATCATTTAAAAGTCACATTGTTTGCTTTCTTTTTATACAGTCTCATCTGAAAAGGAAGCTGGATGCTCATATGTAAGTTTAGACATTTGATTTGATTTTTTTTATTTTATTTGAGCACCTTATACACCTGAAGCTGATGGTCCAAATGGTTTTTTGTTTTGTTTTTACCAGGGTGCAACTGAATGAGGCGCAAGATGAAATCATGAAGAAGAAAGAGCTGTTGGAGGACCTTCAGCCAGACGCTACTCAAACAAGTTAGTTCCAAATTTTGATCTGACCCTATATTTTACACCAAATTTCCCTTCATGACTTCATAGACAAGAATGAGTCACACTCACTTACTTAAACCATAAACTTTGATGTCTAGAGTGACGTTATGACCCTCTTTGAGTCAAAGAGAACTTTTAACTTTAAAATACCTCTCAGTTATAGAGATAAATGTCATTTTCAGGTGTGAAAATGGACGAGCTGGCAGCTGCGCTGAAGAAGAAAGATGAGGACATGAGGGCGATGGAGGATCGATACAAGATGTACCTGGAGAAAGCGCGTGATGTAGTTAAATTAACTTCAGCTCTCAAATACGTAGCCTATTTTGCTACTGAATGACTTGTGCTCTTAAATTGATAAAATACAATTTTGTAGTCATTTTTAAGTACTCAATATTTTCATGTTATTGAATTATGTACAATTAGGAGGAACCAATCAAAATGTTTTTTGTTTTTTTTTGCTTATTAATTAACTACAATTTTAATCTGACAGTATGTTTTCTTGCATACTTTTGAGCTTTTTTGAAATTTTTTGGGGAAAAAAGGAGTGGTTTTACATCTTCCAATGGTTAAATACATCATATTGTGCATTTTTTAAGGTGATTCGAGCTCTGGATCCCAAGCTAAACCCAGCCTCAGCTGAGATCCAGTTACTGAAAGCGCAGCTCGCTGAGAAAGACAAGAGGATGAATGCTCTGGAGGTAGAGCAGCCATCTCTTCTTACAAAATTTCAGATTTAATTCATCACTTGCCAAGTGATTCTTTCCAGTTTGTTGTTCCTTTACTCATGTCTGTTCTTGTGCAATATTTACCCAGCGGGAGTGTGAACAGGCCAAACTGAGGGAATATGAGGAGAAGTTAGTTGTGACAGCTTGGTATAATAAGGTATGTTTATAATGTACAGTGTCAATTAGCAATGCTGTAAGCTATTTATTTAAATTAAATATGCAGTAAGACATTTATATATTTATGTAAATTAAATGCTGTAAGGTATTGCGATAAAAAATTTTTCTTCTATTTAACCTGTTAAAAATATTTAACGCAATTAATGCTGCATTGTTTGTTTTTTTCTGTCGTCCTTTGGCTGTGCTACAGTATATGATAACGCTATCATTCATTCAAGTGTTATTAAACCATTCAAGCGCCATAAGATGCAAAAGAGAACTCAAATGTTTACTGGCGCACAGAAAGCCACATTGAGTTCTCTTTTACACTTGAACGGACAAAAACACACAAAATTATGCCAAAATTCCTGTTTTGTCAAGTATCCTCGTAAGCACAGTCTTAAATGAGTTAAAGAGTGTTAAATGAACGCAGAGGATTAGTGTTGAACCCTGATTAAAGGCACATATTACAATGGGTTTGTGAAGATTGTTTTAAGGTCACTTAAATTCAATTTTGTTATTTTTTTAAGCGTATTAAATGTTAATGTTGATAGCTTTCAATTATACTGTAATGTTGAGTGGCTATAGGCCTAATTAATTTCTAATATTAAAAAAAAAACGTAATAGAGACAGTGATACTGGCCTTCATTCATTATGCTTAGTAAATAAAACAAATGTTTAAAATATACTCTTTTTATGTTGTTTCTACATTATTTTGGAGATTAAAAGTGAAAGTATTACAACAAAAATATATTAAAAACTTTAATGTTAGGTTTGATTAATCGCGATTAATTACAGAAAATGTGCGATTAATTGGTTTTTTTTAATCGATTGATAGCACTAATATATATTTATAGGAAATCACTGAAAAAATATCCCTATTACCTGATATTTAAAACTTAAATATGTCTTAAAATATCTATCTCTGTGACTGCCGTAGATTCTGTAAACTTCAATAAAAAATAAAAAAAACATTTAGCTAAACAGAAGATGCACTTTCTGTCTGTTTAGCCGGGTGCACACTGTACAGTTTGGCCTAAATTTGGCCGTCTGAGACAAATTTTGCGAATCCTAAAAGATTCCTCTGGTCCTACGCCAAAATCTGTAGTCTTTGATCGCTAGTTTGACATGTTCGCCGACAGCCGATTAATGACTATTGTTATCAAATTTTACCTCAGCTGAAATTCTGCCAGTGTCCGAAGTTTTTTTGAGGCGCAGTCCTGCTGTGTGTCTTCTCCTACAACGACCGTCAAATCAAAAAACACAACTTGCTCCACACTCTACACGCAGTCTTAATTTTATTTTTTATTTTCAAGACGAGCCATAATTCAAATAAACGCTGGAGATTGTTTGTTTTCTTGCCACAATTTCAATCCCACATGTGAATGCAGCTCACCGTCACTGATGAAGTGAAACTCCACACGAGCCTTCTTGCACGCGTCTGTTTTTAAAGTCTAGTCTGTCGTACGGTCTGACATTACTGACATCTGAGATCTTACAGTGTGACATGGCTTTAAACTGTGATCATGTTTGTGAAGTCTGACAAGTAACAATCGTAAAGGACTATTATATATCGTACAGTGTGTACCTGGCTTTCGACATTTTGCTCATTTATACAACACATTTAAGCATTTTATTGTTTTGTTGAAAAATCAGCAATGATTTACCTTGTGTTGAGTGTTTTTTGTTGTTGTTGTTGTTTTGTCTTGTTGTGCAAAACATACAGAGTTTGAACTTCCAGAAGATGGCAATGGAGTCACGTCTTAGTGGGCGATCCAACTCTCTAGTGCCGCCCGGCCAGTCCTTCCTGGCTCAGCAACGTCAGGTGACCAACGCACGGCACAACATGCCCATCAACGTGGCTGCCACTTCTTCTAAGTAACCTTGTCCTCAGTACTTCCCCAACTTCCTGCTCTTCTCCTCCTTTCTCTCACGTGCACACTCAAGTGACCTTAAGTACACTTAACAAGGGGACAAGCATGCCATGATGAACAATAGCAAGTCCCCTCACTCTCTACAGTTACACATGTATGCATAATAATGTACATAAGGAGTTGAATTCTGAAGAAGGTTACTCAATCAGCACACAATGCTATACAGTAGCAGTCTTTTTCACTTTCAGTACTAAACAAACACCTGTAACAGTCTGCAGCAGGGTCACTTCTGAACCAGCATCGATACTAAAGGTCAATCTTTTGTCATGCTCACTCAGATTGTGTGGAAAGAAATGCATTCAATGCTTCAACAGGTCCTGTAATGGTAGCATGCATGCTTTTGCTAGGAATGACTTCCAATGATACACTATGCAGCCGTGGAATATATTTGTAATTGCGCAAGTACAACATATAAAACATTTTGCCCTAACTAATCACAATGCTTAGATCGGGAGGAAGATGTATTTGGTGCTGGACACCAGATTCCTTAGTTTGTTTCTTCCTATTACAATGACTTTCTCAGACAACAAAACTACATTAAAAAAAGACATGCATATAATCATTCTGATTGATTAAATCTTAAATCCAGGTGCTTTATTCAGCCAGTTATAGTATTTTATATTCAGTTGACTGTGATAGGACTCTTGCATGCTCTTTTAACAAGCAGAAGGGCCTTTTTATCCACTTAACGTTTCCTGTCTGTGTGAAGACCTCAATTATCAGGATTTGAACACCAGCACAGAACTATAACAGGCCATAGAAAACTGCTGTGACGGCTTTGAATGTGTTGTACGCCACTCTCAAAGGATACATGCGTGACTTGTGAAAATAGCTGCATTGTGAAATGGCTTTTGCTGTATTATGAAAATCTGCCCCTGCTTATGTTGATTTGACTGAGCTATCTGCTAATAGACTAGCTGTTGCGTTTTGAATAATTATGCTATCAGTTCTGTTTTAAAGGGTAAGGCCAATCATTGCAATTCTGATTTGTCTGTTCCGGTGTTTTATTCAGCTAGGCTTTTTGGCCTGTGATGGGTAAATGAGTATGTACTTTGAAATGCTAATATTTATGTATGATGTGTTCCAAAGAAGAAATCTTACATTTGTGAACTCAATTTTATGAGCACTGTCATTGTTTTGTGAGAGATTTTGAATAAAAAGATTGGACTCATATGGTATTCGAGTGATATTTGGAGTTAAAGAGCACTGGCAGCCTTCATTTACACGTGATGAATAAACTGAAGTTTGTTTTGCAATACCTTCTTGCCTTTTTAATGATCCTAGTGTTGAAGTCTTTACTCACCTCTCACCCCTAGATGGTGCCTAAATGAAATCTTTCCTAATTATAAGTGGGTGCTTGCCAATGGCAAAGCACTCACTATTGTTATTGCTCATACTTCTTCCACTTTTTTTTTTGCACCCAGGGGTGCAAAAGCGGCCAAAAAAAACGCATAGACTTAGCATTGTGAAAAACTTTCATGACTCATAGCTCTGAGCGAGGATTTCGTTGAAAGGTGTAATTTACCACATTTGAAGAGGCTGGTAGGCTCTGTAAGAACATACCTCACAATGGGGTAAAAGTTGTACCCCTGGGGGGCAAGAGGTGCCCAAAGTTGCCCCATTGACTTACTATGGCGAAGGTTGGCCCATGAAACGCATGTGTTTTCCCTACTATGGTAAATTGCATAGGGATATTTTATTGATCATAGCTCTGGATCACAGTGTCATAGAGACAAGTGGGCGGGCTCATTTTACTCAGACGACCAATCAGTCTCTCAGGATCATTGTGAAGCTAACAAGCCACGTCCTAGCAACCGTTTAGAGCACCATAGCAACAAGTTCCATAGATTTCCATTGAAAGAGATCAAAGAGATATCTTTGGACAGAAGTGTCATAGAAACATGAGGGTGGTCTCGTTTGACTCAGGGCAAAAAACAGCCAATCATGAATCACCTCAACACTTCCTAGCCCCGCGCTAGCAACCATTGTCAAGCACCTTAGCAACCAAAAACCAAAGAGGGATATCTTCCATTCTGAATGTCACAGAGGCGTGGGGGTTGGTTTATATCATTCATACAGACAGGCAGCCTTTGGCGTTTCGTCACTGGCAGCTCCCAAGCAACTCCATAGCAACCAAACAGAGTACCCTAGCAACCGTTTAACAAGACCCATATCTCTGCATCAGAACATGGTATAGAGATGGGGGTAGGCCCTTTTAACTAAATCATGGTAAATCATGCTAGAGCGTCATAAATTGTGGTTAATCATACTAGAAACATGGTGAATCATACTACAATGTGGTAAATCATACTAGAAACATGGTATATCATGGTAAATCATACTAGAACTTGGTATATCATAGTAAATCATATTAGGACAGAGTAAATCATACTAGAACATGGTAAATCATGGTAAACCATGCTAGCAACGTGGTAAATCGTTAACATGTTAGCAACATAGTAATGCTAGCATGCTGCTAACAACATGCTAATCATGCTAGCATTATGCTAATTTATTCTAACAAACATGCTAATTGCTAGCATCATGCTAACAAACTTGCTAATCATGCTAACAACATGCTAATCATGCTAGCAACATGTTATTCATGGTAGCATCTTGTTAAATAAATACTAGCATGATGTTAGCAAAACATGCTTATTATGTTAGCATGATGCTAGCAACATACTAATCATGTTAGCAACATGCTTATTGTGTATACAACATGCCGAGTGGTGAGTTTTGCCACTGCAAGCACCCACTCACATTTTCTTCAGGAAATGTACATTCTAGTTATTTTTGCAATTCCACTGTGTGACACTTGTAGTGCTTAAAGTACAGACAAATTAAAATCTGCAGATCTAATTTAACTTGAATAGAAATTATGATATTATATTATATATAAAAAAATATATTATAATATACTGAGTTACACAAACACACACTGAAGTGCTTGTTTTTAATTATCTGAAATCTGAAATAGAGCCTATACAAGGAAATATACAAGGAAAGTTCCTCAGTCTTAAAATGGCACACGAAAAGTTCAGCCCATAAACATATTGTGACATGAGATTATGGATTTCAGATTATTTATTATCATGATAAAAACCTTGCTTATTTGCTGACTAATACCTCATTATTAATTATCTGTTTAAAAACTTGAACATCATACCCTCACCCCACAATCTGAAATCTGTACCAATGTAGATTATTCTGTAATGTGTAACTTAACCTTTTCTCTCTTTTTTTTTCCACCTGGAACTAGGACAATGTTCATCCAGCACTTTACTCTAGTAGTTTTTGTAGACTAGGCATTACTAAGCATGTTTCATATATGGGAGCTAAAGCTGTTTTCTCTCAAACTTTTTAAACAAACAAGAACGGCTGAACTTTTGCATTTAAGCGGGTTAGCAAAAATGGCCATAACCTCCAGATTTGTTTTCTCAAAGATTTAAAATGTTAAGTGAAACATGTATAATATAATTGTTAATAATATTGTTTATTTATTTGTATAATAGTATTCCAAAAGTGAATATGATTTGTTCAGCGTGCCGTTGCATGGATCTTGAAGGGGTGTGGGGTGCGTGTTACTCCTATCACTCCATCGAGGTTGAGCTTCTCACCCTCTGCGGCTGAAAATCTAAATTTCCGGAACAAACTGACAAAGAATAAGAAGAGTTCCAGTCTAGCAAGCTGCTCCCCCAAACAGACCCTCTTTCCTGTGAGATATAGAGACAGAGTGGGGAAATAAGCATTCATTCAAATAAGTTCATTATGCATAGACTGTTCAAAAGTTTTGGGTCTGTAAGATTTGTAAAAAAAAAAAAAAATGTTTCTTATGCTCAGCATGGCTACATTTATTTGCTCAAAATACAGTAAATGGTAATATTGTGAAATATTATTATAATATAAAATACCTGTTTTCTATTTGAATATATTTTAAAATGTAATGTATTCCTGTGATGGCACTGATGAAAGCTGAATTTTCATTACTCCAGTCTTCAGTGTCACATGATCCTTCAGTGCTATTTTTTTTAGGATTGTTTGATGAATAGAACGTAGAATAGAAAGAGCAGCATTTATTTGAAAAAGTTACTTTTTGAAACATTGTCTTTACTGTCACTTTTAATCAATTTAATGCATCCTTGCTGAATAATGTCAGCAAATAAAAAATACAAATAATTGCTTTTATGTCCTTTAAAAAAATCTTTCTGACCCCAAACTTTTGAACAGTATTGTGAATGATTCCTAGTGAAGTCCTATCTGTGTGTGTTTCTTCTCTCACTTTACCTGCAGAAAAGGGCATAAACGCATCCCGCCTCACAAATTTGCCCTCTTTGTCTAAAAAGTGCCCAGGATTGAACTTGTAGGGTGTCTCCCATTCACTCTCATCAAAGAGAACAGAGTGCAGTATGGGTAAAATTGCTGTACCCTGGTTTATACAAAGAATCAGAAAGAGTCGGACTTCATGTTTTGACAAATGATAAAATTGACAATTCAAAGCGAAACGTTGAACAGCCACATTAAACTCTATGATAATGATATACAGGTGAAACTCGAAAAATTAGAGTATTGTGCAAAAGTTTGTGTATTTCAGTTATTCAAATTAAAAGGTGACACTAATATATTTAGTATATATACACTCACCTAAAGGATTATTAGGAACACCATACTAATACTGTGTTTGACCCCCTTTCGCCTTCAGAACTGCCTTAATTCTATGTGGCATTGATTCAACAAGGTGCTGAAAGCATTCTTTAGAAATGTTGGCCCATATTGATACGATAGCATCTTGCAGTTGATGGAGATTTGTGGGATGCACATCCAGGGCACGAAGCTCCCGTTCCACCACATCCCAAAGATGCTCTATCGGGTTGAGATCTGGTGACTGTGGGGGCCATTTTAGTACAGTGAACTCATTGTCATGTTCAAGAAACCAATTTGAAATGATTCGAGGTTTGTGACATGGTGCATTATCCTGCTGGAAGTAGCCATCAGAGGATGGGTACATGATGGCCATAAAAGGATGGACATGGTCAGAAACAATGCTCCGGTAGGCCATGGCATTTAAACGATGCCCATTTGGCAATAAGGGGCCTAAAGTGTGCCAAGAAAACATCCCCCACACCATTACACCACCACCACCAGCCTGCACAGGGGTAACAAGGCATGATGGATCCATGTTCTCATTCTGTTTACGGCAAATTCTGACTCTACCATCTGAATGTCTCAACAGAAATCGAGACTCATCAGACCAGGCAACATTTTTCCAGTCTTCAACTGTCCAATTTTGGTGAACTCGGTACCCGGTGGGGTCTTCTGCTGTTGTAGCCCATCTGCCTCAAGGTTGTGCGTGTTGTGGCTTCACAAATGCTTTGCTGAATACCTCGGTTGTAACGAGTGGTTATTTCAGTCAAAGTTGCTCTTCTATCAGCTTGAATCAGTCGGCCCATTCTCCTCTGACCTCTAGCATCTACAAGGCATTTTCGCCCACAGGACTGCCGCATACTGGATGTTTTTCCCTTTTCACACCATTCTTTGTAAACCCTAGAAATGGTTGTGCGTGAAAATCCCAGTAACTGAGCAGATTGTGAAATACTCAGACCGGCCCGTCTGGCACCAACAACCATGCCACGCTCAAAATTGCTTAAATCACCTTTCTTTCCCATTCTGACATTCAGTTTGGAGTTCAGGAGATTGTTTTGACCAGGACCACACCCCTAAATGCATTGGAGCAACTGCCATGTGATTGGTTGATTAAATAATTGCATTAATGAGAAATTGAACAGGTGTTCCTAATAATCCTTTAGGTGAGTGTATATAACTATATACATATGCATGATTATACTTTTCAGAGGGCTGACATTTCTGTATTTAAAATCCTTTTTTTATTGATTTCATGTGATATTCTAATTTTCTGAGATTTTGAATTTGTGGTTTTCATAAGCTGTAAGCCGTAATCATCAAAATTATAACTTTTGCACAAAATTCTAATTTTTTGAGTTTGTTGTGGCAAAACTTCTGTTAAACATCATCACTGCGTAAGAGACACTCAGAGTCAAATTAATAAAAAAGAAAAGTATTTATTCTTGCAAGAATAGGCCCAGTCGCCAACACAGCAGTTACCCTGTGAAGTGAGTGACGCGCACCAGGAAGACATGAGACAGCCTTTATACTCGTTTCAAGGTTCCTCCTCACAGCAGTTACCCTTTCACCCACTCAGATAAGGTCCCCACTGCTGTTCAGTTTCTACTAAAGACACAACCTGGCCCTGAAATAAACTAGCCAAATCTTGACCATTCCTAAGGTCAAGATGTCCTGTCCCATATATTCCTGAAACGTCATGCACAAGCACGTACACACATATACTTTTACACATTGAATAGGTTCAATCCCTTATGATATCTGTTAGGAATAAATGACTATTAAAATTTCTACAACAAGTTTCACCTGTAATAATATTTTCAAATAGAAGATATGCATGACTTTAATGTTAGCTAAATAAAATATCACTCACCTTTGGGATAAAGCACTCTCCAAGGGTTGTGTCTTTATTAGCCACTCGTAAGCCATTCATTGGTATAATATCACCAAATCTCAGAATCTCATGGATGACAGCTTCAGTGAAGGGCATGTTGGCCTTATCAGCTATACTAGGCTCCCGTGAGTGTCCAATCACTCTGTCTATCTCCTCCTGGACTTTTTCTACAATTAACACCATATTCACAGGTCAGTTCCGTGTGTATTACTACCTGTATGAATATATTGTTTAAAGAATGGATTTTTTTTTACCTTGTACTTCTGGGTAAGTTATGAGGTATATGAGACCCCAACATAATGTGGTGGATGTAGTTTCAGTCCCGGCCAGAAACAGGTCTAGAACACATGGAACGATGTTCTGTTCATCAAAACCGTCTGCTGTTTCATGTGGCTTCTGGTCAGTGAAGGAAGAAGTAAAATAAGTTGCTGTATTCATACAAATACATTTAAGTTAAACAGGATAGTTTGTAGTCATCCTGTCATTTTAATAGTTGTATTACCTCCATCATCTCTATAAGGAAGCTGTCGATGTAGTCCCGAGGCTCTGAGGGGTCTAGATCGGCCTTGTGTTTGATAACAACCTCTCTTACGAAGGCATGTAATAATTTGTAGTTACTGAACATCTCATTGTGCTTCCCTGGAAGGTGCTTCATTATGCCTGGAAATGCTTCATAGAGCTGAAAGAAGGAAAAAATGTTTTATCATGGGTCTGTACTATGCTGCATGACCACAATTAAAGATTGATGGATGGATAGATTTATCAAAGGCAATTTTGTTGGTTTTTAGGGTCTTCTTGGACACTTTATTCTAAAAGTTGTCCTTTTTCTAATCTTTAATCATAGTAAAATAGCTCAATTAAATTTAAAAAACAATTCTGAGAAAGTCAAGATTGCGAGAAATAAACGCGAGATATAAAGTTTATATCAACATTCTGACTTGCAACTCTGAGTTAATAACTCACAATTCTGCATTATTTTATTCTGACTCCATAGAATTTATATCTAAACTTGAAATTGCATGAAAAAAGTCAAAATTGTGAGATATAAAGTCAGAATAGCGAGAAACAAGCTTCCATACATAAAGGACAATCATCAGAAAGAAAAATAATTAATTTACCTGTCCCCAAATAGAGCCCTCTAATTGAATGCTTTTAGAAATGTATTTTAGCATTGTCCTGAACTGGTGGTCAGTATAATCAAATCTCTGACCGAACACCATTTGGCAGATGATATTGGAAACAGCATTGTTGAACAGGCTCGTTGGGTCAAAGGCAGCTCCTGAGAATAACAAAAATGAAATGATTATTCTCATTATTTACCTTGAACAGAACAGATACTGATATGCAAACTTGTACTCACCATAGTGTACCTTCCTTTATTCAAGTATACCTTCCTTTATTCCTTTATGTTTACATTCGTATGCATGCATATTAGGTATTGTGTACCTTTCTGTCTGTCCATCTCGTCCAGCAGGAAGCGGCTCTCTTCGCAGATGGCTAGCTCCATTGTTTTCTTTCCCAAACCAAAGTTCCTCAGCGTTGACAGAGCAAAACGTCGTTGCTTCTTCCACATCTCGCCATTACTGAAGAAGAGTCCAGCTGTAGGGACGCGAATAATCAGCATTTAATTATATTCCATAGGGTACAAAATGGGGCCTAAACATTTTGTTTTCTTTTTTTTTTTTTTTACAAATGATCAGTGAAATTCAGAAAATATTGATTGTCAACCCTGGGGGTCGGTCTACATTTTGTTTAGGATGTGTTGTTTTCTATTCAATTTTGATTTTTTTATAGTGGGATTGAAAAATAACCGTCTGTCTTGAATGACAACAGGACAACAACAAAAGTTGTCCAATATAACAATCAACAATGCTTTTTCCTGAACTCTTGTGATAGGTCACAAGCAACCGTTTAACATACCACTTCCCGAATAGACTCGTTTTAGCACTGGGCTGTAGGGCCGGTCCACAAAGTTTTCAGCTTGAGTCACCAGGGCCTCCTTTGCCATTTTATAACCAGTAATGAAGACCACTTTGTCTCTTCCTAATCGCAGACTGAAGATATTGTTGTAGGCATGGCCTAGCTGTTAAGAAAACAATGTTTCAGAAGCTTGAGGCATGTGACTGGAACTAAAGTCTTATTCGGACGGGATTAACTTTACAAGGGTAGATGGAGTAATGTAATTTTACCACAGGACATATTAATGGCCAATTTGCATGGGATGAGATGAAGTCGCGTTCCATTACACTTCAAATTGTGGAAATTGAAATTGCGAATTGAAAATACGCCCAATGGAAACACGTCAATTTCGCAAAAACTCCCATTTATCGCAAAAACGTTTTTACGCTCGCATGAGGTGGTTTTTCAGGCAGAAATTTCACAAAACTGCAATGGAAACAGTTTTTGCGCATTTACAGGTCACCTGATGTAGATGACGCTGTATGTTTGAACAGAGTAAAGGCTTGTTCGACTTCATGCAGCTCTGCGCAGACCGATTGGCGGCTGACTTGAAGCAGTGCATGCCAGTTAGAAATTTTAGGCTTGTTCGACTTGAACCGGGGATGCACAGACCGATCGGTTTATGACATTAAAGTACCGCGAGAGCGATTCAAAAGCATAAGGAGCCGTCTGCTCTCTAATCGCTCTCGCGGTACTTTGATGTCATAAACCGATCGGTCTGTGCATCGCCGGTTCAAGTCGAAAAAGCCTTTTGTCCGATTTGGTACAGCGCCGACGGCATGTGACTGTGACGTATGCCATCAAAGTACTGCAAGAGCGATTTGAGAGTAGCTGGAGAACTCAGCCAACGCAGCTTTTCAAGAGCGGCTGCACAAGCTCTGATGACACAGCTGTTCCACGATTGGCCGGATTCACCACATGACAACGATCACGTGTTTCGTGTTTATTCTCACACCTTTAGTTCCACTAAAGTTCACAAATCAGTTTTTTATAACAGTAAACACTTTTCATGTAGTCACAATATTATATTGTGTAATTTTTATCAAAATAAAACTGATTAAAAAAACGTCGACTCCACTTCATTGATAGTAGCTATAGCTTATGTTGAGCTTTATTTTTGTTCAAACAGACGCTGTATGAAGCAGTATAGCTACATAAAGTATTGAATGAAAATGTGTCTGAAACATCTGTGTATTTGGCAAAAATGGCCTATTTCATTCATTTCACTTAAGCTGTGGTAGCCTAAATGCAAACACCACGAGAGTGGTCACTACGGGAACCAGAAAGTGTCCGGCTTCACGTTTGCAACTTGCATAACTAAATTATGGAGCGCATTGACCAGTGTTCTTTTTTTGTTTGTTTTTTGTTTGTTTTTAGTTTTTTTTTTTTTGTGGTGCGCGTAGGCTAGGTTACTCCTGTTAAACTAGACCGTCCGAATATGGCTTTAATGCAAATCATTTGGTTCATAAAAGTTTTTTTTTCAGCAAACTGCAAGCATGGCCTAGAAGACATGAACCATATTAATCAGTGTTATAGGATTATAGAATTACATATTTTTTATAAATCCATTTATTTTATTTACAGCTATTTGAGATTTGTTATGTTTCTGAGGCTTGTTTGCATGGGTTAATTTTTATATTTTCTTATCAAATATTAATTATTGCTTATACTATCAGTAAACGTGATATCCACTATCAAATAATCTCTTCATACAGGTCATAGCCCATAATGCAAAGTATCAAGAAACAATTTGTTATGCTTTTCTAAATATACAATATAATAAACACTTTTTCCTGTGCTATCAACCCAGAAGAGGCAGTATTGTCTGCTCACCTTTGTCAGATATATATGTGACTCTTTGGAGTCAACGTTGAAGACGTTTCCTAGGAGTGGAAGAGAGAAAGGGCTTGGTGGGTAATTCGGTGGGTTTCTGTTCTTCATGTAGTCTGCCACCAAAAGAAAAGCCACTACGAAGAGCAATAGTCCCTTAAAATCAAGATACTCGAGAATTGCAGTTAACGCCATGACAGGCAAAGAAGTAAAATGTGAGGTTTGCAGAATATGTTGAACAGGCAGTCTTTGTCCATCTGTTCAGCCTACCACTCCCCTCACATTTGGCTCAATAGCTGTAATGTTTCGAACAAAGAGCGGACTCAAAGTTACACAAGATCTTGATGGATTAGACCACACCTGTTGTGCAAGAGGTGTGTGAATGTCAAATGTATGTCGGCTATATGTTCATACATTTTAAAGAGAAGTCTTCCTCAGATTGAGTTATTATCTGCAGCATGAGTGAGACTATTGGAGTGTATGCCTTGCAGGTTCATTGTTGACTTTTGCCATATAGTGCTAATGATTGAGTCCTCCCCACACCCACACATTCATCCAGTGCTATATTTGCTCTTTTTCTTTATCCAGTGTAAAGAGGGGACACAAGTTGTCAGAGTAAAACACATGAAGTTTTTGACAGTAAATTTAGGAGCTCATGTTCATTGCACTTTATTTTATAGATACTCATAATGTATAAAGGTGAATTAATAGTGTACTGCTTCTCTCGTTTTCAGAAACCTTGTAGGCTTATTTGAATGAAGGTCGAGATCAGTATAACCTTATAAGCCCAATGACTCAGCACTTTCCAGAGATTGAATGTTTTATTCTTTTATTGCTTGTAAATCAATCAATAAAGTACACTAGTGGTCACTCAGGCAAAGGTTACATGTCTAGGCTTGAGAAGAAGATAAAAGTATAGCAAAATCACAAAGATACACACCACCTCAGTTCTTCAATACAGGTAGTCAGGGTAAGCTATAAATATAATAATAAATAAAATGATAATGAGTCAGGAAACACAACTGTTGTAAATGTTTTATCAGATTTAATTCTTCTTAATAAACTTAATAACTTCTTTATTGTCACTTATAATCAATTTAATGTATCCTTAATGAATAAAAGTATTAATTATTTTATAATAGGCCTATATATATATAGGGATGTCAATTTTCACAAATTCCCATGATTGATCGTTTAAATTAACGATCAATTAATCGTTAGCCTTAATACTGCAATATGCGTTGCTGCAGTGGCATATGGCCAACAGCATGACAGGGTCTGCAAATGCTGCTCAAAACGCTATGTTCATCACCAAATTAATGAGAATGGTTTTTAATCTAAATAAAGGGCTAGTAGGATTGTAAAATGTTTCGATGTGATTTATACATAAATTAAATTCATTATTTAATAAGTAAGGGATAATCTGCCTCTACGTCGTGCATTAAAATCCTTTAATGCATGGCTAGCCGTGGATTATCCCATATATATATATATATATATATATTTTTTTTTTTTTTACAATTTTAAAATGACATGCAAAAGTAATGGGAAGGATGGCAAGCACATATTCATATTGATTTAAAATGTATACATTACAAGAGTTGCTGTAGGAGGGAAATTTATAATACGTAAAGTAAAGATTTTACCAAATGTGACTGTTTTCAGTCAGAACCAATTCCTTTTCATGTGTAGACTGGAGGTACGTTTTTAAGGCCGGAGCACATTTCTTGCGTTTATGCAGATTATAATTGGTGTTAGGCATCATACTAAACTTTAAATGACATTGTACATTCATTAGTTTATGCATGTAGTTTATGTATGTAAAAGTCCCAGAGTGTAACCAAAAATAAAAGGAAGCACTTCATCCCTACTCCTTCATTTCATGTGAGCGCAGAGCTTGTACGGCAGAGGTGCTTGTGTGAAGCCCACCTGGCTCTCCAGACTGGGCTCCTCACTAGAAGGAGGGCTGAAACTGAAGTTCTGAAGGAGGATTGTGAGGAAGATGAACAGCTCCATGTGTGCTAGGTACTCTCCTGGACACTGCCTTTTGCCTGTCAATGTTTATCACAGTTGAACTAATGCATCAAGATTACTTTGCTGAATTACACTTTTTACAGTCTTGTTACATTTTTTGCAGTCCAAAAATGTTTTGACAGACAGTTGCGGATGAGTAAGATACAGCAGAAATAAGCAATAGATGAACCGTACCTGCTGAGAAGGCGAAAAAGGCATTTCTTCTGCAGAACTGGCCCTCGGAGTCTAGAAAGTGTCCAGGTTTAAAGGTGTCTGGTGTTTCCCATTCATGTTTGTCATACAGTACTGATATCAGATTAGTGATCACCATAGTCCCCTTAATTCAGCACAGAAAGGTTAAATATATAGTATACATATATTTAAACATTAAAAATAACTGTAATCTGCTTTTACCTTTGGAATCAGGTAGCCACCAAGAGTTGTGTCCTTTCTCGCAATTCTAGACATATTAAGAGGCACAAGGTTTGCTTTCCTGAGAACCTCATGAATGAAAGCATTGGTGTAGGGCATGTTTGCCTTGTCGGACATAGTAGGTGGACGGGAGCCAATCACCTGCTCGATCTCTGCTCTGACCTTCTCTATTAAGGAAACATTTTAAGAACATTGTTGAGAAACAACAATGCACATTAAGTAGCAAGGCTGTTTCTGTCCATTATTAATGTTCATGTTAAGAATATCATATTATTGTACTTTGAATGTCAGGGTACTTGATAAGAAAAAGCAGAACCCATCGAAGTGTGTTGGTTGTTGTTTCAGTTCCACCCTCAAACAAGTCCACCATGCTCCACACCAGACTGCCAATATTAAACTCTGCCTCGCTGTCATTCTTCCTCTATGGCTCAAATGAAGCACAAGAACATGAATAAGCAGTAATTTGCTTAGTAATGAAATTGATTCAAGAACATACTTGGGTACATCACCCATTATTGCTGAAGAACTCTTATTTTATCTAACCATGTTTTTACCTTCTCAGTTTCTGTCAGGTAGGTATCAATGTAATCTCTAGGATTGTCGCTGTCCCAGTCTGGTCTGTGTTGCTCGACCTTTTCTTTTAGGAAGTTTGATAACTCCTTATAGTTTGAGATTATTGTCTGATGAGGTCCTGGCAACCACTTCATTATACCTGGGAAGGCATCATACAGCTAAAAAAAAAACATCACATCTTGGAGTAATTTCCATGGTGATATTGTATTTCAAGCTTTGATGTTTTGTACACCTATATTTCCCTAAATATGAGTGTTTTAATATGCTTTAAGTGCTCTTTTAAATGCATACAGTATTAAAAAAAAAGCATTTTTATTTTTTATAGATAAGCTGTATTTTTAACATACTCTACCTGGTTCCACACAGATCCTGTAAGAAACACAGACTCTGCACTCATTTGTAGACGCTTCTGGAAATCAACATCATCATACTCATATCGATGGCCGAACACCAGGTTACCGATAACATTAGCCACTGCATTGTTTATTTTAACCAGGGGGTCAAAAGGGCAGCCTGTGTGTCAGAGTAAAGACATTGATAGAATGATACATATTTGATAGAATGATATATGTATTCTTTAAACAAAACCCCGTTTCTCCCAGGTGACACCGCAACACAAAACCGGCGTTTTCAGAAATCTCCACTTTGGCCGGAGTTTTTAGAAATAATCGCTTTCTGTGATAAAAACGGGGTTTTCGTGTAAATGAGAGGCCAAACCGCAGGGAAATATCAGCGTTTTCCCTTCGTGTAAACGGGGCCTTAATAGTCAAAAGAACCTTTTTCCATCTTTTGTGCAATGGAAAAATTCCATTGATGTTAAAGGTTCTTCATGAAGCCATGGATGGCAATACATTACCTTTATATTTAAGAGTATATGAGCACTTACCCTGCTCTTCTTTAAAGGCTTCACACAGGAAGTAGCACTCTCGTTGAATATGTTCTTCTAGAGTCTTCTTCCCCTCTCCAAAGTTTTTCAGATGACTCATGGCAAACTGCTGTTGTTTCCTCCATGAGTAGCCATTGTTGAAGGAGATCCCTTTCTCAGTCAGGAGTCAGGGTCAAAGACAATAGAGGGAAATTGTGTTTAGGCCTGGTCTACAGTTTTCAAACAAAAATAGTTTGTATTTAAACACTTTGCTAATCTGCAATAAAAACTGAATGACAGCAGTCATCTATCTTGCTACTTTGATTCCATATATTATACTGTATTATAAACAGGCACTTTGTGTTTCCTTTCTTTAAAAAAAACATTGGTCTGCTTATTATTGGTATTGTTAGATTACTAAATAAGTATATATAGATGCATACACCTACCTCTGCCTTTATAAAGTGTGTCAAATAAAGGTGAAATAGGGCGGTCAATAAAATTTTCCCCTTGAGTGATCAAAACCTCCTTAACCATTTTAAACCCAGACACGTACACTATTTTATCATATCCATTTCTGAGGCTGAAGATGTTCCCATACTTCTCAATCAGCTGGAAAAGTAATTGGATTACTTTAAACAAGTAGCACATGTGAAAATACAAATATCATTTTTACATTATTAAATCTAAATCTTATTCGATTATATCAGTGTCTTAATTCAAGAGTGCCTCACCTGGTCCACAGTTTTATAGTTAACATCAGTGAATACATTTCCTAGGATGGGTAGTGGCCAGGGTCCTGGTGGAAAATTTGCTGGATTTTTATTTCTGATCATGTCTATGAACAGCAGCAGTAAACAAATCAAAAAAGAGCAGCTTTTAAAATCCAGGCTCTCGTATAAGGAGTATAAAATCATGGCTGAGTCCATGGACAGCAAACTCTTCTGAAGTAAACTTATTTCAGCCTGACTGTTGTAAAAGGGTGTGTTTGTGAGAGAGAGTTCACATGCACTTTTTATCTAAAAAAGTTAATGTGGGTCTCAGTCAGCAGCAAGGGGGGCATACAGTTTGGGAGTCATTGTGTAACTATGTTATGTAATGAATGCCTAAGTTTTTTCTATAGTTTCCAACAACAACACGTCCCCAATCCAACCTCTGTATGAACTAGTATTCTGCATTCCAAAAGAATCTTAACCAGGAACAAGTCACGAATAGTGACTGAATTATACAGTTGAACTACAATAACACAGTCTGTGTACATACAATTACAACTAAAACATAATATGTGTAATGTACCATATGAATGCTCATGAGTACTTGCATCTGGAGCCTTTGTTTCTGAACGATAATAGTCAAGAGGGTTGGGAGAGGAAATAAGACACCCTTGTTTTGCTCTTTCCCTCTTATTCTCTGCAGAAATGTTGTGAGATGTACTGTAGGCATAATATGTGCTGCTCCATTTCTGCTCCATCAAAATCTAAGCGGTTTTTAAATGTAAACTTTACTTATCACACTTTTTTAACATTGCATAAAATTAATACAATCCATTAAATTCAGTTGATTGAACAAACAAACCCATTAAAATGTATCCAACCTGAATAAAGAAGCACACACACTGAATCTAAAAGGGAGTTTGTCCCTGCTATGTGCAGTCTGTAAACTCAAAATGTTTCAGGGTTCAAGAGGAAGAGGCCTCTCATGGGTCTGGGGCCCCAATGTTACGAAATACCTCAGCTGTTGTTTAGTATAATGAGTCTGTGACTGAAACATTCCTTCACTGGATTAAAGTAACTAAAAGAATATTTTTTGTGTGCAACAAATTTATTCATCTATGTCTTTTTGTATGAAACAGAGATATATTTTTATGTGACAAGCATTCAACTCAGGTGTAATTTATCTCCATGACAAATAGCACTTCAGTAAATCATTTATAAAGTGCATTAACACACATATGGATACATGAACATTTATACATGTTGTGTTCTGCTTCCGGTTTGTGTTTCCACAGCATCAAGGGACCACTCGTTTTAAAATCTTCCCGGTCTACTGACATTTGTTATACATCCGCTTCAAACATCACAATGCTGATGATAACTTTCGTCAACTCTACAACAAGTAAATTTACTTCGACAGCGATGCCATAGAAAAATACAGAGCTACCGCAAAACGGAATTTCAAACACAAAATTCTAAAGATGGCTGAGCACTTAAGGTTTATACACTTTATCAGTTCATACATTAAATTGAACCCATGACCTTGGCATTGCAGTGCCATGCTCTAATGTTTGCTCTACAGGAATTCTAGCTCTTGTAATGATTAAGATTATAATGATATTGCATTTTGAAAAATGTGAAGATTATGGTAACATAAACTATAACATGTGGTAGTTACGGTTGATGTTCAGCCAGAAACACATATCAGAAAACATGCTTTATACACTACCGTTCAAAAGTTTGAGGTCAATTTTTTTTTTTTAAAGAAATTAATACTTTTCTTCAGAAAGGACGCATGAAATTGATATAAAGTGACAGTAAAGACATTCATAATAATGCAAAATATTTATTTTTTAATGAAATGCTTTTCTCTTCAACTTTCAAAGAATCCTGAAAAAAATGAATCACTGTTTGCACAAAAATATGAAGCAGCACAACTGTTGTTAACTGTGATAATAATCATAAATGTTTCTTGAGCATCAAATAATCATATTAGAGTGATTTCTGAAGGATCATGTGACACTGAAGACTGATGCTGAAAATTCAGCTTTGATCACAGGAATAAATTACATTTTAAAATATATTCACATAGAAAACAGCTGTTTTACATTGAAATAATATTTAACAATATTACTCGGTTTGTTTTGTATTTTTAATCAAATAAATGCAGCCTTGGTGAGCAGAAGAGACTTCTTTTAAAAACATAAAAAATCTTACCGACCCCAAACTTTTGAACGGGAGTGTATGTCTGATTTGAATGACTTTGTTTTGTTCTAACGTGAGGACACACAAATGCGGAAAGGAGCAGGAGCATATGTGAACCATATTTCGCCCTCCAAACTGGGTTCCTCTCCTGGACATTTGGAGATGGTGAATTGCTGCAGCAGGGAGGTGAAGAACAGGAAGAGCACATTGCGAGCCAGTTGCTCTCCCAAACACACTCTCTTACCTGTAAGCAAATGCCATACGGCAAAATTACACCTCATATTGTTACATTGACAAGAAGAAAAAAAACTAACTAGAAGTATGGCATACCTAGGACAAATTTTCACTATGGTCACTAGCATGTTTGTTGTTGCATAACAGCTTGAGAGTTAATTCATTCATTGTGCCAGAAAAACTACCGGCACTTTGGCTACTAAATTATACATCATAACTTCGGTTAGTTTATAAAAGCATATTGCCCTCTTAATTCACTTCAAGGTACATCAAGTTGAATTAGTGTGTGCTTGTCTTTCTCTTGTGTAATACCAGAAGTTAAAAAAATAAATACAAGCATATCACTTTTTGAGAAGTTATATCAGGTGGTGTGTTTACAAAATATTACCTGCTGAAAATGGTATGAAGGCATCTCTCTTGCGAAACTGGCCATTTTCATCCAGGAAGTGTCCTGGGTTAAAGGTGTCGGGGGTTTCCCATTCATTTGGATCATGCAGGACTGAAGACAGGTTTGTTGTCATAGAGGTGCCCTAATAAAGAGAGAATGAAAACTTTAGCATTTATGCAGCATCCAGTACAGAAACAATGACTGGTTGTCCTAAGAATTTTATGCCAACATTTGATTTTCTATTAAAATACCTTTATATCTATATTTCAACCAAGAATAGAATATAATAGAATGGAATAGAATAGAATAAATACCTTAGGAATGAAGTACCCCCCTAGTGTTGTGTCTTTAGAAACTTGTTTAGGGAATCCCAGTGGAACAATATCCCCGAATCTTTGAATCTCATGAATAACAGCATTAGTGAATGGCATATTATCTCTGTCAGCCAAGCAAGGTTGACGTGACTGTCCAATCTCCCTGTCGATCTCTGCCTGGACTTTTTCTGAATGGGAAATACAAGTTAGTCCTAAAGTGGGGACTTGCAATATTCTGTAACCAGTAAATAAAAACTGAAACCACACTAACCCTGTATTTCTGGAAATTTGATCATAAAAAGTAGACCCCAGCGTAATGTGGTAGCAGAGGTCTCTGTCCCGGCCTCAATCACGTCTAGGCAAGATATCACTAACCCTTCTATATTAAAACCAGCCTCAGGATCAGTCTTTTTCTTGAGGGGGAAGGGGGGTAGAATATTGAATTATTCAAACTTTTAATAAAAAAAAAAATCCAACTTTAGTTACCTTTTCCATCTCGACCAGATAGTTGTCTATAAAGTC
Organism: Meda fulgida; assembly: GCA_030578275.1. Lineage (NCBI taxonomy): Eukaryota > Metazoa > Chordata > Actinopteri > Cypriniformes > Leuciscidae > Meda > Meda fulgida. The sequence goes on along the minus strand of CM060635.1, from coordinate 16,058,828 downwards.
ACGTGGGTTTGAAGGGTCCCAGTCCTCTCTGTGTTTGATGATCTCTCCTCTCAGGAAGTCTGTGATCTTCTTATAGTTGGAAAAAATGGTCTGGTGGGGGCCAGGGAAATATTCCAAGAGCCGTGGACACACATTATACAGCTGTAAGAGATGATTTAGTGGGTGATGAAAATAAATGTTTTAATTATAATTAACTAAGAAGTTAGAATATTAAAGTAGTGTCTAAAGATACTGTCATGAATCAGTACCTGTGCTCTAAAAGAGCCTGCTAACTGAACACATTCATTGTCAAGACGCAGAATTCTTTGGTAACATTCATCATGATAGTCAAAGCGTTGTCCAAATGTCAAACAGGCAACGATATTTGAGACAGCACCGTTTAGGGTGGCCATAGGGTTGAAAGGTCCTGTTTGGGAGAAAGCATTATCAAACTGGCTAATTGTTTTCATCCTTCTTTTCCCCAATGAACAAAAAATCTCCAGTTGATTACATTTAGTCTACCTTTTTCTGCCCTAAAAGCATCACAAAGGTAGACACACTCTTGCTGGATGCTGAGCTCAAGGACTTTCTTCCCCTCTCCAAAATTCCGCAAATGGAAGGCAGCAAACTTCCTATGCATCCGCCACTGGTATCCATTACTCATTGTTAAACCTGCATAAAGTTGATTATCATTAAGAAATCACCAACACCATCTGAGAATAGAAATAGGTTTAATTTTAAGCATTATAGTCATTTTACTTACCAAGTCCCTTAAAAGTTTTATGAAACAGTGGGACATTTGGACGTTCAACGAAACTGTCAATCTGAGTAATGAGGGCCTCCTTTACCATTTTATATCCAGACACGATTATCATTTTATCATTCCCCACTCTTAGGCTGAACACATTCCCGTAGACATCAGCCAACTAAAATTCAAAAAATAAAATAATAGAATCACAAGCTCTATCACCTATTGCCTCAATGGTGTACAGTGTATTTGGGCGGCTTTCTGAGGCAACAGCCATTTTAGGGCTAACATAAACAGAGCATAATCACAGATACAATTAATTATTAGAGTGAGAACAATAACAATACACTATTCAGACTTGAGGAATCAACGAAGGGCTGCCATATGGTTTGGAATTGGCAATGAGATTTGGACTCCAAGGAACGTATCCTCTCCAGTTGTATGACATGAAACAGTTCACCCAGCCAAGCTTTGAAACATGGAGAGTCTGAAAGATTTACAGTTTAAAAATATCGTTGTTTTTTTCGCAAGAGTCATGCCCATCAATAGAGGTCGTTCCTGAGAGTTTGGAAGAGTGTTTAATATCTCAGAAGATCCAAGAATTGCAAGACCATGGGCTGGCTTAACCTCCTTTTGAAAAACTTTTGGGGAAAAAAGTTAGGAGATACTTTCAGCCTCAAGATTTTTTGTGAATACGGCCCCAGGAACATTATAGTCAAAACATGTTATAAGAACAGAAACAAGAACATAAATGAAATCATTCCTAAAAACAATGTAAATTGACAGACATGCAAATTAAAAACTTATGAATTTAGCTACTACCTTATGCATGGTCCTAAAATCCATCTTAGTGAAGACAGTTCCTAGGAATGGCAGAGGCCAGGGTCCTGGAGGGAAATTGGAAGGATTCTTATTTTTGATAATATCAGCAATGAGCAGAAATACAAAAAATAAAATGATCCAGCTTTTAAAATCAAAGCTGTCAAATAAGAAGTGTAAGAACATGGTGGTAGGGGAAATGGCAGGTTCCCTTTGTCTTGTTTGAAAACTGTGGTCTGTAAAGTATTTATGTACAGGACTGGGAAATGTAAACACTGGAGGAGAGGAGAGGGATATTACACAACATCTGAAGGGACACTCCAGATTCCAGGAAGGACAGATAATGAGACCCCAATGAACACAAATTTATCAAGAGTGAAAGTTAACAATTTAAAGATATACAGTATATAATATATAACCTTATATGTCAATGTTTTTTTCTGCAACATGCTTAGTAATATAATTTGGCAATTATTTATCTTTCCCCACTATTTCATATTATTTGGTACATTTTAGTATGTACAATCATCAAGTTCATTGCAGAGTTCAAAGGGGAATCTGAACGATTATTAACCTGAATCTGGTCACATGCACGTGCATGCTTATGAGCCAGTCTGGGCCCAGTGGGCCTGCCTATCTCTCTGTCTATCTGTTCTGAATGTAGCAGAGATATTTGTGACAAATGATTTGTCAAATGAGAAATGCTTTATTGTGATATAAACATGAAATATATAAACATCAGAATAACACTAAATAATAAAGACAGGTGTCTATAATATTTTTATTAATACAAGATAGATATGTTGATCTATTACATACATTTATACAGTAGTCAACATTTGAAGTGGATCAAAAAAGATGTTTTCATGTCATCACATTGTTTAGAACATAAGAAACAAATGGTAAAAAAAAACATTTTTGAAAAATTATATTTTATTCATATGTTATGCTATGTCCTCTGTAGTGAACATGAGGACTCAGTTGTTAAAACAATGAAATGATATAAAATTATATGTGTAGGCAACAACAATGGGATTTTTTTTTCAATCACCAATACATTTTGGGGTTTCAGGATTTTTTCAAACCAAAATTTGTATAAAGATGATTCTCTACTATGTTATTAAAGATATAACGAAATTAATTGATACACCATTTTACTTTATGCAATATGTGGGTAAAATGGGCATAAATTAATATTCCCATTCAATGCAATCTATCTATACACAGTATCTAATTTGCACATTAATGTGTTCTTGGAGCAACATTTTATGAAAAAAGTAGTGTAAGAATTGGAGTAATAATTAGCAACATTTTAATAATAATATCTAATATTTCATAGGAATATTGATGTATAAGTTATTTACATATTCACTTGTTGTGTCTCCCAGAATGCCTGATAAACATGATTTAAGTCCTGGTGTCCTGGACATGTAGGAAATCAATGCCCTATTCTGTAACAAAGTAATTTTTTGATTTGAAACCCCATAACGTTTTCCTGAGATGTTGGTTGATGAAATACAATTTGAAAAGTAGTTTGATTTAAATTATAATTACAATATATTATCATATTTCCATAAGAGTGCTATTTGATCACTAAATTAATGTCAGACATTTTTAAAGACCAAGGAGAAGTTGTTTTCAGGGTGAAACCTCGAAACATTTGGTATCTCTGTAAAGCCCTGAATGTGCTCTTTACAGGACAGCCAGAATAACACTGTGACATGCATGGTGTCAGAGAAATACACTCAAATATAATGTCCACTACAGTGGACAAAAGTCTATTCCTGGGTCCCAGGAGGCTATAAGACAAGAATGGGTATTTTTCGAAATTCATGCATAACTTTGATAAAAGGTTTTGATCCACTTCAAATGTTGATTACTGTACATCAGAACAAATAGCCATTAGCATTAAAACATTGTGAATATATTGGTAAGATACTAAATTGGTAATATATTGGTAACCGTTATTAGTAACAAAGAATAACTTACATGTTGGTAGATACAGGTGTCTACACTTTTAATTTTATTTTTAAACAACACTGAAAAAGTTTTTTTGTATTCAATATATGCTTGTGTTAAAATTCTTCTCTGAAGAAACTAATTTTCTTGAGTATGTAGAATTTATGTAATTAGCATGCAAGTGAGTAGATGTTCCACCATAACAGATACTTGTATACATGCTTCGTTGTTTCTTGTTCAAATCATAGCATATGTTGGCTGTGCTTGGAAAATAATCAGGATGGGAAAACACTCAAAAACCGAACCTGTCATTAAGTCATAATGCAAATATAAAAATAGAGTATTATTTGATGCATTGCTTTCTATTCATCAATGAACTAAAACAGTTATAATGGTAAAAAAAGTAGAAAAAAAAGATTAGACATATAACAAATATATATATACACTCTAATGTGAGGACACACAAATGCGGAAAGGAGCAGGAGCATATGTGAACCATATCTCGCCCTCCAAACTGGGTTCCTCTCCTGGACATTTGGAGATGGTGAATTGCTGCAGCAGGGAGGTGAAGTATAAGAAAAGCTCCTGACGAGCCAGCTGCTCTCCCAAACACGCTCTCTTACCTGTAAGCAAATGTCATCAGCTGAAGTTAAAATTCATAACGTAGCAGGGACAAAAAATATTTAATATTGACCCAAAGTCAATGAAAAGGTCTAAATACAAGCATGTCACTTTTTGAGAAGTTATATCAGGTGGTGTGTTTACAAAATATTACCTGCTGAAAATGGTATGAAGGCATCTCTCTTCCGAAACTGGCCATTTTCATCCAGGAAGTGTCCTGGGTTAAAGGTGTCAGGGGTTTCCCATTCATTTGGATCATGCAGGACTGAAGACAGGTTTGTTGTTATAGAGGTGCCCTAATAAAGAGAGAATGAATACTTTACTATTCTAGACACGACTAGACCCAAAAATAGAATAGAATAGAATAAATACCTTAGGAATGAAATACCCCCCTAGTATTGTGTCTTTAACAGCTTGTTTAGGGAATCCCAGGGGAACAACATTCCCAAATCTTTGAATCTCATGAATAACAGCATTAGTGAATGGCATATTATCTCTGTCAGCCAAGCAAGGTTGACGTGACTGTCCAATCTCCCTGTCGATCTCTGCCTGGACTTTTTCTGAATGGGAAATATAAGTATTACTTGTATATTGTGTGTTTTCAGACAAACTTATTCATGGAAAGCTTCTGGACCAGATGCATTCCCAAGCTAATTACTCCTGCTCACCTTGTATTTCTGGAAACTTGATCATAAAAAGTAGACCCCAGCGCAATGTTGTAGTTGCGGTTTCTGTCCCGGCTTCAATTAGGTCTAGACAAGTCACCACTAACCCTTCTATGTTAAAACCAGCCTTAGGGTCACTCTTTTTCTGGAAAGAGTAGGAATCAACACAAAAAATGTGCAAGAAAATATGCATACACATTAGTTCTTCACAGGCACGGCACTCTCTTTTTAAAATAGTGTCTCAGGCTGATCAAATGACAATATCAATAAAAATGCTTGCAAATTTACCCTCTTTACTCAAAGTATTTCAAAAGCATGATAAAAGAAAATCCTACTTTAGTTACTGTACCTTTTCCATCTCAGTCAGATAGTTGTCTATAAAGTCACGTGGGTTTGAAGGGTCCCAGTCCTCTCTGTGTTTGATGATCTCTCCTCTCAGGAAGTCTGTGATCTTCTTATAGTTGGAAAAAATGGTCTGGTGGGGGCCAGGGAAATATTCCAAGAGCCGAGGACACACATTATACAGCTGTAAGAGATGGTATAGTGGGTGATTGAATTAATTATAATTAATTCAAAGGAAGTGAGAATATTAAAGTGTGGATGCTGTCATGAATCAGTACCTGTGCTCTAAAAGAGCCTGCTAACTGAATGCATTCGGTGTCAAGACGCAGAATTCTTTGGTAACATTCATCATGATAATCAAAACGTTGTCCAAATATCAAGCACGAGATGATATTTGAAACAGCACTGTTTAAGGTGACCATGGGGTTGAAAGGAGCTATTTGACAGAAAACATAGTTATGTATATGTATACATAGGATATGTAATTATTTGGCAAGTTCTTCCAAATTAATTTAGAATTCAGATGATACCCTTTTCTGCCCTAAAAACATCACAAAGGTAGACACACTCTTGCTGGATGCTGAGCTCAAGACTTTTCTTCCCCTCTCCAAAGGTCCGCAAATGGGAGACAGCAAACTTCCTATGCATCCGCCACAGGTATCCATTACTCAGTATTGTACCTTCATAATATGAATGAATAAAAGAATTTCAATAACTGAACAGGTACTGTTTATTAGCAAATCATTTTATGAATATCGACTAGTTTACAGTGTTGCCTTTTTAAGCAAAAAATCATAATAATCGGTGTACTTACCTAGTCCGTTAAAAGTTTTATGAAACAGTGGGACATTTGGACGGTCAACGAAACTGTCAATCTGAGTAATGAGGGCCTCCTTTACCATTTTATATCCAGACACGATTATCATTTTATCACTCCCCACTCTTAGGCTGAACACATTCCCGTAGACATCAGCCAACTAAAATAAAAATAAATAAAACAAAAGTATCATAATAATAACAATTATATATATATATATATATATATATATATATATATATATATATATATATATATGTATGTATATATACAGTAGCTTATAGTACAGTCAACTTGCTAACATCCATTCTTTTAATCAAGAAATAGGGCAACATAAAATAAATCCTGTCTAAAATGAATGTAAATCGACAGACGTGCAAATAAACATTTATGCATTTAATTTAACATAATTTGCTCCTACCTTATCCATGTTCTTAAAATCTATCTCAGTGAAGACATTTCCCAGGAATGGTAAAGGCCAGGGTCCTGGGGGGAACCTGGAAGGATTCCTATATTTGATAATATCTGCAAGAAGCAGTAAAACGAAACTTAATATGATCCAGCTTTTAAAATCAAAGCACTGATATATAAAGTGCAGGATCATGATGTAGAAAAACTGGCACTTTCCCTTTGACAGAGAATATCAAAGCATTGGGGTTGTCAGTAGCAGTCTGTAAATGCCATAGTCTAGAAAGTGTGTGTGTGTGTGGGGGGGGGGGGGGGGCGTGGTTTAAGCGATAAAACTGGTGGTGTGGGACCCCACCAGGCCCCTCCCTTTAGACGGCCATTTCACACCCCTATCGATGCTGCCATAGATATAATTCATACATAGACTCCCTATTGCTACTTTATAACGTTGCTGCGATACGTCAACGCGTCCGCCATTTTGCTGAGGGCAAGACTCGACTGTAATCAAATGCGTAAACGGGTGAGCTGCGGTTTTTCTGGTTAAAAACACAAAAATGTTTTTACATTTATCAACCGATTTCAGTGGTTTGTATGTGGTGTACAAAAAGTTCCATCTCTAGATATTTAAAATCTTGATAGTTAGACTTATAAACTATTTTTTTAATAAGGAATTGTCAAAGATCAGGCTTGTCATGTATCTGGCTTTTTATTCTTGGATAAGAATTGTGAAGACCCCCATACTGAGATATAATTTAATTTTCACATTAAATAAAATAAAGTTTTCTTATTGTGGAAAAAGCTTTTTCTGTGATTGACCCGATTTTAGCATTAACAGAGATAACTGATGGATCCTTTATTGTAATACATATGATATGGTACAACCACAGTGCAATGCAAATCGTGAATATAAGATAAAGTGAGAAGTAATAGTAAATAGTTTAGTCAATAATATAAACAAACAGTATACAACAAATAAAATAGTAATGAATAGTATAATTATATCAACAAGTACAATAATACAATCATACAAATATTGATAATAGCATATTTTATGTATAAAGTTTATGTATAATACTATAATAATAGCAATAGAATAAGAAATATCAATTACAGAATATGGACAATAAAAAAGAATAAGTTAAATAGTGACTTAGCCTATTTAATATTTAACTATTTTTGTTAAATTTCAGTTTTATTGATCAGTAATAGCCATTATAACAGTATAAGTAGCCTAAAAGGTATAAGAAGCAATACAATAAATAAAGTAAACGATTCAGTCAAACATACAGCAGGCTGCAGGATACAACGTTAAAATGCCTAAATATAAAGTTATGAAACTTCACTTTGCCCTCAACCAAAACGATTTGCCAGGGAACAAATTATAGATTAATGAGACCAAAGATCGCCCGTTAGATATACACAAGAGACGAATTATATCTCATGTTTAACCACTAGACTAGTGGCATCAGAGCCAGCGGCAAATGTCAGAACCACTAGCCGAGGTAAGACTGTTCCAGGCGGGGTACATGAGCGCTGAGCGCCCGGTGATCGCCTGAAACTCACAACAACGTCAGATCAAATTTTTGAATAGGCACTATTTTTATAAATAACCACATATTTGAGCTTTAAACAACTACATTGTCGACTGAAAAACTATTAAAACTACATTTCGTGACACAATAAGTAACAGTGGTATTTTTAAATTTCGTGGCCTTTCTCTTATAACGTAACTATTAATAATTATATCATGACCAAATACAACCAGAAACAAATGTTCAGTCTTGCTTGTGAAAAGTAATTCCTCGAGACCTGTTCTCAATTATGTGGCGATTTGTAGAGCAAGCAGCACACGAAACGGGCATTTTTCTCAACAACACCGGTATGAGAGGTATAGGAAAGTTGCCCTCCGCAATATGGCGCCGCCGTTACGTACGCTCCTCTACGCTTGGGACGGCCCTGATGAGAAAGGTGGTATACATTAGAGTGAAGAGATTACAAAAGTCCATCCAGATTCCAGAAAGCTGGGCAACTGATATTTACTATAATTCCTCTGGACACATAGATTTGCCAAGAGAATCTGAACAACATGGGATAAAGATTAGCATACAAAATAATATAATATAAATAATACAATATAAAATACATTGTATTGACTTGTATTTTATATACCTCATAATTTCCTATCATATCGTCTATTATCGTTCTTCTTCTTCTTATTAATATTATTTTGTATTTCTAGGCATGACTTCGTGTTTCTTGGCTTGCAAACACCTACTCGTTTAGTGAAGAGGGCGTGTGTTAGTTCAGTAGATCGAGCCAATAAAAATGCTCATTTGCAGCTCGCGCTAGAATGCTATTCGCTCGTGCTAGTGTCAGTCATTACCATTACAGGCAGAAAAACTCACTCCTCTAAAAGAGAGATTTGACTTCAGTAAAAAAAATTGCGTGGATGTTTTTTTTTTTTAATCAAATTTTTGATTCGGTCACAAACAGGTTTACTCTCTCTGAATGTTTATTTCAAAAAACATGTTTTTGCACGAAAGTACAAACGAAAGTAAACCAGGAAGTAAACAACTTTAAGCGTAAAACAGTGCAGTCACGTTTCACAGTGCAGGATAAAGGAGATAAAATCGTGAAAATGGTTTTGGAGAACATTTTGTTTTCTTTAGCCGCAGTGCGTTTGGCAGATGCAGGAACTGTGCTACTGTTGATCATCCTTTTTCTTGTGATCTTAGACCAGCTGACAAAACAGGAAGCCAAGAAACTATCCCCCCGGACCCACACCTCTTCCATTTGTTGGGAATATTTTCCACCTGGATGTTACACAACCTCATATTCATTTAACTAAGGTAATGTATGGTTTATTTAATGTTGTGATTTCGAAGTCTTACTGTATAATGTCTATTCAAATAAGGCCTGATATTTTAAGCCTTGTAACGACTCGGTTACTAACGTAACCTCGATTTCCTGAGAGGAGGGAACGAGTATTGCGTAAGTAGCTTACGCTATGGGAAAACTCCTTTTATCGAGAAATATTGAAGTCTTTATGTAAAACGCATTGCAGCTGCACAGCATACATCAGTGAGCGAGGCAGCTCGGTCATTGGCTGTGCTGCGGCAACTGCACGAAGCTATGACGGGGCGACTCTGAACACGCTTCCAATGAGCGTGCTTCGCGCCCGCGCGCGTCAGAGCCCGCCAAGATGGGCGTGGCCAAGGGTATATATTGGGCGCCCCGTCGTCTGAGTTCTTTAGGTTCAATCGACTGAAGCGAACTGACCAAGCACAAGCACGGCAGCTAACGCAATACTCGTTCCCTCCTCTCAGGGAACCGAGGTTACGACAGTAACCGAGTCGTTCCCTTTCGAGAGGTCTCTCCTATTGCGTAAGTAGCTTACGCTATGGGAACACCATGTAAAACGCTGTGCGTGCTGACTTCGCTCTATTATAGCCAGAGGCAGATGCCTGAGCCTTCAAGCAAAGTAATTATCCAACGAGCCGGCCGAAGGCGGGCTTTATAAGGGATAATGTAGAACGGCCCAATGGGCGTTCAGTGGAAAAGCACACAAGCACATTTTATGTACTGATATGCATAAAAAACCCCTCTAAGTCAGTCAGAGACGGACCCTATAAGGGAGAAGATAATGCTCAGCATATACACACTCCAGCCTATACATAGTTAGACCGACAGTATGTTGGAATGCAATGAGGGGACCTGTAGGTTATAAAACCTGATAAATGTTGACGGTGAGGCCCAGCCTGCTGCCGCACAAATATCTTGAATGGGTATCCCACTCGACCACGCCCACAAGGAGGCCATGCCTCTCGTAGAGTGAGCTCTGATGCCCAAGGGGCACTGAAGGCCCTTGGCTTCATAAGCCAGCGCTATAGCATCAACTATCCAGCACGATATTCTCTGCTTTGAAACAGCGAAACCTTTGGTGCGGCCGCCAAAGCATACAAATAATTGCTCTGTCTGTCTGAACAGGGCAGAACGTTCCAAATATACTCTGAGCGCCCTGACTGGGCAGAGTAAATTGGCGTCGCTTTCGTCTGCTGGAGATGATAGCGCGGCCAGGGATATCACCTGTGCTCTGAAGGGTGTAGAGAGCACCTTAGGAATATACCCGTGTCTTGGCCTAAGGACAACTCTGCTGTCGTTAGGTCCAAATTCCAGGCAGGCAGCGCTTGATGACAGCGCGTGCAGGTCGCCCACTCTCTTGACTGAGGCGAGAGCCAGCAAGAGAGCAGTTTTGAGCGAGAGCTGTTTAAGGTGCACAGTTCGTAGAGGTTCGAACGGGGCACTCTTGAGTGCGTCCAGGACCGTGGCCAGGTCCCAGATCGGCACTGAGGGGGGGCGTGGGGGATTTATCCTCCTGGCACCTCTCAGGAAACGAGCAACTAGGTAGTTTTTCCCTAGTGTGCGTCCTTCCACAGGATCGTGTGACGCCGCTATGGCAGCCACATATACTTTGAGCGTGGAGGGAGTGCGGCCTGCCTCCAACAGCTCTTGTAAGAAAACGAGCACGCTCGGTACTTCGCATGTCTCAGGATTCAAGTTCCTGGTTTTACACCAGTCACTGAACCCCTTCCATTTCTGGGCATATAAGCGCCTTGTAGAGGGCGCTCGTGCCTCAGTGATGGTTCTCAACACTCCACTGGGGAGGTTCCAGGGAACCCGTTGAGGGGCCATGCATGGAGGGCCCACAGATCGGAGCGGGGATGGAGGATCATCCTGTTGGCCTGCCTGAGGAGATCTAGCCTCAGCGGAATCGGCCATGGGGCAGATTGCATCATCTGCATCAGTTCTGGAAACCACGTCTGGTTCTTCCAGAGTGGGGCTACCAGGAGCACTGCACATTTCTCCTCCTTGACCCGACTGATGATCTGAGGTAGCATCGCGATCGGGGGAAAGGCATACAATGGGCGGCTCGGCCAGACTTGGGCGAGCGCGTCTGTGCTCTTTGAAAAGAATAGAGGGCAGTGTGCATTTTCCTTGGAGGCAAAGAGGTCGACCTCTGCTCTGCCAAAGGTTTGCCATAACCACTGAATCGTCAGGGGGTGGAGAGACCATTCTCCTGGGAGAACTTTGTCTCTGGACAGCATGTCCGCTCCCTGGTTCAGGACACCTGGCACATGAGCTGCTCTCAGCGAGCGCAGGTTGCACTGGGACCATAGGATGAGTTCCCTGGCCATCGAGTGCAGGGAGCTCGACCTGAGTCCACCTTGGCGATTTATGTATGAGACTACCGTCATGTTGTCCGTTCGGACCAGGACGTGCTCGTCTTTCAGGTACGGAAGCAGGGCTCTGAGCGCCAAAGCAACCGCTTTCAATTCCAGACAGTTTATATGTAGGCGCTTCTCCGGGTTTGACCACAAGCCGGAGACAGGCCTGCCCTCGTAAAGGGCCCCCCAACCTATTTTGGAGGCATCTGTCGTGATCATTTTTCTCCTTGTGTTCACGCCCAAACTCACACCGGACTGATACCAGTCGACAGCTTTCCAGGGCGTCAGGGCTGTTATGCAGCCATGATTCGCTCTGATTAAAAAATGGCCCGAGCGCCACGCGTGAGTGGGGACACGGCTTTTGAGCCAGCGTTGGAGAGGACGCATGTGCAACAATCCTAGCTGGAGTACAGCTGATGCCGAGGCCATGAGACCGAGCATCCTTTGAAATCGCTTGAGGGGGCGCGTGCGCCCGCTCTGAACGATGTTGCTAGGCGCCGAATAGTGAGCGCGCGCTCTGATGAGAGGCGCGCCGTCATCTGCACTGAGTCTAGCACTATTCCCAGAAAAGAAATATCCTGGCTGGGAGATAGCATGCTCTTTGCAAAATTGATTCTTAGGCCCAGGCATTTTAGATGGCTGGTAATCCAAGACCTGTGTGTCATTAACTGACTCTCTGATTGTGCTAGGACTAGCCAATCGTCGAGATAATTCAGTATTCGCACTCCCCGCTGTCTCAGGGGGGAGAGTGCTGCATCCATACATTTCGTGAATGTACGGGGTGCCAGTGATAGGCCGAATGGTAGTACTGTGTACTGGTATGACTGTCCCTCGAAAGCGAATCTCAGAAATGGCCTGTGATGAGGCGCTATCGGAATGTGAAAGTAAGCGTCTTTCAGATCCACTGATAGAAACCAATCCCCCGGGCGAACTTGCGCGAGGATGTTTTTGGTTGTTAACATTCTGAACGAGCGAATCATTAAAGCTTTGTTCAGATGTCTGAGATCTAGGATGGGGCGGAGACCACCATCCTTCTTCGGGACGAGAAAATAGCGGCTGTAAAAACCCGCCTCGCTCATAGAGGGAGGAACAGTTTCTACAGTGCCCTTCTCTATCAGTTTGAGCACCTCGGTGCGTAGAACATGTGAAACATCTTTTCTCGCTTTCGTCTCGACCACCGCTGAGAAGCGGGGTGGTCTGCGAGCGAATTGAAGCGAGTAACCGTGTTTTATTATGTTCAACACCCACTTCGGCATGTCGGGGATATTTTCCCAAGCTTTCGCTCGCATAGATATGGGCTGAATGCGGGCTGGGGGCGTGTCGCAGTGACGTATGGCTCCCGCCGGCGAATCGCTCCGTGCTAATACTGAGCTTACCGCTCTCAGAGGCGCGGGCTGAGCAGCTTTGTCGAGTGCCGAGTGCAGGGGTGCGTGTGAGATTACAGGCACGCTCGCCACATCTGTAATGCTCACAGTGCTTATGGGTGGGGGTGCATAAACTGTAGTAGGCACGCGCGCCACTTTCATAAAACTTCCCGCTCGTGGCAGGAGGTTTTTGGCCATGTAAACAGTGTTTGTGAGTAGGGGTGCGTGCATGACAGCGGGCACACGCGCTACCCTGATAGAATTTCCCGCTTTTACTGGGGAAGTGTTTATAACTGTGGGAACAGTGCTTATGTGTAGTGGTGCATACATGACAGTGGGCACACGATCTACATTTATGGGGCGTCCAGCCTGAGCTGGGGAAGCATTTGGCACTGCTTTGACAGTTTTTTTATGTGGGAATGCGCACTTCAGTGTGGACACGTGACCCCTTGATGACACAGGCAGAAAATGACTCTTTATGTGATTTCTGTGTGTCGCCGTTAAAACGGCGTTTGTTTGCAGGTGAGCGAGCTGTGCGGCTGGCCCATTGGCTGCTGTACAGACATTTCCAGCCGCCTGTAAGGGGACTGGGTAATGCTTTAAACGTTTTGGAGAGAGTGGTCCGGCTTTTGCGAGACACGCACTCTCTCTTTTTCTCCCTATAACTAGGAAGACTTACGAGGCTCGATCACAGCACAAGAAGACTTTCAGCACAATCTTGGGCCGAGGTCCCCGTCGATCGGGCGGTTGCTTCCTGTTGGCGGAGCGCGAGCGGTGTCGGAAGTCAGTTTCAGGTCTGGGCTGAGAGACGGGAGGTGCCGTCTTGACTCGCTGCTGCTGAGGCGGCTTTTGGCGGCTCTGCGACGAGCTGGAGCGCTTGGGCAGGAAGTGACGCATAGCCTGCGAATCCTTCCGGGCTTCGGTGAAGCGCTCAGCGAACTCTCTTACCGCCGGTCCGAACAGGCCGCTTTGGGAGATAGGCGCATCGAGGAATGGCGCCTTATCTGCATCCTTCATCTCTGTTAGCGTCAGCCACAGATGGCGCTCAAGGACAGTTAGGTTAGCCATAGCACGGCCGATGGATTGGGCGGTGGCTTTTGTGGCTCGCAGAGCTATGTCGGTGGCGCTGCGCAGGTCCTTAAACGCCTCAGGATCAGGTCCAGACTCGTCCATGGTGCGGAGAAGTTTGGCTTGATAAACTTGGAGGACAGCCATTGAGTGAAGCGCTGACGCAGCTTGGCCGGCGGCGGCGTATGCGCGACCGGCGAGAGCTGAGGTAGATCGGCAGGGCTTCGAGGGATGAGAAGCTTTGGCTTTCCATCCAGCGGTGAAGGGTGGGCACAGGTGGTTGGCCACAGCCTCCTCGAGGGGCGGAGTTCCCTCGTAGCCTCTTTCCTTCGCGCCGTCCACAGATGAGAGCGATGAAGAGAAAGAAGGCTTCAGGCGAGCGGAGTGAGGGGCTTTCCACGACTTTGTGAGTTCGTCGTGAACTTCCGGGAAGAAAGGGGAGGGCCTTTGTCGAGGGGCCTGCCGGCGCCCCTGCAGGAACCACTCGTCTAGTCGGCTGCGGGCGGGTTCTTCCGGGGAAGACCAATCGAGCCCGAGGTCTTCCGCGGCCTTGGACAGGATGCGGACGATCTCCGAGTCCATGCTGGAGCCCACACTCGTGCCCGCTAACGTCGATGGCGCGGGGTCGAAGGACGAGCCCGGCCAGTCGTCGGATGCAGCATCAAAAGAAAGGCTGTCATCCTTTCCGTCGTCATCCCCTGACGCGCCAAACGAGACGAGACCCAACGCTCCGCTGGGGGGGTGTTGGTCTGCCTGCGTGAACTGAACTGGCGGCGGGGAGTCCTCGGGTGGCGGTGAGGCACGCGGGGATTGGCCCGGCGTGACGTCACTATAATCCGCGTGCTCTGGCGGCCTCTGTGAGCGGCGCTTCTTCTTGCGCGGCTCAACTAGAGGGAGCGGTGGCACGGTGGTAGTAGGCTCTTTCGCGGCGAAAGCGGCGAGGCGAGCGCGCAGCTCGGTGAGGCCCAGGGAGTCACACTCGGGGCATCCGCCTCGAGTAAGGGCAGCCTCTGCGTGGTCCGGACCCAGGCAGCGAGAGCAGATAATGTGACGATCCCCGTCCGGAAGAAGGGCTCGACACGAGGCGCAGGAAGGCATTTGAAACAACGCCTTAATTTGCTCTTTTAGAAAGTGTTGCGTGGAGCGAACACTTGATATAGCTATTGAAAAGGATATGAGGTGATGCGCGCCGGATGGCTTAGCAGAAGGTGTTCGAAGGCGGCTGAAGGCGCCGGCGTCCTCGTAGCAGTCCTGCTGTAGGCTTGTCGACGGCGGCGGCGAAAAGACTCCAAAAATCCGGAGGGTTCAGCGAAGAGAATGGTCTTTGCTGAAGGAGATTAAATCTAAAGAACTCAGACGACGGGGCGCCCAATATATACCCTTGGCCACGCCCATCTTGGCGGGCTCTGACGCGCGCGGGCGCGAAGCACGCTGATTGGAAGCGTGTTCAGAGTCGCCCCGTCATAGCTTCGTGCAGTTGCCGCAGCACAGCCAATGACCGAGCTGCCTCGCTCACTGCTGTATGCTGTGCAGCTGCAATGCGTTTTACATAAAGACTTCAATATTTCTCGAGAAAAGGAGTTTTCCCATAGCGTAAGCTACTTACGCAATAGGAGAGACCTCTCGAAAGGGAACCCTTTTTATTCAGTATATTCTTCCAATTTTCTTTATTATATTAACTGTTTCCCTACAGTTGTCAGACCACTATGGCAACATTTTCAGCTTGCGTCTGGGAAACTTAAACACTGTTGTTGTGAATACCTACAGCAAGGTCAAGAATGCTCTTATTGATCAAGCAAACATTTTCTCAGGCCGCCCAACCAGTGATGTTCTCAAAAAAAGAATCAAGTGTCAAGGTATACATAAATGTAGGGGAGAAGACATCACATGACATTCTAACTCTCTCTAAATATCACATCTTTCATATTGTGTAATGTCAATAGGTGTAACCTTCAATATTGGCTACAGCTGGAAGCAACAGAGGCGTTTCACTCTCAGTACTCTTAAATACTTCGGTGTGGGAAAGAGGAGCCTGGAATTCATCATCATGGAAGAGTCATGGATACCAATGGTAAAGAACTGTAGCAGCATTGCTGAGATAATAAGAGTCTTAACATGGCTTATATTTAGGTTTACCATGCATGTTTGTAATGATCCGAATTTTTCATTACATTTGTATTGTTTATATTTATGAACTAAGTCACTGTTAAGTATTTCTAAACCCTTTATATTGTAAACCAACCATGAGTATTACACACAGCCCTCTGGTGGTTTACATTTTTGAATGGTACGATGAAGGTGACTTTATGGCACTTGCTATAGTATATGATCACAAACAAATGTGGATATGATTCGAAAAGGCAAAAAAACAACAACACTTGTGATGTTCCAGGTCAAAAATTACCACCATCGAAAATGATTGGGAAACCATTTTTGAGGCACAATCTACAATTCAGCCATGGAGAAGTAGCCTTTGACTAATGTAATATTTATATCCAAATGCAAATTTAAACCCATTATATAAAAAGAGAGTTATTATTTATTTATTTTTATATAGAAAAAATGCTGCATTATATTGAGGTGAATATTGTATCGTACCATGAAACCCCCTCAAAATACAAAATATTAGAGAATAAATATTATTGAAACAAAATATAGTACATTCATTTAAGATAAAAATGTTTTATTTGGTCTGTTGTGACTGCCGAAGTTTGACCCATAAGTGAGGAATACTAGAGGTTTAAAGGACACAAGATTTAAGGAATACCAAAATATCATAGAGACTTCAAGGTGGACTCCTTTGACAAGCAAGCAACAACTTAATATTTGCATGGTAATGCACTAAAAACTAAAGTTAAAAACGTTTTTTTTTAAAACTAGTATGAAGTTGAAACCTATCGTTGTATTTTCTTAGGACTGCCATTCGATCCTCATTTCTTTATGAACAATGCTGTCTCCAGCATCATCTGCTCCATGGTTTTTGGCAGGAGGTTTGAGTACACTGACCAGAGGTTTCTGAACCTGCTTAGTCTGATGTCTAAAGCCCTTAAGCTACAAACTTCCGTCTGGATACAGGTACTACAATGATCATTCCAACGATGAGATGAAAAGATGTGGTGGAGATATGGGGGTCTGTCATTGGCACTACTGAATTGCCACTAAATGTGGCAATAAAGTGCACTAGTTGAAAACTAAATGAATGAAAGAAGGTGCCACTGCCCACCCAAGTTGACCTGCTGCTTGTCCATTATAGCTTTACAGTGTTTTCCCTTATGTTATGGACCTCATCCCAGGACCTCATAAACACCCGTTTTCCTGCTTCCATCAAGTTTGTGCTTTTATTAGAGAAGAGGTGGACAAGCATTATCCAGACTGGGACCCCTCTTCACCCAGAGATTTCATAGACTGCTATCTTACTGAGATCCAGAAGGTACTATGAAAATATGACTTTATAAGCCTATTATGTTTGTTAACAGACAGCATATTTGGTAAACGCGCAGATATATTTCAGTTTTTTAGTTTGCATTATCCATGTCAACCCTGTGCTAGTTGTGATGTCTATGTTCTTCATAGAGGAAAGATGATCTGGAAGCAGGATTTCATGAAGAGGGTCTGCAATGCGCAGTACTTGATTTGTTTGTGGCTGGAACTGAGACCACATCTACCACTTTACTGTGGGCCTTTGTTTACATGATGAAATACCCAGAAGTCCAAGGTAAAATGCTCCAGATTACAAGTCAACTGTAAGTTCAGTTTTGTCCATGCTTGGGGGAAAAAATGCTAAATAAAAACACATCATTTGGCTGATAAGGATCATATGCTAATTACACAAGAATAATTGACTCTTTAGTTAAATATGTTAGATGCATGTTATGGAATTTTGGCATCAAATGTCATATTGATATGTTCAGAAAAGGTCCAGGCTGAAATAGACCAAGTAGTTGGACAGTCGCGCCGACCCAACTTAGATGACCGACCCAGCATGCCGTACACTGATGCTGTTATCCATGAGGTCCAGAGAATGAGCAATGTTGTGCCCCTTAGTGTGCCAAGAATGACTAATGAAGACACAATATTGGGAGGATATTTCATTCCAAAGGTGAGATGAATGACAAAACTAAGTAAACCTTTATAACATTGACACATAGGCATTCAAATTTCAACTACCTACCTAACAAATCAGACTGTTTAATAAATATTTGTCATGGAATAGTTCATTTTGGTCCTTAGATTGTTAATTTGTCTTTTTTTTTTTAAATGTATATTCTACATTAAGGGTACACAGATCATTTCTCTTTCTCTTCTTCACATCCTTTCTACAATCCTTTACTCTGTCTCCTCCAGAGGGAACTCAAACAAGCTTGGACTTTAAATTTGGAATGACACTTTCCCCAAAGCCCTTTAGAATAAGTTTCCATAGAACATCACCATATTATTATTTTTTCCCAAAGTAGAATTATATGGTTTCTTCATCTGAGATTGTTTAAAATGATCTATAACCAAATAAAACTGCAGCTTCAAGTAGACAAATAAAGCTGGTAACCTTTTTAAAATGTCAAATCAAAAGATTAAACAACAATAAAAAGCAAGTATAAAAATAAGAAATATACTAAAAAATGAATAAATAATTGTTTTACTTATAAAAAATATATATATATTAAAATATTCTAAGGCCTGTGGACTAGATGACTCCTCAGCTCTGGTGTTATCTGTTCTGATTTCTGGGAAAACAGTCTTGTTTTTGAGAAGCAGTCAAATTCTGACAAAGGTCACCAACCTGGAGATGGCAACCTCTTGTGTCTATCATCGTTATCAAGAATATTTTGTTATTTTTAGCTTGTGTTTTTAACACTGAGTGATTATTTCAGAAATAACGAGCCGAAAAACGTTCCTTTTGGACCATAGTCTTTGCCCATTGTAGGAGACCTTCATCATATCGTTCACAAGAAGATTCTTATTCAGTTGGAAAAGGTCATATCTAGGCCTAAGTGTATTTTTATTTAATTTTTTTTTATCTGGGAAAGCCGTCAGTAGACACTAAAACACGACTACTAATATGAATGTTCATCAGCTTTGGGGTGATGTGTAAATGTACTTGTTCTGAAATCATGTATTTATAGGGCTATTAAAATTATTTCAAAGTTGTGTACTGTATATGTTCATTTTCGCACATTTCAGTTTGCAGAAAAATTAGTGAAAAAGGTGTATATACAACAAGGCGAAAACCTTGCTGATGTTACCTATCTTTTATGACATCTTTGGAGACAAAGGTCAGTCAATCCAAATATGTGGTTAACTTGTCAGTCAGTCACACTACAAATATGAGCATTACAATTCTAGGAATAATCCCCCTTTGAAAAACAAATTAGAACCATATGAATGTTGCTGTAGAAGAGGGTTGCTTTCCCACTGAGACTAAAGTATTTATTTTCTGTTGAACAGTTTAAGGTTAAATTGCTTGGGAAGTTACATGGAAACATCTCAAAACCCTCGAGTGTGAGAAAAAGGAGAGTAATTTTAATGTTTTTGACGAGGTTATGAAAGGAAAGGTGAATGCACACAGAGCTGATTATGATCAATCAAATCCACTGAGATGGAAAAAGAAAGACCTTTTTTTCGGAGGCGTCAGTAAGTGTGCTGGAACGGGAATGCTCTGGCATGCATTTAAAAATGGATACTACCTATACATAATAATAATAATCACCTTCATTCATCATATACAGTTTTAAGATGACACATATGCTGTGTTTGATGTGGAGAACTTGTGCTTTTGTACACTGGATCTGTTTGTGGGGTGAAATGACACTGCTGCTGTACTGGGGTTTCCTCTACATGATGATATATCTTGAGATGACCAAGGAGGAAAAAGTGCCATCTACATCTGAGCCTATAGCCTACTTTACATTTCCATGAGGAGAGGGCACCTGAGGCTTCCCATTTTCAGGACCCAGATTCATCACTGGACTGTAGTGAAGGGTTTACTTATATTTACGTAAACTCACAATAAAAATAAAACGTGCTTTTGTAAAATAAAGAAAACAAACAGAATGCTCTTTATGCGATCTCGGTTTCTTCTCCGCTAAGTTCCCAGCTAACAGAACGTTTAGGGAACGTTAGTTTATGGTTCTCTAAAGGTTAGTTTGGAACATACCACAAACTAACGTTTAGGGAACGTTCCATCAGGGTTATAAACCTAAAAAAAATGTGTTAACTGGGTTTTTGGAGCGCGTAAATGTTTTAGTGAAACTTAGTATTTTAGGCTAACTTTGTAAAATTGTTTAGTTAAATTGTAAATTGAATAAAAAAAGTATTTTACAAATTTGTGATGCAGTGTAGGCTATAATATTTTTATATTTGAAATACAATGCCTATATTTTGATGTATGAAATAATTCCTGTATGAAAGTCACATTTCAGGGTTTCCACTCTTTGCTATACTCTTATTTGACCAATGAATTATCAGTCATTGTAATTACTGTATAGGGACTTTTATTAAAGCTTACCTAAAAGCAAAAATATTCACAGGCTCTGTCATTTTATGTTTCTTTTATGTTGTTGAAGACAAAAATCAAACGAATGATTTTGACTCAGAAGTTTGCACCTCTCATTCACTGATGCTGTAAAAAGATTAACACATTTATAATTTCAGATTATAATTTAATAGCTGATATCTTGTTTAAACCCCCCAAGCGAGAAAGAAAACAAAATAAGGAGAGAAGGTGAAGGCTAACTGCATATTACGTAATAGCCTTATATAACGCATCAGGTGAGTTTGTGCCAAGAAAGGCAGTCCAAGGACATCAACTTAACGAGTTGATCACGTAGGCTAAACATTGTAAAATAGTGATCCGTTATTAATTCGCTATAGTAGTTGTAGGCCGAGCCTACTTAATTTCAAACACTTAACTTGCCTAACAGTCCAAAAAATATAGCATCATGGTCTTGCTGCATCTATACGAATGGATCGATATCAAGACTGTTTTGTTATTTTCTTGTGTGTTTTTACTGTTGAGTGATTATATCAGGCATAAAGCGCCAAAGAACTTTCCTCCTGGACCATGGTCTTTACCGATTATTGGACACCTTCATCATATCGATCATACGAAGATTCATCTTCAGTTGGCAAAGGTAGCCTAAATATATAATTTTATTTTTGTTTGGTTATCTGTAGGCTAATGTTATTCGAAATCAGAAGTGTATTGACATTCTGCAGTATTTAAACTTTAAATAAAGTTCTTATTCGTAATCAGAAGTGTTTTGAAATTCAGCAGCATTTAAACTTTCTATATTGTGTTCAAATCATAGCCTATTTTGAAGTTTGCAGAAAAATATGGAGACGTTTTAAACATTCGAATTCTCGGACCAAGAATTGTTATTTTGAACGGATACAAAAGAGTGAAGGAGGTGTATACACAACAGGGTGATAACCTCGCTGATCGACCGCTGTTACCGATGATTAATGACATTTCCGAAGACAAAGGTCAGTCTTGTAAATATAATTCATAATACTGAAGTTGTGGTTTCGATATAAATTCCATCTGTGGATTCACACCATATATAGTGTCTATACCTGACGCGACAAAAGATAGGACTATTGGACCTTTTTCCTACTGTTCACAGACAGTGATTACACCTTTTAACGGGCATCAGCATCGTAAATTCTTTTTTTTTTTTTTTTTTTATGTAGGCCTATGTACATTTGTAACACTATACTTTGTATTATCACCTTTGCATCAAATAATAATAAAAAAACTAGTTAACGCTGTTAACTGTTGAGGGCGTTTCCAAAGACTATATGCATCCAAAATCGCATATAGGCTACTAAATAGTCTCTCATTCACCTCTATAGAGGTTTACCCAACTATGACGACTAAAAACATAATTATGAAAGGGTCAATAGAATCCAAGGCTGTGTCCGAAAACTTTAGGCAGCTGACTTGCCTCATGACTCTTGGTTAAATGATGTTTTATTAACAAAGTTCGGGAGAAGCACGTTCAGATAATTAACATGGGTGGGGAGCACTCAGCAATCATGATTAAAACGCGTATATATAGACTCAGCAGTCTCACCTCATTTCTCAGACAGTTTAGCAGGGTCCCTCCATCACCCCTTTCCCACTTTTCTAGTCCTAAACCACTTTACATGCAGGGGGGAGTACTCTGGGTTCGGGCCGAATTCCGAGCTCGGAGCCCTCCACCTGGACAGCACGCCAAATACGCATTATACTTAATTCCCTTTAATTGTATGTAAGTGTGAACTCGTGAAATGCTTGAAATAAGGTCTGTGGTGAACACAAGCTTTAGATATTTTACGTATCATTCTACAATATAAAATACATCAGTAATACCCTCTTGTCTTGTAAAAGGCGGTTGCTAACAAGTGGTTAAATGTGACTACAGAGGTTGTCGGGGACATTAAACATCATCAGCCAAACAGGTAAACTCATCTACTTACCTCTTTGTGTTTAAAATTGTGCTCTCGCAAACTCTAATACCTTGAACTTTCATGCAAAATATTTTTAAACAAAGACTGAAATAGTTTTTAGATGCTCCCACAAGGCAGTGTGTAGCCCAATGTTTTTTAATATTAGGATGCTAGAGGGTTTGGATCTCCAAATTTGCTATGGTTCATATTGAGACTGTCTGCTATCTTACAAATTTCATTACTTTTCCGCAAGTGTTTTCTATGAGCTGTCATAGACTCGAGCATACTTGCAACGTTAGTCCTTGGCCCATAATCAGTGAAGCCCCGAGAGTAAACTGATGCCCTGTTCTATTTCTGACATACTCAAAGCACTCCTGCTACTTTGGACATGAATGGATTTGCAATGCTTTGTCACATCCAGTGTAGACAGCCTGAAGCTGCTGCAGCACGACACAACAACGGTCGTGTCAGGTGTAGACACAGTGTTAGATTGACGTCTATGACACTAAGAACAATTTCAGTTTATCTCCAAATACTAGATTTTCAATGAATTTGCTTTTGATCAGTATTGTGAAATGATACATGTATTATTAAATGTGCCTCGAACAGGTTTAGTGGCTGCCAGTGGATATAAATGGAAGCAACAGAGGAGATTTGCACTATCAACTCTTCGAAACTTCGGATTGGGAAAGAAAAGCCTTGAGCCGTCCATCCATCTTGAATGTCGCTTTCTGAATGAGGCCTTTTCAAATGAGAATGGTGTGTATTAAAGTTTGTGGAATGAAAAGAACTGTAACTTTGTTTTTTCTAAAATCATTTACAATAGAATACAAAGTGTAATTATTTCAGAGTTATCATGATAATATTTCAGGTCAACCCTTTGATCCTCATATCCTGCTGAACAACGCTGTCTCAAATGTGATCTGTGTGCTTGTGTTTGGGAATCGATTTGAGTACAGTGACCATGACTTCCAGTCTCTGTTGAAGAACATCAATGAAGCTGTGTTTCTGGATGGAAGCTTCTGGGCTCAAGTAAAAAAATTCTTGTTAATTTTGTCTTTATTAGCATCTTCATTGCTCAGCTAAAGCATTTTGTACTTATTTATTTAGCTTTACAACACCTTCCCATGGCTCCTGCGGCGACTGCCTGGACCACACAAGAAACTTTTTGCTCTTTGGCAGAAAGTGATTGACTTTGTTAAAGAGAAGGTGAATGCACACAGAGCGGATTATGATCCATCAAATCCACGGGACTACCTTGACTGCTTTCTTGCTGAGATGGAAAAAGTAAGGGGGGGGAAGTGAGCTGGTGTGGGAAAGGTCTGGTAATAATAATGTATGGCTATTGAATTGAAATCCCTCTCATCTGTATTGTTTAGCTTAAAGACGACACAGCCGCTGGGTTTGATGTGGAGAACTTGTGCTTTTGTACTCTGGATCTGTTTGTGGCGGGAACTGAGACCACCTCCACCACTCTGTACTGGGGTTTCCTTTACATGATTAAATATCCTGAGATACAGAGTGAGAGCTTACTGTGAGAAATGGTATTCATATGCACATAAAAAGTAGTACGTACTCTCACACTCTCAACTTTGTCTTGTCTCTACTTTTTATCTTTAGCCAAAGTTCAGGAGGAGATTGATTGTGTTTTGGGAGGGTCACGGCAGCCATCTTTATCAGACAAGGACAAAATGCCCTACACCAATGCTGTCATTCATGAAATACAGAGGATTGGAAATATTGTCCCATTAAATTTACCCCGTGCTACAGTGGAAGATACTCAGATAGGAAAATACTTTCTTCCAAAGGTACAGTAGGACTAGTAAGTTGCACCATACTGTATGTCTATGGACATCAGGACAATTCAGACTGTCTGTTATTGATTCATAGACTAAATCTGCTAAGTTACCACTGGTCCTTGATAAACATTTTGATCCTGTAGGGCACAGCTGTGATTGGCAGTTTGACATCAGTTCTGTTTGATGAGTCAGAGTGGGAGACGCCTCACTCTTTTAACCCCGGTCACTTCCTGGATGCTGAGGGCAAATTCAGGAGAAGAGATGCCTTCTTACCTTTTTCTTTAGGTACAAGAAAGTTCTCCTTTCTAGAAAATCAACTGATATATTTTTGACAATTTCCATTGTTGTGCTGCAAATAGCCAAGCTTAATTTTCCATAGCTCTACAAAAAGTTTTCCATGTAAAAAAATATAATTAGGACTTTGTATCTCGAAACTATTTCACGTTGGAACTTTACCTAACAAATATAACTTGACGGCAAACATGACAGTTTTTACCTCCCATCTTTTTTTATCACTACGTCCCTTTTGGGGTGGAAATTTGCTTCTGTGGGAAATTAGCATTTAATAAACAGAATATTATACTTGTTTTTTTTTCCACACCACAATATTTTTAATTGGAATGCAGTTTTATCTATGTTTGCTTTGCAGAAGTTCAAGGCATAAGGTATTGTCTCTTTGTATCTAATTTCAGGAAAGAGAGTGTGTCCTGGGGAGCAACTGGCACGGATGGAGCTGTTCCTGTTTTTCTCTTCTCTGCTGCAGCGCTTCACTTTCTCTTCACCAGGAGGTGTGGAGCCCAAATTGGATTACAGACTGGGGACCACTCGGTGTCCCAAACCATATGAATTATGTGCAGTGCCCCGCTAAAGGCACTGATATAGGCTACTCGCAGCAAAGTTATTTTTCTTTCTTCGCTTAGGGGTCTTTGTGGTTTGTGTTTGTATATTATGTGCACTTGTGATCCTGTTAATATGCCTACCGATTTAATTGTTTAAAGGGGTCCTATAATGCCCTTTTACAAGTTCTTTATTTTGTTTTTGGGGGGCACTAGAATTTGTTTTCATGCTTGTTCAAAAAAAGCATTATTTTTCAAACTTTTTACAGTATTACAGCTCCTCTCTCCCCAGTCCGGTTAAATGCATTTTTTTCAATGAAGCCCCTCCTTCCGAAATACAAAATGTGCTGTGATTGTCAGCTGGCCCAGAGTGTTGTGATTGGCAGTGCTTAGTGCCTGATCGGGAAATGTCATGCCCCTTCATAACTGCTAGCTCTACTCAGATGTAAATATTAAAGATGCCATCAATTTCGAGTTCGGGTCCGATTTAGACCCTGACAATGTTAACAAACAAGAGGATTGTGCTGAACAGATTTCAAGCATGAACATTGCAAGCACGGATTTCACAGGATGTTTCAGGGTGTACTCACACTAGGCACGGTTGCCATGAACCGGGCCTGAGTACGAGCATTTAATCAGATTTGTCGGAAAACTATGGTAATCGATCACAAAATCATGGATAATTTTCCAAAGGGACGGTGAACAGTCTTACAAAAGCTAAAATAAACACAATATCAATACTGTAATGTTAGCATTACCTTTTGTTTACATCATACAGTAGCTATCATAGCAACTGCATAAAGCTTATTATTGGAACTGTTAATAGAAAACACAATTACAAATAAGACATACTTACAAGTTGTGATCCGTAAACAACAGATTGTTGTTTATGCCCAAACAGCAACATTACAGTTAAAAAAAGTCAACTCATAATCAAGGACCCCTTTAAGTGTTAAAACAGGGCTGTGCTCTGGCCCTCAAGATATACTTTCATGCAGTTTCCTGAGTTAAGCCCCCTCCGACCCTGATAAAACTCACTTGTAGCTTTTCTAGAATCTTGAAGACCTTGATTAGCTTTTTCAGATGTGTTTGATTATTGTTGGAGACAAGCTCTGCAAGAAAAATGGATCTCGAGGGCAGAGTTGCCCCATACTGTTTTAAAATGTATTGTAATTTGTTTATGACAATAAACCATTTGGAAAATATGGAATATTATAATGTAGACTATAATTTGAGCTAATATCTACCAATGTGATGCTCTGTGGAAATGCCTTTAATTTCCACATATTGAACTGACAAAATTTCCTCGAGCCAAGTTTCCCTATAATGGTACTGAAGTAGCTCCAACACACATTTTGGATCCCTCTCTTATCTGACACTGATGAGTTGAATCAGGTGTGTTTAACTATGGAGTCATTTCCATCAATATTATGTTGGGGATACACTCCAAGACCGGTGCGAAAGACTGCTCTTGTATTTAATGTGATGAGATCAGTATTGATTACAGCTGTAATAGGCTACGTCAGAATGTGTGCCAAGCAGGAAAAGGACATCTACTTATACAACCACTTTCGATCAATTCGCTATGCAGAGAGGAAACCCAAGCAACAAGCCAGGAAATAGCTATCAGCCATGAACCTGTCGCACCTTTACGAATGGATCGATATTGAGAGTATTTGGATATTTTCGATTGTAGGCTATTACTATTTATAAACTTATATCAGAAATAAATCACCGAAAAACTTTGCCGATATTGGCAACATCTTATCGATCACACGAAGATTCATCTCTAGTTTTTAAAGGTAAAAACTAGGCTATAGCCTAATTGCTGTGAAAACCCTATGCAAGTGGCTTTAAAATGAGTTAGATTAAACGTCGAAAATAATGTTTATTGAAGAGGAAAATCAACAACTCAAACACCCCTATATACATATAGAATGCTGCATTAAACAATTTCGTAAGGGGAAAAAATCCGCCAGTAGTGGGCACTCATGCTGCATGCATAAGCAATGACGTACATCTGAGTGAACGAGACGGACGGAAGTTAGCGAAATAGACTTATGCCGCGTTCCAGGCAACCTGTAACCCGTGTTTTTCCAACCTTATAACCGTGAAAGTGCACTGGAACGGCAGTCAAACCTGTGACTTCCTACCCGTGAACTCGTACTAGATCGATGTACTCCCAGTTACAAGTTCTGACGTCACATAGCCCGCAAAACCATACAAAACAACAATGGCAGCCCCTACGGATGCAGTGTTTCTGCCATAGGTTTCTGCAAGCGGTACTTATCCACAAATGTGCATTATCAGCAGCTATTCTAGCGTTAACTAGTTTTCAGTCCATTGACTGCAAGGATAAATTAATAACAAATACATTTCCAAACAAATAAAGTAAAATAAAAGGTATTACAGCTTATCTTGCCTTATGCGCCGTTTTTCCTCCTCCGTTTCCCTCAAATAAACAAGGAGAAATTATTAAATTATTACAAATGCGCATAAGCCCCGTAAGGTCCGCCATGCTGGTTTGTTCACATCTAGCTACCACAATTCCTTGCGCTCAGGTAGTTTGGCGCGACTGGCCTAGAACGCTACAAAGTCGTGAGTCGTGGTTTGAAGTCGTGATTTACGCGCTTAAAAACCTGCCTGGAACGCAGCATTAGCTACAAGCTACAAAATTAAGGAGAAAGGAGAAGAGGTTAATGTAAAATCATATGTAACAATATATATAAAATACACATTATTCCTTTCTTCAAATGTACACAGATGGTTCGAAGAGCATAGAAATTGGAAGAACAGGGGTTGCATTCTATATTCCAGAGTTTGAGGAAGGCTGGAAGAATAACAGATGGTATATCTGTGTATACAGCAGAAATGGTAGTCAATCCTAATGGCACTAGGTTGGGTTTATGAAATAAGACCAGATAAAGTATTATGTTCTGATTCAATGGGGGTTTTAATGAGTTTACAATCAACACAAACAAATAGAAGTGACATTTTAATAGAAATCATGATTACATTATACAGTATAAGACAAATGGGAATAATAACTCGTTTTATGTGGGTACCAGCATGTGGGAATTCAGGGTAATGGGGAAGCAGACAAATTGTCCAAAGATACTTTAAGATGAACCAAGTATAAATATTTCACTCAGCAGATCAGAAGGAAAACATTTAATTTTAAAAGAACGCGATAGGAAATGGCAAACATTTTGGGAAAATGTCAAACAGTTCAACACTTTCATAGGGTTCAAAGGAGAATAAAGAAATCTAAAATCATTTATAACATAAGTAGAAGGGCGCAAGTCATGTTCACACATTTAGGAACACCAGGGTATTCATATCTTATGGTGCGTTCCAGGCAGGTTTTTGAGCACGTAAATCACGACTACAAACCACGACCCACGACTTTGTAGCCTTCCAGGCCAGTCACGCCAAACTAACTGAGCGCAAGGATGTGGTAGCTAGATGTAAACAAACCAGCTAAACATTGTATGCCAATTTCGCTATGCTGAGAAATTGTACGTTACATTTTTTTTTTCATAAGCATGATCAATGCTGTCAATGCTGTCAAATTCAGGTTTACGTTATCTTAACATTTCCATGCGGCAATACACTTTCACGACATACTTATTGTTTCAGACACATAACATTGTAATACATAATCGTGTGTGTATTATTATTATTATATTATTATTTGACTGCAACGTTATATTGTCCTAAAGTGTATTCATTCTCACAGTCTACCGCCTGCAGAAACACTGCATCCGTAGGGGCTGCCATTGTTGTTTTGTATGGTTTGGTTTCGCGGGCTATGTGACGTCAGAGCTCGTAACTGGGAGTACATCGATCTAGTACGAGTTCACGTATGGTGGGAAGTCACGGGTTTGACTGCCGTTCGGAACGGTTCCAGTGCACTTTCACGAGTAAAAAGTTGGAAAAACACGGGTTACAGGTTGCCTGGAACGCGGCATAAATCATACATTGCACATTATAGGGAAACATAATAAAGGTTTATGTTAGGTTTGTTTAGTAGAGGAGACAGCTGGAACATGTATGGTATGCAAGGCGTATGAAAGAGAACGAAAGAGTCTAAAGGAGGAATTATAATTATGAAACAAAGAATTCATAATAAATAAAATACTAAACGATGGTCCAAACTCAGGAAAGAAAATAAATGCAATCATGAAATTTATTAGGATTAGTGGATCAAAAAATAGAGTATAGAAAAAGTGAATTCTCTTCACACTCACAGTAGGTGGCGGTATGCACGAAGTTGGTTCGCAACCCACAATAAAATCAACAAAAGAAGAAGAAGAAGAAGGGAAGTTAGCGAGTGAAGGGTTGACAATTTTGGAATGGGACGCTGGTTAAAGAGTTGTTTTTTTTGCTCCGTTTAAACTTGCACACAACAATCCAGGAAGTGTCAGTCACCATGGACCTGTTGCAGCTTTACGAGTGGATCGATATAAAAAGTATTTTGATGTTTTCGTGTGTGTTTTTATTGCTGAGTGATTATACCAGAAATAAAGCGCCGAAGAACTTTCCTCCTGGACCATGGTCTTTACCGATAATAGGAGACCTTCATCATATAGATACTAGTAAGGTTCATCTTCAGTTTGCAGAGGTAAATAAAATTCTTGTTGGGTAAATCGATGTTTCGATAGTAGGCGAATGCATAATCTGAACTGCTCATTCTGCGTTCCAGACGAGTTTGGACTTTGGAATATCAAAATTTAAATATCCCACTTCAGACCTCAGTTCAATGCAATCAGACGTCACGTTGTTGACCATATGATGTCGCCACCACATAACGAGAAGATCGAGCATATATATAATATATATTATTTGTAAATTTTTGTCATGGAAAAAATATAATAAAAACAACATAAAATCGCTTTGAAAACAGCAGACGAAAAGCAAAAACGAAGGTATTATTACATAAACTTGTCTAATGTTAAAGTTTGTTTTTACATTTATTTATTTGTTTTTATTGAAATAACAGTAATAGGGGAATACAAAGTAATACAAAAGCACTTGAATCTATAAAACAATAAAATCACAATTCTGCATCTTATATAAAAAAATCAATCATACATCGATTTAATACATTAAGTATCCTTTTCAACAGCAGAGATGTCTTAACAGCTTTATGATTGCTCTGTATTGAAGTTAGAAAGTAGTAAAAAAAACTAAGTCAGTGGAAAGTGACATACACTTTGATTTATTTATATATTTCTTAAATAACATAAGAATTTTAATTACAACTTCCATTTCCAATAAACCAAACGCACCATCCATAAATAAGACCATTATATCAGTTATTGTGACAAACTTTTAAAACAAATCCAAAAGAAAGTTTGGTATAATTACAACTGAAAAGTAAATGTAAAATTGTTTCTGTTTCCTCTTTACAAAAACAGCATAATAATGAAAATTACATAATAGTCTTGGTTTTGAATAATATTGATTATTCCAAATAACTGGTTAGACATTTTTGTTTTTGTTGACCAATTTCCACGCATCCAAAACTTAATTTAACTTATTGGGAGTTTGGTGCATTTAAAATCACAGCCAAGTAAAAATTATCTTTGGGGATAAAGAACCATGGAAAATTATTCTCACAAAGACAGTGCTTGATCCAGTTAATTTTAAATATATTATTAATAGTGTATTTCTATGTTTATGATCATTGGAAGCAGAAGACTTGCCGACATCTTGGATGTGACATCAAAGATTCATCTCGCTGAGGTCAGGGTTGATTGATGTACCCTGAGTTCACAGGTCGAATATCCGACTTTGAGTGGTGTTCCAGAGGTTATTTCCAAGAACGAGATGGGAAAAATTCAAATTCCGAGCTGTCTGGAATGCAGCATTACAATAATGGACGCATGACAAAGGGTTCTGCTCACATGATCAGGGTTTGGGTGCTCCTGCCATAACAATGAGCTACATAATGGAATATACAAAACATGCAAAAGTTAAAACAGTATGAATGCATGAAGTATTTCTAAATAGTATATAATACAGTATACTTATTTTTTCAGGAGCTCAAGTTCTGACAACTTTATATTTCCAGCTGGTCAGAATGGGAATGTTAAACAGTCCAGCTAAAACTAGTTAAACCAGCTAGCCATGGTTTAAATTCTATAAACTTAAACTAATAAACATGTCTGAATTAACGAATGTTTAGATTTTTTTCAGAATGTTGGAAAATGTGGCTAAAGTTTGGTCTATAGTTTGTCACATGTTTGCTTAATCTTCAATTAATGTTATATTCATGACAAAAATTACATCATTGTAGTCAGAGTAAATAGGCTAAAATTTATGAAGAATTATACTATTGAAACCTATGATTATTTCTAAGATATGTTGATATGTTGGCGTTTTCATGATTTGTTATCTTAATTTATCTTCAATCGATGTTATTTTCATTCACATAAATTACATTTGATGACACTGAAACCTACTATTATTTCTAAGATACATATGTTGATTTTCGAATCATATTTTACAGTATGCAGAAAAATATGGCAAGATTTTCAGCCTTAGAATTTTTGGACCAAGAATTGTTGTGTTGAATGGATATAAACTAGTAAAGGATGTCTATACACAACAAGGTGATAACCTTGCTGATCGTCCCACATTACCTTTATTTTATGACATCACTGGAGACAAAGGTCAGTTTAATATCAGAATGTTAAATTGGTTGTTTAGCGTTTCACCATAAATTGTCAGGAATCTATTTACTGTAAAGAGTTTTTTTTTGCGAGCAGGTTTAATTGTTGGCAATGGCTATAAATGGAAGCATCAGAGGAGATTTGCACTCTCAACTCTTCGAAACTTTGGATTGGGAAAGAAAAGTTTAGAGCCATCCATCAGTCTTGAGTGCTGCTTTCTGAATGAAGCCATTTCAAATGAACAAGGTATTTACTGAGGTTTGTTGACTGAAAATATTTGACAATTGCATTTGAAATTTTAAGTACAGTGTGATTTACATGAGCAACTGTTCCAGGTCGACCATTTGACCCTCGCTTACTGCTGAACAACGCTGTCTCAAATGTGATCTGTGTGCTTGTGTTTGGGAATCGATTTGAGTACAGTGACCATGACTTCCAGTCTCTGTTGAAGAACATCAATGAAGCCATTTATCTGGAAGGAGGCATCTGGGCTCAAGTAAACATTTTCTAATGTTAACAACTTAACCTTGCTTTTGTTCACTGCTCATCTACTTTTTGTTTCGATTTCTTTAGCTTTATAACATGCTCCCATGGCTCATGCGGCGACTGCCTGGACCGCACAGGAAAATTTTTGCTCTGTGGAAAGAAGTGATTGGCTTTGTTAAAGAGAAGGTGAATGCACACAGAGCGGATTATGATCCATCATATCCACGGGACTACATTGACTGCTTTCTTGCTGAGATGGAAAAAGTAAGACCCTTCCTGAGGGGGGGGGGGGGGGGGGGGGCAGTAAGTGAGCTGGTGCGGGAAAGGTCTGGTAATAATAATGTATGGTTATTGAATTGAAATGCCTCTCATCTGTATTGTTTAGCTTAAAGACGACACAGCCGCTGGGTTTGATGTGGAGAACTTGTGCTTTTGTACTCTGGATCTGTTTGTGGCGGGAACTGAGACCACCTCCACCACTCTGTACTGGGGTTTCCTTTACATGATGAAATATCCTGAGATACAGAGTGAGAGCTTACTGTGAGAAATTCATTTGCACATAAAAAGTAATACGTACTCACATTATCTCTAATTTTTGTATCTTTAGCCAAAGTTCAGGAAGAGATTGATCGTGTTGTGGGAGGGTCACGGCAGCCATCTTTATCAGACAAGGACAACATGCCCTACACCAATGCTGTCATTCATGAAATACAGAGGATTGGAAATATTGTCCCATTAAATTTGGCCCGTGCTACAGTGGAAGATACTCAGATAGGAAAATACTCTATCCCAAAGGTAGGCCTAGTGATGTTTAAAATAAGAATGTGAACTTATGCAGAGCCCATTAGTTAAAGCACAGTAGAGTGGTGTGTATAATTTTATTCTTGTTAAGCCTCTTGTGGTTCTTTAGGGCACAATGGTGACCGGCAGTTTGACATCAGTTCTGTTTGATGAGTCCGAGTGGGAGACGCCTCACTCTTTTAATCCAGGTCACTTCCTGGATGCTGAGGGCAAATTCAGAAGGAGAGATGCCTTTTTACCTTTTTCTCTAGGTATAGGGAAACTCTGTTTCCTCTTAAGTAATCCAAATATATACATGTGACAATGCTGAACCCCATGAATTATGCCCCCACTAAAAGACACCCTTTATGATTGCCCTTCATTTTCTGATTTTCAGGAAAGAGAGTATGTCTTGGGGAGCAACTGGCACGGATGGAGCTGTTCCTTTTTTTCTCCTCTCTGCTGCAGCGCTTCACTTTCTCTTCACCAGTGGGTGTGGAGCCCAGTTTGGATTTTAAACTGGGGGCCACTCACTGTCCCCATCCATATGAATTATGTGCAGTGCCACGCTAAAAAACCACAACATTTCATTCAAATTTTTAATCAAATTAATTCTAGGTTCTGTCTGTGCACATCAAATGTCAACTTTTCTCAGGGTCCCTGCAGGTCCTTAAATAGTCCTAAATTCAAATTCAGTTGTAAAAAATTCAAGGTCGTGAAAAGTATTAAAAAGGCTATCTTAAATGGTATAACAAAGGTTTTGTTAACCCCCTTTAAGAGGACTTACATTTGTGGACGGAAAAAAATAAATCACAATGTGGCCTACTGGAATAATGGAATAATGGATTTTTCAAAAGTGGGCTTGCAGCTTAACAGGTTAAGACATTAATACAAAAAAATAAAGTAGGCTATAAAAGAGAATAAAGAAACAACATGAATTAAAAATTCCTAAAATTTGTTATTCCTGCACATTAAAGAATTATTCAACACCTCAAGTATTATTCAGTATTTACTTTTCACATTTATTGAATTAAATCATAATTCTTTTGAAGTTTAATTGGTAACACTTTACAATAACGTTTCATTAGTTAACATGAACTAATCATGAACTACATGTACACAGCGTTTATTATTTTTTGTTAATTTGAACTTACTAATACTTCATTAAAATCTTGTTAACATTAGTCAATGCACTGTGAACTAATAATGAACAGCTGTATTTTTAACTAACGTTGACAAAGATTAACAAACACAGCAACAAATATATTGCTCATGGTTAGTTACATTGACTAATGTTAACTTCTGAACCTTATTGTAAAAGTGGTACCAATATATTGTGGCGTTTATACGCCCGTATAAATATAACTAATTATTATTCATAACGGATTATGATCAATAATTCATAATTTAATTATTTTCAGAATTTACTGTAGCAGAATCAATAGTATCATCATTTTATCAGTTCACCCAATGAACGGAAAGCATAAACAGTTATTAATTCTAGGAAATATAATATATTCATGGCCAAGAAAGACTAATTCCCAGCTAACAGCTAAATTAAGAAATAATTCAAGGGTAAAAGCATAAGTAACTTAGATCGTAGTTCAAAAGACAATAAATACATTCGTAAGCACATAACACAAGTAATGCTTCTCTTTTCAAATACAAACAATACTTTATTGATTATAAGCCTATGACTAACACATAAAACTAATATCTAACACACACACACACATTCATACGAGTTGCAGAGAGAAAGAGAGTGAGGAAGAATAAGTTTAAGAGTGAGGTGAAATCCCAAGATTCTATGCACTTATAAGACACAACCTGAACGAACCATCAATAAATAATTTCACCCTTTTATCGTTTCTTAGGCGGGTAGGTAATTCAATTTTATATCAATGCACCAGTTCAGCTAAGAGTCTGGAGGCTACTTGCTTGTCCTTGCGTTGCTTTAGGGATTCCCTTTTATCGGCGTAAAGGGGTTTCCCGGGTCCGTTGCTTGGCTGGCGGTCTCCTCGTGCCTACTAGATCTTGGGCAGCCAATCACGTGGTGTGTTGGCGGATGGATGAAAGTCTTTGAAGTTGGAAGCGCGTTGCAGTCGAAACGTTTAAACGAAACTTTGCAGCAAAACTTAACTTAGAACCTAGACTTTTAACGGAAAAGAAGTCAAAGGAAAATAAAGGTGAGACGAGTTAGATGGCTTGAATAAATCTGTTTTAACCCTGATCTTGATTTGGGTCATTTGTCTCTATGCGTCTACATGGGTACTATAACCATAGTCTGTTCCACCCGACTTGTTCTGCCGAGACCTTTTCCGAGGGCGAGAGCGGGGGAGAGAGAGAGTAAGAGCACCAGAGAGCAGAGGGCAAGAGCCCCAGAGAGAGCGCAAGAGAGAGCACTTCTGTGTTCGGGTCTAAGATTTTAAACTCAAAGTTTGTCCAACCTCCCGGATGGGTTCTGGCCAATTAGGAGGTGGCCCTATTTTCTTCTTATCGTGAATCATGGGTTATCTGAGATCTCCTTGTTCTCCAGCACTAGCAGAGAGAACAAGAGGCCACAGTTTAGACATTATTACTATTATACGAATACAAAACATTTCATTTACACAGATTTCAAATCAAACCATCTTTTGAATTAAAAATACCATCCTGCTGACAGGAAACACGGCACACTTTCATTCACACACCTAATATCATAACAATTATGGATTGAATGGCATCTAAGCATATGAGACACACATATATATTGTAGGAACAACATAGAATTGTGTAGTTGCATGATCTTTGATTATAAGTCCGTCGAGAATTTCTCTGGGATGAGTTTAATAGATTTTGATATGTAAATTGTTTTAGCGTGTAGAGTTTGTGGGGTTTAAGCCATTCCGGTCTGAGGTCATGGAATAGTTCGTTCATCTCTCATGGGACCTCTGGTCCTTAAGAAAGGGTAGTCTGTTAGTCGCAGGGGTCAGATGACCTCTTGTTAGGGCCTCTTGTTTCACCATTTCTGAACAGATCTGTTCTTATTCTTTGCCAAATTATAAAACATTGACAACGTTCTTCCTTTAGTTAATAAAAAGTCTTTTTTGGTTGCAGAGCCTGGGGTCATCTGGAATGTGAAGCCTCTTTTGTGTGATTATGTGTGGACAATCACCTAAAAGCTTTACTCGTGTTTGGTTCATTCTCGTGGTCGCTACAATATTCAACATTCATTTCCTTATGTTTTGTGCTGTATTGTCATCTCAAGGTTTTTAGTGTCACAGGACAATGTTGTGAACTATTAATTTTACTTTGCCTAGTAAAACAGGCAAATCTGATTTTATGCTGATCAGAAAAATGTATACTTATCATAGAGAGGCAATTAAGATCATGTAACTAAGATTACTCAGTAAACTCTATTCAAATACCATCACTTAATCTCCCAAATCCTCTGTCTGCACCTCTTGAACTATAGGTTTTTATTATTTTAAATATCAGACCAAAATCTGATATGTCCTAACAGAGAGGTCTACTGATGACTGGACTGAACACAATTCATTTGTTAACTTTTCACTTGATGTATTGCACTTATATACTTTAAAAGCAAAGAAGACTGACTGGATCTCACAACTCTGGAAGAGACGTATATTTCTCTGAACTGAATGCTGTGCTTCTTGCTTAAGATTGTCAGTTCATGATCTTCATATATAACAGGAACATTAATCATGATCAAGTCATTTTATATATATTTTATTCCCAAATGATTTAGAAACTTTCAAAATAATAAAACGTTTACATCACATGTAACTATGTCATTGAATCTTTTTATTCTGACAAGAACATTTAATAATGCATGCATAGCAACTTCTTGTTGAAACAACTGTCAAAATGGATGGCTTGCAACATAACTGTTTTGAAAGAATTACAGTAGGAATGGTAAGATCACAGTACTGGTTGTCTGCAACTTTATACATCATCCGTCTCGGAAATCTGAAACAATAAAACTACATAGTATGGCAGCTTAAAACAAAACAGATGTCTTCTATGCACAGCATTAAATAGGCTACATTATCATCAGTTGAATGTGTGGTGGAGGACATGAAAATCCATCAATACTAAAAAATAAATGGTTATGTTCATATGTGGACTAAACAGCAGTTCATAAACTATTGCTTCAACTAATCTCGAACTTATTTAACTTCAGTAAACACAGAAATTAACCGATCAAAAATACCTCTGCTTATGAACTGTAGTCGAAAGCTGATGACGTAACATGCAGGAAGGCCCGCCCTCACGTGATACTGATTGGTCGATTGACAAGCTTAAATCTGATTGGCTAAAGAGTACTACTGATCTCTGTGTAGGAGGAGAGTGCTGCCAGTGCCAGGAAAGTCTCAAAGCTCAAACACACACACACACACGCGCATCCAAGGCGATACTCGTACATTTTAAACATTCAAAGGTTTTTGTGCACAGTTGTATATCTACGAATTGTGTTTTGCATTTGTGAAATGTATTTTATGAATATATAATTTTATTTTGCGCATGTGAATTGCTTTTTGTGAATATTTTTTTTGTCACGCACGTGAATTAGGTTTCATGCATGTGAAAATAGGCTTGTTTGAGATGCGCCTTGCCTCGCCTGAAATGTAGTCGAGAGTAGGCGGCTGCAGTGAGAGGAGGAGTGAAAAAAGCGCAGGCAAGCCGGACAGATCGCTCTTCTCGCAGTGGATCTAACACCTGTGAGATCAAAGGCGGATATCGCGGGATTCACACTCGTGCACAGTGTTACTAATAAACTGGATGTAATTTAAGTTTTGTTGCTTGAATATGTTTTTTGTTGCTTTGGGGATATCCACACATAATTTATACACATAAAACATATCAGAGTTTTAAAATCAAACATTTTAAAAGAGAACAATACATCACGGTTGTTTAAACCAATGAGCATTAAGCTGTGCCATCAGCAAGTCGTTTCCCATCATGCTTTTGATCAGCGCAGTCGGTAGAGAGCAACTGCGCGCGACTGCAGAATCCGACACGTGCGCCTTGCGGTCGCGAGTTTTTTTAAACACGTCAGCATGACATCAGAGCAAGGCGGAACGCACTCGGACACATTTCTAACCGGTATGCATCTCGCGCTGATCACCGGTGATCAGTTCTGCGCAGATTTTGCTCATCTCAAACAAGCCTATTGTCTACGCATGTGTGAATTGTGTTTTTTGCGTCAATTATAATTGAGACTATTCTGCTTCCATATTTTGGAGGCACTGAACGTAAACAATGCCACTGAACTGAACGGACTCGCAAATTTGGCTGATTATAAAACTGTCAAGTTTTGGTCTGTACTAATCGGTCGCATCGGGAAAAAACATTTCGAATTCTATAGACTGTCAAAAGTTAAAGAGAAGAGTGCAAAACTGATGAAAGGAGGCGTTTGTGGTTGAGAGAGGTAGCTAGTACAGCATCAGCCACATGTGACTATGGCTAAAATGTTGACGTAGTTAACTATGGCTACATTCACACTGTCAGTCCAATTCCGACTATCTTTATATCCGATTGGAATCTTATCTAAAATGATGTCCACACTGTGTATCGCAACTGTTCAGATCCGATTTGTGCGTCCATGCAGCTCTTTGGAAATATGGCAATGACAAAAATAATAATTTTTTGCTCGTCCGGCACTTCGCAAAATTTTGCAAAAAACGAGCAAAATTTTGCTGAGAAAAACAAAATCAACAAGACAAATGTAACAGAGGAATGTTTATTGATGTAATGCACAGCTGAAATGGTATTATTGCAAATAAGCTCTAGGTCAGCATTTCACATAGGCTTGTTTCTAGACAATGACTGGTGTGTACACAAAAATGTAAGTGAAATGTACAAAGTGTTTGGAGGGAATGAAAATGCTGATCTATTACAGGCTGCACTCTTGCAGTTTCTTGTCAGCTTGTTTCAGGGAGACCCAGGTATTCAGCATGGATGCCCGAAGTCTGGCCCAGATCAAATGGTTATTTAGACCTAGGATTTGAGCTGCGAACTGAGCAGCAGCTTCAGGAGAAAGAACAGTGGAGCAGCCCAGACCTGAAAGAGTGAGAATGAGGAAAATGTTTAGTATTGCACACAATTCCGCTGCAGTTGTTTAACTACCATTAAAAAGTTTGGAGTTAGTACGATTTTTAAGAAACAAATACTTTTATCCAGCATTAAAAAAAATGGCAGTAAAGACATATAATGTAACATAAGATTTCCATTTCAAATAAATGCTGTTCTTTTGAACTTTTTTGTCATCAAATAATCCTTAAAAAAAATATCATGGTTTACACAAAATGAAGCAACACAATTGCTTTCAACATTGATAAGAAATGCTTCTTGAGCAGCAAATCAGCATATTAGAAGGATCATGTGACACTGAAGGTTTGCCATCACGGGAGTAAATTGCATTTTAAAAAAAGGTTTTAAATTAGAAAAGTTATTTTAAATTGTTATAATGTTTTACAACATTGCTGTTTTTACTGTATTTTGATCAAATAAGAGCAACCTTGGTGAGTATAAGATACACTAAAAATAATAATAAAAAATTCAAACCCGATGCATGTCTGTAGTAGTGTCCACTCACCAATAACGATACAGATAGTCATATTACACAAAGTGACAAACAATAATTAATGACATTTTTAAATCGGTACCACTAGGCATGCGAAGAGATGACCAGATGTCCTGAGCACCCCAGTCTGGAGTAATTGGAGGACAGTTAATAACTGGATACGCAGTGTTTCCTGACATCACAGGACCCAAACCATTACTTCTGCCTGCCACTGCTACAAAGATGGTGGGAACTCCATCACCTGAGGAGATAAACATTGATCAGTTAAATTAGTTATTATAATAAGCAATAACCTCACTATTCTTAAGTGTTCTGGATTAAAATATTAATATTATTAAAATATTAAAACATGTTATGTTTTAAACAGCTATTGAAAACTATTTAAAATAGTTTTAAATATACATTTGATATAATTTTGGCATTGAAAAAAGGCATGAGAAAAAGTCTGCAGAAAGGGCATGCTTGTTCTGTTCTTAATTAGATCAAATGACAATGTTGTGTTCGGTCATACCCTCATATTCAGCTTTGATGCGGAGTGTCTCATCAGGGCCTTTATGGGCAGAGGTGACTCTAAGGTGGCAGGGAATGCCATATGAACCACAAGCCTTACGGATCTTCTCACAGTGAGCCACATCTGAGGTAGAGCCCATCAGAACTACTACCCTTCCTCTCGCCTGTGACTCCAGGAGCAGCTAG
The DNA here is from genome assembly GCA_030578275.1 of Meda fulgida. Lineage (NCBI taxonomy): Eukaryota > Metazoa > Chordata > Actinopteri > Cypriniformes > Leuciscidae > Meda > Meda fulgida. The sequence continues at coordinate 16,018,529 of CM060635.1, read as the reverse complement.
ATGCACACACAGAATCAGATTCCAATTAGTCACTAATGCTTCAGTTAGAATACTCCAAACATTATCAGGAACTCAACCATGGTGGAAAAAACAAAACAAAAAATACTCTCTCAATTAGAAATCCCATCTAAAGTTTCATCTATGAAAAGTTTAAGCAAGGAAAGGTGGTAAGGTTCATTCAGATCATTTAGATGTTGTGACAGACTTTTATTGAAGGAAGAGCGACATTAAGAGGGATGACGGCCTGAACTAGGGGAACTAAGTAAATAGTCAAAGGTCACAGAGCTCAATGTTAGCGTTCAGCTTCTTGATGCAGTAAAAGAAATAGAGCGTAATTGATCTGAGCGTAACAAATTATCAAAAGAAAACGATTAGGGTGGGGACTTGGTTCTAAGCCTTGGTTATTGATTGGATTTTCAGATGTGGGCATTGCACTTAAAAAAGGAGGCCGATAAATGCAAGCTTGAGGGGGTAGGGAAGGACTAAATGGACAATATGATTGGAGAAATCCAGCATGTCACCAGAGAGAATTATGTAATTTTTACCCTAGATCCAGTTATATTTTGATTTAAAGATTACAAGGTAAACAAACACATAATTTTTTTATTTTTATTTTATAAATAACGGTACCTTGACTCGATCTGCGACCCACTCAAAGTTCCTCTTCACCATCTGCATGGCTTCAGGAGTGACTTCTTTCAGGTCACGGTAAACCTACACAGAGAACAGTGTTTATCTGACAGTCATACTCATATAGGTCTTGCCACAGGTTAGTTAGTTCTCTCAGGAAAGATCATGATCATTATAGCAGAAGGACATTTGCTTCACTGGAATAATACTAAACTCTTAGTGGCTTCTAGTTTTACTCTAGTAAAGAAGTAGCATAAATTAATTTAATGCCTGACGTATATAGTTTTAAACACATCATGATGCTTGGCTATTTACCTGTTTGTCTTTCTGCTGGCTGCGATCCCCAGCTGGCCAGAGCCTCCATGAGTCGTTGTCAATCACATCAGCCAGCACAATCTCTTTAGTGGTCACATTTACACCGAATTCTATCTAAAATGACAGATTATGGGCATTAAACCTCTACTGTAAGTAGCAATTACCACAATAATACAAAAATAATTAGGAGCCTGTTCAAACCAAGGACAATACTATAAAGATAGCTATAACAATATCAGCATCCACACCAATGGATGATAATGTTCTGTTTATTATAAGCATGCACTGCAGTTCTGTCAGGACTACTATCATCAAATACGATTGACAATTAGCATATAGTTTGGATTGGTGGTATAGTTCTGTTCTGGGCAAGAACTCCCTGCGCATCCATGCAGCCTAGCATGGATAAGAGCAGAGAGAGCAGCAATAACCCTCCTTAGGGTAAACAGAAAAGAACCAAGAACAATGTATAGCAGATATCATTAATGTCAATATTTTAAAGTACAACAATTCGAAAATTTAAGGGGAATCAGTATGCCATACTGACTGGGCGAGAGGAGGAGCTGGGGATGGAGGAGGGTAATTCGCTCCTGATTGCAACGCGATTGCTGCTGATAATACTGAAGGAGCTTGTATATGAATACAGTGATAGGCGTTGTATTCCTATAGGTAGACGTGGATCAGCTGATGCGAGCTTAACTAACGTGACCTGCCAGAACTAACGCTATGCTTGATTTATGGTGTCTGCTGCCTTAAACACTTAAGCTATTTAAAGTAGGATGGATTCTGATTGGCTTATCATTCATCAGATAGAAAAAATAGTTTATATTTAATTTCTCATTTTTACAATATGAGAGTGATTCCAACAATATCGTTCTTCTGAGTAGTTAGAGTTGTAGTGTGGACTTCTCTACACCAGATTTCTTACTTTCATATCCACCAGTGTGCAGTCCTGTGTGGCCCAAGCTTTCTCCAGGACTTCAAAAATGGCCACCGTGCTTTTGCTCATGATGTCCACCTCACAGCGACCAATAGTCAGACCTGCCAGCTCAAACCCAGCCGCCAACAGCTGCTCTTCTGACCACTGAGGGTCATTATTGGCATCATCCTGAATGAAGAATGGAGGTAAACAGGTGATCAATATGTGGAAAAAATGTGAAATTGCATGACATAACATTAAATGTGATCGATTAAAAGCCTTCTCAACTTTATTTCTGATTAACAGAACCTCACCTTAAAAAACATTTCCATTTTTAGAGGAGTGAAGCGGTAGCCCTCTTTGACTCCAGGGTTGCGTTTGAGGAAGGACCCTGTGGCTATGCGCCTGCAGACCCACTCAATGGGTATCATCTCACATCGGGATGCCACAAACGCAGTCTCAGAATGCTGCCTGACAAATGCCGTCTTAAGCCCTGATAGAAAGGGATTCACAATTCGCATTACTGTGTGCATCCTTTTAGAAATGGCAAACTGATTGGTCTAGTACATTAACAGCATTTTCAAGCAGAGTGCGGTGATTTACTGACAGACTCTGCAGAGAAGATGCATGACTGACAAAAGACACATGCTTTCACACTGTGAAACTGGGACAGCAGTCTTAATAGCCTAAACACAGCATGCATATTGTAATGGAGAATAATTAAAGGAAGCATGGCTGTCACAAGGCAGTCATTTCCCCACAGTAAAACCTGCACATGGTGTACACCAACTTTAATTTACTAAAATTGCTGAGGTTGTGGGAATGATTTTAAAAGTAAATTACTTCTAGAGACCTCTGGCAACTTTGAAATTGGGGTTACCTCATGAAGATCTTCAACTAGATTTTTTTAATGAATATTGTTTGTGACAAATAAATGTACAAATGTTGCCAAATGTTTTCTATAATTAGTTTTCATTTTAATCAAGTCAACAGAAAGGAAATCTCACCAGCATCCTGTAAAAATTTGAACACACAGCTGGTGGTCTTGTTGGCAATGGCGGCTTTTCCCTCCATCTGATCCTTCCGAACCGCATTGCCCGCTGTAATCTGGTCTTTAGACTGGACCAGAACAAGACCTGGCTCACCCACAAGCTCAAAGATCTGCTTGGTCTTACCCTCGTTCAGTTTTTGACCTAGTTTCAGTTCTAAACATAAAAAAAATCAAGGCAACAATACACATTAATTGATTCCAATGTATGTGACTTTAATACAATAATCAATGCATTTTTTTTTTCTCTTTAACAAAAGAAAATGTGTCAATCTATTTCTTAAAAGCAATAATAATAATAATACTGTTTCATTAAAAAAAATCTATAAAGTAATTTAGTTTTAAAATAATATTAATTGGAGAAAAAAAAATGTGTATGCCGAATCAAAATCAGTGTGACAGAACTGACATGAAGGAACCTATATTTTTTGTCATGTGACAAGAAAACCTAAACAGATGACGCCTTTACGATTTAAAAAAAAAATCACATATTTGACCTTTTAATTAAAAAAAACTTTTGTTAAGGTGAAATGGATAAACCTTAAGAAAACTTCTTGATTTATAATGACTCAATTTATATTTTATTTAAAAAAGGGTTTGCTTTGGGAATTTTTTTAAGTAAATTATTTTAATGTATTAAATTATTGTTTTTTGATGGTTACACTAGTGACATTTTACAGACATTACATCATTTTTGTAGATTGTAATTAGATTTTTAAGAAATGGAGATGTTTTAAACTAGACTTTAAAAAATTTCTACTTTATACAGACTCATCATTGACCCATATTCTGATTTATCTTGGCTGAAAATACTTTTACTATCCTATTTCCTCATCTAGTAGTGTTACTGATTCGTATGAATAACATCAGAAAACAAAAGAACTTAACAATATGTCTATTGAGTAATGCCATGTGCGTAAATGTATTCACTGCGCAACTGCACAGCGGTAAAAACATGGAGAACTCCAGAAATATTCAAGCAGACGAATGATTCCAAACTTACCTGCTGGGTTCGACATTGTTGTTGAGCGTCGTTTTTCCTACAAAAAAATGGTTAGAAACTTGATTATTCTTTGTCGCTGGGTTTCAGGCAAACGTTTTAATAACTTCCTGGACTTCAGAGGAAGGCTGATATAAAGTATGTCGAAGAGGAGCGAGACTCAACTCATTTATTTTCTCGAGAGCAACGCGTTACGACACTCTGGCGATTCATAAAAACCAATCAGAGTAATGCCATCCTCACCACGTGGGCACAATCTTAATCTGCACACTTTGAAAGACAAAAGAAAAGACGTATCCATTGATATTTTTAGGAGCAAACATTCGTTGTGTTGTGATGTATTTTTGCTTCAAACTACATTGAAGTTTGAGCGCGTTACGCAAGGCATTGAGCGATTTTTTTCACAACTTTGAACATTTTATTGATTTGACGAAACTTGCTTGCTAAACTTTTTATTTTCTATTTTCTCTAACTTTGGACTTCAAATCTTGTGTTTTTGTTCATTTGAGCATTTGTGTTGCCAAATCCTCTGCCCTGCCGCATGTTCCGCTGTGTGAGGAAACAAACACGTGGTTTGAGAGACTCCAGGCATCCTGCGTGGAAATACACGCTAATAACCATCAGTACAAACCCAGCCAGCTCTACTCAGAGAGGAGGACATGGAGTTTGAGGAGTCGGGCATTGGAGAGGAATGCGGGGTGTTCGGCTGTGTGGCAGCGGGGGAATGGCCAACGCAGCTGGAGGTTGCGCAGATTTTGACACTTGGACTTGTTGCTTTACAGCACAGGTAAGTGCGCTGCTGTTAATTAGCTGCCCCCTGTTTATGTGACTTGGGGTACTTTACTCTTACTATGTAACAAAATATTAAGATAATTCCTGATGAAAATATATTACATAATCCAGCCTTTGCTTCCAATCTGGCCAGGCTGTGCATTTTAAAGGGGGTTAGGGTGGATGGAAAACCATCTTAAACCAGCTAAGACCAGCAAATCATGTAAGACTGATGTGCTTTTTTTCTTCTACTTTTAAATAAAGTATAAAAAAAACCCATCCTATTATATGCAGGAATTTGCCTGTGGTTCCCTGGTTGAAAAAAAAACGATCTCGTTTCACATATAATATACAAACAGTAGTCAACATGTGAAGTGGATCAAAACCTTGCATCAAAGTTATACATGAATTTTGAACAAAATATGTTCTTGTCTTAAGACAACTTTGATGAACTTTTTTTGATCCACTTCAAATGTTGACCTCTGTCATTTAGTGCTCTTTGTCATGCAGATGCATGATATACCTAAGTGCAACTTTTGCAATCGCCTGATCTTGTTTTCTTACTGATATGATTTGTAAAGGCTGATACAGCTCAGTCAATATGATGATTTGCAATACCCTGGAGCTATGCAGTAAAATCACAGATCAATAGACTTTTATTGTCCTGCGTCTCACCGATTGTTCAGATGTGATTGCATTGGAGGCCATTGAACACACAGAGGTTATCTCCATGATCGGAATGTTTTGATCCTCCTCTTCTTTGCATTGGAAGTCTATATTCTCCGACCAGTCTGTGCTGCTTTCTCCATCATCAGTGCTCTGATGAAACCGTTTACAAAGCAAACGATCCCCTAAACACACATAAGATACTGTTAACACTGTTACATGGGTCAAATAACATGTTTGTTCACTGAGCTTTTCTTAATACTACTTTTGTCAAAAAAAGTGATAATACTGATGAATTTCATAATGAATATATTTCCAGTAATAGATATATTCATTTTTTATACTATATATTTTTGTACTCTTGGTTCCCTTGTGTAACTATTTTATTTTGATTTCCAAATGAGTTCAGGATTGTTTGCATTGCCACTGTTATGTTGTCTATAAATTAAATCACATTTTCATTTGTTATGAAATGCTTTCTATGTATCCGTATCAGTGCGTTCTAATTCCCAATCTTGATTCTATTAGTCAAACTGAAGTCACAAGATTGACTCACACCTAACTCTGCTTATTGCTCACAACTTTGATAATGTCTGAGGAGAATATAATGAAAAACCTTCATCTGCAGCTTTTCTCTTTCTCCCTTTGGTAGACGACACATGCTCTCCTCTTGTGTATGATGGGTCGCTGCTGTCTACATTGCAAATATATGAGACACACATATTGAGAAAATGGAAATGAGAGTAACGTTATGTGCACATGATCATTTGAAATTAAGTATTTTGTGTGGTATAATTCAGTGGTTCTCAACTGGTGAGCCATGACCAAACAATTGTCTGATTGGGTTTCTAACTGCAGGAAAAGAAAACTGTAATTAAAATGAGGAATGCCTTTTTTTTAATTATTTTTTTTTCTATATATATCTTTTGTTGTTGACATTGAAGGCTTTGTGTTTGATCAAACTGTGTCAAACTCAAAGCCTGTGGTACAAATTCATCTGTCACTTGGCAGAAAATGCAGAAGTGCCAACATGGACTGATTGCGTCATCCTCAAACATACCCTTATTTTCAGAAAAAAAACATGAACAAAACTTTGCCAGGTAAAATATAATTTTACTCCGACTACATTAAATATGGGTTCAAGGAGGATAATTGTGTTTGTGCAGTGAACTGTTGTCTTAAAAATCTAAGTTTAATTTAATTTCCTCTTATACGATACATCAATTTGGTCGTGCTTATGGTCGCCACATGATATCTGATGCAAAACCAGTTGAGAACCACTGGTATATTTTGTTTAAATACCTGGGATCCTTCTGTAATCATGACTGTCATCATAAATAACAGCAGAGATTGAGTCAGATGAGAGATGCTGTTCATATTCTATTGGAGGGCTGCCAGTAGGCCTTACTGTTGTGGAATTCATTTCAGGTATCTCAAATTCAACATTTGACACTTCCTCTGGTCTTGTTAAAATGCCTTCGGTCTCAGTGTGGTTTTGAAAGACTCTTGCAGAAATTGCAGATCTCAATGTGGCCTCATCAATGGGTGGCTGGTCATATCTAACTGCAACAATGTCATTGTTCTCATGTGGAAGTCCACCCATGGAGTGTTCCTCAAATGCTGGAGGAGTAAATATCCTAGAGTTCCTCAGTAAATGATTTGTGTCGGAAAACTCAGCGTAATTCAATCGACTTCTAGGAGGCTTGGACAAAAGGGAATCCAGTTGTTCGTAAAACCTCATGACACGGCGAGGGTCTCCGATGTCGGCTTTTCCTCTCTGCAGAGAGCGGTATAGGTATTTCAGGTTTTTGTATTTAGTGCGACACTGTTTCCAGTCCCTTTCCACACCCTGCTGAAGAAGCCTGCGTGAAATCTGCACAAATATGTCTTTGTTTCTGGTTGAACCCTGTAGCTGTCGCTGAATCCCTTCTTCGGCCCAGATTTGAAGGAGTGCGGCCACCTCTTCTTCACTCCAGTTTCTGCCTGAATCGTGCACTGTTATTATGTTCATCTCGTTTACTGCTGCTGCTGTTGTCGTCGCTGAAAAAGAAGTGAGAGGTTTTTGAGAAATTTAAGATGTTGAAACAGCATTTAGCATTCCAGTTTTTGTCAGAAATCACCTGTCTCTCTTGCCATCAGTGGATGAGTGGCGGCATTCATTATTGTTTGCATCTCTGCCAGACTTTCATCTAAAAGAAGGGCATAAAGATGGAAAAAGTCAACTTCTAGATGGAGTACCTGAACTATCTTGTTGCAATTAATTAAAACAAATCTTACCATCATCAATCTTGATAACCTGTTCTTTGACAGGTTCACGCCTAATGGCCACCTGGTCCCTGTCTAGTATGTTCCTTGGTGACTCGTCCTCGTCAAATCTACATTCTATGTTTTTGCCCTGCATTATAGCATCAAGCTCAGCGAAGAACCTTATAGGCCGGCCTTGACTCTTGCTGACTTTGTAGTCATATTTCATGTTCTTGTATTTAGTGCGGCACTGTCTCCAGTCACGCACCACGCTGTGTTGGCACTCCAGCCGACGTGCCATCTCCTGGAAAATGGCCTTGTTTCTGTGGGAGCGTTGAAGCTGCTTGTGAACCTCCTTGTCGGACCAAACTGTAAGAAGAGCCCGGACCTCCTTGTCAGACCAGTGTCTACCTCCTTCCAGCCCTAGAAGTAAATTGGCTCTCACTTAACAACAGATTTGGCAACATTAGGCAAAGGAATATTTACTATAAACAATGTAGCTGAATGGAGCCACCAGGTGGGTTTTTAAAATCCACCTGGTTATTAAATAAATTAGCTCATGTATGTATTAGCTAATGGGCTTTCAGCTTCAACAGGCATTCCAAACTATTTGCGTCTAAGGCCCCCCATTTTTCACAACTATATTTGGCCCCATGACTTTTTCAGTTGTAACCTTAACCCTTTACTGAATAAGTTTTTTTTAATTACTCACAATTTCTAACCAATTAAACCCAACAAAGCTAGAAAATGCATTTTCATTATACAAATAGTTACCATGGAGTTCTTACTAACTTTATTAGATTAAGATTTTTTTAATTAATGACATTTCTAGGACTTTTACACAAAATCACACTTTTACTATATATATATATTCAGGTTTTTCAAGACAGCGGGAAACTGGGTTCTTCAAAGAAGTTGAGATGGATAAAAATAAGTATTTATTTATTTATTAGTTGCTTTGTCTTATTTAAAATAACTTTTAGTCATCTTGAGGCTTAGACGTTTCCTTAGGCCCCCTAGTTGTGAACCCCTGTTTTATTGGAAATTAAAAAGTGTTGTAGAATGTATTTTATTTATATATTATTTAAAATGAACTATATATATATATATACACAAGCAAATATTCTGTTCTAACCCAAGTGTTTTTGGCAAAAATATTGTAGTTTCAGGATTTTAGTTTTGCTATTGTTTGAGAATTACCTTCCTGAAGACCTGTCAGTGAAGCAGACTCCTCTCTTCTGGCAGCAGTCGGCTCTTCATCTGCCACGTAAGGCCTTTGAGTCTGCGGCCTGCTATCTGCAGAAGAGCGTTTGTAGACCGTCTGCGTAGGCCTCCAGTCTGGAAGAGCCATGCTCCTACTCTGGGCCTTACATTCAAGCCAGTCTCTACACACCCCAAGCTCTCTCAGACGGCTTGAGATGGCCTCATACTTGGCCCTGCTCTCTTCCTCTTCCCAGGCTTGTCTCTCCCTCCACACTGAAAGCAGATTTTTCACTTCATCCCCTCTCCAGTGTCCAGCTGTGTCCCTCTGCCTCTTGTCCTCCCCACTATGTCTTTGCTGGTCTGTTTCAGGCTCCATGTTTCTAAGCTTGCCTAGAAATGGCTTCTGTTTGTTCGCCTCTGCCTTTATCCTTTCTGCTCCCCCTCCCTGTTGACTTTAAGCTCAGTGTCCAAGGCAACCAGACGACTGAGCCAGTTAGGAATGGCCACGTGACCGAGTACAGCCTCATGACTGGCTTAAGCTGTGTGTGGTGGGGGAGGGGCGGGGAGGAAATGTGAGAAGTGGCTTGGCAAATGAGTTGCACTTGCTGTGTCGATCTTCCTCAAAAAGACACGTGGAAAAGGCTCAAAGGCGTTTGGCTGCACGCTTGATTTAAATGTCGTTTATGGTTATTCAGTCACATCTTTGGGATAAACTGTCTATGCTTTCCCCTCATGCTTTCAGTCTCTCTTATACTCTCTCTCATTCCCTCTCCCCCTCCCCCTCTTTCTCAGTCTCTGGCTAACCGTTTCACATAAACCAGTTTTATCTGCTTTAGTTACACACACACTGTGCAGTCATTCAATCTTAAAGCAGATTTGGCTTGATTTTGTTTGTGTAAATTGGTGGGAGGAAGGGAAGAATGGGAGGGACACATTCTCTCTCCAGACTAGTCTTGCACAAACATGTTTTCTAATGGTTCACTACATGCAATATCACCAACAAATACTAACCCTGGGAAGTACAGAGGAAGCCGTATCCTTCAAAAAGTCAACAGTTCATTTTATTGCTTATAATAAAATTAATTCTTTCAAGTTTCCCTGTGCTTAAACCGGCTTAAACGGAAAAATTCACACAGACTGATGTCAAAATGCCCGCCTTTGCGAGTATACATACATAGTCGTTTATTATGGCTTAAGTAAACAGTAGAGAAAGAACACGTGCTAATTCCTGCTGCTGTCTGTAATGTTAATCAAACAACAAAAGACAGAGAAATCACTCCCTGCTCTTCACTGAATAACATTTCGTTACTTAAATAAAGAAACTTTATTTAATTTGAACAGTGAATATTAATTATATGCAGTTTTATTTTACATTTGACTAATTTATTCAATTTCTGTATCTGAGAACTAGACCTACCTGAAAAGCACAGAATATTTCATTTGTATCTTTGTTCTCTTGTATCTATTTTTTTGTTATTGCTTGTAGTTTAATTGTTATTTTTGTATTAATGACTGTTTACTTGTTTTTAAATAATATTTGAAATTGATATTAGTAGTTTTAGCTGTGGTATTGAAATTGGAATCGAGAATTGTTAAATTTCGCTGTTATCTAAAATTTGGGGCGTCATTACCTAATTTATTATATGGGCCAAAAAATCCCCCACTTTTATTCATTTAATAGTGGAATCATTGAAATCAGTTAATCAAATCGATAATCGAATTGAGATCTTGTGAATCGTAATCGAATCGGGACATCTGAGTCAATGCCCAGCCCTAATATTCACATGAGCTGAAGATGGTCATGTTGGAAGCCTAACACAAGTGTTTTTATTTCACATAAGGGTGGGACTCCTCATGGAGGCTGCCATGTTGAGATCACATGACCAGTCGCTGCTCACTTAACTTTGGTAATCTCCAACACTTTCACTCATTGATAAAATGAATCATGATTGTGAATGGGCTCCTCTTATAATGTTATTGATGTCAGTATGCACTACCGGTCAAAAGTTTGAGATTGGTAAGATTTTTTTAAATGTTTATGAAAAAGCCTTTTATGCTCTGCAAAGGATGCATTTATTTGATAAAAAGAATACAGTAAAAACTGTAATATTATGTCTCATTAATTTTATTTAGATTTTCTGTTTTATTGTATTTTCTATTATATTGTATTTTAAGGTGTTTTTTTGTTGTTGTTTTTTTTTACACACCTTTGTCCTGTGATGTTCCCAAACTGAATTTTCATTATCATTACTCCAGTCTTCAGTGTCACATGATGCTTCAGAAATCATTCTAATATGCGGATTTGTTGCTCAATAAACATTATTAAACATTAGAAAGAAACATTATTTTTTATTCTTAATGTTGAAAACAGTTGTGCTGCTTATTATATTTGTGGAAGCATTTCTCATTTTCACATTTCAGGATTCTTTTAATGACTCGAAAGTTCAATAGAATAGCATTTTATTATTTTTATTTATCTTTTTTTACATTATAAATGTCTTGTACTTTAAATTTTGATCATTTTAATGTGTCCTTGCTGTGTAAGACAGTTGCTAAATCTGCATAATTTCTTGCCGATCATTAATGTGAAAATAACTGAATATTTTACAATATATTTTACAATATGCTTTGTTAAATAGGGGCCAGGAGAGTGCTGGAATTGTCACGAGTACTGGAGCAAACTCACCAACATACACCACCCTGAAGGTAGCGTAAGAATAACACAGAATTTCGATGTATACAACATCTACTGATCACTTAAAACGTGATTTCTTCCTCTTCCATGGGCCAACACATATCAATATAAACCAGTAAATGAAAGATTAGACACGCCTGACATAATTGCTTCTCTCTCTCTCACAGGGCATGGGCTTAGTGAATACAGCTTTTAAACCAGAGGATTTGCTGAAACTGCGCAATGTTAACCTAGGCATCGGACACACACGTTACTCCACCACGGGCATTTCAGAGCTGCAGAATTGCCAGCCTTTTGTGGTAGACACGCTGCATGGCAAGATTGCAGTGGCACACAATGGAGAACTGGTCAATGCCTCTGCGCTGCGCAAGAAGGTGGGCTTTGATTCTTGGCGGTCACACTAGACTTTGAGCATGCAAAAATTCTTAGGACACCGCAATGGTCATAATATGACATCACATACTGCGATGTCTTTTGTAAAAATGTATTAAATCCAAAATGTGATCTAATTTTTATTTTATTTATAAAAACAGGGACAGCGTACAATAAACATTAACCTCAAGAGGAAAGATGCGTAGTACCAGGTTTTAGCTCAAGAGCTAATTTACACCCGTAGTCCCTGAGCAGGCTGATGTTATAATGTACTTTAATGCAATCCTTCAGATTTAAAGTTTAGATTCTTTTAATTCAGGCTCAACATGACATATTAGGACAGATTTTCAAACTTTGGAAAGCAGGAAAATTAGCGTGAACTTGTGTTTCCTGTCTCCCACATTCATATGCATATGAATGGAAGTCAATGGAACAAAAAGTGTAGTGTGTCCGTCCCTTTAGGGATACAATTTCAGTGGAAGGGTGGTGTGTTTTTTTTTTTTTTTTTCCTCTCCTCTTCTATTTGATACAAGGTGTTTGTGTGATGTAGGTTATGCGCCATGGTGTTGGTCTCTCCACCAGCTCAGACAGTGAACTAATCACCCAGCTCCTTGCTTTGACTCCACCCATGGAGGAGCTTGACACTCCTGATTGGGTTGCTCGGTAAGTTATGCAAGTCCATCCTCATCACTGCAACATCTGATTGGGTTACTGTTCGTTAAACCCTGTCTTACTAATTGCAAAATTATGTCCTTTTCTGTAGACTTTTTTATTTTTATTTATTTTTGTATGTTTGTTTGTGTTTGTCAGTATAAAGAACCTGATGACAGAGACACCTACTTCATACTCACTGCTTGTGATGTATAAAGATGTGATCTATGCTGTGAGAGACCCCTATGGAAATAGGCCTCTTTCTATTGGACGTCTAGTGCCCATATCCAAACTGCACAGCTCAGGTGTGTGCAGACCAAAAGAGTTATTCTCAGTGAGGGAAAGGGTTGGAGGTGAAGACATCTCTGTATCTGCTCTGAATTTGGGTTGCATATATTATGCATTTGGGAACGTAACATGCGCCAACAATCTTCCCATACTCGGAATGAGAAGTGCTTGTAAACCGTTTGTTGTTAAAGGGCCATGAATATTAGTATTGAAATTGTACAGTTAAACTGTAAAATAAAATTATTGCATTTTTTTTAAATACATTTTTTCCCTCCAAATCGCGCAGCCCTTGAAGACACTATAAAAGGACAGCTTTATTTAAATCTTAGTCTGTAAATAGATGTACACACTCAACTAGAACAGGTAAAACATGCTACAAATGGTTATCAAGTTATGAAGCCAACATGAACAGATTCAAACTGCAACAGAGGCAAAGGGATGATTATATATTTTCACAACTATCAGTATATATAATGATATAATGTAATGTTATTTTGGTGTGACTGACTAAGCTCTCATGATAAATAATTGTCAAATTGTCAGTATGCAAAATGTAATAGCTTAATGGAATAGTTCACTTGAAAATTAAAATTCTATCATTTACTCACCCTCAAGTTATTTCAAAACTGTATGAATTTATTTCTTCTGCTGAACACCAAAGGAAGATATTTTGAAGAATGTCGGTAACCAGACAGTTGATGGACCCCATTGACTTCCATAGTATTTTTTTTTTCCTACTAAGGAAGTCAATGGGGTCCATCAACTGTCTGGTTACTGACATTCTTCAAAATATCTTTCTTTGTGCTTTTGGTGTCCAATTATAAGAAGTGTGTATTTACAACTTGGCTGCAATATAAAGCCTTAAAGCATGTGGCCTGCTAAACCCGTTTTTATCTTCTTTAGGTGCTGGAGAAACAGACACAGAAGGCTGGGTGGTGTCATCTGAGTCCTGTAGCTTCCAGTCCATTGGAGCAAAGTATGATCACATTATTCCAATAGAAGCACTCTGTTTGATTTGATTTCTGCTTTTGGTGTCATTAAAATTGGGGAACATGTTTTTTTTACTTTGGCTTTTGATTATCTATACAATTTCTTTAAAGGGATTTCCATCCCTAAGCCCCACATAGCTACTGTATATTTTATCAGTTTGTTTCTTTGTGTACAGTTTTCCATTTTTCTGTTGTCAGGTATTATCGTGAAGTACAGCCTGGAGAGATTGTCCAGATCTCTAAAAATGGATTAAAGACTTTGAGTGTTGTCCCACGACCTGAAGGAGACCCTCCTGCTTTCTGCATATTTGAGTATGTTTACTTTGCAAGGCCAGACTCCATATTTGAAGGCAAGTTCGTAATGTTTACAATCATTCTTATGTTTTGAGTGATAGGTAGGATTGAGATATAACAGTAATATGTGGTAAAAACTACTGTTCAAAAGTTTGGGATCAGAGGACAAAATAAAGGGCAAGTTCACGCATTTTCAACCAGCTTGAAAATCTTCATGTTACATGCACCCAGATTTCCTGGTTTATTTGTAAGCTAAAGTCCACCATATGACGAAAATGCTTTTGTTAAAACAAAATATCCTACTTGCACATTTTTGTATTCCCGCTCATAGACAGTTGGATTGAGCACAGTGCATTATAGGTGTTCAAGTTTTTTTTTAATCAAATAAATGCAGCCTTGGTGAGCATAAGAAATTTATTTAAAAAAAAAAAAAAAATCATACCTACTCCAACCTTTTAAGCGGTAGTATGTAGCACTAGGTGAAATCAGCCCTTTTTTTGGTGTAACAGGTCAGATGGTATATACAGTGAGGCAGCGCTGTGGACGGGAGTTAGCCATTGAGGCGCCCACTGATGCTGATGTAGTCAGCACTGTTCCAGAATCAGCCACACCTGCTGCATTAGGATATGCAAAGCAAGTGAGTAATGAGGAGCTGTACACATGTCTTAATGCTTTATTGGTTCACGCAGGGACATTAAAGTTTTATATTCTGTCTCTCTCTAAGTCTGGCCTTCCATATGTAGAGGTGCTGTGTAAGAACCGCTACGTGGGCAGAACGTTCATTCAACCAAACACTCGCCTGCGTCAACTTGGAGTGGCCAAGAAGTTTGGGGCATTGACTGACAACTTTGCTGGCAAACGAGTGGTGCTTATCGATGATTCCATCGTGAGGGGCAACACCATCTCCCCTATTATTAAACTGCTGAAGGAAGCAGGCGCAACAGAGGTAAATTGTTTTTGAATTAGTACTGCATGTTTGCTGCCGTTTTTTTACCGACACAATGTCTTTGTTACATTCATTCATTCATATTTTTTTATTTCATTCTTTTGAAAAGAAATGAAAAGGAGCAAAAAGAAGATAAATTTAAAATATCTGCCCCTTATCAACACAAATCAAATTACAATTCCAAGGAGGTACACTTACAACACACATCTACTTTGCAGCACCTATGCAAAGTCATAAATAAATTATCACATTTTCCTAATTCTTCATTATATTTTTCTATTAGTAATGCCTTTACACTCTTCTTAAAAACAAAAAATGATTTTGAAGTTTTAATTTCACTATTTAGATTGTTCCACAGACTGACACCCTGTATTGAGACACATCTTTCCTTTCATTTTGTTCTAAACTCAGGTTTCTGAAAGACTTCAGTTCCTCTTAAATTAAATTTACTAACTCTCTTGATGAATCTATTTTGCAATTTTTCAGGTAATGTTTTCAAATGAGCTTTATACATTATTTTTAGAAGACTATATTCTAATAAGTCATTACATTTTTAAAGTTTTTAACTTTATAAATATGGATGACAATACATGACACCTTACAGGTCCACATTCGTGTTGCATCACCTCCAATCCGGTTCCCATGTTACATGGGCATCAACATTCCTACCAAAGAGGAGCTAATTGCTAACAAACCAGAGTTTGAAGACATAGCAAGTTATATTGGTAAGTCAGGGTGCAGAGATTTACTTGATTGCTAAGATTTTGTATACAAGTACACACTTTTCCATCTAATTTTATTTATATATATATATATATATAATTATGTGCTTTATTTGCTTTGAACAGGTGCTACAAGTGTCCGTTACCTGTCAGTTGAGGGCCTGGTATCTGCTGTTCAAAGTGGGATAGAGTCACATGGGAAAGATGAGAGGATCAGCTCAAGCACTAAGACAACTAGTTATGGCCACTGCACAGCCTGTCTCACAGGAAAATATCCTGTGGAGCTAGAGTGGTGAATTTCTGCTCTCTGAACTGTACTTCACAAATGTTTTTTTTTTTTTTTTTGTATGGAAAAATGCCACCTTAACATTTGTTTCAGTTGTAAATGTCATAAAGGTAGGCCAATACGTTATTAGAACTAAAATAAAACATTTATTTTCAATTCTCAAACATTCCTTTAAATGAATTTCTGGTGCTGACAGATTTCAAACCATGTTTGGTTAAGACAGATTATCATCTAGTTGAAAAAAAAAAACACTATTTTGTAAAAAAAAATAAAACCTTTCCCAAGATCCATTTCAATAACCATGTAAGCTTGTGAACTTTGTTCTCATGCTGACCAAGTTTTGAATTAATGTAAGCTTTAGCAGTCCTGCTTATTAAAGAAACAAGATTATTAAAGAAACAAGATTATCCTGCTTCTCTTTTGGTCCTCAAGACATGCACAAAATGAAACGCTGTATGTGAAACGCATATATTTATTAAAAAATTCATTAAATATCAAAACATTTTAATTATTTACAGACCAACAAACCATTTGTCAATGCACATGTAAAATTGTTAATATTGAAACACAAGGGCCTTTCAAAATGATGGAAAGATATTTACACAACAATGTAACAAACTGGGTTTACAAGTACATGACACACACACACACATTGTATATATATAAAAACAGGACTGTTGAATTTCAAGCAGTGTGTACAATGTGACTTCATGTCATCCCCTGGTTTCTTCACTAGGGTAAGTGTTGCTTATCCCGCAAGGGGTAATGCAGTTTGTGGGCTGCGCACAGTAAGGGCTCATCACTGCAGAAGTCCATACTGCAGTCGCCTCCTAGAGAGACTGAAGAAAACACTTAATCACTGTTCTCTGATCTTTTCTCGAAACAAAAATCTGCATATTTTAGAAATAAATGTTAGGGGATGCACAATGTTGTTATCGGCCAGTACTGAGATTCTTTTAATCTATTTGGTATGTAATTGTACAAGCTCATTGCCTTTATTTTTACTCTCAAAGCTAAATTCCAAAAAGAAAATTCAAATTGCACATTATAATGTTGTCATCCCGAAATGTACTATATATAGCATTTAATGACTCAAGTTTTCTTAATTTTTTTTTATCTTTTGATAAAATAATGTCAATATTTTAACACTAGCCATTTCTCAGCCATAACATATAAATATGATTCAGACAGAATTTGAATATAGGTATGTCCTTAAATATATTTATGGACTAATATATAAACCTCATGTGAAAGTAATTAATTGATATTATTTCTTGGATGTGATTGTGCTGGAAATACCTCGGAGAGAGTGAGGCGATACCCTGATTAAATGGTCTCATGGGTGACACAGCTGCTGAAGAGAAGTAAAGGATGATTTAACGAGTGAACAATTTGGGATATCGATAAGAAAGATAAAGAGGCCATAATGCTGTGGAGCAAGAATTTTTAAGACATGAAAATATGGCTACAGACCCTCCACTGGATGGATATCGCTTGGGGCATCTCTCTGCAAAGGAAGTGGAACAAAATCAATGTTTTACAGCATTAATAAATTATAAATATTTTCAGCAGCCATTACTCCAGTATTCAGTGTCACATGATCCTTCAGAAATCATTACAATATGCTGATGTGACATTCATGAATCATTTCTTATCAAAGTTGATAATTTAACTTTTTATTTGAAATATTAAAATTATAAATTAAATTTAGAAAAGTAATTCAAACATAAATACTATATTAATATGTGTGTGTATAAACAAATTAGATAAATAAGTCACACCAATAATGCTCTTACCCAAGACAAAGCATGTTGGTTTATTTGCATTAATTTATCCTCCCTAATTCTTCTGAGGTTTCCAGTGCCTCTGAGGAACTGCGGACTGGGGCACTGAAGCAGGACGGCTCTATCCCAGGTAAGTTTGTCTTCAGTAAGCTCTGACATGGCAGAGTTCACACATCTGCCTGTCAGCTGGAGATGCTTAAGTGGGGAACGACTCTCTCGGAAGCGTTTGAATCTGAGTGACTCTTCCACTTCAGGCTGACGCTGCCGTTTCTTGAGCTTGGCCCTCAGAGGTGTCAATGCGAGAGCAGACATGCTGGAGGAGGAAAAGCTGGGGCTTTGGAATGTCTTCTTCAAGTGTCTCTCGCAGAGGTGACAGTGGGAGGAAGGGCACGGTGATGAAGTCCCACGACAGATGAAGTGGTGATACAGTTTTCTGAACTCAGCATCAATCTGCAGCTCATTAAATGAGTATGTGGACTGCGGGCCAGAAAGAGAGCGTTGGCGTTTGGATGGTGTAAAATGGAACGTTTTCTCCGCCTTAGATAAACTTCGGTCAGCACGGTCGTAAATGTGCTGTCGGGGTGACGACAACGCCACATGTTTGGCACCATAAGGAGATCTGAGGGCCTCAGTATGGGCTAGATGGTGGACAGGAGATCTTTGCTTTGGACTTGCTGTTGAGTTTAATTGTTTTTCCATGTTCAGCACACTGGGTCTGAAGCTACTTTTCCCACTAGAAGATAAAACACCAATGAGACCACGCTGCGGGGATGAGACAGGAGAATGTAGGCGGTCCCTGAAGCAGTCTTTGTCCAATGAGGAGGGCTGGGAGATAATTGACATTCCTCTCTGGTCAATAATAGACAGACCAGCTTTGCTTTGTCGTGGAGAAGTAAAGATATATGAGGCTGGAACAGCATGAGATGTTGGTCCAACATCATAGGTTTGGTCCAGATTTGGAGATTGGTCACTAAATGAGGGGGAAGCAGAATATGGGGGTGTGGATAAGTCAATCACACGAGCAGTATTCTGCTCTGGCTTCCTGGTTAAATGCAAATCAGTCCATGGAAACTCATTTGTCACACCACTCACATCTGCACTGTTCCTCCTGGGTGAGTAAAAATAGGCACTGGTCTCATAGGAAGAATTTTTGAGAGGTGAAGACTTTAGTTTGTTCTTGTGCAAGTTTTGAAGTTTGTCGCTGCCCTTGAAACAGTTGCTTATGTTTCTTTGAACTGGACTTTGATTGGTAAATGAGATATCTGTTGTTTTGTTTAGAGTGCAGTTCTGTCTGTTTCTAAAAGATGAGTTGTGGTGCGTTGGGCCGGCTTGCCGGTGTTTGCGATACTTCTGCACCACAGCCCTAGCCGTATCGGTCACATGCTGTCGCCGATATGCTTCGCCGATCTGATTGAGCATGCTGGGATAGACATCCAGGAGGGTACTGCCGTGGCTGCTTAGCGTTTTCTCCAGTTCTTCATCCTCCTCCATAGGCTGAGACAGCTCGTCCCATAGAGAACCATGAGATGTGTTATTCAGACTCATAGAGAGCTGGGATGATCCACTTTCGTGCCCTAGAAGATAATCATTGAGACATGATTTTGATATAAGATAAGAACTACTCTTACATTCATTTATTGAAGAAATAAACAGTGTAGATCATACTGTAAATATTTTATAGCACAGAAATACAAACTGAATTGTTTATTTTGTACTAAATTGTAGGGTTAAGCCTATTTGTTTGTGTCTATAAGTGTTATATACTAATTTCTTACACAGGTTTTCGCTGTTCTCCTTTTGACCAGAGCCATTAAGATCATCCTCAGTGACCCCTGACATAGCCATCTGAAATTAAAAAACGTAGTTATACAATACCAGACTGCTGGTCTGTGTTCAGGTTGTACAAGCTCCATAAATGTAGTGTAGTAATACATCGATCAAATTACTAACAATACTATGTATTGAAAGACTTTCTCGTCCGTTTTCATTGTTTATTTCATTGCACAAGCCAATGAGGAGCTGTCATCAGATGATCAATGATGCCATGTGCAAATTTATTCAATATTTCTTAGAAAAACTAGTGTATTTTTGTGAATGTCCAAATTTGGTTACAGACCAGTTTGTTCAAGTTACATTTTGGTTGCATTTGTAAAAATGTAACTGGTTGTGAAAAATAGGCACATCATATTTTATTATTGATATTTCAACCATAGACATCCAAAATCTATATCCAATCAAATCATAAGTGTATGGCAACATGTTTTGAGGTACTGGTAAATATAATATCGTTGGAGGGAAGCAATTTGTATTGTGATGAAATGCATGATTTACACCCCTAATAAAATGATACAACATTTGGCAAGAAGAAGCTATTTTTGAGCTTTTATAGAATCTATAATTTTCTAATTACTACCTGATCATTGTCGTAGTCCTCAAACTCTATAAAATACAACATGATGAAACGATTAGACATGAAAATTGAGGATAAATGGCATTATACTCGAAACAGATTTTTGTTTCCGTTTCTTACCCCTCATGGAGTAGTCTGCTTTAACTCGAGTCTGAATAATAGAAAATAAACCATGGTTCAAATTTAGAGACATCTGGGCTAAATAAAAATAAAAATCATATTTACGCTTATAATAGACATATAATATGCTTATATTTACAATGTCGACTCTTACTTTTAATTCTTCCAACTCACGTTCTCCCTCTGCACTGTCAATGGGCACAGGACCTGTAGATATATTTCACAACCTCAGAAACACATTTGAAAGTTTAGGTAAAAAGACATGCGTTTATAACTTTATAATCTATCTAGTGAGGAGAAACAACATCAGTTTTTCTCTCTCGATATTTTACCTCTTACAGTCCTGCAGGTCATTGTTTTCAGACAGACGTCAATTCCAGGATCATTTAGACTGGAATACTAGAAAGGACGTGATAAACATGTTATTTTAAGGAAAACGTTGCTTCATATGAGTCGCTACAGATGTTATGAATATTTTTTTTATAAGACATATGCCAATACATGTAACGTTACATCTTACACATTCGTTTGAATTAACACTAACGTTACCTACCTTCTGAAAAATAGCTTCCATCGTGTATCTGAACTCATCGTCATTTCTCTTAAATTGATCTGAAAATAAAGGTTTTGCAGACATGTTGCATCAACTAAATGTATTGCGAACTAAATTTATTTGACCAACATAAACTAGTATTTTGCCCCGCCAGTCGCCAGTACTTTCAAATTTCTCGCCGGGTAAAACATTCGAGCAAGTGATTGGACGTTATTTCAAGCAACACTACAACGTCATTTTAAAGCGCGAGTTTGTCCTGTCAGAGTCATCTTCACGAATCGGTTCTTCGAACAGTTCATTTCAGTTCATTACGTCCCGCTATGATAATTTAAAACCTAAATATACTTTTTATGCATTACATAAAACAATTTAAAATTACATATATTGTCTAACAATAATCGTTTTTGTTGTTGTTGTTTTTTTTGTTCAATGAGATGGTCGAGAACATAAACATAATAAATACATAGACGCCCTATTGGCCGCTTTGGAGCGTTGCTGCGATACGTCAACGTGTCCGCCATTTTGCAGAGGGCAAGACTGCGCTGTGAACAAATGCAAGTAAACGGGGGAGCTGCGGTTTTCCTGGATACAAACAATAATAACGTTTACATTTATCAGCCGATTTCAGTGGTTTGCACGTGGTGTACGTTACTATTACTAATTATATAATTACCAAAAACAACCAGAAAAAACTGTTCAGTCTTGTTTGTGAAAGGTAATTCCCCGAGACCTGTTTTCAATTGTGTGGCGACTTGTTCAGCCCCAAGCAGCGCACGAAACAGGCATTTTTCTCAATTCCCATAATGAGAGGTATGGGCAAGCTTCCGTCCTTGATATGGCGGCGCCGTTGACGTACGCTCCAGCAGCCAATAGGGTGTCTATGTATTTATTATGGCTATGGTCGAGAACCGCTTGGACTGCTTAGACCGAACGCGATTGGTTCAGACTTACCGGTTCAACGAGCATTCGACTCAATAGATTCACGAATTGGTTATGGCTAGTTCGCAAAACAGGAGCACATACAAAAGACGGGAATATAACGTAGGGCGCAATTTCTCAAATTATGACTTAACCTATTTTTCGCTCAGATATGACAGCGAAATTCCTTCATGAGTTGGTGCACGTGGCGGCGCTTGAACATGGCGACAAAACAGCTGTCGCGTTCGACAGCAGCATCGCAGCGCGCGTCTCTTTGACATATGATGAAGTTATGTCCCTCGTAAATGATTTAACTGGACACTTGCGCATCTCTGTCCAGAAACTTGATGGTATCATAGGGTTATTCTGCCATGCTGATGTCCTCCTTCCTGTCTGGATTATTGGGTACGATTTATTGTAGTTACATACAGTGGTCAATCTAGTAGCTAATTATTAGACTAAACAAATGTTTTATAGTTCAATGCATATAATTCAGATGTACCTGTCTCTGAACAGTGTTCTGCAGTTTCCTGCTGCATATGTACCTCTTGATCCTGCATCACCACCTCTGTGCACCATGAGAATGATTAACAAGTGCAGACTGAACTTCTGCTTGATTCAAAATGATCTGCTTAATGTGGGTTTATTGTTGTATTATATTATATTAGTTATATTATTAATGATGATATGTTGTTTTTATTAATGGCTTGTTTCGTAACAAACAGCAATTCCAGAGTGCATTTTCCAGCCTGCTTTCCCTGGAAATATGTGCAACATTGTCCTCTCATAGGCTCACTTTAATAAAAATACAAAGTGAGCAGGACGCAAACGTTCACATGTCCGATCAGCCTACCAGCTCTTCTATGACCAAAAACATCCAGCAGAGGGAGCCTTTGGCTTATGTTTTGCACACATCCGGAACGACAGGGCTTCCAAAAATAGTGAAGGTCCCACACAGCTGTATATTGCCTAATATTATACATCTACGGTAAGAACACATTGGACTTTTGTTTAAAATCTGCCTTCATTATATAGTAGATTTTTACCTGAATGTGGTGTGGTTTTAATGTTCACGTTTACCTGTTAGCTATAGCTAAAATATTCTGAAAATTTACTTTAGAGAATATAATTTATGTAAAATAAAATAAATGTTTTGAACTAAAGGTGTTTGAAACCAACATGCAAAAACAGTGCTAGGGAAAACACATTTGTGCAATTGGACTTTTGACTAAAAACCTTATAGTTACTGAGATAAAGCCTTTGTTACAACTAGCCCTAGTGTTCATATAAAGGTTGTGAGATAATTGATGGTTTATATCCTTTCTCAATAGATCGGTCTTTAAGATGACTGCAGAAGATGTTGTGTTCCTGTCCTCCCCGTTAACCTTTGACCCCTCTGTGGTGGAGATGTTTTTAGCCCTGTCTACCGGAGCATGTCTCTTAATCGTCCCCTCCGCTGTTAAAAAGATGCCACGCAGACTTGCTCATGTGCTGTTTAAACGAAACACAACAACAGTCTTGCAGGCAAGTGACTTCATTCCTCACTGAACTATCAGTCATGAGTTTCTGTTTTTGACAGCCTTTAATTAGAGATTTTAATAATCAAATCACTTCATCTCTCCATTTATCTTCTCATGAATGTGCATTTGCTGTGAGGTTGAGACGATGGGGCTGAAATTTGTTTTTAACATGTTTTGCATCTCTCTGAAGAATTTACTTTTATTTTACACTCCAGTGCTTAAAGGGTCTCAGTTGTTTTTTACTCAAAATGTTATTTAAAGTCACAATGAAATCAAATTTGACGATTCATATTTTTTTGTGTAATGATTTATCAATTCACATCTCTTTTTTTTTTGTATTCATGTGCCCTCGTAAAAAAAAAAAGTAACTTCCCTCCCTCTTGCAAAAATATTTCTGATGAAGTGTTTACTGGCATTAGGGCGGGACAACCTGTCACTCACATGACATCACAGCAATAGCAAACCACAACAATCCAATCAATTCCCATTTCCTGCCCTACATTTTTTCTTGCTCTAGAAGCTGTGCCACTTGAATATGATAGAAAAGATTATTGCATCTTTCGTTACATGCTGACTTTAAGTGTTTAAAATAATGTACATTGACAAGTGACTAAGACTTTAGTTTTATCAGTACCCTAATTAAAGTATTTTTTTTTTATTTTAATTTTTTTTATGTAGTGGGTCTCCTCATGGGGGTGGCCAATCACAAAAAAAAAATCACATGACTTCCAATACTATTCACTTTATTTCAGTAACCCCTTTGTATGTTATTGGACAATTTAAGTAGTAGAATAAATGAATCATGGCTGACTATAAATAACTTTTATTTATTTTTTGATTCTAGCATTGGAAACCAAAAACATTTATGCCATACTGCCTCCACATCACTAGGTGTCATTTTACGTCCAAGTTGATAAACATTTAGTACTGTTCAACACTAAAGTAATATGATTTTAATAATTTTTCAGGCTACTCCCACTCTTGTGAGGCGCTTTGGAAGGCGTGTCCTTCAGGAGGAGGTGCTTAGTACAAATTCATCCCTGAGGTTATTGGCTTTTGGAGGAGAGCCATTTCCATCTCTAAATCTTCTCAAAAGCTGGAGGCAGGCAGGCAATGGCACACACATCTGTAATCTTTACGGCACTACAGAAGTTTCTTGCTGGGCAAGTTGGTACAAAATCCCAGACGAACACCTGTGCTTGGAGAACATGTGAGTGCCACAAAGCCTTCAGCCATACATTGATAATGCTAAACTGGAGCTAGCAATTGATGTTCAGTAATTTACCATTATATCTTCAGTTTGTTTGCAAGCGTACAAATTGTTTACCTAGAAATGGCAAACTAAGTAAAATCCGTCATTTGCATTTTGTGGTGTCTACTCTGAATATTGCATCAACATTATTAATTAAATAATTGAGGAAGTCTGATTATAAAAACTATAGCAATCTTTTAAAACTGTTTTTTTTGGGATAATTATGTTTAGTAAAACGGGGTTATTATCATAAATTTATACTATTAAAAACAAATTTGTTCATTGAAATAAAGCTGAAGTGTATACTGTATATACTAGATGGAAAACTTAAACTAAATGAGGATTTAAAATGTTGCCTTGCCACGAAGCCTTAAAATTACTAACTTAAAATAAATAATAAATTAACTGAACACTGAAATAAGACAAATTAAACCTAAATAGTAAAATTTAAAAAGACAAAAATAATAAAATTACCAAAAAATAAACTAATTTAAAATTAAAACTAAAATTATAATGTAAAATGTTAACAAAAATATAACAGTATATAAATAATACTAAAATGACACTAGGAAATATACATCAGCCACAAAACAGTAATATTGACAGTCTATAGAGAATGTTTACAAATTCAACTGCTTTATATTGAAGTGATGCAAATAGTAAATATTATTAGTTTTAAACAATTTCTTGTGATTCATTGTCTGTTTACATATCATATTTTATTTGACAGAACTGATCTATCTGTGCCTCTTGGAAAACCGATGTTGGATACCATAATGGAGGTCAGAGATGAAACAGGACGTCTCGTCACTGAAGGAGAAGGACATTTATTCATTGGTATGATAATTATTTAAAACCCAAGTCACATGAATAATGAAGGCCTTGAAATGCTCTTTAAAATAAAGTAAAGTTGATTAACATGCTTTCAGAAACATACTTTCTACTGTTCAAATCTTTGGGGTTGGTAAGATTTTTGAATGTTTTTGAAATAAGTTTCTTTTGCTCACCAAGGCTGACTTATTATTTTTTTAAATACAGTAAAAACAGTAATACTGTGAAATAATAATATTTTTCCTGTTTTAATATATCTTATAATGTAATTTATTCATGTGAAAAGCTGCAAAAGCTGAATTTTCAAAGTGTTCAGTGTCACATGATCCTTCAGAAATCCTTCTAATGTTGATTTGGTGCTTATTACTGGCAATGTTGAAAACTGTCATGCTGTTTATTTATTTATTTTTGGTAACTGTGCTACATATTTTCAGGATTCTTTGTTGAGTAGGACATTCAAAAGAACATTTATTTGCAATAGATTTTTTTTTAACTATAAATATATTTATTGTCAGTCTAATCAATTTAATGCGTCCTTGCTCTATAAAACTATTTAATTTCTTTCAAAAAGAAAATCTTACCGACCCCGAATGGTAGTTTACATTCTTTCACATTCATATTAGTTGTTTTTGTATTTGTAAAGTGAAATTTGGTTTCTTTTATTTAGGTGGTCAGGAGAGGGTGTGTCTTCTTGACGATGAAGAAACTGTAGTGAAGGGAACAATGCGTGCTACTGGTGACTGGGTGCTGGTGTGCGATTCCCGTCTGTATTTCCAGGGCAGGAAGGATCGGCTTGTCAAACGGTTTGGTCAGCGGGTACACCTAGATGCCTTGCAGCGGGTAGGCTCTATGTGACCCATGTGTCATGTTACGACTTAACATCTCTAATAAAATCTGAGAAGATTGAAAGGTACATATAACATTTTATATCATTAATTTATTTATTTATGTCCTCAGGTCATTGAGAATTTGCCTCAGGTAGAGGCGTGTGCAGTGAGCCTGAGTGAAGGTGACAGGCTGGTGGCATTTATAGTGCTCGCATCGGGTCAACCAGGAGCCCTTTCATCCTCCTCCTCAGAAAATCATCATGAAGAAACTTTCCAACAGTCTACTCAATCCTCTGAAGACCTCACTGCTGTAGAAGTATCTAGAAATGCCACCTCCCTCTCGCTGAGAGTTATTGAAGGAGAGATTCGCCATAGGTTATCACAGCTTTTGGCTGGTCACAGCATTCCTGACTTGATATTATTCATCTCTGCTCTTCCACTCACCTCTCATGGCAAGTGAGCACTATCCTCTAAGGCAGGGTTCCCCAAACTTTTATATGAGCTGTGCCCCCTGGCACAATAATGCGCGGGCTTCCATGGGCCTTCACTGGGGAGGGGCTGCTGGCTGCACGAAAATAATATTTTTTTTAATAATTATTTTTATAAATGGGAGATTACAACAGTGACTACTGCATTTTATTACTGAACTCACACCCGTACATTTTCAGGAATCACAACCGCATTTTTGCCGAAATCCTGCTGTGTCGTCGCCATCTTTGATATTACTTAGTCACTCTCACTACATTTGCAACTGATAGATCCCATTGCTTTTTCATACAGACAGTATTCGTGAAGTTAAGCGTTGGTGTAACCGTGTGAACGGATCTCGACACTCAAATTCTCAAATCATTCTCAAAACTGGCATTGGTTATAAAAAAAAAACTGTGGCATTCACTAAAAATTGAATTGGACTTTTCAGCAAGAAAAACAAGGAAAAGTTATGCCATTTGAATGTATTCATAGTAGAGCACAAACTGAAATGTCTATATTGACTAATGGCCTAGTGACATTTTTATTCAGGGTAGGGGGGGGGGCTACTGTAATCATCTAGCCCAGGCGCCTCTTTTTATCTAAAGGCACCCCTGGCCCAATGACCTAAATTATGTACTTGAAGTACCCCCTGATAAATTGATGTTAACCAATCCATTTATAAAAATAAATTAAAAATATAGCTGTAAGCAGCCATTACCGGGGCCAAGCGCAAGAAGCGGCAACAGATGCCATCATGGGCGGGAGTGGCAGACCAACTGCAGCAAGGAGCAATTAAAGACATTTTAAGAGAAGTTTGGGCAAATGGCTAAAAAATCATATATACAGTAACTTTTAAGATGATTTAATGGATTATCACTTTCGACCAATAGGTGGCGCAGTTACGAAATCGATGTGATGTGGTCAGAGTGAGGTGACAATGACACACACAAACTTTGGTTTCAAAATGTCAAGGCATTGCAGAGATAAAGCCTGAGTAGTCATTTTGGCAGCATGCCTCAACTTTGCTGCTGCGGTATACGAAAACGGTTTTGTCTATCGTCACGAAATCCATTACTTTTAGTCGGCACGGTCTGGAGATGGTAGGATTCGATTTTGGTGATAATCGGACAAACGGCCTTGAAGGAGTTCGAAAAAGTAGGTATTCAATGAAAATCAAGATGGCGGACAGGAAGTTTCTCCAAATACGTCAAAATTGGTATCCATGTTCTCGGCATGACCCAAGGAATCTATTAAGACCAGTGTCATTACAATAGTTATTAGCATTTTTGGAAATGTAATTTAAATGAATTTTTGACCAACAGGTGGCGCTGTCTCGAAATCTTTTCAGTGCCTTCAGGGCAAGGTGCTGGTGGCAATTTCTGAGTTTCATAATGTTACAGCGATGCATTCGTTAAGTATAGCATTTTACATCACAAAACTGTATTGAAATCAATGGGAATTTCACGTTTTGTTCTATTATAGCGCCACCAAGAGGTAAAATCCTACATTTTTTTTACATGTCATCAGAGTGAGCCCATACATATGTGTGTCGATTTTGGTGAAAATATCTCAATTCGCTTCGGAGTTATAGACATTTATGTGAAAAAACACGTAAAAAATGACTGACACGTGACATTGATTGAATTTTACGACCCCTTACTATCAATATTTGGGCATTTGGGTATTAGCAAATAGCCAGCGACCTATGTTTCCAAACTTCTGACGGTGGTTTCGTCTTGATCGGACTAGCGGTTTCGAAGATATCGGCAAATGTTTTTTAAGCGCTAAATTGCAACGCTGCACAAACCATATGCCGAAACCTGGCAAGTCTGGTATCGTTGGACTCGGAAAGGATTCAGGAGACTAATAATATGTGAAAATTTCGTGAAAATACGTCACCCACAGCCAGAGTTATAAGCATTTTAGATTTTAATTTTACCACTAGGTGGCGCTGTTTCGAAACTTCTCAGGCTCCTTCAGGGCAACGTACTGATGACCCATACCGAATTTCGTAACAATTTGTTAATGCGTTAAAAAAATACAGCATTTTAGCACATAATTCAAAATGGCCGACAGCCAAAATGGCCGAACTGGGAAAATTGGATATCAGTCGACTCGGCATGACGCCCTGAATCTAACGAGACCACTTTTATGATTTTTGGACAAACCGTTCAGAAGTTATAAGCAAAAATAGCAATTTTTCATATCTCCGGACCAGTAGGTTGCGCTGCGCCGAAACGCAGCATGTAGCCTCAGGTCATGCTTGTGATGACATGTACCAAATTTGGTATGAATACGATTAAGCGTTGCGGAGATACAGCCTTACGTCTGTTTTCGCAAGCGCTTCGTAAAATTAGTTTGTGCGTTTATCGAAAACGGTTTGACAAATCAACTTGAATTCCATAACTTTTTGTCGGCACTGCCTGGAGATGATCTGGTGCAATTTTGGTGAAAATCGGACAAACCGTCTAGGACGAGTTCGAAAAAGTAGGTTTTTTGGACAATTCAAAATGGCGGCCATATATTTATGACGGAAAATGTCGTCATAGGATGCAATCGAATCGTCAATTTTGTTGATAGGCCTTATGGTTCAAAAGTTATTAGCATAATAAAAGTGAAACTTTGGACAGGTGGTGGCGCTAGAGGGAATGAGTTAAAGACACCCAAATTGGTGCAATTACTGTTGGGATTGTCCTCTATCAGAATGTCAACCCGGAACAACTTTCCCGGAAACGGTTCTATGGGCTGCCATAGACGCCCAGTCAGAAGAAGAAGAAGAATAAGAACCGGAACAGATACAATAGGTGCCTCCGCACCTTCGGTGCTTGGCCCCTAAATAATAATAATAAAAAAAAATTTTTAAATGCTTATTGATATTATTATTATTAGATGTATATCTAATATTTAAAAACCTGAGATGTTCTGTAAATGTAATAACATTTAGTACAATATTAAATATTGATAAGTATATTCACAAAAGTTTTACCAACACACACACACACACACACACACAAGCAAGCTATTAAAAGCTTAAACTTCACTATCACTTTAGCATATCTATTTAATCAGATGTGTACATGATTTTTCATTGTGGTAATTGTTTTCATAGTCACTTTTACATTCCTGTTGTTTTAGGTAAAATAGACATTGAGGAGTTGATGAGAATGTGTGACACTCAAAGACAAGACATAAATAAACAAACTGTATGGAAAGACATTGAATCTGTGAGACTGAAGTTACAGACCCTGTGGAAGGTATAAATAGAATTTACTCTTATTTATTTTGCACAAAAAGTACTAGTTCTAATTCTTTGACAGTGGAGGTAATTCTTAAATATTCAATTATCTTTCCCATTGCCTGCTGAGTGAATCTGCTATTGTGTTTTTGTCTGTGTATTAGGAGTGTCTTGGCCTGCTGAATGACGTGGTGGTTGAGGAAGATGCACACTTCATGTTAAGTGGAGGAGACTCCCTTCAGGCCCTGCGTCTCTGTAATGAGATCACTGTTGCCATGGGGACAACCTCTGTGGGCCTGCTGGAGGTCATATTAGATGGCTCTTTCTCAGATGTGCTTAGCCACCTCATGACAGAAACACATAATGCAATCCAACCATCAAAGAAAAGAATGCTAGATTATTCAGACTCTGTAGTTTCATCTAAAAGACAACTAAAGAAAATGGCCACAGTGAATGCTACGGAAAGCGCAATGGGTTCTGTAGTTCCCTCAGTGAGGAGGACTATGGGATTTGTAGTTGTGAGACGAGCTGGTGAGGTTATCGATTGGGGTTGTTTTCAGAAAATGCGAGAGGGAAACTTCTCAGATGCACCAGACACAAATGAAAGCAAACTTATTGTGACAAATACTTCTGAAGACAATCACTTGGGGTTTTTATCTAATTCGTCACATGAAAGTAACAAGACATGTCAGAAAAATTCTGCTATTGAAAAGGTCACAGAGCACCATGAAGTTACTGAGACGTTACCCGTCACTGAGAGCGCAGTTATAGGTGAGGGTTCTAGAAAAGACTCTTTAGACGTCCTGCCGCTTGGCCTGCGAGTCCTCTGGAGCTCAGACACAGGCAGATGTGTGGATGCCTCTCCAGTGCTGCTGCTGGGTCCTGATAAGACCACTGTTTTCATTGGCTCTCACTCGCACCGACTGCAGGCTCTTGACCTGTTCAATGGAGAGGTAATTTGGGAGCGTATCCTTGGAGATCGGTTAGAGTCTTCTGCTGCCATCTCAAAATGTGGAAGCCTTGTAGCAGTAGGTTTGTACTTGATCTTAAAGGAACGTTTAATTGAATTAAAATAACTAACATAGTTGTAATAAAGTTGTTACTACTTTAACTTACATATTTTTTTTCTTTCTAAAAGTAGAGCATTGAGATTTCAGGGCTAAATTTATTAATCAGTTTATTTGTCATCCACATTTTTAACTAGTGTTTAACCCTTTTTCACAGGCTGTTATGACAGACAAGTGTATTTCCTGGATGTTTCCTGTGGGGACACAGTGTGGACATTTGAGACGGGGGATGTGGTGAAAAGTTCCCCTGCTGTAGACCCTAAAACTGGGCTGATTTTTGCAGGGTCCCATGATGGCTATATTTATGCATTAGACCCACTGGTAATATACAGGAGAAATACTTCTTAGTTTTGTTTATTTGTATTTCTGTAGTGCTGAAAGTGTTATGTTAGTATTGTTTATATTTATTTTTATTATATTAATATATTTATTTTTTGTGAAATTTATACTATTACTTTTAAAGTATTTCTTTTTATATTTACTATGTATTATATTTATTTAATATTTAAGGTTACGTTTTTCATCTAATATTTATATTTCATGTTAGTTCAACAATAACAATAACAACACTGGGGCTAAAACTAAACGTGCATTATATTAGCTGTACTTTGTTTTTTGTAAATGTGGTCTTGCAGATTATGTATGTCTCCTTGATATTTCATACACTTGTCTCTATTTCTCCCAGGCTAAGACTTGTAAATGGCAGTACTATTGTGGTGGCGGTGCAGTGTTTTCGTCCCCTTGTGTCCACTTGTCTCCTAGACAGTTATACTGTAGTACTCTGGGTGGGAATCTTCACTGTCTTAATCCAGTAAGTAAATGTTCCTTCTTCACTGGAGTACATGCACAAAAACCCATACCAGTATTGAGTAAGTTTGAAAGTGTATTATCCAACTTCTCTGATGCAAAAGATCATGGGAGTGAAGTAGGAGTCAGAGGTCATGTTTGAAAGCTAACATTTGTCTTGTAATTCTCCATTTATTGTCTGTCCAGGACAGTGGAAAAGTCTTGTGGACACATTCCGGCACTGTCCCGTTTTTCTCATCTCCTCACTGCTCAGATTCCTCTGTCTTCATTGGTTCAGTAAATGGCCATATTATTGGAATTAGCCATTTTGGAAATACGGTGAGAGGAAAATGGAAAAGTTGCTCTCAGAAAGGATAAACTGAATAAATATGACTTTAACCACGCTCTTTTATTCTAATATGTATATTGCATTTGTTTTTCAAACCTCAGTAATGTATGTAGTAATATTTTTTACTCCACAGATTTCATCCAGTAGACTTTTATTGCGGTGTAGAGAAGATTATGAGAATGTCTACACTGATTTTGAGTTATTTGACTGCATTCTGTGCACCAGTTTGATTTTGTTCCATTATTTTGCAGTTATGGGACTTCTGCACTAAAGGACCAATCTTCTCATCGCCATGCATTTCTTCCTTGACATTTTTGACTAATCAGACGATTTCTACAACACCCAGCAGGAGCACATCACCATCACCCAATCACACAGTCACATGTGGGTCACATGACGGTCATGTATACTGTTTAAATGGCAATGATGGATCATTATTGTGGCAGTTCCAGACCACAGGCAAGGTGTTCTCCACTCCATTTGTATTTGACGGGGCTCCGTGGGGTTTGAGAACACTAGCGGCCGTGTGCTCCACTGATGGAAAGGTGTGGGTTTTAGATGGAGAAACCGGCACATTGAAGGCAACCTTGTCTTTGCCAGGCGAGCTTTTCTCCTCTCCTGTCTTATGGGGGCATAACTTGGTTGTTGGATGTCGCAATGATTATGTGTATTCTCTAGAACTGACCAAAAGGTGATTAATCATAATAATCCATGTCCAGTTAAATAACTAAATTTTTTTGGGTGACTCCCAAAAGTGCTTATTAGAAAAAATGATATGGATATAATCTGTATGCATTGTGTACATATATATCCTGCAAAATACATAAATGTTTTTAACATTAATGTTCATGTTTGTTTTTGTGCAAAAACAGGGATTTTAGTCTGCTGAGTTCAAATAGCTTCCTTTTATTTTCTCTACATATTTCATAACATTTGCGTCACTTTTTATTTAATGGATTTTTCTAAAGTGAACAAAGTAAGTGCAGTATCAACAAACTTTTTGTTTCATATCACATACAACACTGTTTGCGCTATGCTATTGCACACGACCAATGTAAAAACAAAGTGACGTGACTGCAGTTCAGGAGATCTCCAAAGGAATACAGTCCGTTTCATTTCACCTCTATACATACATACATACCTACATACATTACATACATACAACATTACATTAGATAGTGGAGTCAGTGGCTCTGCTTAGAGATCAAGGCTTCCATTTAATATCTTCCATCATTTAGCAAACGCTTTTTATCCAGAACAACTTACAGTTCACATACAATGACAATCCCCCCTGGAGTGATCTGGGGTTAGCTGCCTTATTCAAGGACGTAGAGGTGATGCCAGTTAATAGTCTGTTCGTTCACTCACTGGAAATTATCCCTTTTTTTGTTAGGGGCAATTTCATTGGCTAGACCTCTTTTTCTTAATCCCCCCTGGGACATTGCATTTGAAACACTGATCTCCCATCACTTAGTCATGTCGCGGGTTTTGTTAATTAGCTGTAAAAGTGATGCTAGCACACGCTGCGGAAGGATAGCATTGTTTATGATACAGCAAGCAGGTAGTTCTACGGAAACAGACGGGTATGGACACTGCAAGAAGTAGATTTTTCATCAACTGACAGCATGGCTCAAGTGCATATATCCTATATTGTCATGGAAACTTGAAGGAAAAATTCAATGTTAGTTAATAACATGAGTAAACAGAGCTGACGTGTCATTATAATGATCATTTTTAAGCAGTAGTTAAAATGACAGTACTCACAGTTGTCACGGACACAGTGAAGATCTTTTTACTTTGCCAAGATATCAAATATAATAAGTTAAGAAATAAAAAAATGACCACGTCTGTCCATCGGCAATGTCAATGAGTGCCAACTCATTTTCAAATTACAAAAACCATTTCTCCACTTTACATGCTTGTAGGTGGGAGGAGAGAGATCTGTGATGGTTTCAACAACTGTTATTATTAGCCCTTGAAATGCTTCCCAAAATTGTCACCAAAGTAATAACATACTGTCTTGTCTTCTTTGAAATGTTACATTTGTACTGAATGTGAACTCATATTGTTTTAGTATATCTAGTATCAACAGTTTGACATGCATCGTGTATATACACAGTTAACAGAACCACTGGCGACTACAAAGATATAAAGGGCTGCAACTTCTCGATTAAGATTCTAGGGCTTGTTTGATTGGCTGTAACACAAAATTAAATAAACATACCATTGATGCATGTTATTGCAATAATCCTATGTTTAATACCATAGGGGTGGCATTGATGTCATTGTGTCTCTCATCAACTGATCTGTAGCCAGTATGAATATTAGTACAATATTTTGTCTTTGTGGAAATACATTGTTTTTAACGTAAAAACCAATTATTCGGAAATGTCTGATTGTTTATTATGGACTTTTTGTTCAGAGCCAGATGTGAGCTGGAGTGCAGTGATGGTTGACTGATGTGGATGAAGGAGAAAAGACTTGTTTGCTTTTTCACTGGGTTAGTAGTAATGTATCACTTGATGATCTGTGGGCAGTCACTCCAGGCTTTGGCTTTACGCTTGGCTAGGGCAAGCCAGGCTGGCTCAGTAGAAACCTGGGTAGTGTCACCAGGAGGTAAGCGCTTTGTCACATCCTTTGTTGCTGGCGGAGATGGTGTAGAGTCTGTTATTTCAACTTTTAAAAAGAATGAAAAAAATATGGTTCAGCTGTTATTTCCCAATTTTTTGCTTTGCTTTCATTGTTTACAAGTGGATGAACAATTTTAGAGATTTTTGTGGTTGGATGTCTCAGTTTTAAAAACATTGAACCATGTCTAAATCCCACTCCCATTCGTATTTTGTTTGTCAGTTGCAATTCAGCTAGGGGTATGTACACTCACCTAAAGGATTATTAGGAACACCTGTTCAATTTCTCATTAATTCAATTTTCTAATCAACCAACCACGTGGCAGTTGCTCCAATGCATTTAGGGGTATGGTCCTGGTCAAGACAATCTCCTGAACTCCAAACTGAATGTCAGAATGGGAAAGAAAGGTGATTTAAGCAATTTTGAGCGTGGCATGGTTGTTGGTGCCAGACGGGCCGGTCTGAGTATTTCACAATCTGCTCAGTTACTGGGATTTTCACGCACGACCATTTCTAGGGTTTACAAAGAATGGTGTGAAAAGGGAAAAACATCCAGTGTGCGGCAGTCCTGTTGGCGAAAATGCCTTGTTGATTCTAGAGGTCAGAGGAGAATGGGCCGACTGATTAAAGCTGATAGATGAGCAATTTTGACTGAAATAACCACTCGTTACAACCGAGGTATGCAGCAAAGCATTTGTGAAGCCACAACACACACAACCTTGAGGCGGATGGGCTACAACAGCAGAAGACCCCACCGGGTACTACTCATCTCCACTACAAATAGGAAAAGGAGGCTATAATTTGCAAGAGCTCACAAAAATTGGACAGTTGAAGACTGGAAAAATGTTGCCTGGTCTGATGAGTCTCGATTTCTGTTGAGACATTCAGATGGTAGAGTCAGAATTTGCCGTAAACAGAATGAGAACATGGATCCATCATGCCTTGTTACCACTGTGCAGGCTGGTGGTGGTGGTGTAATGGTGTGGGGGATGTTTTCTTGGCACACTTTAGGCCCCTTAGTGCCAATTGGGTATCGTTTAAATGCCACAGCCTACCGGAGCATTGTTTCTGACCTTGTCCATCCCTTTATGGCCACCATGTACCCATCCTCTGATGGCTACATCCAGCAGGATAATGCACCATGTCACAAAGCTGGAATCATTTCAAATTGGTTTCTTGAACATGACAATGAGTTCACTGTACTAAAATGGCCCCCACAGTCACCAGATCTCAACCCAATAGAGCATCTTTGGGATGTGGTGGAACGGGAGCTTCGTGCCCTGGATGTGCATCCCACAAATCTCCATCAACTGCAAGATGCTATCGTATCAATATGGGCCAACATTTCTAAAGAATGCTTTCAGCACCTTGTTGAATCAATGCCACATAGAATTAAGGCCGTTCTGAAGGCGAAAGGGGGTCAAAAACAGTATTAGTATGGTGTTCCTAATAATCCTTTAGGTGAGTGTATATGTAATAAATAAATAATCAAAAACCTTCATTACAACTGAGCATAAGGCCCAAAGTTACCAAAAATAACACCAGTATAAAGCTTCTGACAGGAAATATATTCAATTTTCAAATGTTTTGGTTTTTACCTGTGACTGAGCTGGGCAAGGTATTGGCTTTCTTCAAGTTGTCGCGTCGTTCAAAACGGGCCAGGAGTGTGTCTGGTCTTTTATTCTCATCTGCTGTTTGAGGTTTGGGCGGGCTGGAACTTCCATTACCTTTATCCTCTGTGGGACTGACCATTCCAGCCTTTCAGAGACAAATAACACCGATTGCTATTAATACAGAGAAGTTCATTTAGTATAACATTATACCATGCCCAAACCAGGTGCAAGTGGTTTGGGCGACAAGTTTACAACAAGCAAAACTCTCAGCCAATCAGAAGATTGTACTGTGATATTGTTATATTGTACAGTTATATGCAGCAGGATTTTGGACCAACGCGATTTCCAAATGGACAGTGCTACCCAGCACAATATCACAAAAATAGTAATCAACAAAATGTAATTTTTCATGGCTGGTAAGATTTATGTGAAAATGTATGTGTTTTATTGATTGTTGCATTATTACATTGCATCTGGTTAAGAAACTATTAGTACAACTTTACATATAGTAACAGCGGAGTAGCTAGTTATGATAATAGACTCTATGGCTATATTTATGATGCATACATACGCTTTCTCTGTCCCTAGCTTGTTTCTCAGCAAGCTTAGCCTCTCTCTGGCTTCTTCTATCCTCACGGTTTTGTTGCTGTTCTCTGAAGCCTTTCTGTTTTTGCAGTGCCAGAGTGATCCAAAGTGGTCCTGCCTCTTTCTCCTGTGTCCGTGAGCTGTCCAGAGAGTGCCTGGCCTGCAGAGAGGGTTTTTCTGTGAATGAGAATAAATGTACGCGTCAAATTGACAAGTGAGACTAGAACCCACTGTAGACTCTTCTACTCATTTGTTGTACTCTTTAGCAGGATAGTAAATAACTTAATTTTCTGAAGGAAATACCAATACTCATAAGGTATGACAAGAATATTGCTAAATATGGCTGTATGGTTAAAAGGATACAAAAAAAGAAAATACATCACAATTTAGTATGCAGATATTATGACTCCAAATGTTTGAATGGAGAGCGCAAGCGATTTGGATTGAATTAATTGTAAAAGTTTAATATAGAAGTTTAAGAAATATCAATACAGTGTTGCTTTGCAAGCATTGTAATGAGGTGAAGATCATACAGTTTTAGCTCTACAACGATTTCCAACCTTTTTTAATGAGTTCTGTCCTGCGATCTGTTTTTTCTCTCCATGGGATGCTGATGGATGGAAAAAATGACTTCTTTTCTTTAAATTCCTCTCCTTGTCCATTTTTCTGGGATTGTACCGATACTGCAACTTCTTTATGATCACTGCTCTTCTCAGTAGCTATCTGTTCTGTTTCCCCTGTCCTTTGTGAAATCATGTCTCCTGAAGTCCTTCTGCCAGGTTTTGGGAGAGGAGAGGGTGGAGGAGTGGCACCTTCAGATGGTTTAGGGGAAGTAGCTGTTTTTTGGTAAAGTGGAA
Organism: Meda fulgida; assembly: GCA_030578275.1. Classification (NCBI taxonomy): domain Eukaryota; kingdom Metazoa; phylum Chordata; class Actinopteri; order Cypriniformes; family Leuciscidae; genus Meda; species Meda fulgida. The sequence continues at coordinate 15,980,685 of CM060635.1, read as the reverse complement.
GTTTGGGGGCAAAGTTGTCGCCCTCAGTACATGCCAAAGGGAGAGTACTTCTGCTAAACTTGCTTCGAGATTCTTTACTGGATGCTACAGAGGTTCGAAATTCAACAATCTCTTGTTGCAGAGAAACAGGGCTAGACTTTTCCAAGACTGTAGAAGTATCAGGGTCTTGGTCAATGGAGGTGAAGGGCACTGGGATGCCTTCAAAACTGTCTCCTGCACTGTACCTTTTCTTTCTCTTCTCTGCTGATTGTTCATTGTGAAAGCGAAGAGAGTAGTTGGTTCTTCTCAACTTAATTCCAAACGGTGAGGGCTGCTCATCACCACCCTGATCCTTCTGATCGCCTTCATCCTTTGTGTCCGAACCTTCTGATTCTGCCTGACTTGGGGAGCCAGTCTCGGATCTCTGTGACTTGGGAGATCCATGTGGCGGACTGGGAACAAGAAAGGAGGGGAGGTCTTTGGCAAACATGCATTCTTCAGCACTATCTGCGATGCGAACAACCTTGCTTCCCCTGCTCTGGATCTTGGTACCTAAAGACAGCAACTCTGCTTTTTGGACAAAGGGAGTTTCCATAGATGCCGATTCTACCTTCACATCTTCTTCCTGACCAAAAAACTCTGAGTTCCTGTTGGAATCAGGAAATTTCTTCCTGGCTGGTGTGATGGAAAACTTAGCACTCGCTGACATAGTTTTCCTGAGGTTGGTGTGAGAAAATGGCACTGTATTTAGATCCTCACTTATCGGCCTGCGACTCTGATCTGGGTATTCGGGATATTTTCCCTCTTCAGCACCTTTAAAGATTTTGGATCGGATACTTGCCCATTCTGCCAGGACAGCAGCGTTGGATTGGTCTGCAGATAAGGAAGACTCATATAAGGATTTGGTTTTCCCAGATTTATGGTCTGGAGATGTCTTGATCTTGGTTGGAGGAGTGCCCATGGCTTTTTTGCCCTCCGAAAAGCCAAGAAGTGACTTGCAGGCTGTGTCCTTGATTTGATCGAGATTGACTGCAGTTCCACAAAGTTGGGCTCCTGTCACAAGAATTGCAGTATGTGGGACATAAAGAGATGAAGACCGAGTTGATGAATCTGTGCATCCTGGTGAAGAAGCTTTTGCTCCCTCCCTGGTTTCAGCTATTGTTTCGCCCTGTTGGCCAGTTGTTGGAGTAACAGGAGTGAGGTTGACCTTCTGGAAGAGTATCTGCTTCTCGCCTGAGGAGACCTTGAAAGTGAAGGGTCTCTGTCTCTCCTCCATCTCTCTCCATCTCAGTTCCTCTGCTTTTCTTTTCCATTCTGGGTCAGAAGCTCCAGCTATCTCTTCTTGCTGTTGACCCTTTTTTTCCTCCTCTTCCTCTAGTCTTTTCCTCTCAGCCTCCTCACGGACACGTTCCTCTTCCTCTCTCTGCCGTTTCTCCTCTAACTCTTGAATCCTACGTTGTTCTGCCTCCCCTTTTCTTCTCCTCTCCTCCTGCTCCCTTTTTCTTTCCTCTTCTATATGGAGACGCTCCACCTCAAGTTCATGCTGCCTTCTCTCTTCTGCTCTTCTTTCCTCTTCCTCTTTCTGCATTCTTTTCACTTCCTCTTGCCTCTTTCGCTCTTCTTCACATCTTAATCTTTGATCTTCCTCTTCTCTCCTCCTTTCGTCCTCTTCCCTTTTTTTCCTCTCATCTTCCTCTCGCTGCTTCCTCTCCTCTTCCTCCTTTTGCAGTCTTTCCTCTTCCTGTCTACGCCGCTTTTCTTCTTCTAGCCTCTGTTCCTCAATTCTCCTTTGTTGTTCCTCCATCTTTCTGTCTTCTTCTTGTTCCTTCCTCTGAATCTCAAGGCGTTCTAGCTCCTCCTCATGAAACTGTCGCCTCACCGATTTCTCAGTAGGTTCATAATCTCCTTTGCTGCTATGGATAATGTTATACTCCTCTCTTGACAAATCAAACACTTCTTCTTCGTCTTTTTGTGTTTCATATTCCTCTTGCATTTCAGAAAGATCCTCTTCGTGAAACTCCTGAAATATATTTAAAGTTGCAGAACTTAATGTTTTGGAGTTATTTTCTCATAAGCAATGGTTCACCCAGAAATTTAAATTTAATCATGATTTACTCGTCCTCATCTCATTCCAAACCTGTATGACTTTCTTTCTTCTGCAGACCACAAAGTAAAATATTTTGAAAAATGTCTGTTTTATTTGTTTGTTTTGTTTATACAATCAAAGTCAAAGTTGTTTTGGACCCCACTGACTTGTATCCACAAATACAGTTAAAACATTCTTCAAAATACCATTTGTGTTTCACAGAAGAAAGTAAGTCATATGTTTGTAACAACATGAGGCTGAGTAAATGATGAGTAAATTATGCTTTTCATTTTGGGTAAACTATCACTTTTACTATCCCTTTAACATTAAAGCTATCGTAATAGACGCTGTTCACATTTTGAAGAACACCTTTCCCTTTACCTGTGTAAACCTTCTGTGTTTGCGAGATACCCTCTGGTTCTTCGGTTTGACAGAGAGTTTGTGTTTGGCAGCAGTATTGTCCAAGCGTGGGACAGACTGAGGGACAGCATCTAGATTGATGGACTCAATTGTGCCAGGGGGAGGTGGGCGCTTAGAGCGTGGGGATTTGACTGGAGTTCTGTGCTGGACCTTGTCATGGCTGACAGCCTAATTGTAAAGCAAAAATACAAACAATCTTGAGTTTGTGACTATGGGAGACCAGGGTTCTGAAGCATGTTATATGTCTATGGAACCAATAGCCGCTTTTCCACCGTCCAACCAAACCGCTCTCGTTGCTTAAATTGTATGAGATGTAAATAGAGACCACGTTATGGAGGATGATCAGATATTTCTTTTAATTTTATCATTAACTTTTGTTGACTTCTCTCAAATAGCACACTTGCACAGCTGCAGTGAAACTGGTAGCCAGGTAACAGACAAGAGACCAATTACACACATTATACCAGCATGGTTAGCCATCTGTGGTGAAAATTCCAGGCCGAGAACGGATTGTAATAGTGCCAGGGCGAACCAAGTTCAAGTGGAAATATAACTGGAACTGTTCCTTACCATTCTTAGAATGTTCGGCCCGGGGGTGGAAAAGTGGCTAATGTATTGATAGTCTCATGGTATTACAATTTTCTGCATCTTAACTAGAGCATGGCAGTAGCAACAGCAAGTTACTGATAAAGTTTAATACAAGTTACAACATAAGTGTATTCCAAAGTGCACTGTTAATTGCTTTCAGTAATGGTGCCTACCAAGTGCATAAATGTTTATTTGGCAAGTGAGGGAATCTTTCTTAGAACATGACTTGCTAAAACAGAGCAGTGAAGTTTAACTGTGTATATAAAGTGTGACTGACATAGCAGTACTATATTACTATATGTAAGTAGTGGGAAATAACTTGGAGATTAACTTACTATTTCCTTGGCTTCAGTCTCCTGTGGTTCATTCTCCACCTGAGCAAGAACCCTCAGCGGACTTTGTGGTACCTCTTCCTCATCTGAGCTACCTTCATCTCCCTCACTCTTTCTAAGTGATGGGGGTTTCTGACCAAATTTGATATTATGTCCAATTTGCTTCTGCCAACAAAAGCATAGAGAGTAAAAGAATGGACAAAACTGGTGTTGTTTAGCCCTAAACATTTAGTCCTAAAGTTACAAGCATTTTTTGAGCACAAATATCTAAAATAAAAAAATTTAATCTGGTGTAATGCTATTATCGAAATTAGTGTTAGCAAAGTCTGGTGCATGGCTTGACTGTGCGCATATGGACATTTTTTTATTATACTATTTGTGTAGAGTTTCACCTGAATGTTCTTGACTTTGTCTGAAACGTTCTCCTGGGACATTGTCTGTCCTGGATGTGTCTTCTCTGACTCCTCAGGGATAAATACACTCTCGTGTGAAAAGGCTCGGGACCCTAGGGTGTTTAACTCCCTGTGAATGCAGATATAAACACTTTTTAATTACAGCACATTTGTGAATGTTTTCAATACACAATTCAACAAATAAACAACTTTGACAGCATCTAAAATAAAGTACAATTTTGCATTGATTATGCATTCCAGACCCAGCTATAGTGGTTCTAAAATACATAAGAGAATTACCTTAGATACTGATTGTTCTCTTCATTAACTGTGGCCACCCCATTGCAGACATTATCAGTGGAATGGCTAGGTTTAAGTTCAGATCCCTCAAACCCACGTTCTGCTTCCCTTCTTTTCTTCTTACCAAATAGACGCCTGAATGGCTGGAATTTGCCCTGCCGTCGCCGCTCTGGTTAAAAGTGGGGGCAAAGAATGGTGATAAATAGTCAACAAGTAGTAAAAGGCTAGTGCTAGTGCTGTCCATATTTAAATATAAGCATACCGTATTTTTTACACTAGAAATAGTAGATGTACAGTATGTGAGCCTTTTGAATTAATGTTAATGAAATGGAGGACCAGAACAGATCAGACGCTATGGAATAAGGTTATATCGTGTGAAAGTCCTTGTTCTGAGACAGCCTTGTATGATTATGGTGACCAGATGTTACATTTAAACATCAGTTTGAGAAGAGAGAGGAGTCTGACAGACTTTACTTAAAACTCTTTAGGAGTATTTAGTGAAGGAAAAAATCCCTCCAAGATGCATTTAAGATTGATACTAATCCAGCCAATCAAATGCATACAAAATTCGAGCTGATCAAGTGTTAATCTCATCTGGTTGTTCAAGGTACTTTCTGTATAGACATTACTCTTGAAAATGTTTTTGCGTCAGTGTGAGGTCCTCAATCCACATGTGACTAGCAATCAGGGATGAGACACGGATGTAGCAACTGCAAAACCTTTACCTTAATAGATGACTCAAATAATGCTTTGGACAACAAGAACACTGAGCATCACGTATTGTGCAGATTTTTAATAAATTCAGGAGTGGTATTACAGGTGGATGTTCCTCCCAATCTGCCTAAACATCACATCTTGCTCACTGGTGGTTTTGTAAGGCTCAATTCTTTTTAAAGCTGCTTGGATGGATATGTGTTGTGAAAAGTGCTATACAAATAATTGAAACTCAACTGGATTTTTAGCTTATATTTAATGCCAAAAAAACTACTTTGTTTTCCATCCGTTATTTATGTTGACAACATAACAATTGAGAATTAAATCTGAGCTTCATTACAAACAATCAAGCACGAAAGTATAAACAACTAATTCCTAATGTGTACAAAAACAATCTTTAGAGAATAATTCACAACCTACCAAATAAAGTGGAAATCTGCAGGTGGAAAGTATCTCTAACTGACTGAATCACACGGTTCCAATGTAATGAGATTAAACCAATGATAAGACAAAGGACCTTTGGTTTGTATGGAGAGCTCTGTAGACGCACCATTTCCTGAGACTAGAAAGTTATTAGGAATCATAAACGCTATGGAGATAAGACTAGCTCAAAAAGCACTGTTTATGAATAAAATTACATATAAAACATAAAATAAAATAATATTTCTGTTAAATAGTTTGGGGTCTGGAAGATATTTTCATGACGATTTGTTCTCATGATAGAAGTCTCTTATACTCACCAAGGCAGGATTTATTTGATAAAAAAAAATACAGCAAAAACATTAATATTGAGAAATATTATTTGAATACATTTTAAAATGTAATCATTCTAATATGCTGATTTAATTAATCCCTTCTGAAAAAAAGTATTACTTTCTTTCAAAATTTGGAATTGTGGTGCATAGGCTAAGTTTCCCTTTTTGATAATCAGCTACCTTAATTGTTCAGTTCCTTCCTGTTATGTATATGTACTTGTATGTGTGATTTTTGTCTATTACAGCCAGTAGGTCCCTTTTTGTCTTTCTGAAGGTATAAAAGCCATAAACACTCTACCAAGCAAGAGCAAAACATATCCAGGCTGTCTTTTCTGTTTTTAAGTATGTGTTTGTGTGCATTTCTAAGGCTCATGAGTGCATGACTGTATCTCTGTGTTGTAGGAGCTCCAAGTGAAATGGCTGGAGTGACAGGGCCACTCTACACCACAGAGTAGATCAGTGTGGATCTGTTACAGGCTAAAATTGGAAAAAAGTGTGGAGTTACACAGTGTGTTGCTGCTCAAAACACAATGGCACAATAACAAAGAAAGTATAAGACCTGCCGTCAGTGGCCACTTGTGTTTTTCCTTAAGTTATTATCGTTCCTGAGTTTACTGCTTTATTAGGGCGTATGACTGGATGATTTTATGATTTCTCATATTTTGTCTCATCATTTCATTCACCTCAAAGCCTTGTCCAAGTCACAGTCTGTTCCCAGCTGCAACTACTCCATTTCTCTGGCCCACAATGCAGTGCTGCAGGCATCCTCAATCACTGAGGCATATGATGTGAGTGGACACCACTCAGCCAGAGAAACAGCCCTCGATGTGTCTCCCTTGTACTCCTCCATACTACAACCATACACTCAAATACAGCCTTCCTGCTCCTATGAGTGTCAGTACTGCTAAATATATTCACTCAGACCTGACTGTTCCTCCCACTTCTTTACAAAAGCTTAAACACACTTAACAACATAGGAATGATCATCTTTGCTCCTCATACTCTTGTTGTACAATATTTCTCACTAGTAAAGAATGAAGCAAAGCCAATAACCAATTTGTTTTTTCTGTCCCACTGCATGTGCTACACCTGAACCTGACTGTTCCTCTCACGCTCCAAATCTTGGCATTACTAATTTAAACATTCATCATACATTTATTCTCAGCAGTATATTTGTTTTCCTAACATTGGCACACATTCGTAAAAACATTTAGAATCGAGCTCAAACTAAAACATGCCACACGTCAACCATGCTGAGAAAGAATGAAACAAGTCACACGTGGGATTTTAATAGTTAAACGTGGTTATATGGTTATTTGAGGGCAGAAGGTTCACACAGAAAGGTGTGTAAAGCAACAATAACACGCGATTATGTTCATATTTAAAGGACTTATAATTCACACAGTAATGAAAATCATTTACTCATGCTCATGTCGTTCCTAAAAAGGAGAAATTTTGGAGAATGTGATGGTCAATCTTCTCCATGGAATTACAATGAATGAGGAGTGGAGATTTCAAACTTTATACAGGGCACAAAAGCACAATAAAAGTGGTTAATGTGGCTAACAGTCACTATTAACAGCTAACAAATCAACATTTAAGGTGAAAATGTAGGCATCCAGCTGCATGGATGAGAGAATTAGCAATAAAAGCTCCAGTCTTCCCAATCACTGTAATTGCATGGAAAAGAACATTAAAGAAAATCTTTCAAATAAAGCCTTCATATATTTTTAAAGACATGAGGGTGCGTAAATATTGACAGAATTGTCATTTTTGAGGCACGCAGACAGCACACAGCTCTTGGGGTTTTTTGTAACCCATGAAACACCAAACAGTTCTTAAAGAGACAGTGCTGATAATATTTGGTACATTTAGTGTGCTGCACTGCCACTTTAAGAGCAGGCCACTCACAAAGATCGTCAATCTGTTTTTGTTTACCTGGGCCTTCAGATACTGTTACCTCTACCCGCTCATCAAGCTTAGCCTCCTTATTGTCCGTCGCCATGGTTATGACGGGCTTTGTCTGCATCAAGGGTAGAGGGGGGATAAACGTGAACACAGAGGTATATTTCTCATTGATGTGTTCATGTATGCAAGTCTAAAAAGACTAAAAAGAGGAGATGACAATAATAGGAGATAGAAAGACTTAGAGAGATCATAAGACACATATCACTTTCCCTTTCTTTCCTTATGGGCTCCTAAACTCTCTTTCAAAAAAACATGTTTATCTGTTTTTATTACCATCATAATTTCATCTCATACACAGCCTTCCTTTGGTCCTAGGTTTATTTATTGCCATCACTTCGTTGCAAATAACAGGACCATCTATTTATCTGTGGTGGGAATTGGATAAGAATCGGCTACACATAAGTCTGGATATATGCCCAGTTATAATGCTCTTCAGTCATAATTTAATAACGTACTGCTGCCATGATAAGAGAAAATGTACACAAACATCTCATTTTGTTGTTTGCTGTATAACTGACATCTCATATATAGCTGTGCTTTCTCTGATGACTACAAGTAACTATTGCATTATAAATCAATATAATATTAAATATTTCTTGTCATTTTTATTTATTTATCTGTAATAAAGTACAATGGGCTAATGTACAATCATGGTCATTATTGCAAAACAACCCTGTTGGGATTTATTTTTTGTGATGATGATCAGCTGACTGTATATTATTCCTTACAAAAAAAAGAGGGAATGTAAGGAGTATATGTATATATGTACAATAATTAAAATTTGTATAGAATTCTTATTTATCTAGAAATTTATGCAAAAAAAAATTATGATGATTTAAAAACGTAATTTAAAAAAAAATATTAGATAAAATAAACTTTCAAAACTTGCCTTGGCAACTAACTGAAAAAAATGTATTTAAGTTAAAGTACTGAAATTACTAAAACTAAAAAATATTTAAATAAAATGAAAACTGAAAATATAAATATAAAAGCCACTTTAAAATAATAATAATAATGTAATACATTACAAATAACACTGGATTCTGGATGGATAGTGAATACGATTTTGTGATAAAATAGGTACTATTGTTTAGTGAAGTGTGTGTATGTACACACATGCTAGGGAGTGTTAGTATATTAGTGTGTAATTACAGAGTATCGTGTCTGTGGAGGACATCACAGTTGTTTGTAGTGTGTAGTGTAGTGCACCTCCATAGAGATAGAGTGCATTATCACATCATATTTATGTCTGGTCAGCAATCTGTGCAAAATCTAAATGAATGGCTATTTAGAAAGCACTTTTTCTAACTAACCCCCATAGGATATACTGCACAATGGAGCAAGATACATCATATAGAAAAAGCAAAAATTTAATTTTTTACCACAGAAACAACTCAAATTCTCATGCGCAATGTGCGCCTAATATAATTTACATCAGTCAGTCCTAAAATAAAGCAAATGGTGTTTTTCCATATTGCTTCTGGGATTCTACATACGTTCATTCAGAATGCCAGGACAGAAAATGCCAAGATTTAAAATGCCACTATTGTTGTTTGTTAATCAAAACTCATTGCCTGAAAACCTGCATTGCTTTGGCAGATAAAAACCTTTTGGCAGCACAGCATTGCACTAACTGTTAAACACAGCAAACTGTAAATGATTACAGTCTTACGTTATCCTTAAGTCGTTTCTCTTTGTATGAGTAGACAGTGTCCTCTAACGGCTCCCAGGGTCATCCTAAAAGTTTCACTGTCTAAACAGACTCAGCTGCTGCTTGAATGGATCAATGTGTCTTTGTCTGTTTGTGATGCTAGTCCAGATGTGTTTGTGCACCTGCACCTGCGGTACAAGTGTAAACGTGGTCCAAACCGCATGCGTATTCGTCATGTTCTGGCCCATGTTAACGAATGATCTTGCTTGTGTTGTGCGCATTAAAGAAGCTCCAGACAAAATGACGATGGCAAATACACAAATCGCAGCCACGTGCACTGCAGCAGAACGCTGAAAATACCACAGACAAACAGAAAAGGCTGCAGCAGAGGTTAGCGGCTAAGTTAGCTCTAGCTGCTACAGTGCTAATTTAACCCACTTGCTGAAGTTTAATGGTAAAGACTGACCTCACTACAATTGGGACATATCACCAAGAGCAGCTCTAACCATCATTACAAACATTTCTAGCACAGGCCTGCCTCTATTTGACCAAACCAGTGAGCTATAAAATGGGCTATAAGTGGATTCCTGGAATGATGCCCCTGTGACTCCTGAACCTAAAAGCTACATGACTCATTGTTAGCAGTCATATGATATCTGATAATACCCATCATAAAGAGTTTGAAATAAATAAATTCATGGTAGATGAACATGCGCTAGTGATCTGCTGCAGTAGCTAAAGTTTGTAACTCAGGGCACGTACACTACAGATCAAAAGTCTGGGATCAGTAAGATTAAATTTTTTTATATATAATAATAATAATAATAGTTTTATTCAGCAAGGATGCATTAAACTGATCAAAAGTGATAGTATAGACATTTATGTTACATAAGATGGTTTATGTAATGGTTTCTAAAAGCCAATTGTTTTCTACATTGATAATAATAAGAAATGTTTCTTGAGCACCAAATCAGCATATTCGAATGATATGGAATAATGAGGCTGAAAATTCAGCTTTGATATCACAGGAAAAAACGTAAATTTTAAAACACATTAAAATAGAAAACAGTTATTTAAAAAAAGCCTTGGTGATAAGAGACAAAAAAACTCATAAGAGACAAAACATGAAAAAATCTTACCGACCCCAAACTTTTGAATGATTGTATAAATTAACTATTTTTGCTCTAGCTTTATGAAAGAAAGCTTTACAGAATGCCAAACTTCCAGATGCTATCTTAGAAGAATTACCATTGATTAAGTAATCATTCCACTTTCCACATGAAGCTTCATTTGAAGCAGCATATAAACTACAAATGTTTGTAATATGGCCTAGAGGCAACAGCAATGCATTTACACAGGAATCACAATCATACAAAATTGCTCACGACCATTTTTTTTTGCATAATGTTGCCTTCTGTGTTGATTCTCATGCACGGCTAGAAAACAACATGTGTGCTTATTGCTATGACAACAGCTACATTTAAGGCGGTTCTGATGTTGTATTTTATCTTCACAGAACTAAAGGCTCATCAGATGCAGGTCAGTGCCGCCATATTTTAGTAAAGACGACCCACGTCACCATTATTTTAGCCTAAATATGCGACGGGGCTCGGAGCTGTCAGTAATGTCTGCACATTAAGCAAATCACACTATATGCATTATGTATCAGGGGTGAAATGATCTTGCCTTGCGCAAAGGCCCATATATTATTATGATAGCAAGCTAGCTTCACTCGTACAATGGGGCGGCTTGAATGTACAGCTAGAAATCACTGAAGCAAAATGGGATGGCTGACTGTGCAGAGTATAGCAAAGCTGGTCCAGTTGCCTGTGCTTACTGAGCACAAAAGCACACTTTTACCTAATTCAGCCGCACAGCTGGAAAGAGCTGCATACCACTGAAGGAAAACCTTAGGGAACATGGATTCAACCTTCTGCACCTTGATTTACAAAGCTCGGTTGCTGCTCCTTGGTGCTTTAGGAAAAAAATATAACAAAACCATTGAATCACAACTTATAGATCTCTAGTAATAGCATGCCTTGTCTTAAAGAGTGTTTATTGAAGTATGAAGGCTAATATTTCTAATTGTGTTGGTTCTGGATGAATGATGGTTATGGAGATCAAATGAACACAAATCTGTCATCAATAGCCCATAAAACCTCAATGGATGTCAGGGTTGCCTTTCAAAGCTTGACTTCAGCATTATTAAACCAGGCAATTCTGATTCAAACATAACTCTTATGAACTCTGTGGCAGTGGAACTTGCAGTAGAATAAATTGAAGGGCCTGGGGCTAGTCGTCACAATTTTTACTTTGTGTGTTGGTGGATTTTTGGAAATCAGTTTCTGATTTCAGTTGCCCAAATAAACAATGCCACAGTTAGCTGCCACATTGGAACCATTAAAACATTTTAAACAATAAAAACTGTAAATATATTAAATTATAACATTACAATATAAAAAACATGTTACAACTTGCCCCAACATACAATTTCTCAAAACTGTATGAAAATGTCAGAACACAGATCAGCTTGGTTAAAATCTATTGTTGACTTCTCTCTGAATGTTTGACAGTGTGGTTTTATTTGTGTGCACTTTTTACACAACAGCTGTTAAAAAAAACATGATAATACCGTCATTTTTGTTTGGCGGACAGAATACATACAAATTGATCTAATTTTAGAGTATGAAACCAAGAGACAAACAACTGCAAACAAACAAGCTTTCATACAAATGGATATTTGACTCAAAACCTAGTTACTTGGATATATGCCCTTGTGACAACTTCCTCATGTAACTACAAGTACTGGTCTCCCTATAGAATATAACATGTATATTAAGTATACAATATAAATGGCAAATAATGCTGAATTTGGATTTTAAATGTTTTTAAATATGTTCAACACTACTCCACTTCACTAGACTCCAGATTCTCCAAACAGGCATTTTACGCAACTCCCTGTAGCTGTATTTTCACTCAGCATTTAGTATGCAGCATTTAGTCACAGACATGAGCAAGCTCTGTAGACAGCCCTTGTCTCTTAAAAAAAAAAAAAAAAAATGTGCAGAGGGTTGTGTGAATCTGCAAGGGGTTAGTCTGGTGTAGTAGGCAGAATAACCATTAACCATTTGAATAGTGCTTTTTTATTGTTTGAATTGGTAAAAGGTAGAATTACCCATTGGTCTAAATTATTAGTAATACAAATATTTATTATTTATATATGCACTACTGTACAGACGTTTGGGGTTGGTAAGATATTCAAATTATTTTGAGTCTTTCATGCTCACCATTTATTGGATCGAAGAATACAGTAAAAACAGTAAACATGTTTTCTATTTTCATATAATTTAACATGTACTTTATTTGGGTGATGGCAAAGCTGAATTTTCAGGATCATTACTTCAATCCTCAGTGTAACATGAATCTTCAGAAATCATTCTTATATGCTGATTTGCCGCTCAAGAAACATTTCTTCTTATTATCAGTGTTGAAAACAGTTGCTGCAGTGCTACTTAATAATTTCTCTGAAAACTCAAAGAATTGGTGAATAGAAAGTTAAAAAGAACAGCAAGAAATAGAATTTTGTGTAGCATTAAAAGTATTAATTTCTTTAAAAAAAAAAAAATCTTACTGACCCTAAACTTTTAAAGGCATATTATGATTTCGCCCTGCTAGAAGTCGTTAGAAGTTTATTAGGCTTATATGCCGCAATCAGACTTTAATAAACATCCCCGAGAAAAAAACATTCCTGGTTTGCATCTTGAGACAAAACAATGGCACTGACATATTTTAAGATTTGTCAGTGCAAGTTGCTTTCATTTAAAACAGATCAAACGTTCATTTTAGTCTGGGACTAGGCTTAAGCTTCGTCTGTGAAACCGGGGGTTACTATTAAAGCGTTTTGAATGATGTTTCAATGGTTTCTACGGAAGTAAAACCTGAAATCGAGGGTAACGCTGATATGAAATCATTGACAGGTGACATAATGACACGGGATGTTACACTGGTTAAAATAGCTGATTTCTTGTTGGGAACATTTGGAATGAGGTAAGCATACAAGTCAAAATATATAACATTGTGGTTTTTGGATGTTTTAATCTAATATACAAATAAAACTTATAATAAAAATTATATTATAAAAATAAATTAGGAACAAAAAGCTTACTTTAATTCACATACATTATATATTTACATATTCTTTGAAAATAAACAACCAAAAAGCTATTAGTTCTTGGTTCTAACGCACGGTTATCATTGAATATTTATACATCTATTTTCATTACATGCATACGATAAGAAAGGCACAATGGGTCTTTCAGGATATGGGGCTGAAGAGAGATAATGGCAGTTTCATGAACAGAGGCCTATTGTGTTTAACAATATCTTGCCACATGCATTTCACAGAAAAGCGCTTGATCGCACATATGGTCGAAGGAGTACACAAGAATAAAGGCTTACCTGGTTGTCGATTTATCTGGGTAAGAGTCTAGTATGTATGCGTTTATGCATGTGTGGCTGTTCCACCTGCCTGCTGTTACTGTGGAGCTGCGCTATTACCTAGACTCAGGTGTCACATTGCACAGGTGCAAAGAGAACTCAAGAATGCTTATAGCTGTGTGTTGTTGTGAGCACATGAGGACAAATATATCTGTTCCTTCATATGCAATTTTGATAGTTTTGATGGTTTGATAGTTTTGATAACAAACATCTCCGTTATTGAGTGTGAAAAAAGATGGTATCATACTCCCATAAAGTTCTCACAATGTATGTTTTTGTGTTCTTCGTGGGACGTTTGCATGATTTCCTATGTGAGATCTTAGTCGCCTGTGGCCAAGATACATTCACACATGTGACCGAAAACAATCCTAGAATGTGTCCGAGAGAAGAGAAAAGTGGGTGATGATGGTGAGGTAGTGTGCTGGTTCATACTGCTGTCTCTGTTGCTACTCACAGAATGACACTTTGTTCATTGGCCAGCTTACACCAGGGGCAGGAAGAACAGACATGAATTCATGATTTTAAACTGCCCAACACACACAAAGACTGTGACTGTAAGCTTGTTTGTCAGCATATGTGAGGATGCGTGTGTGTATTGTGTTAAAACAATTTCAAAAGAACAATGGCCTCCCTTAACTGAATAAAGACGTGTGGCGGATCAATAACGGCACAAACTGCTAACTGTCTCCAGTGTCAGAAATCAACTGTATTATTAAGGGGCAATTTCAAGTAGCCTGCTTTTATGTGGGCATACTTATATTTCAACCATATAAAACATGCCATGTCATACATTTCGGTTGAATCTATTACTTGATTAATATTCTCAATCAGAACATATGGCTGTTATGAAGTCATATCAACATCAATACAAAATTTGCTGAAAGTAATGCACATTATTACAGTATATTTTAATAAAATGTAAGTTTGATGAATGGCCCCACTTTATATTAGGTGTCTTTAACTTCTATGTATTTGTGTAAAATGACTAAATGAATAGTTAAATACAATGCGTTGAGTTACTTAGTTCATGTTTTATTGCAAAACACTTTTGCTGCTTTTGAGGTGGGACATGGGTAAGGTTATGTGACAGTTAGGTTTAGTGCTATGATTCGGTTTAAGGGAGGGGTAAGGGGGTCAACAGTGCATTATATTTTATGCAAGTAGGTGTCGGCAAGTGACTGTCTTTATGAATCATGCATTCAAACGATTCGTTCAAAAACGCTGATTCATTCAGGAACAAAAGAAGTGAATGTCTTTACGAATGAGTCATGTAATCATTCATTCGACCAATGTGTTCAAACACGTGAATACTTCCCTACTATATAGAAAGCAAAAACAGTACGCCAAAAGAGTATGTCCAAATACATAGTATTCGAAAAACAGTAGGCAAAAAATACCAGGATGACCTGTTACTTCAACTGAGATACTGAAGTGCGCATTTGATGGACACTTTACTATCCCATGAGGCCACTCGAGAGGATTTATGAATAACAGTGAAGCAACTGACGCTGGTTGGTCAAGTGACAGACAACATGGAGGATGTTGTACATCCGACTTTCATTCATACCACCCATATTCATACAATATAGAACATACTTTTTTAACAGTCTCGAAGTAAATTCAAATTCCAGTGTACTTACAGTATGGGATTTCAGAAGCACCTCAAGTGTTTGTTTTTATGAGAGAGTCATTGATTCATTCACTCTACTGATTCCTTGAAAAATATTGACTCATTCAGCAACAAAAACACCAATGGTTCTGCTGTGGCTTTGTTTGCAACTTCAAAACAGGCAAAACAGACCAGTAATGGGCATATTGTTTCTAAAATGTAAGCTACTCAATATTTAATTATTGTTTATTGAACTGCTGTTTAAAAACAATATTGCACACACATGTCCAAATATCAGCATATTAAAGGCTAATAAAGTAATAGGTATGCACTGTGGAGGAAATTGTTGGCCCCGCATTTTCAATATTTGGGGTTTTTATTCACCTTAATTTCAGACCTTGACTCTAAGTAATTCGAGATCTCATAGGGTAATATGCCGACTCAAAGGACAAGAACACTTAGCAGTTAGCATAAACAATTAAACCTGTCATTTCTTCTGTCCTCAGCACTACAGAAGGGCATGTTCACGGAGTTTTAACATGATGGACTATATTTAGTCTATATTTAATAGACTATGAACATGCAATGCTTTCCAAAAGTATTCAGCCCCTATAAGCTGATCTGTGCAGTTTTCTTGATGTTAAAATAATTTATCTTGTCTCAGTTTAATGTGCAGAGACATCTGTTGGTAAACCACTTGCAAACTAGACAGTTAGTCCATGATGTCAGTGTGTGGCTCAACCAATTGGTGTGAGTTTGGAGCAGGACTACTTATTTGGACAATGTGTGTAGTCGGCATGTTTTAGAAACCTATTGCATTATTAGTGGTGTGGGAATTATCCACTGCAGCTTCAACAAAACTATTTTGAATTGTTTGGTTTCTGCTCTGATAAAAAATGCATTATAATGCTGGTGCTTATAACTCTCCTGCACTGGAAGGCTGAGTCTTTCTTGCGTTAAACTTCAGAGACTGTATAGTGACTCACGCTGGCAGTGAATATTGGCGTTTAATAAAAACTCCCACAGAACAGACACAGAAGGGAATCATCAAGGAATCAGATTCAATAGGAAAACATTACCTTTCAAGATCTGTAGAAGAACAGGCCAAGACAAGCAGCCCACTCTAATAAAGCACATGGCCCCCAGTGACCTTTAACTACAGAATATGAATACCACAATCTATCTATCCATCCATCCATCCATTCAACATATATCATAAGAATAGTAATAAATAATATTTGTAGGGAATTGCTGAGGGCATTGATGCTCTTCCTATTTACAATGAGCACTACAATAAATAGCATCATGATAAAACTAGCAAAAACAATCACATAGAATCACTCCTATTTCTTACTTCGTATATCAAAAAGAAAAAATCTGTATATCCTACTAATGAAAGAGAAAATATAATTAAAAAAAGCAATATACTGACCAATCTTTGACAAAACAAATTTTAGATGCTGGTGTGATGTGTTCCCACAAGGCTTTCTAACAAGCAACATTTCCATGGTCAACCAGCTTCACCAGAAAGACTATTACTCATTGTGCTGATAAAGAGCCTAGGTGTGCAGGACCAGCACTAACTATTCTGGACCAGCAAAATCAAAGTCTTGCTTCAGTGTTGTCATTGTAGGTCAAAGTTTTGTGCACTCAAGGCCTGACCTGTGTTCTGATAAGGCATTTTCTGTATAACATGACTTGCGGTTTGGGTGAAATTAGAGATGCTTTATTATTGTGGAAAGTATTGCTGTGGAGCAGCAGCTATTGTATAATAGCAGATTGAGAAACATCTAAAACATCTTACTTACAGCATATAGTTGCTGATTAAAATGAGAGGAGGAACTGGGCTGAACCATAATGTAATTACAGAGTGTTCCCAGACAGACACACATTTCCTAACTGTGCTGTGTCCTCCTGTCGCAGTCTCTCTATCAAACACACACAAACACACACACACAAACACACACACACACAAACACACACACACACACACACACACACACACACACACACACACACACACACACACACACACACACACACACACACACACACTCTCTCTCTCTCTCTCTCTCTTTTATACTAAGAACAAACAGTTGTAAATAAAGGCATCTGCAGAACATTGCACTCATAAGAATTGGATAAATCTGTCCTTTGTTTTGTCAGTCTGTCTTTCTAACCCCTCCATTCTTGTGTCTAGATCTTAAAATATCCCTTTTTGTACAGAAACTTGTGCAGTGTCGTTGTTAACTGTGGTCTATACTGATAGTGTTCAGCTTGAGATTTATATCAATAATTTTGTGTTCATGCTTCCTGCTCCACCTCACCACACAAGTCTTAGTCAAAGCAACAACCCTTCAAATGAATATTAAATGACAATTCATTATTAATTATGAAATTATTCACGTAGGATCTGGAGGGTTTGGTGGAAAAACTTCAATATAAAAGTATAAGCATGTTATGTATGCATGAAATGGACACATAACCATTGTGTTTACACTAGGACAGAAAACCAACTGAACTCTGAAGCGTTCATCCTCAAATACATGTGGTTCGCCACTTCCCCCGACTAATTGACTGACCTACAGGTCAGCGATAGTGTGTTCTAGTGTCTAGGCAACATTTGCCTGTTTCCATACATGCATTCAATTATATTGCTACTGTAAGTGAATGTATATGGCTGGATAATTCTACGAAAAATATATGAACACTTATGTTCTAATGATACTAAAGCGCAGATGGTGTTACATTATATCTGAGAGGGTCACGTTACTCTATAAGTGCCAATGTAGACACTGTTTGTAATAGGGCAATAAATTCCTCTGGGATCAATGGACAGCACTATATTAATATTGTCTATCTGTGTTGTACTACACTAGAGGGCAATGTTATACCACATAATGTTTTGGGGCCAATGTCTGTCACGTCGAATTTGTGAGCCTACTAAAGGGGGTTTAATTAGGTCATATTGTTATGGAAAAAAACATCCTATAAAGTCCAGCATGCATGCATACCCACTGCCGACTAAAGATGTGCAACCTTATTCAGATTATGCTGTGGGATCGCCAGTCACACCAACAAAAGCACAGACACTCCGGTCAAACACACAGGGCCTTTCCTCTTCACTGGTCAACTTTTATTGATGCAGTACTTTTTATGGATTAATATTAATTGGCCTTTTCATTAATTAATTATAGTGGGAGGAAGTCTTGGGAGCAGTTTCTCTGGTTTCCTCTACTTGAGCGTACAAATCTCCAAGATGTTTATGGGGAACATGCCCCTGAACCGAGGTCAGCAGTGGGAACTTTTGAGGCCGTTTGTTTCCTGTCTTATAAATGGAAATTGTTTTGCCTTCAAATGGCAGGCCTAAGAATGTACAACTGACAAAGGAGTAAGGTAGCTTGTGTGTCTAGTTGTGTATTTTGTGTATTTAAAGAACATTTTTTTCTCCTTGTTTTATAATTTCTTTATGTAATTTTATATAACTTTAATATAATATTTTGTTACAATGTAAACATTTTCAGTGAGGATTCATGATTTTTATTAAATAATGACCCTGTGTCAACTTTTGTTTTTTAGCCAGATAAGAATGCACAATATACCTTATTCGTTTTGATATTCGTTTGATAGTAGGTTTTTTTATTTATTTCTATTAGTCAACCCAATTAATTTAATTGTTCATGCTCATTTGCTCTATCTTTTACAATTACCCTAATCTAACACTCACTTATTGTTAAAAATTTGTAATTTAATAATAACACAGTTAAATGTAATCTTTAACAAATTCCAAATTGAATCAATTTTGTATGCATTCGTTACAATTTTGCATTGTCTAAATTCACTTGTAGCATTTAAAACTATTTATTTTAGTTTTATGTTTCATTTCTGAGACAAAGTAGTATTAAAAAATACTTATAGGCATATCGGCCATTATTAGAAGCATGTGATCCAAGCAATTCAGAGAGAAATTACTGTGATTCAATTTCATTTCCGTGCAAGAAAACATTTATTACAGTTAAGATTGCTAAAAGTCATCATCTGTTTCTGTACACTAAAAATCCATCCATTTTATGAGTTATATGAAGTGTACAGTGAGAAGAAATCACAACCTTATATAGTAAGAGTAATGTTTAGTGTTTATTGATTTTATCATTCTCACATCACTGAGCCTTTAACAATAAGATCAGTGCTAGATATACGCTATAAACAACTCATGCATGAACACCACAACGGGGTGTTTATATAGTGTGGAGCTGGTAGCAAATACAAACAAAGAAACAAAACTGAAATTCAAATTAGAGTTCGGCATTACATCATCGTTACGTCATGATAAAGGAATAAAAATTGGGCCAGACATTGTCTATTAAAAATTGTATTATGGGCATAGACGCCTTTCTTGCTTTAATGAATGGCAATAAATCGTATCAGTGATGTATATTTGTCTCATCTAAATAGTGAGTAACCATCCATGTTTTTTAGGAACGGGCAAAGCTATCGATGGCATCTTTTGCCACAAAAGCATGCATTGTGACAGGTAGGCTATGCATCGTGAGAGAAAACGACACTCACACCATCAATTGCCTGCACCAGTAAGCATGTTATGAATGACTGACGACTCATACTTCAAATATTCAATGTTTGGCGAACATTTTAGCATCACTTAATCAAAAGGACTGTCAATCATAAATAAGCTAATAAAAGGCAACATATGAAGGGGCCAGATGGATGTGATGATGCAAACATATCGACGGTGTTTTCTACAAAATGACAGATTTCTTTATCATGCATTTCAAAGCGAAATGCAGCTCGAGACATGTTCATGCCTCCCCAGCTGCGCACACATCTGTAAAGGATGGTAGATTTTGGAAGATGGGCTAAATGACAAGGTCAGTATCACCGACAAAGATATGCAGTTTTACAAATGTTTGATAATCTCCTACCTCTCCCGCGTGTCACGGCACAGCGATCAGTTCCTATGCTTCCTTTATTGTGTCTCGCGGCACTCGGTTATCTTCCATTCAAGTCGCAGCACGCGAGCTGACCTCTTTGTGTATGTGTGTATGTGAATGTGTGTGTTGCTGATGCTGCGAGTGCTCGCCCTCCTCCTCGAGACAGTTCCGTACGCATTCAGAGCGCGCGGAGGCGCTGCTTCTCTCACAGCTGCACGTGAAACAGGAGGGTGTGGCAGAGGCCGTTCACACAATAAAAACAGACCATTCTGACATAATATTGCAGCTTCTAAACAAGCATCTAAACGCAGGTCAAAATCTTAAATAAATACAGATTGAAAGTGCCCTCAGTGCCTAAACACAATTGTACAACGTTGTTGAGAATTATCATCAAAATAATATACATTCACCCAAGATAATAATAAACATCTGTTTTTAGGCCCGTTCACACCAAGAACGACAACAATAACTAGCGTAGGGTCCACCAAAACATAATTTTTATGTTGTCTGCCGCTTTAAATGCTGTAAATGATTCTGATTGGCTGTCAATGTTTTTCGTTCATCAGTTGGAAAAAAATCGTTCTGAAAATGATTCCAACGTCATCTGTGAAGTTATCTACGTTATCACATAGCTGTAATGTGGACTTCCCTATTCTCATAGAATTAAAACAAACCCGATTGCCCTCTATACATCGCATGATCAGTCGAGACAGAAGAATGTTCGTTTTCGGTTCCCAGAATGTTCTATGAGGGGTTTGTGTGTGTGTGTGTGTGTGTGTGGGGGTTAGCCAGAAAAGTTTTCTTAACGTAAATAGAACATTAGTGTTTGGTTCGCAGAACGCTAATGTACGGTCCCCTAGCATTATTTTAACTTTGCTTTAACGTTATTCTAACGTTCGACCTCTTTCAGTAATCAGCACACCCGCGCGACCCAGCTTAAGGGGAGATGGATGTATGGACGCCAAGGCATACAAAACACATATCTTGTTTTATTGTTTTATTTAGTTAAATACCCGAGCACATCAACTATTAAATTGAAGATTAAATATGATTACATTTGTCCAATGTTATGTGAGATAATATATTTCAAGGGGCAGCTACCCAGATTTTACATTTATTCAGCGCCATGTAGGCTACTTGTATTTAAAAATAACAATCCTCCAACGTTCTGGAAACGTTTTTATGGTTGCAAAAAGAAACCAGGAACCAAAGAGGCCTACGTTAGGGTAATGTTTTATGTTTGCTGATTACTACCAATCCACTACTGGTTAAAATGTCAGCTTTTCACAGGCAAGCACTTTTTGCATGTAAGTTCATTTACAATAACAATTTATTTAACCACAACAGATCATATCTGGAATAATTGTACTTTTTTGTAGGTTATTTTGTTAGCTATTTTCTTCCTTAAGGTCTATATTCTCATTATATATCATACTATAAGTATCAAATATGATACAAAAAATAAATCAAAGGTGCAAACTTTTTGAAACATTTGTCTAAAGGTTCCGTTAAAAAAAATCTGACTATTATTTCATATATCAGGCCTTAATTCCTTAAATTGATAGTTTGAAAATTATGTCATAATTTATTCCCTCTCAAGTTGTTCCAAACCCATATACATTATGTATATATATAATTCTGTAAGTCCCAAACAGTTGTTCTAGGGCACCATGGCTTCCCTAGTATGGAAAAAAAAATGCTCAATAATACTGTCCCACAACTGTTTGGTTACAAGCATTCTTCAAAACATCTTTGGAACAACTTGAGGTTATGGGGAATTTTCATTTTTGGCGAACTATCCCTTTTAATACTTCAATACTAATTTTGCAGTTGAACACTTTTTATCGCTATTTCCACTCAATGTCCACTAGATGGGGCTGTTTCAAAGACTCCAGTTTGATCGGAATGAGCAGGACTGGTCTTCTCCTCGGCGCCATTTTCAAACAGTGTTACCGCCACCGGAAGACCGTTCACCGTGGGGAGGGGAGGAAATCTGCAGTAGACATTGATGATTAGCTAACCTCAAACAGCTTTACAAAATGAAAGCGCTGAGGCGAAATACCCAAACAACAAACAGAAAGCAGACTTTGGAGGGTTAATTGTTGCATTGCATTGTGTTTATTGTGTTGCCCCTGAGGAGAAAAGCTTTACTTCCATGTTCCAGATATGCTGCTATTGCTAATGCTGCAGAATGAAGACTGAAGCCAACTGCCCTATGAAGACAGACTGACAGTTAACGTAAACATCAAGCGTCAGAATAAGTATGTTTTGTGAATTTTTTTTAATTTTTGGTATTTATTTAGGTAATATTAAATTGATCATTGTAACTATGTGGTTGTGTTTTAAAACCCAGTGAGCTGCCTAATTTAACTTACCCAGACAGTTCGCAACACACCCAAAAGTGCTGTCTAGGTTGGCAGCCGACAAAATAAAGTCTGTTTTGGGGTTTTATAGAGTCTAACGTTAGCTGCCACAGAGCGGTTTTGTTGTCTTGACTGTTTTGAAGCTCTCAGTGGTTCTGAAAAGCCACTAATTATAATCTGGCAGTTTTTACTAGCATTTGAACCTTACTAAATCATAAAAGTTCCACAATAGATCAAGTATTTCAATTTTCCATTCTTTATGAAGGTCAAATAAATATATTAAATCAACTGATGCTTTGACTGTTTTTATGTGTCATGTCATACAGTGTCTGTAATATCAGTGCTGGCTCGGTTGTTGTCATGTGATTCGCTGTGTGTGTAGAGCGGAGCGTGTATTTGTGTTGAATGACCATGACGACCAGCGCAGAGCGGAAGTTCGTCAGTCTGCGGAAGCGTTTAGATCAGCTGGGCTACAGACAGCCTCTGGCCATTGAGAGTCTGCCACTGGTTGAGAAGCTCTTCAGGTGAATTCTCTCTACAGTATGCAGTATATACTATCCATCAATAAAGATTCTTTTCTTTTGAGCCGGTAGTTTAGATTTACTTTTTCCCTGCCATTATTCTTTTCACTAGCTCTGGCACAATTTATTTTTGCCAGCATATCTGTATATGTGTCAGATAAAAAAAAATGACACATGTTAACTTTAGTTCATTGCTGGAAAAAGTCTTCATGATAATAAAACATACATTTTGTAAATGTATATAATTATATGAAACATGATCTGACAGAAGCATAATCAATCTGTTTTCATTTATTTCTCAGTGACCTGGTCCACACCACTGAAAGTCTCAGGAATGCCAAGCTTGCTGCAGGAAAAACGGAAAAAGAGAGTCGGAATGTGGATGCTCTTCTGGAGCCGTATAAAGCTGAAAATGCCCGGATAGTCAGAGAAAACAACGAGTTGCACCTTGGGCTTTTGAAACTAAGAGAGGAGAAGGATCGGATCAGCAGGGGTACAGATTGGGTTTAATGCCTCAAATCCTGTTGCAAACAGATCTTAATCAAACAGATTAAACTTTTTTTTAATCTCATGGAATGGTTATTTGTAACCATTATTGTTCGTCAGCAGAGCTGAAGGTGTACATCAGGAAACTGGACCATGAAACATCAGATCTGAAATTCCTCAATAATCAGTATGTGCACAAAGTTCGGTCCCTTGAGAAGGACTGCAAAGCCAAGACGGAGCGTATCCTACAGCTCCAGGAGAAGAACATGCAAGCTGTTGTTCAGACACCAGGTTGGTTGATATGTTTTATTTAACGTTGCAGCTATGGTATTCAACTTTGTCTGTTTATGCTGCTATTAGAACATTTTATGGTCAATGACTACATTTAAATAGGAGGGAAGAAGCGATCAATCCCATTTAGACGCCAGCGGATGCAAATAGATGAACTCCTCCCACCCTCCGGTGGCCCCATCCCTCCATCTCTGGCACTACCAGATGATCCCTATATTGCTGACCTTCTTCAGGTGGCTGATGACAGGTGTGGGGTGGAAAACAAAACAGAATCACAATAAACCAATTATTTTTTATAATTAATGCATTTGTAGGTAACACATTTGGTCTTTTAAGTAAAGAAAAAAAAGCATCATGTTTATATTATATATTTATTAGCAACATTTAAAACAATTAATTTTAACATATTCATTTTTACAGCCTTCCAAAGTTATAACATTATTAACATGAAATAGACATTTAAAAATTAATATACTTTTCTTTGTTAAAATAAAAACAGAATTTATAAATATAAATAACCTAATTTTTTACAATTTTATAATATATATATATATATATATATATATATATATATATATATATATATATATATAATTATATATATATAAAAAAACATTTAATTTTTTTTTTAATCTTTGTGTTTAGAATCCAGGAGCTCCAAAAGGAAGTGGCACTGCTCAAGCTTGACCTGGAGAGAGCGCATGCCGGAATCAAGCATCTCAACACACAGGTAAGTGATTACTGTGTATAATCTGATTACTTTTTCTTAGGCGCTGTTTTAATATTTCAGGGAGCAAATGGTTTTGCTTAAGCCACTACTTGATTGTTTAGGGAGAATGACAGAGTGTCAGTGATTATAGTTAAAGTAGAACTGAGAGTCCTTTATTTGAGACCTCCTTCAAGAGCCCACATATACAGGTCCTTCTCAAAAAATTTCCATATTGTGATAAAGTTCATTATTTTCCATAATGTAATTATAAAAATTAAACTTTCATATATTTTAGATTCATTGCACACCAACTGAAATATTTCAGGTCTTTTATTGTTTTAATACTGATGATTTTGGCATACAGCTCATGAAAACCCCAAATTCCTGTCTCAAAAAATTAGCATATTTCATCTGACCAATAAAAGAAGTGTTTTTAATACAAAAAAAAGTCAACATTCAAATAATTATGTTTAGTTATGCACACAGTACTTGGTCGGGAATCCTTTTGCAGAAATGACTGCTTCAGTGTGGCGTGGCATGGAGGCAATCAGCCTGTGGCACTGCTGAGGTGTTCTGGAGGCCCAGGATGCTTCGAGAGCGGCCTTAAGCTCATCCAGAGTGTTGGGTCTTGCATCTCTCAACTTTATCTTCACAATATCCCACAGATTCTCTATGGGGTTCAGGTCAGGAGAGTTGGCGGGCCAATTGAGCACAGTAATACCATGGTCATTAAACCATTTACCAGTGGTTTTGGCACTGTGAGCAGGTGCCAGGTCGTGCTGAAAAATGAAATCTTCATCTCCATAAAGCTTTTCAGCAGGTACAAGCATGAAGTGCTCCAAAATCTCCTGATAGCTAGCTGCATTGACCCTGCCCTTGATAAAACACAGTGGACCAACACCAGCAGCTGACATGGCACCCCAGACCATCACTGACTGTGGGTACTTGACACTGGACTTCAGGCATTTTGGCATTTCCTTCTCCCCAGTCTTCCTTCAGACTCTGGCAACTTGATTTCCGAATGACATGCAACCACTGAGCAACAGTCCAGTGCTGCTTCTCTGTAGCCCAGGTCAGGCGCTTCTGCCGCTGTTTCTGGTTCAAAAGTGGCTTGACCTGGGGAATGCGGCACCTGTAGCCCAGTTCCTGCACATACACGCCTGTGCATGGTGGCTCTGGATGTTTCTACTCCAGACTCAGTCCACTGCTTCCGCAGGTCCCCCAAGGTCTGGAATCGGTCCTTCTCCACAATCTTCCTCAGGGTCCGGTCACCTCTTCTCGTTGTGCAGCGTTTTTTGCCACACCTTTTCCTTCCCACAGACTTCCCACTGAGGTGCCTTGATACAGCACTCTGGGAACAGCCTATTTGTTCAGAAATTTCTTTCTGTGTCTCACCCGCTTGCTTGAGGGTGTCAATGATGGCCTTCTGGACAGCAGTCAGGTCGGCAGTCTTACCCATTATTGCGGTTTTGAGTAATGAAACAGGCTGGGAGTTTTTAAAAGCCTCAGGAATCGTTTGCAGGTGTTTAGAGTTAATTAGTTGATTCAGATGATTAGGTTAATAGCTTGTTTAGAGAACCTTTTCACGATATGCTAATTTTTTGAGACGGGAATTTTTGGTTTTCATGAGCTGTATGCCAAAATCATCAGTATTAAAACAATAAAACACCTGAAATACTTTAGTTGGTGTGCAATGAATCTAAAATATATGAAAGTTTAATTTTTATCATTACATTATGGAAAATAATGAACTTTATCACAATATGCTAATTTTTTTAGAAGTACCTGTATATGCACTAATGAGAGGTTATTACCAAAAAATCATTTTATCCGTTATTTATTTATTTATCATATATTAACAGTGTAAATGTATTCATAACATTAACCCTTACAAATGTACTTTGTGCTCTGGACAGGTGGAAGAGCGAGATAAAGAGATTGAGCGTCTGAATCGAGCTCTGGATGGTGGTCGACCAAATGATGTCATCTCTCTGGAGGCTCAAAACATCAGCAATGAAAAACTTATTGCTCATTTGAACCTACAGGTAAACTAGATATCCATCTGATTATTTTATTTTGTTAGGCATGTGACCTGACTGAGACCACCCAATCCCTATTTTAACCGAGGTGGACATCCCTCCCCCACCCTAGCTACGGCCCTGGGTACCAATATCTATACAATTTTGCAGTTCTTGGTACCAGTTTCTAGCCTGACTTCGTCATACTCATACTCATATTCTAGTCAGAATGTGAGTCTGATACTGCTCCATAGGGCTTTGATTATGAGGCGTGTCTTAACCGAACCAGGAAAAAAAAAAACTCTGCACTCAATTGGATAGACCTACAACCAATCAGAGCAAGCAAACGGCAAGGAAGGACGGCAAACACATCTTTACGATCGACAAATGCTGATTGCAGTTCTCTGTTCGTCTTTTAAAATTAATCCGCTGTCGATTTCTTTTACAACAGACGCGATAGCGGAATCTATACATCTCAATTCTCCCGCTGCAGTCATCTTTGTTGTAAACCAGTTCAAACCAAGCGCTCTTTGATGACGTGATGAATACGTAACTGCAGATCATCTGTCCTTCATCGAATAAAGCCCGCTCTGGCAATTTGATTGGCCTGACGATTTCTGAACCGATCATAATTACTCCTCAATGGATCGAGTCCAGATCGAACTTCCCGACCAAAAAATGTTGTGGGCGGGGTTCGGGCTGGCATCCAGGCTAACCAGTTTCGGTACCAGAGCAAAAACTTTATTAAGTACTTCATAGAATGTTGTGCCGTTTTGTCACGTTCATTGGTTATCACTGTCATCCCAGTTTCTGATTCAATTGTGAATTTAAATAGAGTTCACAATCCTGAAACTGTACTGTACTTAGCAGCATGAAAAACTAAACTTGTATTCAGATTGTGAATGGTTAATAAACAGAAAGCAAGAGAAGAGCCCTTCCTTTATAATCACTAACGCTATCAATCTCTAAAGCTCAAGTTTACTGAATTCTGCACTCTAGCAAAAAACTTCCATTATAATAAAAAAAGCTGTCTTAATTGTACAATGAATCTCTTATTTACAGCATGTTTACACTTTGTTGATTATTATATTGAAAGCAAACCTTTGGCAGTTTCAGTGTGTTAACTGACTAACACCTCTGATAGGCTATTGCGTGCACACTCTGTGCAACCGGTACTGCAGAAACCATCAACTTATTGTTTTTTTGTTGTTGTACTGACTGGGACCGGTAGCTGCAGTGCGCTTGACAACCCTAATTCATACCTGTCCATAACCTCTTTCTGTTTGCAAGTGTTTATTTCCAGGTTGACGTTAACTCACCCCTCTGATAATAACTAATTTCCTTTTTCAGATAGAGTATCTACAGGAGACCAACAGATCCCTGGAGCAGAGAATTGATGGACTGCAGCAGAGGAAGAAGACTGTGTCTAGTGAGGTGGCTGACCTGAGCGCTCGAAATCAAGAGCTGTGTGAGGAGCTCACTCAAATAGACCAGCTCGCCCAGCAGCTAGAGAAAGACAAAGATATGGTTCTGGAGACTGCTGACATGGAGCTGCAAGAGGCCAAGGTGATCTCAGCAGGGTCTATAGTTGTTAAAAAAAAATAAAAATTGAAGTAAATAATTTAAGCCTAAGTGTTACTCATAATGTGTGAGTTGGAATGAAACTGTATGGATTAGCAAACTGTGTTTTTGCATAATATATTGATATATAATTTTTACTTTTGCTGTTTTTCTATTAATTGTTTTGTTTTATTTCATTGCATAAAGAGCTTAGGGCTGCCTTTCCCAAAAGCATTGTGATCCCAAATTGATCATGGAGACCATTGTCACCAATGTTCTCTACGATCAACTTAGCTCACTATGCTTTTGGGGAAACTGAAAAATCTTATTTATGTATGGTATCTTATTTTTATTTGATATCTATATTTTATATGTGGGGGGGAAAACATTTGCAGCATATATTAATTGTAATATTTTAATTTTAGTCATTTTTATTTATATTAATAATAATATTTGGTCTTAATGTATTAATTCTTGGGTTTTAATATCTTTAATTTGTAAATATTTAGCTTTATGTAGTGATACTGACTCTATCTCTGTCTCTAGAAAGAGATTCAGCGTCAACAGCGGGAGCTAGAGGACCTGGAGGAGGTCATCTCTACATTGAGACGGGTATGTGCATGGGTCCACTGTCCACAAAGCAGCATGTGAAATGAGCTGTTAAATTAACCATCTGCTTCAGAAAGGCACATTTATCCTGTCTGGTCTGCCATGACATGGATGGTTTAAATATTTCAGACTGTCAGGAATGTCTTTCGGTTGGAGTGCATGTTTTTTTATCCTTTCAGATATCCCACTCTTTATTACTGGCCTGTGGGCATTTCGATTTATTTTGCATTTGAATAATCTTAACACACATCTGATTCTGAAAATGTTTATCTGAAAATTAAAATTAAGTTAAACACAGATGACGTAAATTGCATCAGTATTTTGTTTCAGAAACCCAGCGATTTTTTAAAACCGGGCAATTATAATACATTTAATAAATGATGACAAAACAACAATAATAAACTAAATGTATTATTGTTACATAAAATAAAATAAAAGAATGACCAAGGAGCTTACATGGAACATCCATCATAACTGATTTAGGTGAGAGATTAAATGACAAAATTATATTACATAATTTTCCTGCAGCAGACAAAGTTTTTGTTCGCAGATTACTCATGCCAATATCTAATGGTAATGTGTTGTTATGGTTCATTAGACTCAGTCAAACGTCTAAAGCTTGCAATGATTTGTTGCAGGATATGGCAGATGGAGATCACGAGAAAGACCGTCTGAGGGATCAACTACTTGATCTTCAAGAACAGAATGACAAGATGGAGGGACTGATAAACTTTCAGAAGGAAGACAAAAAGAGACTTCAGGACAAAGTAGAAGCAATGACACAGGCTGGTGAGATGTAACACTCCTCTTTATGTATTAGTTGTGGGTGATATATGGTTTGTCATTCACCGGTTTAATTTTAGTGCTGTATTTGTTTCAGATAAGGAGATGATTCTAGAATTAGAGCGAATGCATGCAAGACATGGGATGTGTGGCAAGGATCACTCTCCATCCCGTCTAGATGCCTTTGTGAAAAGTTTAGAGGAGGAAAGGAATTATTATAAACAGGAAGTGGAGCGGTACCGTCTGGTCAGGGGCCGGACAGACAAAACCCCCACCCCCAGTCCAGGCAGGGGGAGGAGCCCCAGAGGAAGAGGCAGCTGGCATGAAAAGGTGGGAGCTGACAATTACTTCTGTAATTACAATGATGATACATGGTTTAAGCAGAGCCTAAATTTCAGATTGTACAGTTTTAATTATTCCTGCTAGTTTTGCACTCATAATGCAGCAGCATGCTTTTCTCATATTTAAATACGAAAATGTAAAATATTACAATTAATTATAATGAATATAATTACAATTATTTTAATAAACATTTATACATTTATTTACATTTATACATTTGTATGCAATATGCATCCATTATTTACTTATGACTTTTTTGAATGATTTTGCAACAAGGCTGCAGATTGTTTTTTTCTGTGGCAATTTTACAGATTATTGACTTTATTTAAGACACTTATTTAAATTATTAAAATGTAGTTACCAAAACAATATTGGGTCAAACCTTGCAGGGAAACTGACTATTTTTGTATTTCTAGAGAGATGGTGATGCAGAGCTCTCACGTGTAGTGAAAGAGAGGGATGAGCTACAGTCAGTGCTGCTGGGCTTTGAGAAACACATAGAGGACATCCAGACCAGAGTTAAACTACTGACTGCAGAGAGAGACCAGCTCAGCTCACAGTACCAGCAGGTGAGACACCACCTGCTACATGCAAAGGTTTTCATCTGTTTGCTGTCTGAAACCAGGATGTCAGAAGCTTCTTCATGTACCCATCATTTTTTTTTTTTTCATAATTTACTATCTCTCGGTTCCAGCCAACTGTCATAAGCTCATTCTTGAGTTCAAGCTTGATGTAAAAATCAGCATGTGTGAAGCTCCACTTTTTGTGTGAGCTTCACAAACTGCTGACATTTTACGTTAAGTGTGAACTCTTGAATAACTTGACTGGAATTCTTGATAATTTAAAGTTTAAAAAGTTCTCTTCAGAAGACATCAATTCATCCAATGGGGTCGTATGAATTACTGTGGTGCTTTTTGCGTGGTTTTTGGAGTGTCAACTTATGCACATAATGAAACATATCCACTTGCATTATATAGACTCACAGATGGATTCTTTTTCTAAAAATCTATGTTTGTGTTCACCCAAAGAAAGAAAGTCAAACATGTTTAGAACAGGATGAGCATGAGTAAATGATTAGAGATATTATATTTTTTGGTTAAGTATCCCTTTAAGTTAAGATACACATCTAGCTGTTTTCTTTGGGAATATTTGTTTATGTGTTTTAAATATAGACTCAGGAGGTGCTGAGACGTGTCCAAGGGGAGCTTGAGTCTTCTAAACTCCAGCACAGGTTCAGAGACAACAAGGAACAGACTGAAGCTGAACTCCAGAGAGTTACTACTGAGAGAGACATGCTTAGAGACAGACTCAAGGTATGTGTGTGTGTTTTTTTTTTTTTTTTTGAAAACCATAAATTGCTGCCAAATATAGATATTCTGCAAAGCACTTCTAAACTGTACTGCACTTGTTGGGTGAGTGGTATAGCTGTGTGCTAAGGGGAGAGTTGCCAAGATAAAGCTGACAGGTTTTTTTTTGTGTGGTTTTGCAGGTTGCCCAAAGCTCATCTCTAACAGACCGAGAACAGGAGCAGATCAGGATTCTCGACCTGGAGAACACCATTGAGATGGTACAACACTAATAGTGCATGAACTGTTTATAGTTTCACAAACATTACCAGTGTGTTTAGTCATGTCAGCTCCAAATGTTGTTTTTGTGGCATAAATCCATCTAAATATATCATAATATGATGCATTACTGTGTGTGTGTAGCTGGAGAGAGAGAAGGCTGATCTGCGCACTCAGGTTGCTGTGCTGAAGGAGTGTCGTGTTGCTGTTGAGAAGGAGCTGAAGACTCAGTCAGCATTGCTGGTGCAGAACGTAGAGGAGGCCACACATCACAGAGTTGAGAGCAGTGCGCTCAGGTCTGTGTGTGTTTGTGAGCCACTGCTGTAGACGGACATTTCTGCCTGTCGTGCTTGTGCTTAAATATGTGCCACCCAGAATGTGTTTGTGTGTGTGCGTCTAGGCTTCTGCAGGAGCAGATGGAGCAGTCTCTCTCAGATGTTCAGCACAGATTATCTGTGAAGACCAATGAACTGCAGGCAGCTCACCAACAGATCGACAAACTAGAAGAGAAAATCAGTGCGTGTATTTCTTACAGTGTTGCACTCTTCTAATTTATTCAAATTCACATCTTTATGCAAATAAGCTGTTCTGTCTCTTTTTTCCTGTTTATTCTCATCCATATCTATATTAGGGGTGTCAGAAGTAATGTTACTCATCTTATAATGTTGCACATTATTTACTTCATTGTCCTTGTTACAGTGTAATTACATAAGCACTGAGCAATATTAATTAACAACTTGTACTACTATACAGGTTTGGTTTATTTGCTTGTAATTATGCATAATTTACTGTTGTTGATGTTGTTGTTATTATAGTAAGTGAATGTAACGTGTAACAAGGACACTGTAAAATGAAGTGTTACCCTAATTTTTTTCCTGTTATTACAGGGTGTTTATCTTAATATTTGAAAAGGTAAAAGCAATGTTTACATAAGAAATGATTGCAGGCAGCATGCCATTGTTTAAATTGAATACTTATTTAAATTCAATAATTAATATTTATACTAATATTTAATAATGTTTAAAGGATTGCATTCAATAGCAGGTTCATTTTGTCATGATAATGAAAATATTGAAAATTGGGAAATTTCACTGGTTCTGGTGTGAAATCATGCAACATTTTACTGTTTAGATGACATAAAATGTGTTATATAGAAAGAAGATTCTAAATGCTGTGTTTATTGTGCAGCTGATCTGAGTAGACATGGATCATCTCAGAAAGATGAGGTTGCGACTCTGCAGAGGACAATAGCATCTCTAGACCGAGAGAAAGACTCCCTGCAGGACGATGTGGACCAGAAGACTGAGAGTGTGGTGCTGCTACAGGAGGAGATCCACAGGAAGGTACTGCTGATACTCAGCACAAATCTTATTAAAGCCCTGTTCTCAATACAGAATGTTTGGAAATATTTGCAGAGAAGATAACTTGTTGCTTTGAGAAAATTCTTGAATTTTTTTTGTGGTACTGCTTTAAAAAGTTAGTTTTGATCTACAGGAAAAGACTCTGTTGGAAGTCCGGCTAACAGTCACAGAGTTGGAGAACTCTTTGGAGTAAGTGTCTGTTTTCTGTTGAGAGTAATAAAATGTATGTTCTCAGAATGATGGGATGTTTCTGCATTTTTGGAAAGGAATAGAAGGCCTTCAAAGTCTTGTATGACATGTATTTCAGTCAGCTGAAGGGGGCCTTGAGCAGTGGAGAGAGGGAAATCGCTAGCCTGCGCAGACAGCTGGACCAATCACAAGAGGAACTCTCAGTGGTTAGTCGAGACAGAGAGGTCGCGCTGAGAGAGAACCGCAGGTTACAGGATGATCTGGCCACCATGACCAGAGAAAACCAGGTACACACCAGTAAACCTCTGCTTCACATTTTTATGGGTTCAAGCATGTAGCGCTGAAACCCAATTATAATTGTTAAAATGACATAGGATCAGCATTCTTCCCTAAAAGTGATCAGGTAAACCAAACTTTAAGTCGTAGAGACTTGAAACTTTGAGGGTTGGAAGTACTCACACCATCTACAATGTCACCAAGGCTCGCCCCGATCAGCCTGACGGGGCGTTACGGGGTGAAAAGTGCGAAATCATTCTTAACTCCTAAACCGTTAGCCGTATGCTCAAGTGTCTTATATCGATGGAATCTTTATAGTCTTTGGGGAGCCTTCGTGTTTTGAACTTTACTCTTTGTGTAGCTATAACAGTGTAATTTAGAAAATGTGCGTGGCCAAGTGCACGCAAAAGCCTATTACCCCTAAACGAAAACTCAGAACTTCACTAAAATACGTGAGTAAATGCGACGTATGGTTCTAAACAAGCATTCAAACTTTTTTGAAGATCGGACCATAGGTGGCACTATAACAGTTAAAAAGCTGCTCACAGCTATATATTTTTTCTTTGTTTTTCTTCTTCCCAACCTTCCAGATGGTAAAAGTGAACCCACTCCTGTTGGCGTGACATCTGTGACCAGTAAACATCACACATGCTCACATTCTTGTGTCCCTTTCTCCAGGCTGTGCATGCAGAGATGCAGGAAGCTTTGAACGAGAGGGATGAATTGAAGCTCAGAGTTCACTCGTACATCTCTGAGGTGGCGCGGATAGAAAGCATGATGGCTGCCAAGGTGAGAGATGGAAGGAAAAAACACTCCAGCTAATTGAAAAGACAGAAATCATGTCAATATTACCTTTTTATGTGATAAAATTATTATTATAAAAAAAAAAATATATATATATATATATGTGTGTGTGTGTGTTAATGAGCCATAAAAGGTGCATTACAGTAATTTTCTCAGAGTTAAACTTAAAATATGTTTCTTAAAACCTCCTTACCCATGGTAGGATAATTTTAGTACACAGAATATCAATGCAGATCAAATGCATATGTAGTCATTTTGCAACTACTTTAATGTGCAGTTTGTTTTTGCACTGACGCTGTTTTATCCATGTGTATAGGAACAGGAGAACAGGGACATGCTGGAGCGTTTTCGAACCATCCACACTGATTCAGAGGATAGAGAGCTGAAGCTGCAGCAGGCTGAAGGGCTGAACAACTCTATTAGACTAGAGCTGCTCTCATCCGACACAGAGCGCAGACACCTCAGAGAGAGAGTCTCACTGCAGGACAGAGAGATACAGGAGGTACAAGCGACTGAGCATGAGGAGTACACCATTTTCAACTAAAAACTGAAAACTTTTTATGCGTTTTGAAGGCCTGAAAAACTTGAAAATGAATTTCAAAGTACAAGTTTGTCAAAATGATTGTCAAAATTATACTTTTATTGTTAATGCGAATTTGTGAAAAATGACGTCATGCATATTACTTGTTTAGGGGGTTTGTGACCTCGCCAACTACTGGCCTGGCAGCATAATACAGCTTTTTTAGTCGTTTTTGTTGATCCATGTGAATGGGGATCATTTTGACAGTTGTCACCTGTACGTGAAAAAAGGAAAAACTTTACTGTTTTTTAGTACATCGTTGTCATGTAAACGTATGCTAAATGTTTTCCATTGCCTCATCACCTGTGTTTTCTCTCAGCACTTGAACGCTGTACAAGCATACGAAGCTCAGGTATCATCGCTGGCACGAGCAATGTCTCGTTTGGAAGAGGAGGTCCAGGTGGCTCGAGCCGAGAAAGACTCCGTGTTGGCAGATCTGGCCTCTGTCAGAGAACTGTGCGTTAAGCTTGACTCCAGCAAAGAACTCACCATTCGCCAGCTGACGGCTAAGAGCATGGAGCTGGAAAGAGTAAGACTCACCATTCTCTGTCAACTACATCTTTAGAAAGGGTTTAAAAATGAGCGAATGTACAACTAACTAACCTTTTAACATCAAACTCAGGTGACGGGTGAACTGGAGGATGTGCGCTCTGAGACAGAGCTTCTGAAAAAGCAGCTGGCCAATGAGCATCTGACGGTACGCAATCTTGAGACTCTGCTCACCACCAATCGACAGAAGGAGTTTCAGACGCACCTGAGTACCAGCGAGAAAGAGTCTGAGCTCAAAGTGCTGAAGGACCGCCTCGTTCTCGCTGACAGCAAAACGTAAGTGGAAAAACAATGAGCAAAAAAGCCATTTATAATTTGTTACTATTACACTACCGTTGAAAAGTTAGTTGGTAAGATTTTTTTTAATGAAGTCTCTTATTCTCACCAAAGCTCAATTTAATTGATTAAAAACAGTAAGATTTTTTAAACTTTTAATATATTTTAAAATGTAATGATGCAAAGAACTTTCAGCATCATCACTCTAGTCTTCAGTGTCACATGATCCTTCAGAAATCATTCTGATATGATGATTTTGTGCTCAAGAACAGTTGTGCTGCTTAATATTTTTGTGGAAACCACAATACATTTAAGATTCTTTGATTAATAGAAAGTTCAAAAGAACAGCATTTATATGAAATATAATTTTTTTTTAACATTATAAATGTCTTTACTGTCAATTTAGGTTTATTTAATGCATCCTTGCTAAATAAAAGTAATATTTTATTTAAAAAAGAAATTAAAAAAAAAAAGTCTTAGTGACACCAAACTTGGTGGTGTATGAAAATAATAATAACAACAAAAAATTGATCAAACTACATCATTGGTTTGTGTTTTAAAGAGGACATGTATTGATATTCTTTACAAATAGGAAGAATATAGACAGATGCTCCACACACTGATCTGTAGGGCTACAACTCATACTATATGAAGTAATAATCAAATTTCATTAGGCACCCTCGTCAGTGATGTAATTTTACAGTCGTGCAAAATGCAATTGAAAAATAGAGACCACGGAGCTTCTGTACACAAGTTGTCCAGAGAACTGAAGGAGGGATTATTGGGAAAAAGAACAGATGGAGGCAAACAAGCCGCACCCGGTCATTTAGAGGGGAGCAAACTACATGTTTGTTTTTAACTGACAGCACTTTAAAATATCAGGGGGCTATAAATGTACGTGTATATATAAATTATACAATGTGTATTGTAATTCTGCACAAAGCAAGAATGTTTTGTTTCCTGTAAGAGTCTGTTAAGGTAACCAGGGTAACTGTAAAGCATTTGTTTATGGGTTACACTGAGGACTGTGTCCTCTTTAAGGCTACACAAGAGTCCATTGAATGTTGCTTTCCTCCAAACAAGCAGTTTCTCAATACTGTTGCCTTTTGCAAGTGTGCAGTTGCCATGGTGATCACTGATAACAGCATGTGAGACAAACAGACATCAATCAGATAAAGATGTCTAAATGCTCTCCAGCACAGTTAAAAAGCAATACTAGTTAACAATGTATTTGTTCTAATAAAATATGTGTGTATTCGAAGGGTTGGTCATGCCAGAGAGGTTTCTCAACTGCGTGGAAAAGTGTCTCAGCTACAGACAGAAATGGACATCCTCAAGAGACAGCTAACCACTGAGCGCTTTGAAAGGTGAGACCAGGCTTTATTACTAAAACTACTGAACTTTCTTACCATCATCGGACCATTTGGAATAGTCTACATGGTAGAGCTGTACGGTTAATCCTTAAAAGAAGGCAATCTCGATTCAAACACCCACACAATGTCATTCTAAATGACAACAATTCTGTGCCTATTAAACCTTTGACAAAATCTCAGCGGACCATTCAAATCTGCGTGGGCGCTGCTGCGGAGTCAGAGAGAGCAGTTGTCATGTATAAAACATCTTCAGTTGTTTATCATTATTTTTGTTACAAATATTCATATTATTATCACAAAAGAACTGGGATAAAAGCGTATAGCTCTATAAACCCTGATGTCTATGGAAGTGATCAAATTAGAGTAAATAAGAGTAATAGAGTGGTGTCGATTACATCGTTACGCCACCAGGAAGGCAACAGTACTGCTAAAAAAAAATTGGTCATTTAATCATTCAAGAGATTCGTCTAAAAAAAAGCGGATTCATCCAGTAATGAAGAGCGAGTCATTGAAACATTCATTCAAACCTTTTTTTTTTTTTGTATTCACTTATTCATTAAACATTTAAATAGACTGCAGCAATTAACATTTTGTCAAAACTTTTAGTAAATTACATGTTATTTTTTTGTTTAGTTGTCTGTTCAGAATCGTATTGAAAGCAAAAAATTGTGATTCTTAATTTATCCAGAATCTACTACAGTCTTCCATGAACCTAGACAAATAAAAGATGAGCATGTTGTTAAAGGCACAAAACCCTAATAAGCATCATTCTGAATGAGGCAAATAATAGGTTAAAATACTTTTTTTTTTTTTTTTATGAAACACAACTCTTTTAGTAAATACATTTCAGTATTGAAAGAACTTCAAATGTATTTAGAGGTTTTTTTGTGCATGTGCCTGCTATGATCTTGCTATGTTGGTTTGTGAAATGTTGATTCATGTGTAAGTGTTTTTCTGTGGTAGGGAGAGAGCTGTGCAGGAAATGCGCAGACAGGGCTTATCTTTCTCTTCACTGCGAAGCTCTTCTCCTCTCAGCACCTCTCTCAGTCCCCGGCCTGCTTCTCCTGAGCGCTCCATCCTCCGCACACCAGAGCGCTCCGTAGACAAGACGTCAGAAAAGTGAGGATTGCCTTGGGAAACTTAAGCAGACATCATTTCTTGTGTGATATTCATAACCATGATTGTATGATTCAAAATAACTGTGTTTAACTTCACATTTCAGAAGTG
Organism: Meda fulgida; assembly: GCA_030578275.1. NCBI lineage: Eukaryota > Metazoa > Chordata > Actinopteri > Cypriniformes > Leuciscidae > Meda > Meda fulgida. Next base: position 15,942,563 of record CM060635.1, on the reverse strand, counting down.
TGAGCTTTAAGGAGTAGCGGCGAAAGAAATGGTTCACGCAGCCTGTCACATTTGCGCTGACATAAAACAGGGATGTCGCGTAGAAGATTATTTTTTAATCAATGCTGAAGAAACTTTGTGTTGAGTCAGAAATGTCTCTGAGATGAGTCCAGAAGATATTTTCTTGGGCTTCTAAAAGGGAAGTACTTGTACATTTATTTAAGGGCAAATGTAAAATTATGCCACCAAAGCCAATGTGTAGAGCAGTGTTGATGATATACATTTTGAAACGACATGAAATCATTTTTTTATTGCAGTAGTCGTAGTGTCATTATTGTTCATAATAGTTTTTGACTTTTTAATGGAAAATGAGGCAGCTTGTCATCTTTACATGGCAGACCTTTTTTATAATAAGTTAAACTAAAGATTAAAATTGTACTAAAATATGCCTGAAGTGAAATAAAAGTAACCAGAGAGGTCTTCAGAAAGTGGATTTTGCCATGTTACTCAGGACTGTGTTAATATCACACTACCACTGCAACCTGTTTTATATGTTTATGTATGTATAATAGAATTTATGTTGACTGGTTAACTTATTAATAAACATGCATCGTTTTTAATATAACCTGTCATTGTCTGCTTTGTGTATGGTTTCATGTAATTCTTTTTTCTGCCTTTGGATATCAGTGAAATTCCATAAATCAATCACTGTTCTTTTTTCTTTATAAATATTTTCTATAATAGGAGAAAAAAAATCCATCCAAGTAAATTTATTCAACATGCCTTCTTAAATTGTAGTTTAGCTTTAATTTGATGTTGTTAACAGCATGTGAACCCTGTAAACGTAGCAGAAGATAGATGCTGAACATTTCCCCCATTTGAATGTTTCACCTTATTTTGACATTTAATAGTGGTGCTTGCTAAACCATGCTATTGCTCATAAACACCAAGTATAAACTAATTCTGGACCATTTACTACAGACTAGAATGATACTTAAAATCGCAGGGTTTGTTGAAAAGTGTGCAATGTGAAATTATCGACCTTTTTCTTCTTCAGGACTAGCAATAAAACAATCCCAGCCTTAAGAGGAATAACTCAACCAGTATGTCACTTGAGGTCTCAGCTATTGACTTGAATTAAGCATCTACCCACAAAACCCTAGCGGGCTGTTCACACAAGATGTGTTTGCATCAGTTTACGCAGTTGAGTGAGAAAACACATGGTCTCATGGTCTTTTTAAGTTAAGTTTTTAAGAAATCTTTAGCTTAGGTTTTTAGAATGGCCTCATGCACGAGACGCTAGTTGAATACATCCGTCTAGACGTGTTAATAACATGGACTATGCAATCACATTTTCTGTGTGAATCGGCTCTATCCACTCCTTGTCAATGCACTAAAAACTACAAGGATAGTTCTGGGGAACCAAACAATAATATTCCAGGAACTTTGTTGGTTATTTTTGTTATAAAAACTATTCCCAGAACATTCTGGAAACCAAAAACTTTTGGCTGGACTGACAACCACTCATAACATCCTAGCATCATATGGACTAACAAACACCATTATATGATCTTACACAGCAAGAACTATAACTATATTAACATGAATACCAACTGTAACTACTCGCTGGTTATGAAAGAGTCCACGCCTCCGAAGTACTGATGTCCATTTTTTCTTTATTCAAGAGACACCGTGAAAACTAGACCCGTGCAATGTCTCTACGATCTTCAAGCTTCTTCAGTTGCTGCCTTTGAGCCTCAATGTCAGCCTCCATTTCCACTTCAGCTTTTTTTCGCAGCTAACAGCGCGGCAGTCTCTGCTCTCTTAATTGAAATGCTTGCAGACTCCAGTGCAGATTTAGAATGGTTGCTAGCGACCGTGGCTCTAGAAACCGTGGAACCATATATGGACCTAGCGTGATCACAGTCCAGCAGATACGTGACCTTGCTGTCTCAGCTTCAGCATCAAATTCCATGCCATCCTCCACCAGACGTACCCTCATTAATTTCAACAAGTCTGCAGTTACAGCCGAACATGCATCAATTTTTCCTCCTAATCTCTTGGCTTGGTAGTGCTTGGAATCGCGTGTTATCATATTATAACTCTTTCAATTCAAACTATAGCCTATCAACCTCATCCATCATGTCACACAAAGTCACTTTCAGAGCATTCATGTTTTAGCTTGAAACTTCCATTTCTCATATGCAGATTTAAACTTCCTCTCCTTTTGAGTCAGTTCTTGCTCTTTTAACTCCAGCATCTTTGGTGTTAAACATTTGTCACGGGAAGATTTTCTGATTTCAGTTGTCTCTAATAAAACAGAATTATAAGCTCTTTAAGTCTTGCCTCAGATTTCTCTGTGCATGATGCACATGATACATGTCGATCCCTCACAACACAATCCATATTCTCATTCTCTGCAAATAAGACTGCTTGCTCTTGTGACGGAGAATCATTTTGCTCAGTTACATCGCCCTGGACTGACATTTCTCTCTAAATGATTTCCACTTTAACAATTAGTACAAAATATGTAATATATAAATCGTAATAGATAGCAGTGAAACAATCTTAGACTGAGTAACCACTTGACTTAAATGTCCTTAACACTTGAATATTTAGCTACTTTAGCTTCTTAAACACATTACAAACACAGCAGTTAAGAACCAGTTACCTCCAGGACATTTTTACTCTCTAGTCCTGGGCATCTTTATCTTATAACAAATGTACATTAACTTGTAAAACCATCCATCGTTTACAAAAAAAGATTGTTCAGTATTGTACATCCTGCTGATGCACAGCTGACACAAGGTTGTGTGAGAACGAGAAGATCCTCCATTGACGATCATGTAGCAGATTTGCACGCTAAAGATCGCAACAGTCCATCAAGGAAGGCAAACTCTGAACGCCAAACTTTTTAGTTCACCACGGGACACAGTCGAACGGCACGCGAAGTCCAAGGAAAGGCGCAACTGAAGCAGCATCAATCACCACGGGAACAGTCAACCCGCGCAGAGACCAAGAAGTAGCAAACTGCACGCCGAAGCTGGAGGATCACTGCCAGACCACATCTCGTAGTCGGCTACGTTTGCACTGTAACTGGTTATGAAAGAGTCCACGCTTCCGAAGTACTGATGTCCATTTTTTGTTTATTCAAGAGACACCGTGAAAACTAGACACAAAAGAAAAACAAACCATCATTTCACACACAACACCACTACAGTCACAAACCCAAACATAATATACAAAGTATTAATACTTTTACCGTGTTCGCATCGCCTGGTAACCAACAGTAGATTAAGTCGGAGCACTGACATGGGTATCTGAGTTTCACATCTCACCATTCCATTGACGCTAACGCGCCAGGTGAAATAATCAGCACGTGTCACAACTGACACTCAAAATACAAAATGGCAACCAAATTATGAAATTATTACAATACAGAACTACGTATTTAAACTATAAAATCAAAAAATAAATAACATTAACCACCGAAATCACCAAGATCTCATAACCCACAGCTGACCTTCCAGCGTCAGCTACACCAAACGATGATAATGTTGTTATTGTAAGCACACACTGCAATTATGTCTGCCTCTTTGAATGCTCGAGCTCTTTAAAGCCAGATGGATTCTGATTGCCTGTTAATGTTTTTATTGTTCATCAGCTGAAATAAAAAGCTTAGAAAGTGATTCCAACAACATTGTTGATATAGTTGTGGTTTGGATTGTGCTATTCTTTGACGACTTATGTGTTTATTGTTATAGTTCTTGGCATGAACGGCGCTTAAATTTACTTTTAGTACCCGTGTATTTTTCCAGACTACATTTTTCTATGTTAAGGCCTTTGGGTGTGAACTGAGCTTTCACTTACTGCTTTCATTAGATTTTATATATATATTTTGCCTGTGGGATTCAAAACACAATTAGCTTGTTATTAGTTATTTTACAATAAATATTATGCTCCGTCCAAGAAAAAAAAACATAACGTGGATTTCAAAGAAATTTTACTTCCTCGTTGTATGGTACTTCTGCTTTTGGATGTGAAATTGCATTCTTTAGAATCTCTTAAAGGATTCAACTAAGAGCCTCATCTTTTCAGAGGAAGAAGCAGATGGGAAGGGTTCAAGTTGTTTGTGGTCAGAAATATTTGTTTTGGTCATATAAAACAACACACTTCACTCGTAGAACAATTCATTACATACAAACAGGAATTGCCTCACAAGAAATTTTCTACTAGTTTTCCCCATTTGAGCATCACATTTCATTTAAGTGAAAGGATTAAACAGATTAACAAAGAAAACGTCTTACAATATGGGTGACAGCAGAAGTAACAATGATTATCTAAGTAAATAAAGGAAAATAGAATATTGAATTGACAAGTGAAAATGGTGGAAGCATCTGCTTACTGATATAAAACACATGATAGTCTTGCGCACAGCACAATGTTTTTCATTTTTATGCCCATTCATCATATGGACATATTACGGCATCTCATTAATAAAAAATAACTCATTGAGCTTTTCCAGTTTTAAATAGTGGTTAGAACTTAAATAGCTCTCAAAAACTCCATACTAAGGTTTTTATTCAAATATATTTAAAATTCTGTACAGGTAAAAAAAGAAGAAAAAGATTTAAAATATTAACAATTGAAAGATTATAGACAGTCTTATAAAGCAAGTATAAACCAATGTCTTCGTTAATGCCTACAGAATTCAGTGGTTGTGTTGGGTAAAGGATAGCCGAACAGAGAAAAGTCCAGAATATATTTGGGCAGAAGATCTTTGAGGAACTTCTGTGGCACAGTGCAAAGGTAATAATGTAGCGTTTCTTTGGTGACGGGTTTGTACCACGTCTGTCGTTCAGGAAAACCTACGTGTTGCGGTGCTCCGACACGTTCCAGAATGTAAGCCGCATCGCTCTCCAGCCTTTCGTACGAGCCAATGAAGTCATATTCTATAGCACAGGGTTGGCACAGGTTGTAGATGGGCATCCAGTGTTCATTCATCCTCTCTGGGTCTTCGTCAAGTAAATAACGCACAAACTCTGTGAATGTCACGTCATTACCTGCTATTTTTTTATCCTTTGCGTAGCCTTTTCTATAGCGCCGTATAATCTCTGCACCGTATTTACGCTGATATGCCTCGATTTCGCCAAACTTGTTCCGATAGGCAGAAAGCAAGCGGGCCATTGGCTCCCGCACAAACATGAATTTAAAATAATGCCGTAGTCGATGACGAATCTCTTCTGGCGAAAAGTCAGACAGGAAGATTAAATCAGCACGATGGTCCATCTTCACTTTGACGTCCACGTTGGCTAGCGCGCCACTCAGTACTTTCAGCACTCGTTTCCAGTTGGAACAGGCCACTTTGGGGACGTAGCAGTACAGGAAGCGATGCTCGTCGTTCACCAGTATGTGCTGGAGGAGAGTCTTCCTCTGCAGTGGACTGAGAGACCACACACTGTGAGCAGTGTTCTTCTGACCGCACATTGATCTTATGGTGCGATTACGGATCTCCTGTACAATCTGGGGGAAAGAGGCATATATAACTTTAGCACAAAATAAAGACATAAAAACTTGAATGCACAAAGTGTCAAATTTTCAATCTGTAATAATTATACAAAATATATATATATTCGCATTTTGCTGTGGAGGATATTTAGTTCCACCCTCCGCCAAGAGAGAACAGATGCCGTTTCGAGGGGCAGGGAAGGTTCAAGTTGTTTTGTGATGTACTTTATTTATTTATTTAAAAGGGACAGTGCATATTAACGAACACCTTAGCTTTTCAGCAATGTAAATATGCCAGAATTAGCCCAAAGGCTATTTTACATCTGCAGTCCCCCGTCAGGTCATAACAGTACAAAGTAACACAGCTAAACATTAAGATTGAATACGATACAACACAATTTAAAAGACGCCACAATTTTCAACAACATATTATTAAAGACACCACAGTTAGCAGACAGGGCATTTAGTACGGCAGACACACACATATAGGCTACACATACACAGTAAAGTGCTATTCTACATTGAATACATTTTAATTATGTTAAAGTGCTATTTAATGCAGTAAAGCGCTGGATTTGGTATGGTATACATACATATACTTAAACAATACAACAGTGAACAAACCCTAACACATAAAATACAACAAATATCGCTAGTGGGCACAAATTTGATGTGTCTTGAGCCATTGTTCGAGTTGGTTCTTGAAACTGGGGTAAGTCGGACATTCTCTCACAACAGGCGGTAACTTGGTAACCCTTAATTGACAATACATATTGTCCTAAAGTTGTACGTCTGTAAGGCACCATACAATCACCTCTCGGAGGCCCTGGTTACAGTTCTTCCACCCCCCTTTATTTTCAATTTAATGTATTCACTAAGTGGGGGTGGGGCAAGTCCATGTTGGATCTTATATAGCACAGGTATATTTGAACTTTAGAAATTTTTCAAAGCTTAGCAGGTTATTTTCTGTAGTATTAAGCAGTGATGATATGAGAACGGTTTTCTATCAAAGATTTTTAAAGCTCGTTTGAAGAGTGACTCCATTGGTTTGAGTGTAGCGGCGTTTGTGAATGACCAGTTTGTAAAACATTATTCAATATGAGAAAGGATCATGGAATGAAGAAACATTCTGTCTGCTTTACATGAGAGTGATGGTCTGATATATCTAAAGTTAGCAAGATTAAATTTAACAGTTTTTGAAAGGCTTTGGATATGATTTTTAAAGGACAGTGTGGGATCTAATACAATACTAAGGTATTTGAAATCGTTTAAAATCTTTAGTTCTTATTTAAGAATATATTTGAGTGTGTCATTTCAATTGGCCGCTTAGAAAACATTACACAAGCAGTTTTTTTTTTGGATTCAATAGTAAACATGATTTTGTAAGCCAATCCTGTACACGGGTCAGTGCAGATGTAAGAGATTGAGAGGCTTCTTGAACAGTTTTTGCATGTGTAAAAATTACTTTGTCATCTGCATACATTAAAATATTGATTTTTTTGGACAAACCATTCAGAAGTTATAAGGAAAAATAGCCATTTTTCCACCCATTTTTACATGACATGTACCAAGTTTGATCTGAATACGATTAAGTGTTGCGGAGATACAGCCTTATGTCTGTTTTAGCAAGCGCTACGTAAAATTAGTTTGAGCGTTTATCGAAAACGGTTTGACGAATCGACTTGAATTCCATAACTTTTTGTCGGCACTGCCTGGAGATGATCTGGTGCAATTTTGGTGAAAATCGGACAAACCGTCTAGGACGAGTTCGCAAAAGTAGTTTTTTTGGACAATTCAATATGTGCAATAGAGCATATAGCCAGCGAACTATGTTTCCAAACTTCTGACGGTGGTTTCGTCTTGATCGGACCAGCGGTTTCGAAGATATCGGCAAATGTTTTTTAAGCCCTAAACCTGGCAAAAGGATTCAGGAGTCTAATAACATGACTTTCCTGAAAATACATCAACAACAGCCAAAGTTATAAGCATTTGAAATTTTAATTTTACCACTAGGTGGCACTGTTTCGAAACTTATCACGCTCCTTCAGGGCATCGTACTGATGACCCAGCCTTACGGTTTAAAAGTTATTAGCATAATATAAGTGAAACTTTGGACAGGTGGTGGCGCTAGAGGGAATAAGTTAGAGACACCAAAACTGGTGCAATTACTGTTGGGACTGTCCTCTATCAGAATGTCAACCCGGAACAACTTTCCCGGAAACGGTTCTATGGGCTGCCATAGACGCCCAGTAAGAAGAAGAAGAACCGGAACAGATACAATAGGTGCCTCCGCACCTATGGTGCTTGGCCCCTAATTAATCAGAATTTACGCCTTAAAATTACTACTATTACTACTGTCCAGGAGTTACAGAAGAAACTGGTATAATGCCAGAGGAAAGGATGTTGAGAAATTTAGACAAATCAAAAAATGTCTCGAGAGGATTACTCATTCATTGACCAGTGTCTGAATGTTTTTATTCCCCTTGAATTGCACTCTCTTTTCTATCTACTCAAGAATTTTGCACTAGCTGGGCTGGGCAAATAAAGAACAAGACACTTATTATTTGGGATTTTAACAGGAAAACTAACTAACATCATGAAACAAACTTCAAACTCGATTGAAAAGTAAAATTTGTGCGTTAGGCCTATTTCTTTTAAATTACCACTTTGTAGTACATTTATAGTTTTATAAAGCAAATATATTGTGAGGGTAAAGGGCCAAGGTAATATTTTTGACACCGTATATGACCTGTCTCAAAACTGCCATACCCCAATGTCTCAGAGGTATGCAGCTCTTTGGGTTTTGACTTTTGAGACGCGCAGCCCCCAGACTCGTGAAACTCAAAGAAAGTCTGATAATTACATGCAAACATAAAAACTGTAAATATGTTGATGAATTTCACAAAATACGTCGCTGTGTTCATTCACATTCTAACTAACTTGCGTCTCTGTTCGTAGAACATTAACTTAACTTACCTGAGACTCCACGTCCACAGCTGCGTCGCTACTCCTCATTCGGTACTCCACGTTCTTCCCGTTGGCTCGTGGCGGCGGAGTCTGCACGCTGTTCAACATTCCCTTCTCTATCATGAGCAACAGGCCTCCGGATGCCACGATCACGGCGAACGTCAGCACCGAAGGCACGACGGCGGAGTGTCTTCGCACGGTGGTCGCGCTCACGGGCGGTCTGAAGTGGATCAGGGATCCGCTCGCTCGTTTAGTCGCGTACTCCTTCTTGCGAGGAGGCATAGTGAATCACATGCATTAAAGAGTCCGTCCGTTTGTCGAGCCTCAGTGACTTAAAATACCGAAATAGATCAACACACATCCATCGCTTCAGTGAAGAAGCCAACTCATCTGACTTGAGAGCTGTGAAGAAGAAAAAGCTGTGCTATGGGGGTGGGGTGCCAGATTTCGGGGGGAACTAGTCACAACTTCCCACTAGTGGTGGACCTTTCTTTTACTGTCTATAGGTGGAGCGCTTGAACTTAGACTTAAAGGGACAGTTCACCCAGAAATGAAAACTCTTTATTAATTACTCACACTTATGTCGTTCCAAACCCGTAAGACTTTCCTCAATCTTCGGAACACAAATGAGAGCTTTTGATGAAATTTGAGATTTCTGTCCCTCCATTGATGACTGTACCGATTTGAGGCTTCAAAAAGTTCAGAGAGATCACAAAACTAATCCATATGAATTGAGAGGTTTAGTTCAAACTTTCTGAAGAAACTATCACTTTACATGATGAACCGATTGATTTAGGTTATTCATATAAACATTGATCCGCAACAGCAAACATAAACAGGAGCTCAACTGAATCTGCTTGATGCGCGAGAACAAACCTCATTGGTTCTTGTGGAAGCTCAAACTTGCTTGTAACTCAGGAGAATGAACCTCATTGGATCTTGGACATCAAGTGAACATGCTTGAGCTTGCTTACCACAACTAATGAGTGAGTTAATGAATGTTTATCTGTGAATAAAAGCCTAAATTCAATCATATACAGCGATCATGTCTCTTCAGAAAATTTGGACTAAACCGCTCAATTTAAGAATGTTTTAAGATCTCCTTGTGAACCTTTTGAAGCGGCAAAGTGGTAGTTGTGTAGCTGTCAATGGAGGGACAGAAAGCTCTCAGATCTCATTCCACACCACAACTATGACGTTGATAACAAAACATAAAAACAACATTGTTGGAATCACTAAAGATTCAGGTTGATTTTTTATGAACAATAAAAACATCAATCAGAATCAGACAACAGGAACAGCATGCCATGGTCTGTTGGTCTGGACACTAATATTGTTATTGTAATTGGCGTGAAGTGAACAGACAACTATCTGCTTTATAATCAACAATCAATTACAAGAATAACGAAAAATAAGGAAATAAAGAAAATGTACTTTCAAAAGTATGGTTTATTTTGTGATTTTCTTTACAGAATGTTTGTGCATGAAAGATCAGCCAGACGCATTTTTAGTGTTGAGTGTAATAATAAAAAAAGTTCAGTCATTTGCAACTAAACTAAAGTTATATGAAGAATTGTTGGTTTTCAACAAAACTCATGGAATCAGTAACAACAGAATCTCAAGTTACAAACAGGGTTCCAGTGTTAGTTCCCTTAAATGCACTGTAATATATGTACACATTAAGCACTCATTCTCTCTCTCTCTCTCACTATGATTCAGCTTCCTGTTTTAGTGGGACTGAGCGATACTGGAGAAGTACTCCAGCATGTCTTGAATGGTGAACTCCATGGTGATTCCAGACCCCGGGTAGCAGCGGTTTATCAAGCCCTCAAAGTGCTTGTATTGCCTAATGAACTCATCCTGCATGGAGTGCCAAACAACCTAATGGACAGAACAAAATTCACATTTAAACAAACATTCTCAAGAATCTCAAATGATTATAAATGCTACCATATTCATTTTAGCCATTTAGCGTTTCATTATTTGACTCTTGTTCTTTTTCACCTGTAACAGGCTCTCCTCCTCACATAGGTGCTTATCCACCTTCCTGTAGAGGTTGTCCAGGCCCTTTTTCACCTCTTTGCCAGGATATTCTTTAATAACCTTACGCAATTCCTGTTTATTGAAGGCCAGCTGGTAGCTCACTTCTTCTTCTCGCACACCCTGGGCTACACGAGCCTCTACACCCTCAAAGAAGTGCTGCAAGATGGGAAGACAATTAACCATGGTCCAGGACACTCATTACACTCTAATGCAAAGATGAAGACAGCATAAACAAAGACTGAAAATCCAATTACATTAATAATCCATCCAAACACATTTTAGTTTCATTACTAAATTCCTCATTTACACAGATGTACAGGAAAACTGTTCAATCCAGGTTTGCATAAAGATTTGTCTCACATTGAGTTTCTCCAGTGGTTGACCCAGTGAGTTGATGACGTAGGACTGCAGGTGTTCGGTGTATTTCTGCTTAGCCTCCTTTCTCTCTGCCTCCAGACAGGAGATCTTGAGGCTGGACAGGGTTGAGAAGATATGGTGGAAGTTCTCCATCATCACCACATCACGTGGAGTCTTCTGGCTTTCGTTGGCCACTTTCTCCACTATGGATACACAAACAGACAAGAGTGTGGAAAACAAACGATATAGCAGAACCGCAAATATTAAAAATCTAAACCTGATTATGTATAGTGGTTTGCTTCCCATAATTTAAATGTGTTTATGCTCCTGATGTACATGAAGAATAATAAGTCACATTTTCAATTAATGGACCAGCACCCTTGAGTCTTAAATGCTTCTCAAAAGTGTTGTTATTGTTAATTAAAGCTAAAACTATTAATCGTTAATCATTGCCGGTAATTGAAATAATAAATAAATATTAGATGAAAAACTTGAAACTTTGAAATCTTGCATTGGTGACTAACTGAAATAAGTTTAGGCTTAAGAACTAAAACTGAAATTTAAATAATTTAAAGCTATATACAAATATAGCTACATACAAAAAAATACACAAAATTTACAAAAGCACATAACAAAATTATTTAAAAACACATAAGCTTATTCAAAAAATAATAATACTAAAACTACATAAAAAACTAAAACTAAAATAACACTGGTTCTTAATGCCTCACTTTCCATGTTATCATGTTTTCTTTTCTTTATATTTCAAAAAATGTCTGAAGCTTAGCAATTCAAGTGATTTAAAGCTTCTCATGCATTCTCACATCTATTCAAGATTTAATAAATGTATGAAAGTTCCGGTTGGTTATGACCCTCACCGTTATGGAACACGGCTCTGATGAGTTTGATGTAGGCTTTATCCAGATCACCCCGTCGTTCTGCATTTCGGAAAATAGCCTCAGCCAGCTTAGCAAACTCCTCAAAGCCAGTGACAAATGGCAGGATGCCCACTTTACTCTTCTTTGAAATCTTCACTTCCTCCATCTGACGAATCTGGCCCGACTGAAAGAGCAACAGAAACATCAGAAGATTCAGATGCTTGTCTCAACTTCAATACATAGATAGAAAGATGTTTATCATGAGCTCAACTTACGATGCATTTATCAAAGTTTCTCTTGACAGTGACCAGCACATTGCCCAGTGTTGTGCTGAGATATGAGGCGGGATCGACATTTTCGGCTGTCCAGACGTGGTGACTCATTTTCACCAGCATGTAGAGAGAGTTGAAGCTGTCTATCTTATCACCTAAAGCTATCAAACTGTTCAGCTCCGTCTCGATGCTCTGAAAGATCTTATTCATCATCATCCGAACCATGTCCTTACTGCAAGAGAAATGGATGTACGATGATTTTTTTCATCTGAAGGCTTATTTAATCTTCATAAAAACAGATTTGACTGTTAAATGGATGACTGACAGAAAGAAATGATTGAACTAAGAGCTCAAGAGAACTGACTCACTCAGATATTGAATATCTCTGTTCACTGGTGGGTCTGGAGTGCACTGTTCCATCGGTGTCATCCACATTCTCTGCCTAATGAGGCATTTAGAATATCATTAAAGGTTACATATTATGCCCCTTTTCACAAGATGTAATATAAATCTATGGTGTCCCCAGAATGTGTCTGTGAAACTTAAGCTAAAAATACCCAACAGATAATTTATTATAGCTTTTCAAATTTGCCCCTTTTTGGGTGTGAGCAAAAATACTCCGTTTTTGTGTTCTCCTTTAAATGCAAATGAGCTGCTGCTCCCCGCCCACATTCAGAAGACTGCTGCCGAGCTTCGAATAACAAAACACGCAAATAATCTCACTCATCCAAAATCTCAGAAATAACCAGTAGCGGAGTTCAGCCTCTTACAGAGACTCAGGAAGAGGTTGCAACTTTTAGACCCACCTGGACATTTCTGAATGGTTAGTAGATACATTTATGTAGTTTTTGTGGAGTTACATTGATTCATCTGTTTCTGGGGGATTTCCTTTGAAAAATCAACTGCTTAATCAACTGCTCTTGTCTCATCTGAGTCAAAGTCAACGACAGAACAGTTTGCATGCTTTGCATGAACTTTTGCCATTGTGTTAGAACTGGTTACACTGTTGTCGCTTGAGAAAGCCATCAGAAGGGGAGCGAAATCTGATCGACGTGCTTGCAGAGAAAGTCTTACCAAAACAAAGTTACTGGGTTGTCACTTTTCACATTTTCTGAGTTGGTAGATGCACCGGGGAAACATTTATAGCACTTAAACATGGAAAAATTCAGATTTTTATGATATGTCCCCTTTAAAGGTGCTGTATGTAATTTTTGACTGTATTAAAGCATAAAAATACCATAATATGTTAGCAGAGATTTAGGTAACATGCTAACTTCAAATACCTGTTTCTCCGAAAAACAAAGCTACCGCCAGTTATTCTACTGAAATGTGCGTTCCGTGTCGGAATGTCCGTTTATGTTTTTGTCTGTGTGATCACGGCCACTGCCAATTTACCCAATAGTGTTTCCACACCCCGGGTTGCCAGCAGAAAACACAGCTTATTGCAGCAATGGAAACCAGCAAACAAACAGGTTCAGAGCCCCCAGATTCTACCTGACCTCAGCATCCACCTAAAAAGCTCTATGACAGGAGACATTAAAATGCGGATAAATATTTGAGATGCATTTAGTGTAAGGCTTGTTCCAACGCCTTCCACTGTCAATTCCCGTTGCATATCTGGCAACCTGCGTGTGCCTCGAGTCCAAGGCTGAATCAAAAATCACCCCTATACCCTCATTCACTATTCCCTACTTTAGTCCACTAATACAGTTAGTTCACTTGGAGTGAATGAAAACGAGTGAGTGAATTCGGACAGCTGTTGAGTTTACATCGGTTGTACTTTCGTTATTGCGTTGCATTGTGGGATAGAATGAGTGCACTCGATAACATTCACTATGGTTTCGGACGCCGCTACAAATGGCTGTATAGGGGGCGATTTTGGATCCAGTCTAAGTGTGCCGAGCGTGAAAAGTCCTGAAAAGCGACGCCAAAGCATTTCGATCGTCCCCTGATGGCTGGCTGCAGTATAGGTCTTAAACCCTACCCTCTCCATGTAATCGAATGGGACGTGAGCCAAACAAAAAAATCCAATTACACTCCAAATAATCTTTTTCCAAAGATTTTTTCTGTCATTTTATGTAGTTCTCATCATGCAGACGTATGATCTAGAGTTTACTTGCCCAAAAAGTTTGGTTTTAGTTAGTTATTTGATGCTAGAAAAATGGGGTGTCACCATCATGATTGACAGCTGTGCTATCGAATGAGGCTCTGGCTCTGAACAACGTAATCAGCAACGACCATTACTGGGATATTTTGGCTTCATTTTTCTACAGTGGATGGAAGTAGAGCTGTCCATCTTTTTTACAGTCTATGGTTGAGTCTGAGGAGGGGGCAGGGGAAACAACTCTCTCCAATATTTTTAATCTGTACTGCCGTACCCATTTTAACTGCTAGCAATCAATATTACATACTGCACCTTTAAAATCACCATCACACACAAATATAATACACACACATATCTGAACCAGTACAGAGTCTGATACACACCTGAGCTAGAGTAGGATTTTGCTGCAGCTTGAAGAACTTGCTGATAAAGTCCTGTTCAGCCAGACACAGCGGCTCCAGCTCACTCAAAACCTGCTCAAAGATCTAGAAAACAGCACACAGAAAGGACCACAAACCCTTAATGGACATATGTACACTACCGTTCAAAGGTTTGGGGTTGGTACAGTTTTTTTGTTGTTGAATATTTTATTTTTGCTTCGTACTGTTAATACATCATCAGACAATACAAGACAAAGAAAAAGACAACAGGACTGGACTTTAGCTTTTCTAAAGGTATACAATAATTAATCTCCGAAAACCACAGACTAATTGTAATAACAGTATCTGTTTTCCACTTCATTGCAATACACTTCTCATGGCTTTGCTTGAGGTTGACATTGGTGAAGTTACCCGATAAACATTTATTTGGGTCTACTGGGAAGGTGAATCCATGTATAACAGATATAATACTGCAAATTTTTTTGACAGAACACATACTAAAGGGCGAGACCACGTGGAGCGTAAAAAAGTTCCCTCGTCTATGCCACATCTAAAGCATAGAGGTGAGAATTTTTATAGGTGCGAACTTATGCAGAGTCTAGATGGACAGAAATAAACTTAGTGAAGAAAATTATATGGAGTCAGTCTATATCTAGAGTTCAAATAAGATGTGATTCCTTCCTTACAAAGTTCACTCCAGACTTCTCCATCTGTGATAATGCCTACAGTAAATAATGTTTCCATCTTATTTTAGATTTGTCAAATTCAGGTAGAGGTTAATTTGTCATCAGAGAATTATATATTCTAGAGATTATTTCTTCAAATTTAAGAGTTGCTCCAGCTGTTAAACTAGGCAACTTCAGTTGGGGTTGGTAGAATTTTAAAATATTTTTAAAATTAGTCTCTTATGTTCACCAAGTCTGCATTAATTTGATCAAAACTACAGTAAAAAAATTAATACTGTGAAATATTACAAAAAATAACTTTTCTATTTTAACGTATTATAAATGTTATTTATTCCTGTGATAGCAAAGCTGAATTTTCAGCAGTCATTACTCCATTCTTCAGTGTCCCGGACCCCAAACATTTGAATGGTAGTGTAAGATTTAAAACATATTTTGCACAACAAATATCAGTATTTATCTTCATTTGAGGTGAAAATTCAGAACCAAACAGCATCTTTAAATTGGGCCAGTACAATCCACAAGTCTTTGTGACGTCGTACCTTATCAAACCTAGTTCTGTCTGCTACGTCCAGGTCAGAGGCGGACATGTTGCCCATATCAAGCAGAGAAGACGACTGAGAGCGCCTGCTGTTGGAGCTGCTCACAGCGAGTTTATTCAGACTTGAGGTGGAGCCTGTAAGCTTCCCAGAACTCCCATGCAGGCCTGAGAAAGACCATTAGAGGATAAACCATTAAAGCATGAACTGGATATTAAATATACCAATTCATATAAAACTCACTTTTCTATATGGGTTATTATTAAACTTACCCTGGCAAGCAAGTTGATCTGAATGCAATGCAATGCATGCAATCCAACTACCAATAATCTCATATAGATCATAGAGGATTTATTGATTAAAAAAAAACTCCCTTTAACCCCTGATGCATTAACATTAAACATTTTAAAATCTGATATCATTGGACATGTTTGAGGTTAGTTTTGATCAAGAAAAAAGTGAAAAAGGTAAGATGAAATCCATAAAACGGTGCATGTAACTCAAGCTTAGAAAATATTGTAAATATGTTTTGCATACACATAAAACATTGAAACTGAAGATAATGGTTTACTGTGTTTGTGTGGCAGATATGCCTTTTGACTAAGTGGAAGCAAGGCATTATGGGATAGGCATGGGATGTGGCACTGATACTTACTCTCCGTCTCCTGTTTGAGAGCACTCTCTTTCCGCGGAAGCGTGGCTGGAGGCCGGTTAGAAAGGCAGGCATCAGAGACAGAGACACGTTAGGCTTACAACATGCAGCATGGTGCCAGAGTTAGGGATTAAAGGTCAAAGTTTTCAAATATGACATGCACTCCAGTGGCTGAATTTAGGCTAAGTAGAATTAGGGCTCAGTGCCCATTTGGAAACAAAAAGCTATTTTCTTTCATCATGTGGAGGAAAAAGCTGACACTGACACTGGTAACGAAAGCTGGTAAAAAAAAAAAAAAAAAAAAAAGAATAGGAACATCTTATTTACACCTGGAAGTTTTCCATCATGAGCAGGGAAAATAGGGATATGCCCAATAGGGATTGGGCAGGAGTAACTGAGCACTCGGAAATGACAGCAGTGATCAACTATGAAAGACTTACTGTATTTTTTATCAAATAAATGCAGCCTTGGTGAGCATAAGTGACTGCTTAAAAAAATCATTAAAAGAATTTACCAACCCCAAACATTTGCACAGTAGTGTAAATACTAAATAATTCCCTCTTTATTCTGTTTTGAAGTATTCAGTGAAATGCAGTTCTAAACATCCTGGGATCTCATGTATTCAGGTTTTTTTTCCCCACAAAACAAAGTGAGTGGCATGCCTCTAGTACACATGTAATGGCATACTGGCATGTGTAACAGTACACACACGGTGGGCCATGCAAGGCATGTCAGGACATTACTAAGAAAACGTGACATAACACAATCATATCAGAGACAAGCAATGACTGACACCTCAATGATTTCACTAGAGAATTAAGTAGGATAGTTTAAAGGGCACCTATTTTGCCCCTTTTTACAAGATGTAATATTGGTCTCGGGTGTCCCCAGAATGTATTTGTGAAGTTTCAGCACAAAATACCCCACAGTTAATTCATTATAACCATTTGAAAATGTCATTTTTGGGGCCTGTTTTAAAAAGAGCTGTTTTGGTGTGTACCACCTTAAATGTAAATGAGCTGCATATCCCCGCCGTGCCTTTGGATGAGGGCGTAACTTGCAAACCTATGGCAATAAACAGTCGGTAGAAGCAGAATGGCTGAGAGTGAGAGACCCGCTGTTTTGTATGACATTCAGCCGTACATGTTTGAACCGGAATCTGACTCAGATGATGACGAGACTCCGGCAGAAGAAACGCAAATGAGAATGGACCAGGACGCCTCGGAACGGTTATTTGATACATTTATGTACTTATAGAGTTGTAATCGCGTCCCCTTTGCAATTATGGATGTGCACACACACACAGACACACAGAAACTGTGATAAAGTTGGCGCAATTTTTTGAAACTACAAACACAGATACTGTGATAACGTTTGCTATGTACAAACGAAATTACATTTATGCGAGGGACCTGTTGCGTCATGTTTACATTACTTGTCAGACAGGTGCTTATGTGGCAAATGTGAGAAGATGGCTACAGAACAAGAAAATATATACTGCAGGGAGATAAAACAGGTATTAAAAGGTGTGCTTTGACCAGTCAAAGATGAATATTTGATGATAATTTTTACTTTTCACACCGTTTTAAAAATATAAACAGTAGTCTACAGCAGTACAACCGGGGGTACGTGTACCCCTAGGGGTACGTGAGCAGTCCACAGGGGGTACGTGGGATGATTCTCAAAAGACTAATTAATAAATAATTAATAAAGATTTTTTTTTAGCCATTGACTATTCTCAAAACATTTTATTTTAGGATTGCTTTTACTTGATTATTAATTTTATTAGTTTATTTTTGTATTTAAATTAAAGTGTGTATTTTTCCCTGTTGTTATGTTTGCCTGTAAAGCGCTTTGAGAAAGCAACTTTTGCGCTATATAGACCTTATTCACCAGAAAAACGAGGGCGCTGCCATCTTTAGAATATTGTCTTTGAACTTGCGTTTTTGCGGTCGCTCTGTATATTTCTATGGTATCGCTGTCGAGGAGTAATAGCTGGTGAAGTGGATTTACTTATTGTAGAGTTAACGAAAGATATCATGAGCATTGTAGTGTTTATCATACGCATTGTAAAGCAGATGTCTTAACAAATGTCGACCGGGAATTTTTTTTAAACGAGCCATTCATTCATAACTACGCAAGATCGCTGTGAAAATACTGACCGGAAGTCAAAAGCGACTCGGTTACTAACGTAACCTCGGTTCCCTGAGAGGAGGGAACGAGTATTGCGTAAGTAGCTTACGCTATGGGAAAACTCCTTTTCTCGAGAATATTGAAGTCTTTATGTAAAACGCATTGCAGCTGCACAGCTGACAGCAATGAAAGAAGGCAGCTCGGTCATTGGCTGTGCTGCGGCAACTTGCTCGAACCAATGACGGGGCGACTCTGAATGCGGGACCAATGAGCGCGCTTCGCGCCCGCGCGCGTCAGAGCCCGCCAAGATGGGCGTGGCCAAGAGCTATATATCGGGCGCCCCGTCATGAGAGTTCTTTAGGTTAAAACGACTGAAGCGAACTAACCAAGCACAAGCATGGCAGCTTAAGCAATACTCGTTCCCTCCTCTCAGGGAACAGAGGTTACGTTAGTAACCGAGTCGTTCCCTTTCGAGAGGTCTCTCCTATTGCGTAAGTAGCTTACGCTATGGGAACACCATGCAAAACGCAGTGCGTGCTGGACTTCACCTTATGACAGCCAGAGGCAGGTGCCTGAGCTGAAAAGCAAAGTTATCATCCAACTAGCCAGCAGAGGCGAGCTTTATATGTGGGAAAACAATACAGAGCGGCTAGAAGGTGCTCAGTGTGACACAAGCACATACATAATCTAGATACGAACTCGTAGTTCAACTAGCATCATGCTGATAGTACATTGGAATGCAATGTCGGGATCTGTAGGTTGTAGAACCTGATAAATGTGGACGGTGAGGCCCAGCCTGCCGCCGCACAAATATCCTCGATCGGTATCCCGCTCGACCATGCCCAGGAAGAAGCCACACTCCTGGTGGAGTGTGCTTTGACTCCCCAGGGGCATTGAAGTCCCTTAGCTTCATAAGCCAGCGCTATAGCCTCAACTATCCAGTGAGAGATTCTCTGCTTTGAAACGGCGGAACCTTTCATACGGCCGCCAAAGCATACAAACAGCTGTTCTGTTTGTCTGAATAGGGCAGAACGCTCCAAATACACTCTGAGAGCCCTAACGGGGCAGAGTAGATTAGCGTCGCGTTCGTCTGCTGGAGATGATAGTGCAGTTAGGGAGATAACCTGTGCTCTGAAGGGAGTGGTGAGCACTTTAGGAATATACCCATGTTTTGGCCTAAGGACGACCCTGCCCCTTAGGAAACGAATAATTAGGTTGTTTCTCCCCAATGGACGTTCCATTACAGGGTCGTGTGACGCTGTGATGGCCGCCACATATACTTTGAGCGTGGAGGGGGTGCGGCCCGCCTCCAGAAGCCCTTGTAGAAAAGCGAGTACGTTCGTAATCTCGCATGTTTCAGGGTTCAGGCCCGTGGCATTACACCAGTCACTGAACACTTTCCATTTCTGGGCATATAAGCGTCTAGTGGAGGGCGCCCGCGCCTCAGCGATGGTTTTTAGTGCTCCGCTCGTGAGGTTCCTGGGAACCCGTTGAGGAGCCATGCATGAAGGGCCCACAGATCGGGGCGGGGATGAAATATCATCCCGCTGGCCTGACTGAGGTGGTCTGGCCTCAGTGGAACGGCCGTGGTGCAGATTGCATTTGCATCAGATCTGGAAACCATGTTTGCTTCTTCCAGAGTGGGGCTATCAGAAGCACTGCGTTTTTCTCCTCTCTGACCCGACTGATGACCTGTGGCAGCATCGCAATCGGGGGAAAGGTATATAAGGGGCGGCTCGGCCAGCTCTGGGCGAGCGCGTCCGTGTTTTTCTCGAAGAAAAGAGAGCAGTGCGCGTTCTCCTTGGAGGCGAAGAGGTCGATTTCCGCTTTGCCAAAGGTTTTCCATAACCACTGAATCGTCAGCGGGTTGAGAGCCCATTCTCCTGGGAGAATCTCGTCTCTGGATAGCATGTCTGCCCCCTGGTTCAGGGCGCCTGGCACATGCGCTGCTCTCAGCGAGCGCAAGTTGTGCTGGGACCATAAAATGAGTCTCCTGGCCATTGAATGCATGGAGCTCGACCTGAGTCCACCCTGGCCATTTATGTACGACACTACCGTCATGTTGTCCGTTCGGGCCAGGACGTGTTCGTTTTTTTAGAGATGTGGAAGCAGGGCTCTGAGAGCCAAAGTGACCGCTTTCATCTCCAGACAGTTTATGTGTAGGCGCTTCTCCGGGTTTGACCAAAAACCGGAGACAGGCCTGCCCTCATAAAGGGCCCCCCAACCTATTTTGGAAGCATCTGTCGTGATCATCTTTCTCCTTGTGTTCACACCCAGACTCACGCCTGACTGGTACCAGTCGGCGGCTTTCCAGTGCGTCAGGGCTTTTATACAGCCGTGGTTCGCTCTGATTAAAAAGTGGCCCGAACGCCACGCTTGAGTAGGGACGCGGCTCTTGAGCCAGCGTTGGAGAGGGCGCATATGCAACAATCCTAGCTGGAGTACGGCCGATGCTGAGGCCATGAGACTGAGCATCCTCTGAAACCGCTTGACGGGGGCGCGCGCGCCCGCCCTGAATGATGTTGCAAGGCGCCGGATGGTGAGCGCGCGCTCTGCTGAGAGACGAGCTGTCATTTGCATCGAGTCTAGAACTATTCCCAGGAAAGAAATCCTCTGGCTGGGAGATAGTATGCTTTTTGCAAAATTGATTCTTAGACCCAGGCATTCTAAATGGCTGACAATCCAAGATCTGTGTGTTATTAACTGACTCTCTGATTGTGCTAGAACCAGCCAATCGTCGAGATAATTCAGTATTCGCACTCCCCTTCGCCTTAGGGGGGAAAGTGCTGCCTCCATACATTTCATGAATGTACGGGGAGCCAGGGACAGGCCCAATGGAAGTACTGTGTACTGGTACGACTGTCCCTCGAAAGCGAATCTCAGAAACGGCCTGTGATGAGGCGCTATTGGAATGTGAAAGTAAGCATCTTTCAGATCCACTGAGAGAAACCAATCTCCTGGGCGTACTTGCGCGAGGATATGCTTGGTTGTTAACATTCTGAACGAGCGAATCATTAGTGCTTTGTTCAGGTGTCTGAGATCTAGGATGGGGCGGAGACCGCCATCCTTTTTCGGGACGAGAAAATAGCGGCTGTAAAAACCTGCCTCGCACAGAGAGGGGGAAACAGTTTCCACAGCGACCTTTTCTATTAGTTTGCGCACCTCGGTGCGTAGAACAAGTGAACACTCCTTTCTCACTTTCGTCTCGACCACAGTCGTAAAACGTGGTGGTCTGCGAGCGAACTGGAGCGAGTATCCGTGCTTTACTATATTCAATACCCATTTCGGCATATCTGGAATGTTTTCCCATGCCGCTGCGTGTACAGATATGGGCTGAATACAGGCTAGGGGCGGGCTGCTGTGACGTAGGGACCCGGCCAGCGAATCGCCTGAGCTCGAAGCTCTCAGAAACGCGCGCGCGCGCTGAGCAGCTGAGTGAATGGGCGCGTGTGTGATTACAACAGCGCGCGCTATGTCTGTAAAACTCGCAGCCTGAGCTGGGGTTGTGTTTGACACTGTAAGGACAGTGTTTATAAGTGGGGGTGCATAAACAGTAGTAGGCACACGCGTCACTTTTATAATGTTTCCCGCTTTTACTGGGGATGAATTCATAACTGTGTGAACAGTGCTTGTGTAGTGGTGCGTACATGACCGTAGGCACGTGATCTACATTCATGGGGCGCGCAGCCTGAGCTGGGAATGAATTTGGCACTGTTTTGACAGTATCTGGGAATGCACACTTTGTGGACATGTGAACCCTTAGTGACACAGGCAGAAAAAGACTCTTTTTGTGTTTTCTGTGCGTCGCCGTAAAAACGGCGTTTGTTTGCAGGTGAGCGAGCTCTGTGACTGGCCCGCCTGTAAGGGGACTGGGTAATGTTTGAGCTTTTGCAGAGAGAGTGGTCCGGCTTTTGCGAGACACGCCCTCTCTCTTCTCATTCCTGTGGCTAGGACGGCTTTCGAGGCTCAGGGTTCAGCACAATCTTGGGCCGAGGACCCCGTCGCTCAGGAGGCGGCTTGCGGTTGTGAGAGCGCGAGCGGCGTCGAGCGTCAGCCTGAGGCGCGGGCTGAGAGGCAGTGGGGGCTGTTCTAGCCCGTTGCGGCTGTGGCGGTCTCTGTCTGCTCTGCGATGAGCTGGAGCGCTTGGGCAGGAAATGGCGCATAGCTTGTGAAGCGTTCTGGGCCTCAGTGAAGCGTTCGGCGAAACCCTTAACTGCCAGCCCAAAGAGCCCGCTGGTGGAGATAGGCGCGTCGAGAAATGGCGCCTTATCCGCGTCCTTCATCTCCGTCAGAGTTAACCACAGATGGCGCTCGAGAACAGTCAAATTAGCCATGGCACGGCCAATAGACTGGGCGGTGGCCTTCGTGGCTCGCAGAGCTATATCAGTTGCGCTCCGTAGGTCCCAAAAGGCTTCGGATTCGGGGCCAGACTCGTCCATAGAAGCTTGGCTTGGAACACTTGAAGTACCGCCATTGAGTGAAGCGCTGATGCAGCTTGGCCGGCGGCGGCGTAGGCGCGACCGGCGAGAGCAGAAGCAGTGCGGCAGGGCTTCGAGGGATGGGAAGCTTTGGCTTTCCATCCGGTGGTGGAGGGCGGGCAGAGATGATTGGCCACGGCCTCCTCGAGGGGCGGCGTTCCCTCGTAGCCTCTTTCCTTCGCGCCGTCCACAGAGGAGAGCGAAGAAGAAAAAGAAGGCTTTAGGCGCGCAGAGTGGGGGGGTTTCCACGACTTGGTGAGTTCGTCGTGAACTTCCGGGAAGAAGGGAGAAGGCCTTTGCCGAGGGGCCTGCTGGCGCCCCTGCAGAAACCACTCATCCAGTCGGCTCCGGGTTGGTTCTTCGGGAGAAGACCAATCGAGCCCGAGGTCTTCCACGGCCTTAGAGAGGACACGGACAATCTCGGTATCCATGGTGGAGCCCCCGCTCGTGCTAGCTAGCGTCGACGGGGCGGGGTCGAGAGTGGAGCCCGGCCAGTCGTCCGATGCAGCGTCGATGGACAAGCTGTCATCCACTCCCCCGTCGTCCTCAGACGCGCCGAAAGTCACAAGGCCCACCGCTCTGCTAGAGGGGTGTGGGTCCGGCTGGGTGAACTGAACCGGCGGTGGGGAAGGCAAGAGCGGCGGTGAAGCACGCGGAGACTGGTTCGGCGTGACGTCACTGAGCTCAGGTTCAGGAAGCCTCTGTGAGCGGCGCTTTTTCTTAGTGCGCGGCTCAAACAGAGGGGAGGCGGCGATGGGCTCCCTCGTGGCGAAAGCGGCGAGGCGAGCCCGCAGTGTGGAGAGACCCAGGTCATCACATTCCGGGCATCCGTCCTTGGTCAAAGCAGCTTCTGCGTGGTCCCGGCCCAGGCAGCGAGCGCAGATGATGTGACGATCCCTGTCCGGGAGAAGGTCTCTGCACGACGCGCAGGAAGGCATTTGAAACAACGCCTCAGAAGATTGCTCTTTTACAAATGTCGCGGGGCGAACAGATGTAAATACTTGCGTGTGTGTGGCACGCCGGATGGCTCAGTAGGATGGCGTTCGAAGGCGGCTGAAGGTGCCGACGTCCTCGTAGCAATCCCGCTGGTATGCTTTTTGACGGCGGCGAAGGCTTTCAATAATCCGGAGGATCCAGCGAAGAAGGTGTTCGCTGAAGGAGATTAAATCTAAAGAACTCTCATGACGGGGCGCACGATATATAGCTCTTGGCCACGCCCATCTTGGCGGGCTCTGACGCGCGCGGGCGCGAAGCGCACTCATTGGTCGCGCATTCAGAGTCGCCCCGTCATTGGTTCGAGCAAGTTGCCGCTGCACAGCCAATGACCGAGCTGCCTTCTTTCATTGCTGTCAGCTGTGCAGCTGCAATGCGTTTTACATAAAGACTTAAATATTCTCGAGAAAAGGAGTTTTCCCATAGCGTAAGCTACTTACGCAATAGGAGAGACCTCTCGAAAGGGAAACAACGAGCGCAGCGCTGAAAAGGGGCGGGGCTACATAAGGTCTATAAAATAAATATTATTATATAAAATGTGATCTTTGTTTTTGTATAATTGGTCTGGACATGTAGTCTGGGTTTCCCCATGCTGCCTTCCCGCAGCGCGATTTTATTCACGCTGAAAGGCAGTATGGATACCATGGGCCAGATTTTCGCCTCATATAGGGAACCAATCACAGAACGGGGAGGGAGCAGCAAGACGATGACGACATCTATGCGGCACACCGAAGCAGTTTTTTTATTTCTATGGATTCAACATGGCAGCAGACGCGAAGCTATCGCATGTTTATCTTGCACAAACGGCAATAGTCGCTGAACGTCATTGTTTACACAAAAATATCTTACCCATCGTCTTCTTCCTTGTCTAATTTCTGTCGCTCTACATACGTCATCTGGTATAATTGAAACCATAGACATAATAAATACTTAGACACCCTATTGGCTGCTGGAGCGTACGTCAACGGCGCCGCCATATCAAGGAGGGCAACTTGCCCATACCTCTCATTATGGGAATTGAGAAAAATGCCTGTTTCGTGAGCTGCTTGGGGCTGTACAAGTCGCCACACAATTGAAAACAGGTCTCGGGGAATTACCTTTCACAAACAAGACTGAACATTTTTTTCTGGTTGTATTTGGTAATTATATAATTAGTAATAGTAACGTACACCACGTGCAAACCACTGAAATCGGCTGATAAATGTAAAGTTATTATTGTTTTATCCAGGAAAACCGCAGCTCACCCGTTTACTTGCATTTGTTCACAGCACAGTCTTGCCCTCTGCAAAATGGTGGACACGTTGACGTATCGCAGCAACGCTCCAAAGCGGCCAAATGGCGTCTATGTATTTATTATGTCGATGAATGAAACGATTGCATATGAGCTACGTACAGGCGCATTTGACAGACATTCTTAGCACCCAATAAACGGCGCCGGGCAATCGTAAACGACGCCTCAAATACGAGAAAATGTACATGTGGTTCCCAGACCCAAGTCTCAAAGAGAATTGGGTCTGGCGTTAGCCAGGCTACTGGACATGTAAAGATGTGAAAAAGTCATTCAAATATTGAACAAAGACAAGAATTATATTATAAAGTTATTATAGGAAGTAAAAATATCATTATTTACAGGTAAATACAGGTATCACCTAAAATTTACACCAAATCTAAAAATCCCACTGATCACATGCGCTTACTTCAGGCAGGATACAATGTTTTGGGGGTACAGTACCCTAAAAAGGCTGGGAACCACTGGTCTACAGTATACAGTAGCTATTGTATAGCTAATTGTATTATAATTTTATTTCATATAATATTAATCAACATTCTCTGTAATCGTTTCGCGCTACGGTAGCATTTTTCGACAAGGCAGCACGAATCGTCAGAACACCGGCTGTCCTGGGTCAATGCCAAAACCACAGTGTCAATCAAACCACGTCGGTGGGGCTTGCGCAATTCTACGTCACATTGCACAGAATCTTAGAACAGCTCGTTCTGAGACAGTGCTTATGATTTATTGAGATTGTAAAAAAAACACTGGGTGGATTTTTATCATTCTAGGGTGGTTTTGCTCACACACTGCCAACACACATTTATGTTCAAACAGCTTGTAAAAGTGAATTTTGCATAATAGGTGCCCTTTAAATTCAACTCTAAACAGTGTTTGTCATGTGGTGTAACATGAAAGAAAAAACACAAGTAGAGTACAAAGGGCACACACACTATGACAAACACACAGCATAGCAAACACAAGACGCACACTGACTAAAGATATAGCATGGACAAACATCTCTTTCCAAGAGTTTCTTGATAAACAAACAAAATAATTTGTTTTTACTGTGGTCTTACCAAATTTTCCTTTCCCATCCTTACTAGTGCCCGCCATTTTGATCTTTGCAACTTCAAAGAAGTCCTTAATTTCCCGCTCATAGAGTCGAGTCATGTAATCCACGTAAGTCTGTAAAAAACATAAGGGAGGATCAGGAATTTGACCAAATTCCTATTTTCTTTTTTTTTCAGCATTTTTCTCATTTAGAAGAAGGTATATAGAACATAGGAAATAATGAGTATAGAGACAGAGGGAACAAGTGACAAACTGGACACAAATCCAATCTGTCAGAGTACACACAGCAACATCCAGGCCATGTCTGTTATCTCATTTGGATTTTAAAGACTAATAATAGAGGGTACAGACAAATGCATCTAAAACATTTGGGAATAAATTTGGAACTGAGTGATGATCAGAAAAAGAATAATCACTCCAACTAAACCCTTAAATATGGCTTTGCCCTTGAGTTTATTGGGTTTAACGTCTGTAGAATTACATTAACAGTACTATTAAGTCTGAGCAGAGCTGAAATTAAATATAACTGCTTTTTTCCTCCACTTATGCTTCCATTTCAAAAGGAAAGCCACCGGCTCACAGAGGACATCGGGATAAGACATTGCAGTGTTATTATGATGGCATTTTAATGGTTACTGTAACTGATGGTCATAAATGATAATAAACTTTTTCAGGTTTTTTTTTTTTTTTTAACCTCTGATTACTGTTGGTGATGTAATTGTTTTAAACATATAATCATTTTACAGTAAAACATACATACGTAATGGCACTGAGTGTCTTATTAAAATAAAGTCCCAATTATGATCTTAATTAAGGGATAAATTAAAATGGGCCTACTTACTTTCTTAATGCAAGTTTTGGGTATGTACACCATTGGAACAATTCATTTTCATAAGTGAATGAATCGTCAGTGCATGTTATTTCAGAGAAAAAAAAATTCTTTTTGTACTTTTCAACCTCTAAAATCAACCTTCCTGCTCTGCTGATGTCACTTAGGCTGTGTGGATATTGTTAACTTAAGTTAGCCAAATAGCTATTGAGACATTGTTTTAGCATATTCACATTGATTCTGATATATATAACACATACTTTTTCACCATCTAAATATATTCACAATGAATAAAATAAAGTTCCATCCAACATTTTTCTCACTGAATAACCTGTTTCACTCTGAAACACATTACAGTGTATGTCAGTAAAACTGGTTACAAATAGCAATTCACTATGACTTTAATGACAATATTATTGTGATGCTGTAATGGTAATAATCTGTAGTGCTATGAAAAGTAAGAATATTATAGGAATTAATAATGTTTTTGTCCTTGACTTTTGACACATGCTTTTCACCGATTAGAGTTTCCATACACTTTAATGAGTATCAAGACGGAAAAAATTGTATAAATGTGACAGAATGCTTCCAAAACTCAATGTTGCCTGATATCAGTCATGATAAATCACGGCAGTGATGGAAGTGATAAACACTCACCCTGGAGAGGCCCTCATATTTCTCTCTCTGGGTGTTCTTCAGCCACTCCATCAGTTTGGCATATCTGAGCAGGTCTCTGTGCAGAGGGCTGTGTTTGGGTAGAGTCAGCTCAGCTGTGTGCTGGGACAGTGTGGAGCTCTGATCGTGTCCCTACACACACAAACACACAGACAGAATCAGTGAGAGGAAACACTTTCCAAGGAAAGTATTAAGGAAGACATACAAACTCTCACTCCCACACAGGGCTGGGTAAAAATACAGATTTTCTGTATAATCGAGATCTTTATTTGACCAATTTCAATATCACAGTCCCATGTTTGAAAACATATTTAAACAAATCTGCTTACACTACCATGGACATGAGGATTAGACATTGCAGCAATATTATATTATGATAGCATTTTACTGGTTACTGTTACTGATGATAAGGGTACCGTGTCAGTGGTCACAAATGAGAATGGACTAGGGTCAGGGTCATAACAAAACATGTATAAGCATTATATGTTGCATTATATTATAACATACATATTTATTTGAACAATTTAATTATAAATTCAATAAGTCCCAACATTCATTGTTTGCTCTGACTATTTTCAGTGGCGATGTAAAAACATATTTTAAAAAAATCAGATTTATGAACATGCATTCGCAGTCTGTATTGAATGTGATTTGATAAATTACTTGTTTACAGAAAATGAATGGTAAAACAACGGTCTTTCTATTGAGTTGTCCTTGTGAAAACAAATTCGACTCATGAGAAAAAGAAATGAGTCCTTTTCAGTGAAACAAAAACATACAGCATGACCAGTCTGATTTATGAACAAATTATTCTTATGAACAGGTTATTTTTAGTGAATCAAAAACATAAGAGTGTGACCAGTGCAGTTTAATTTATGAACAAATGACTCTTATGAACTGGTTCTTTTCACTTAATTAAAAACATACTGTACAACCAGAGTTGCCCTATTAAAAAAAAAGTATATGTTCTTTCAATAAATAGTTCAAAATACAAGTTACTTATTGAATCAGTCTAAAACACTGGCCTGTGTACAGCAGAAGAAGAGAGAAAATATAGAGAAAATGGACATTATGATGGAATCAAATCGAAAGTTTGTGTATTGGTGTCAAAACAAATATCAAAATCTGTATAAACACCCAGCCCTACTACCACACAAAAGATTGCTGTTATATTACAGTGACACTGAGTTCAAACCATAATTAGTTGGGTAACAACCACCAAGCGTCACAAATCCATGAACACCGCCACAAAACCGACAGTCACTGCCACAAAAAATTCTCACAGTCAATCAGTTCCTTCAAAATGCATCTATAAAACATCCACATCA
Source organism: Meda fulgida (assembly GCA_030578275.1). Taxonomy (NCBI): domain Eukaryota; kingdom Metazoa; phylum Chordata; class Actinopteri; order Cypriniformes; family Leuciscidae; genus Meda; species Meda fulgida. The sequence continues at coordinate 15,913,421 of CM060635.1, read as the reverse complement.
TAAAGGCAAACACTACAGGAACTGCATGCTGACTAGGCCATATCTTCTCATGAGCATCCCATATTTCCATCGGAGAGTGAGCAAAACAAGGCAATGAAGACCCCTTCACATCTACTACTACTACTAACACAAGTATGATGTTGGCTAGGAGGTTTATGGGGAGATCATCTTAGAAGCCTAAGATGAGAACGTCTGGATTACATCACCATGAACATGCTCAAATGAAATGTTTCCATGGAGAGAGAAGCATTGATGAGACAGTTAGGTCTAATTAAGAGGAGTTGCGTGACTGTTAGAGTGGGCGGGCCAAACAGGATGCTGGAGTGGGCGTACTCACAGGGAGTGACAGACAGGACGACCTATAGAACTGAGGGATGGTCATTTTGAAGTGACTGAAGTGGTTGAACTGACAGAGGAACAGAAAGCACAGTGTAGTAAAGTGATATAGAGAGACACGACTGGTGGCCAAACAGGAACACAGGAGAAAGAATCAATCACAGACAGAGGTAGATAAAAGACTCATAGGAAAAGGACAGGAAGCCTAAAACTCCTCAGCAATGACACACATTGCCATACATTTAAGATGTGCGTGTACTTTACCTGTGTACTACATGTGTAATAATGTTACCTGGTGCACAAACACGTTGTTGAGGTGGTTGGTGAGACGGCGGGCAAAAGCATCTCTGAGCTCAGTAAACAGATGCTGCTGCTGCTTGACTGCCATCAGCTTATCGTGACCTGAACATCATACAAACATTAGCAATACTGCTCATGTACACCTGAAAGTGCTGTTATCACAAAATGAGAGATGTACAGTATGAGAGCAGTACCTGGTTTGAGCGCTACATTCATGCACTGGGACAGAGCCTCAGAAGCGTTGATGCAGGCCTCGATACCCTTAGGAGAAGACAAATCTCCTTCTTGCAAAGCCTTGATGTGCCCTTTTGATAGATCCATGTAGTTCTACCACGATAAAAAAGACAAAAGTTAAAGCAATAATAACAGACATAAATTCTAATCATACCAATAATCTTTTATTGGAGTTTTGTTTTAATGTTAAAACATAAGCAGTACAGAACCATACGCCATCTAGAACTTTGCTTACCATGGTATTTTAAATAAATAAATAAGTTAATAAACAAACATACAGAAGTTTATATAAAATATGTGGCATGCAGCTCTCTTTTGCGAGACACGAGTGCAACGGTCAAAGGTGTCCGTCTAGAGTACAATGGAAAAGCAGCGCAGAAAACGTGTTCTGTGTGAACGGCTTGGTTGCGGTTTTGACATAACCTAGATTAGACATAACTTACTTGACAGCCCAACTGTGCTCTATCTATAACGTACCACAAGGAACTGGATCTCATCCAGTAGTTTGCCATTGTTGGTGTTGCTAATCTGAATGAGACGGTTGCTCTGGGAGATCTGGTCCATCTGCTCTTTCACGCTCTGCAGCATCTCCTCGTAACTGAGCAACTTGCCTTCGATGTTATCCACCTCTGACAGAGCCTGATCCAGCAGCTGCATCAGGATGTTCACCTGCTTCTCAGAGGCCATGATGGACTGGATGTTAGCCTGAGGAGAAAAGAAGAAATATCATTCACGACACCAAAAATAAACCCAGTTTCTTTTTTGATATTGGAGTATCCACTATTCCCTAATCAGACAAACTTTAAGAACATTTACCTCAACATTTAGATAATTATTGCACGCTCAATATAGATAAAGGTTATAATAAAATCCCAATGAACTACTTCTATTGTTAACACACCAGTGTTTTACAGTTTGAAACGCTTTAACATACTCACCCCATCTAGGACCTGTAGCTCACGCGACAGTTTCTCAGCAAAGGCCTCTGCGTTGGAAATGGCATACTCGCAGACCTCCATCATACTCTCAATGTCCTGCTCCTCACGGGCGTTCAGCTCCTGGTAATCGTCCAGAGCATCCTCATCTCCCCCTGCAACACTCTGACTCTCTCCGCTCGGGACCGACTCTGGGGAAAGGAATGAGACAGTGAGCATTACATTAGTTCTCATATAGACCTCAAATTTATGTCATATACAACCGTTAAAAAGTTTGTGGTTAGTACATTGTTTGTTTGTTTTTAAAATAAATTATTACTTTTATTCAGCAAGGATGCATTCAATTAATCAAAAGTGAACTGTTCTTTTGAAGTATGCATCAAAGAATCCTGAAAAAAAAGTATTTTTGATAATAGTAAGAAGTGTTATCTGAGCAGCAAATCAGTATATTAGAATGATTTCTGAAGGATCATGTGACACTGAAGACTGGCGTAATGATGCCATCACAGGAATGAATGACATTTAAAATATATATTAAAATAGAAAAAAGTTTAAGTAGAAAAAATTACTGTTTTTACCGTTTGTTTTTTCTTTCAAGTAAATCAAATAAATGCAGCCTTGGTAAGCATAAGAGACTTCAAAAACATTTATAAAATCGTACCGATCTCAAGCTTTAGAACAGTATGTATGCATGTGAGTATATGAACTAAACCACTCCATGAACATAATGTAAGCAATAATAATAATTAAAATAAACACATGCACACAAACAAATCTAGAGAGTGAGCATTGTGCAAATAATCCCTGATAACTGCATATGTGGTTTAACAAATTAATTAATGGAAGGAAAGAATGACCATTAATGAGGGGAACTGGAGAAGGGAAATGGAGGATGGAAAAATGGAAAGAAAAACAGCCTACAAACCTTCAGCTTTAGGAAGCTCTGGCCAGTGAGAGATTTAAAGAGAATAGCACAGATCAGGTTAAAGCATTAAGGAACACTCAAATAGACATTGCAGAAACCCAAAGAGCTCAGAAAAAGTGAAAGAGAGAGAACACTAGCTGCAGGAAAACAGAGACTAGTTTGAGTTCCTACCATTGCAAATGTAATAGTTCTATGTATAAGCTTTAAGAATTGTTTCTATCAAAGGGCTAAGGTAATTACATATTAGAAACACACTGGTAGTTTAACAACATACTATTACTCCCCCATACCACCAGGAGCAGTAATGAGCCATACCTTCCAGTAGCTGAGGACTGACGTTTACAAACTCCACTTTCTTGCGAAGGTAGCGCTGGTTCAGTTTCCAGATACATGAGATAAATGAATTCTTCTCTGCAGTGCTGCTCGCCACCCACCGATAAACCTTCTCAAAATGGAGGTCAAACTCTGGATTCTCCTGAAGAATGGAAGAAATTAAAACAGTACAAGATTTTCTCAGTAAATTCAGGTCAATACCAAATCGATAATTATTTTGTCTAATATGTTATGGCCAATAATCATATTAACTACATTTGTCTAAATAATTAAATTATAAAGCACTTTAAGTGCTACAAGTAAAAATAGGCATCACAACATTAAAATGTACAGTATGAAAAAATTATATTCACTCTGAGATTTAAATGATTAGTGTTTTTAAAGATTAACTTTAAGTGAACATTAGGTGATGGCAAGGGTAAATTCAATTATTTAAAAAAATTACATGTTTACTAAAACAAAAATTGTTTTCATTAATTTTAAATCAAGCTGAAATAAAACAAAATATAAATATTAGATGAAAAAAAAAGTATACGTTGAAGTACTAATATTAAAAATAGCTCATTCCAAATATTAATATATAGTATATAAATAATACTAAAATAACACTGTATCCAATATCATCCAATAACCGATCTGGGCTGCATTTCTCAAAAGCATTGTTAGCTAAGATGACCATATTGGTGACAATAGCTCAATGCTCTACTTAGCCTTACAATGCTTTTGGAAAACGCAGCCCTGGACAATACAGATATATCATGCATCTAATAAAATATTTAACTAATAGATATTTTATTACTGATCTTTACTTCTGGTCTGAATTGATAACATTTTGCATATGACCTCTGACCTTAGTGGCATCTTTGGCATCAACCTCTGTCAGGTCCCGTAGTTCCCAGGCCATCTGTCTCTTATAGAAATCTCCTTTATCTGACTTCTTCACTTTCACCACCCTCACCTGCACTGGTCGCTCTGTAGTCACTAAGGATAATAAACAGAATTGATAGAGGTAAATGAATCCTTAAATAATCAGACTGTGGGGTCAGACTGTGTCTGTGTTCTACCTGTGGCACATAGGAAACAATTCTTCTTCTTTTTCCCTGCCTTGCAGACATTGACGATGCTCAGCAGACGCTCGTCATTGGGGGTGAAAATATCCCTCTGAAGGGCGTGCTTGATGGCAGTCATGTTTATTCCTGAAATTAAAAGCACATTTGGGTCTTGGGAATCAGCAAACAATACTTCCACTTAACACATAAACATATGGGTCTTCTGCTGGTTGATGCTATACTTACTATACTGATGGTCATTCAAAAGTGTATTATTTCGCATGTAACATGTTTAAAAAATGGCACCCATCTGTTAGCCATAAGTGTGCAACAATACTGCAAATGTACAAGATACAATAAAACAGTAACGTTTCATACTAAGAAAACAAAAGTGTTTTCTAAAATAAAAATATCATATTCATTCAAATTTCATTTTATTCATGTAGGTAACTTGTCCATTATTGTACAAAGATGTACTAGAAAGAACCATGATGATCCATATAAATACCACAGTATATGAATATTGTAATTATTGTACTATGATAAACATTAGAATAGTACGTTACAAACTTACGTAGCACTAAGTTATACCGCCACTTTACTTTTTTAAAGGCAGAGTTCGTGGCGTTTTATTTTATTTGTCATAATAACAGATGTTTTATATAAAAAGGTCAGCTGACACAATAAACAGCGCAGGGGCCTTTTTGAGAAGCTACTAAACTGCAACTACTAGTCGAATCTTACCTTACTTAACGTTACATCCAATGGAGTGGCAAAAATGCTTTCTTTAACGCTTTGACTTGTATTTGTTTAAAATAAAAGCTTTTTTCGTGAATATCACAACAGCTGTCAGGGACCCAGCCCTGAAAGCAGTGTGAACACGAAAACTGTAATGAGCGGAAAAAAACTTCCTGCTTCCGGTAGTATTTCTATAAAAGTCCCTTACGTGTATTATAATTTTAATGGAACAAACTTAGATTCTGTGACTTATTTTGACAATTATTTTCATTCTGTAGTTCTTGTATTTAAATAAAGATGATATGAACTGATGATCATCAACAAAGATCTCTAATGATCCTTAACAGTTTATGAGCTCCATCCTTAATTTATAAGCTCCAACGTCCAACCTATGGCTAACCTTATCTCTTAAGGTTAAAATGCAAAATGTGAAAAGGGTAATAATAATTTAAATAATAAATGGAAATAAGACCTTTTCTACTTTACAGTAGGGTATAATACATTTAATTTAAGATCTATTGTTCACTCAGTGAAAGTAGAATATGATTTCAGTAACAACAAACTAAGAACTACAGAAAATATAGGCTAGATTGTCTTATCAGTCCCCTGATAATGCCTGGTAATATAACACGAAAATCAGCTTTTGCTGATTTTCATTCTACTTAACAGTCTCTCAAGATGAAGTCAGAACTTCTGCTGGTGTTGGCTTTGTCTCTCTGTGTTAGCAGTAAACCCCTGCACGAAAGGAACACATATAATAAGTTGTTGTTGATTTCTTTTGATGGTTTCAGGTGGGATTACGACCAAGATGCGGACACACCAAATCTGGACAAGCTTGTTAAAGAGGGAGTGAAGGCAAAGTACATCAATCCCCCAGCGATCACCATGACATCTCCATCACACTTTACAACTATTACTGGTAAGGCTCATTCTGCTTATATCTAATTAATGTTCATGTAGAATACACCCTTTACAGAAGGGATACCACAAAAAGAGCAGAACAGAAGATCTGACACGTTCAAAGGCCCAATTCATCCAAACACTGAATAGCTTTTGTAATGCATTAAATCAGCAGTTGTTTAAACACCTTGCATATGATTTGATTGGTCAGAGAAATTAGTTTCATTTTGAGCCACTAAATAGCCACTGATTAACAACTCAAATTTGAGATTTATATATATATATATATATATATATATATATATATATATATATATATATATATATATATATATTCTACACTGTGTATTCTACACTCAAATTTGAGATTTATATATATATATATATATATATATATATATATATATATATATATATATATATATATATATATATATATATATATATATATATATATAAATCTCAAATTTGAGTTGTTAATCAGTGGCTATTTAGTGGCTCAAAATGAAACTAATTTCTCTGACCAATCAAATCATATGCAAGGTGTTTAAACAACCGCTGATTTAATGCATTTAAATTTATGTTTTTAATTTAAAATGTATTCATATATATATATATATATATATATATATATATATATATATATATATATATATATATATATATATATATATATATATATGTATATATGAATACATTTTAAATTAAAAACATAAATGTTAATACTGTACATTTTAAATAATATTAATTTTATAAAGCCTATTTAATGAAATTGAATATTGTTTAATATAATTTTGCAGAAATAATTTGTTACTGATTCACTCTTAAATGTGTAGTGTGCCACCATAGCTTACTGTGTTAGTGTTCATATCCATGTCAGTTCCGCATTATCATGAAGTTCAAAGTCTTAAGCTGTGTACTGAGAGCTGCTGAGCACACTTAATTGGCCAATAACCTCAACCTCAACCTCATTAAATGGCAATGTGCAAATTTAGCATGAGCTCCAACTTTAAGGTTATTTACATAAGCAGTGTTCCAAGTTCATAAACCTTGTTCAATGGCAGATTTACAGTTCTTGACATTATGAGTATTGAGTTAAAAAGAGAAAAGAAATGTGGGTCTACATGCACACTGTGATCACAAGTAATCTTAGTAAATTTGAGCTTTTCTGATCACAGGCCTATAATGTTTACCGCTGAGATCTCTTGTTTTACTTCTGAAATTATTCGGACTGGCAAATGGTCACGTGTTGGCCTTTTTTCCCCAACTTCGGTGTATAATTTCTCAATAGCATTCAATGAGGCTTGTGATTTGCTGCCTTCAGATTTTCTTGCAAATCCATCAACTGTGGACGAGCTCTTAAATATGTTTAATCATGTTTGCACTAGTGTCTTAGATTTCATTGCCCCCATGAAATTTAAAAAACATAAAAATAAAGTTGAACCATGGCTAAATAGCAATACCCGTAGTTTAAGGAAAGGCTGTAGAAGAGCAGAACACCGATGGAAAAAAGACAAACTTCAAGTATCCTACGAGATTTTACGGGAATCACTAATTTCATATCAAAAAGCAGTTAAAATTGCGAGGTGCCACTATTTCTCAGAAAAAATCTGCCAAAGCTCAAAAAATCCTAGGGTTTTATTTAATATCTTAAACTCTGTTTTTAACCCAAACAGTAAACTTTGCTTACCGGAGTCCTCAACTCTATGTGAGAATTTTCTGTCTTTTTTTAAGGTTAAAATTGATGATATTAGACAATCCATCACTCCTGGTTCTGAGGATCCGGCTGATCTCTTAATTCCTATCAACTTTTGTAACTCATTCGAGCCACTCACATTGCTGGGTCTAATGGATTCTGTTGCTAAGCTGAAGCCTACCACCTCTGCCTGTGATATTGTTCCGACCAAATTCTTTAAACTGATTGTTGATAGCGTTGGAGATTGGATTTTAGCAATTATAAACAAGAGCATTCGATCTGGAATTGTTCCTTCTTTTTGCAAACATGCAATAGTGAAACCTATTTTGAAAAAGTCAGGTCTGGACACATTTGTCTTAGCACATTTTAGACCAATTTCTAATCTACCTTTTATTGCCAAAATCTTAGAAAATGCTGTATCTGTACAACTGCAGAGATTTTTGGAAACTAACAGTATCTTAGAAAAATTCCAATCGGGTTTAGGAAACATCATAGTACAGAGTCAGCACTCGTAAGAGTTTTAAATTATATTTTATTATTTGTTGACTCTGGGAACTCAGCAATTTTGGTGCTATTGGACTTGAGCGCGGCTTTTGACACGGTTGATCACGACATTCTGCTATCGCGTCTAGAAAAGCGTGTGGGGCTTCGAGGTACTGCTCTTAGCTGGTTCAGATCGTATCTTAAAGATAGAACTTTCTCAGTGGGTATCGGAGATGCTGTATCATCTGTAGCACGAGTCACTTGTGGTGTCCCCCAGGGGTCTATTTTGGCCCCCATATTGTTTTCATTGTACATGTTGCCTTTGGGCTCAATTTTTAAGAAATATGGAGTGTCCTTTCACTTTTATGCAGACGACACCCAAATCTACTTACCCTTGAAACAAAATGACAAGCAAGGCCTAGAAACCTTGCGTGATTGTTTAAATGATGTTCGAGCCTGGTTGTCTTTCAATTTTCTGCATTTAAATGAGTCTAAGACTGAAGTAATTGTTTTTGGGCCCTCCGTGGGTAAGATAAATCCCAATAATAATTATGACTCTTTAAATAACTATATCAAACCTACTGTGAGAAATTTAGGAGTTATTTTTGATGCATCCCTCAAGTTTGACAAACATATTAATTCTGTGGTCAAGTCCTGTTTTTTCCACCTTAAACTTTTATCCAAAGTTAAACCTTTTTTATCTTTCAACAATCTTAAAACTGTAACTCATGCATTTGTTTTATCTCGTTTGGACTATTGTAACTCACTGTATGTTGGTTTACCTCAATCATCCATGTTGCGGCTTCAGATGGTCCAAAATGCCGCTGCCAGGTTTTTAACTGGAGCGCGTAGACGAGAACATATCAGCCCGATATTAATCTCTCTCAACTGGTTGCCAGTGCATATTAGAGTGGAATATAAAATTTTAATATTTGTTTTTAAGGCACTGATTGGTCAGGCTCCATCTTATCTGTCAGACCTTGTTAACGTGAAACACTCAACAAGATGCTTGCGCTCTTCAGACAGCATCACACTTGTACACCCAAAATCCAGACTGAAGTTGCGAGGTGATCGTGCCTTCTCAGTGGCTGGTCCTAGGCTATGGAACAGTCTTCCCTTATCTGTGAGATCTGCCACATCTATGTATGAATTTAAGTCCAAACTGCAGTCATATCTTTTTAACTGCGCATTTCACTCATAACCCTGGTATAAAGAATGCAAATGTAGTGTTTTATTTGCTTGCTAGTTTTGTATTATTGTTGTGTCTTTATATTTTTATTCTTCTTGTATGTACAGCACAGTGGTCAACTTATGTTGTGTTTATTTGTGCTATATAAATAAACTAAATGAAATGAAATGAATTTGAATCCACTATTTGACCAGAGAGAGACCGATTGGTTGATATGACTGAATACAATTTTCAACATTATGTATAGTGACAATTAATACTGACTATATACCTGTAAAGCACAGTATAACAATATGATTGTATCTTAATCTTTCATTTAGGGAGATGGATAGAGGATCATGGTGTGGTCCATAACCTGATGTTCAATGTTACAACTGGGTTGAGACTTACCCATAAGGCAACGCTTAAAAAATCAGAATGGTGGGATAATGATGCTTTGCCCCTGTGGATAACAGCCCAGAATCAGGTGAACTTACTCCTCTGGCAAGCTTTTTATGAGCAGATTGTAAGGCCGAAAAAAAAAAAACAGTCAAAGGTTTAGAATTAAGATATTTGAATTGCTTTTGAAATAGGCTACGTCTCTCAAGATCACCAGGGCTGCATTTATTAAATCAAAAATACAGTAAAAATATTAGTATTGTCGAATATTTTTATTTATTTATTTAATAGAACTGTCTTCAATTTAATATATTTGAAAAGTAATTTATTCCTGTGATGGCAAAGCTGAATTACATTTAAAAATATATTCAAATAGAATACAGTTAAGTGTTTTAATTAATGTATATTAATAAGTTGTAATAATCACAATATTACTTTTTACTGCATTTTTTGTCAAATAAATGTAGCATTGGTGACCATCCCCCGGTTTCACAGACAAAGCTTAAGCTAGTCCCAGACTAAAGTGCATGTTTGAGATGTTTTAAATTAAAGCAACTTGCACAGACATATCTTAAAATATAGATAAGATGCACACCAGTAATGTTTTACTGGTACATTTATAAAAAGCCACTTAAATGCCCTAATTGAACTAAGGTCTAATCCTGGCTTAGTCTGAGCCCTTTTTTTTGTGAAACTGGGCCTTTCAAAACCATTATAAAAATAAAATAAAATAAAATTCCAAACTTTTGACCAGTAGTTTAAATATGTCCTGTAAAATCATCGATGAACGTGATTTCACCAAGTACCACATGTTCCTGGATCAACATCTTTGTTGATCCTGGATCAACTTTCCAATGAACCAATCAGATTTGTGGGACAAGTTTACAATTTATGTCAAGTTTAGGCTTAGAACCAGAGTGAGGTACTTAAACATCAGTGTTATTCACCTATCATTACCCTCTGATTTTCAGGGAAAAGTTATGGGTAGGGTTAGGTTTAGGGGTAGGGATTGGGTAAGGAATACATTTTGGGACAGGAGTGTTGATCCAGGATCAACAAAATATGTTGATCCAGGAACATGTCTTACTTGGCAAAATCACGGTGACCTAAAATCATCCATCATTGTAAATTAATTGACACATACTATACTGGTCTTCCCCAGTAACTTCTCCAATATATTTCAAAGGGTCTGAAAACAGCATCTTTTTTCTATCCTGGTGGAGGAGCAAAGTACAGTGGGCAAGCTGTGGATCGTTCCCTGGTGGAAGATCATGGTCAACCTGATGACAATGAGACAGATTGGCGGCAGAACATAGACACTGTGATGGGATGGTTTACCAAAGAGGACTTTGACTTTGTTACTCTCTACTATGGAGAACCAGACAATGTGGGTCATGCTGAAGGCCCCGAAACTCCAGAGAGAAGAAAGATCATTGAACAGATCGACCGCACTATTGGCTACCTCAGGGAGGCAATTCACAAGAACGGTTTGACTGATCATCTTAACGTCATCCTGTCCTCAGACCATGGCATGACCACTATTAAAAAGGCCACTGAGGTTAATGAGATAAAACTTAGCAATTACATGAATTTATTCAATCTAGCCCGCTTTGACCTGCTCGACTATGGTGGGTTTGGGATGATCACACCTAAAGAGGGCAAAGAAGAGGAAGTTTATAATGCCCTGAAGAATGCACATCCCAATCTGACGGTCTATAAGAAAGAAGAGATTCCAGAACACTTTCACATTGGCAAACATGAGAGAATTCAACCTATAGTCCTTCTGGCAGACCTGGGGTTCAATATCAACTCTGTAAGTGGCTTTGGAAGTAATTTTAAAAAATAATTTTACCCAATGGACCCTTTTCACATTTCCCGGGTTCTCAGAAGCAGAATTCGTCATAGTTGTGTAAACTTCTATAGCGGTGAATGGGAGATGACAGCAAATATAATTTTTGTATTTCCATTTGCTCCAGTTTCAAAAGAAAAAAAATCTGTTATACTGTAGAGTTTCCACGACTTTCCACGTCTGAGGGAAAAATATAGAGAGACTGCATGGATTGGCCATGAGAGAGAAAGATGTACAATTTGCCATCACTTCCTCAGCCGTTGTATTTGAAACTGGAAACACTGGAATTAAAAACTAGATTTAATTTCTGTAGTATATACACTTTTATTCAACTTAACTCAAAGGAACACTGCAGAACAACTTCATAAAATGACAAGAACAGACACAGGGTGTATAAATACCAAAGGCAAACAAAGGATACTGAATGAAAACCATGTTGAACATAATCAAACAATCAATGGGAAATATGGAAACAAACAGCAGCAGCATTCATTTGTTTGTTTTTTTGTCATTTACTGACAAGGTAATATAAGACAATATATAGCGTTAAATATTACATTGTTAAAAATGAACATTTGAAACACTTTTCTAGATTTGCGATGTTGATAACTGTGGAAACGTGTCATCACAGTCTGTGAAATGGGTCCATTGTTTGAAAGCTCACTTAGTACAATCTGACAGTATTTTAGGCAAACTTTAATTAACACATGCCATACAAGCTCCACATTATTCAGCTAGTATTTATACTTTATCAGTAACATATTGCTAAAAATAAATATATTCAGCACAAATTTTTTACGTTTAAATAAAATAAATTTCTTAATGCTCACCAAAGCAGCATTTATTTGTTTTAGGAAACACTTTAACATGCTGATTTGGTGCTCAAGAAAAATCTATTATTATCAATGTTGAAAAGGGTTATGCTGATGAATATTTTGTTGTTCTTTGATAAATAGAAAGTTCAAAAGAACAGCATTTATTTGAAATAGAAATCTTTTTTAATATTATAAATGTATACTGTCAATTTTGATCAATTTAATTCATCCTTGCTTAAAAAAAATTGATCAATTTCTTTCCAAAAAAAAAGAAAAAAAAAGAAAAAAAATCTGCCTCCATCCAAACAGTGGTGTAAATAGTAAATACTACTTGAAGCACCTTTAAGCTACTTAAGTTTTGAGGTTTTGAACATTCTACCTGAATTAATCACACTGTTTTCTATTCTAACAATCTGTTTTCTGTTTGTGCAGAGGATCAGTTTGCATATCAACAAAGGAGATCATGGATTCAGCAATGAGGAAATGGATATGAAAATGATCTTTCGAGCCTTTGGACCAGACTTTAGGAATAATTTCTTGGCTGAGCCTTTTGACAGTGTCAGCATCTATCCGTTGATGTGTAAGCTTTTGGGTGTAGTTCCAGAGGCAAACAATGGAAGTCTCAGTGACACCAAAGGCATGCTAGTGGATAACTTTGATGTTGGTAAGCATTTGATTCACATTTGATTTGACTCTCAGAAGAGGGTTTCGTTCAAAATGGCCTTTTCTGTCAGACTAACAAATTATTTGAACCATTTTGTTTTTACTACCTGTGTGGATTTTTAGAAATATTTAGTAACCAATTAATGGTATTCTTATTTGCAGGGGGTAGCAGTGGACAAATCCAAGTGTCTTTTACTCTTCAGATACTAATGGTAGTTATTTTAACCTTCATTTGAAGTGATTTACTAAACCACTTGGATATAGCAACCAGCAAACGCTGAATGCATTCGAACAGTGTAATCAACTAATTGACTATTAAAGAGTATTGTTTTAGTTTTCTTCTTTCAATACCAAATGTGATGATGATAATTGAACTTTTTCCTTTTATGTTTAGTATATCAAGACAAATAATACAAGTTTTTACTGAAAGTTTGTTTTTATTGTGCACACATTTATGAAAAATAGCAAATATCAAGCGTGCATGGTCACAATAGTCTGCCAAGTGTGAAAAATGAGATTTGAGTTTTATTTAAAAAAAAATCCCTAATCCCAATATTCCACTCCTCTTTAAGTGCATCGGAAACATAAATATACACATTCTTTTAAGTTTAGAGTACTGAAAAAAACACAACAGGATCAATATTGTACACAATATAATACAAAGAGATTCTTTATGCATTATATACATTTCATGCACAAGAAATATTTAATTGAAATTATAGAAGGTACAAGGAAGGGGGTTTTAGTTTGTGTTCTTGATTACATATTATGTATATTACATAAACACATTAAAAAAAAATACAATCTCACTGAATGCATACAAAATTTGTTCCGGTACTTTCTAGAAAAGTTTAACGCTAATATTCATTTGATTTCATATCAAGCTCATTCATCGTGAATAATGCCAAATTGCCACACATCTGCATTTTTAAAAAATATATACCAAAGGAAAGTTCTTATAAAATTTTGGTAAAAATAAAAAGACAAAGGCATATCATTCACTGTTATCGTTTCAAACATCCCAACTGCCCTTAACAAACCATTTTTGGTACCAACTGGTACTACAGAAGACTACTAAAGGAGTCATCTAGTTCCTCAATGCCAGTCCTCATCCTGCTCATCATCTGGCTCTGCTGAGCTGTCCTCAGCTCCACTACTCTCTTCTTTCTTTCCTTCTTGTTCCTCCTTCCTCTTTGCTGCCTCTAGCATCTCCTGCTTTGCCTTAGCCACTCGCTCTTCCTCTTCTCTTTGGCGCAGTGCTGCTGCCTTCTTCTCCTGCTCGGAGTGACTCTTCATGTGAGCACTCCTGCTCTTCACTTTATAGAACACCCTATATATACACACACAAGTACGTCAAAATAAGTACAAGGACTGCTTAAAATAAGAAACTGCTTTATATTTGTGGGTCTGTGTGTGGGTGTGTGAATATATATACACCCACATATACATAGATAAATGGTAAATGGGCTGCATTTCTATAGCGCTTTCAACAGACCCATGGCCACCAAAGTGCTTTACATATTGCCTCACATTCACCCATTCATTCACTCATACATACACACACACCAAAAACCATTGGCTAGCTGTGTGAATGTTATGAATATAGGGTAAAGCAGACAATGAGTAAAAAATAGTGTAAAAAGCATCTGCCCTTAAAGGGATAGTTCACCCAAAAATATAAATACTGTCATTATTAACTCATATCGTTCGTAAGACTTCCATTCATCTTCGAAACACAAATGAAGATATTTTAATGAAATCTGAGAGATTTCTGTCCCACCATAGACAGCCTATGCAACTATCATTTTAAAGCTTCAAAAAGGTTATGAAGAGATTGATAAACTAATCCATATGAGAAATTTTATGAAGAGACACGATCGCTTTATATGTTAAACAAATTGAATTTAGGCTTTAATTCACATACAAACGTTCATCAACTCACACATCTGTTATAATAAACGGAAGCTCAAGCATGTTTGCTTGATGTGCAAGAACCAATGAGGTTCACTCTCCTGTGTTACGCAGCATGTTTGAGCTTCCACAAGAACCAATGAGGTTAATTCTCCTGTGTTACGCAGCATGTTTGAGCTTCCACAAAAACCAATGAGGTTTGTTCTAATGCATCAAAGCAAGTGCGGTTGAGCTTCTGTTTATCTTCGCTGATAAAAGCATAAATTCAATCTGTTCATCATACAAAGCGATCTTGTCTCTTCAAAATATTTGGACTAAACCTCTCAATTCATATGTATTAGTTTTACAATCTCTTTATTACCTTTTTGAAGCGTCAAAGTGGTAGTTGCGTCGCTGTCAATGGAGGGACAGAAATCTCTCAGATTTCATTTAAATATCTTCATTTGTATTTCAAAGATGAACGAAAATCTTATGGTTTGGAACGACATGAGGGTGAGTAACAATCTAAATCTTTAAGGATACTTTTAAATATAAGTGAAATAATTTCCCTCTGCTTTAGAGAATAAAATTGCGGAATTATTATATGTGGCCTCAGACCAATGACATATTATTAATACAATTATTATAATCATAATATCTCTGCTTAAGAGTACTCTACTAACCTTGCAGGGCATATACATATATATATATATATATATATATAATTAGTTAATAAATAATACTGATATTGAAATATTTGTATATTAAGTCTAGATGTAATATTACTGGAATATTACATTTAATATTAAATATTAAAATATAATTTTGCAATATTTTGATAAATGTATTGTGATAATAATATGAATACTGAAATATTGAAAGTAATATTTCAGTGTCTGAATATCAAATCCCAAGAGAAACTGTTCTGAAGACCCGAGATAAAGAGTTCAGTGCAGAATTCTCCCTCTTATTCTACTTAGATAAGATGTACAGTACAAGAGTAAGATTAGCAGTTTATTTTACAGTCCTGTTCCCCATGTTCATACTATGTACTTATTATAGTAATTGGAATATCTTGGTTGTTACTAAGTACTAAGTACACTGTAAGTACACTTAAGTGCACATACTGTAAAATAAAGTGCAACCAGAGTAAGAGTAAAAATACAGTACAGTGTAAACCCTCATATAGTTGCAACTGGTTTCAGAAAGCTCTGGAAGAAAACTGTGTTTTGAGGTAAATGCAACTAAGACAAACTTGCTTAATTCAGTTGCTTAATTTTAGTGAAAATTCATGGACCAGCATATACAAACTGACTAACCTACTGCACTTCTTGCAAGGGAAAATGCCCTCCGGCTCTCCTTGACTTTTGTTGACGGTTGAGGCCTTGTTTTTCTTCCCGGTATTGTCAGAGCGAGGCTTCGGAGGTGCAGGCGAAGGGGTTTTGAAGGAGGGTTGAGTTGCTGGCATCAGGCCAGAAGACTCTTCAGCAGAGCCATTCTTTTGGTCCTCATGAGCCACGTCTGCCCTCTTCTGGATGAGCCAGTAAAGCCAACCATACAAATAGAATGAGCTATTCATTTGGCTATAACAAGACATTTAATATTCCAACCCAGAGAAACATGGCAAAGCCTTTATGGTGTATTTACTACATTTAAGAGGGGTATGCTTTCACTCCAAATACTCACATTCTCATTGTCCCGAAGTGTCTTGGTCACATCTTGTAGACGCTCATCCACATTATCTCGAGTTCCCTCCAGTTGTTTACTATCATTTTCTTCCTCTTTCATATTCATCTATGTTGGAGATGAAAGAACAGACTGATATAAAATATGATGATATAAAATGTGATGATATAAAAATGAAAAGTCTCACAGAGGCAAATATTACCAGCACACATGCATCAAATTGTACAGATTTATTGTAGCACAGATTTACTAAGTGTACAAATTTTGTTTATATTTAAATTATGAATGATTTTCAGTCTGGTCTCACACTTTTGGATCCCACTGTACATATGCTAAAGACAAATGAAGTCAAAGACAATGACAATGTCTAACAGCAGTAACAGCCTTTACCACAGGGAGGCTTTCCTCTGGGTCTGAAGGTCCATATGTAAAAGTCCCATTACGACCAACCTTTGCTTGTTTCTTATAAGTGTAGTAGAACTCCACACACTGTGCCACTGTTTTAGTCCTCACCTGTCAAACAGACAGATTAACAAAAACACAATGTCACCTTAAAAAGGTATTTTTTTAACATATTTATTTACTTTATATGAATCAATATATGACCAATAATAATACAGTAACCAAAAAAGACAGCATACCAGTTTTTGCACTAAGAAGAAATCTTTCCTGTAAGCAGAAATTCCCTTGTTGAAGAATCGTTTTTCATCCATAGTCCAGCAATCTGATCCTGTCAATATTTAAGGAACATTACTCTCTTGCTATCCACCATAAAACATTACAGATAATCTGCTGGATTGCAATTGCAATAATTTAACTATCCATTTACAGTGATAGCATGTTAGTGCTGTCAAAAATAACATTAATTTCTGCGATTAATATTTTCTGTTTAACGTGTTAAACAGTTAATATAGCATTCCTTCCTGGCATGCTTTGGCTAGCGTTACAGTATATGGTGTAAGAGCAAAAATGTGTAAATATTGCAATACTGACATTGTATCACAAGGACTGATCCTCATTTAAAAATACTGATGCCAAAAGTTTTAACTTCTAAATTTTCTTATTGTGAAAATGAATGTGCAAAATAAACTTGAATGTGCAAAAAAAACCTGACAGCTCTTCTTCAAACAGAGATAGCTGGTATTGTCAGAGACATAAACATTATATTAACACACTATATTAAAGGCACAGCTAAATGTGACATTTATTATGATAGGTTTATGTGAAGATTAGGCCTGTCACGATTATTAAATTACCATCTGATCGCTTTTATTTGATGTAACCACCGATATTTCAGACAACTACACTATTTTAGAAGTCACAATGTGAAGACATAGACCAAAAGACACTTTTTTTTCAAAAACAGCATTGCTTCCACCTTGTTGCTGAGAAATATAATGCAGCTTAAAGAGACTATTTAATCGTCATAATCACAATTATTTCTTAGACAAACCAAAACAGCCCTAATAAAGTTTGTTTTAAGTTCATTTAAATTAAAGGTAGTTGCAATATTTTAAGACAATTAAATGTTAAAAATGATGGCTTCAATTATACTGTAATGTTGAAAAGCTATTAATTATTTCTTCCAGAGAAATTGAGAAAAAAATCAAATTAATAGAGACACCATTAGCAATATTTGGTATCACTGATGCTGGCCTTCATTAATAGTACTTAATAAATATGTCATTAAACAAAGATTTAAAATGTCTTTAAATATCTTAATTTTGTTTCTGCATTAATTTTGAGATTCAGTGTGAAAATATGCATTGCAATATAAGATTTTAAAGTTAGGTGCAATTCATTTCAGAAAAATGTGTGATTAATTAGTTAATTTTTTTTTTTTTTAGCCCACTACTATATCAGGGTACCCCCAGGATCCTCCAACTTAAATTCAAGGCTTTTTAAGACCTTTTTAATACCATTTCAAATGAAATTCAATGCCAAATTCGTACCCATTCCGACAGAAGTATGAGGGGAAAATGTCAAATCCGTATACATTTTAAACCCTAGAAAATAATTATGTACAAGGAGGTTACTTGAATTAAATATATATTGAATTATATATCAGTCATATTTAATACATACGCAACAGCATTGTAGCGCGCACGTGTGTTTAGGCCAGTGTTAATTTTGGCAGCCATTTTTGATTTAGTCTTATTCTTCAGACGAAAATGCTTATTGGTCTTAATCACATTTGAGTCATCCTGTTTTTTATAGTTGTAGTTGACGAAAAGTCTTTGCATTTTTTGTCAACTTTTAGTCAAACTGCAGTTACTTTACTTTTGGTAAAAACTAAATAAGACCTTTGTAACGAAATCCAAGACTTTGTATACTAAATTCAAGGCTTTTAAGGCCTTAATTTGAGATGATCAAATTCAAGACTCTTTCAAGGCTTTTAAGACCCGCGGGTACCCTGTATATGTTTTTGTATATGATTTTCTACCTGCATAGTGGTAGTTTGCCAGATGGTGGTTCCTAGAGAAGATGGGATTCTTCATCATCATCGTTTCCAAAGCTTGCTACAGAGTCAAAACAAATTTTTTTGTTTTTCCAGAAAACATATTTATGCACTCCAATAAGAATTTGGACACTTTTAGACATACAACCGTTCAAATGTTTGGGGTCAGCAAAATCTTTTTTTAATAGAAATCAATACTTTTCTTCAGCAAATATGCATTAAATTTCACATTTTCTGCTAAACTATTAAACAGCACAACTATTTTCAAATAAGAATGAAGAGAAACAACTGTGCATTGAGGACTGTGCTCACCATGACATCGCCTTTGCACTCATGCAGGCAGTGCATTGCTAGCTCTGGGTTGGTTCCTCCTCCACACATGACACTGGAGCAGACCAGGTTCATAAGGTCATCAACTGGAAAATAATAAGGATTGGAATAGAAATATGTGAGTATGTCTGTGTCATATGCATTTGGAGAACATTAGCCATATCAATGCAGTCTAAAGACAAGTTACATCTTATATCCTGGGAGGCCATAGAATCAGCTTCTGAATTAGGGAGCCAGACCAAAGTTGCTTTATGCTGGTCCTTTAGGGCCAAGGTCTGATCCAATAGTTCTGGAATCTCTGCCTGATACTGAGAGCCGATGTTTATGCGCCTAAACATGCAAGAGAGGGAAATATATTAGATTAGTGGACAGTGATTGTGATGAATAGCTTTTTTTAATAAATACTCACGGTTCTAGGCTGACAGGCGTTGCTTCTCCAATCAGTGGGAGTGCAGGAGGGCTGATATCAGAACTGCCTGAAATGCAGAAAATAAAGTCAGCAAAAGAGAGAGATTAATCATGTCAATATAATGAACTACACAGTTCATCTACACTTTTAATAGGATTTATAGGTAAGAATAAACAAACAGTGAAAAAGGGTCAGATAGCGTTGTTTACAGTTATACTACAAGGCTATTGAATGCTTGAATATGATTGGTTGACGAACGTTCTAGTGCGTATTTTCAATGAAACACACCGGCCAGTTATTTCAAAGGTCCTTACAGCCAACAACAGCAAAATAACCAAAACTCACAGCAATATGTGACCAAGCAAATTAATATAGTAGGCTATTGGATAAAAAAAGACAATGAAGATTTTGGTTCCAAAACACGACAAACACCTTTTTTTTTTTAATAACTGAGAACCTGCAAAATTCAATATTATATCTGGTCGGTATTGAAAAGTCACTTTTTAATTTTACGTAAAATGCGACATCCGCCATGTTATTCTGTCATTTTTTTCTCCCTTTCTTTCCAAACCGCGACAAGCGCCATTCTCACCTCTCTGCAGTATATGCGATACATCCGCTCAACCAATCACAGCGCACCATTATAAGTAGGCATTGATGAAACTGTGGTGGCTTCTGCAGTGGTTAAGAAACTTAAGGCATCGAAATAATTTACGTGAGGAGATTATGAAGATGAGGCACTCGGGAGGAGGAATAATGCCGGCTGTTGCTTGTTCTCCCACAACATCATCAAACTTCTGTCACGCTGACACATTGACCCCAGGGGATCTTTTGAAAAACTTTCAATTGTTTTATTCATAGTCTCAATGTAAACCAAGCATGACCAAGCCATTTTACAGCTGATCGCCGTCAAAAAAGTTCATAATCCGCACTCTCAGATTTGTAAACCGGGCCTTCAGTTTTTGCAATCTACCCCCAAATTCATAAACCGCGCCCACGCTTTCGCAATCTGTTCCCACGGATCTGTGGCCCCCTTAACAACCATGCCACCTGTTTAGGTGCTGGTGCACTGCATTGTGTTTAAACTTAATTTTTTTAAATTGATAATTTCTTGAATTTTCTAAAAAACGACATTTACTTAATATCTTTAAAGTCATTTTTGGGGAGGAAAAAGCTCAGTATAATAGAATAAGTGAATAAAGACTTCACATATAAAAAAGCATTATAACATACATTTCCAAAATTGTAAAATATTATGTTATATAAAAATAGAACATTCATCATTTCTTTTATGATTAAGTGAACTCATTATAAAAGCAAATAATAATAATAATAATAATAATTATCATAATTATTATTACATTTAGGCTACATATTTAGAAGACGCTTTTATCCAAAAAAAGGAACAAAGCAATTCGTTAAATGTCAGTAATACAGGTTAGGCAATAATAATACAGGGCTAAGATTATCACAAAAACACAAGATTTTGACACATTTGTGCGGAGTGTGGAGCGCGCTTACTTCATGGCACGGAGGCGCGGGCGTGAACACTTGCATTTTCCTTTAGTGGAAGCAACTTAAAATACTCTATCATTTCTGGTCATACAGAAATAATAAAACATAATTCGCAACTCATTTTATTTGTGTAAACTCATAAGAGTTTAACGCTCAAAAGCGTTGTGCTTTTGTAAAATAAAAGAAAACAATCAGGCGCGCTTTCATGATCTCCGTGAACTGGAGTGCGTCTCAAAAATGTGTCTCTGTCTCATATATGACCTTGTTATTTGTATACACTGTGACTACCCAAATCATAACATATAAATAGGAAAATGTTGGCATTATTTTGTCACTTATTGGGAGCAATATGCTAGCTGGAGCTATTTACTTCCAGTCTTTGTGCTAAGCTAGGCTAGCGGTGGGTGTGTCAGAAAGAGTTACAACACGCACAGAGATGAAAAGGGTATGTATGGACTTATCTAACTCTGGGGATACGATGAATAAGCTAAAGTCCCAAAAAGTCAGTGTGTTCCTTTAATGTGAACTAACAACTAATACAGTAACACTACAATTTTTTTTAAAAATAACGTGTGTTAACATTATCAGTTCATGATACCCAATGCATATTCTAATATTCATATTCTAACTAATGAACAAAACAATTACAGCTTTTATCCATTTAGGTTAAGTTTTATTTTTACATATTCTAATAGATCTTTAACATTTCGTTAATTAACATTAGTTAATGAATTATGAACTAACAATGTAAATTAACATTAATTAAGAAGATTAATGAATGCATTAAGAATTAGTAAATGTTAATGCTTAGAACACTTTTGTAATTTTTTAAAAATAAAAAAATAAAATGCAAGGTGGAACGTACTTGTGCGCAGCAAGCTTCGTGTGTTGCTTCGGGGTGTGGATAGGGGTGGCAGGACCTGGCTGCCTGCTGACATAGAAGAGAGGAACAGAACAGAGTACAGCCCAGAGCCCTCACGCACAGGTGAAAGAATGGGCGGAGGCGTGTATGGCGGGATGATGCTGGCATGGTCTGGTAGGCGCACTGGGGAGCGCAGATTGCTCTGGTAGGGGGTGATGCTGGAGTAGACAGAAGGGGCGATGAAAGTGCTCGGCTGAGGTATAACCAGAGGCTCAGGTCGTGGGCGGCGCCTGGATTTGTCCTCTTGCCTTGTACCCTGATTGAAACGGAAATAGTAGAAACAGATGAAAATTCTGTCATTATTTACTCACCCTCAAGTTGTTTCAGACCTGTATGTTTTTCTTTCTTCTGCTGAACACAGAAGAAGATAATTTTAAGAATGTGGGTAACCAAACAGTTGACCGTAGCCATTGACTTCCACAGTATCTTTTTCCATACTATGAAAGTCAAGACAACAGTCAACTGTTTGATCCTTCAGAATATCTTATTCTGTGTTCAGCAGAAAAAAGAAAAACACAGGTGATGACAGAAGTTTCATTTTTGGGTGAACAACTGTCTATTTAACAAATATTTTAAAAGATCAAGTACACTTTTAGTATGCAAAAGCATGTAAAGAATTTGAGAACCATTTGAGATGTTATAAGAGTTTGAGCTCGTTGCCACTATCACTTTTGGCTTGCTTAGTCAGGGACACTTAATATTCAGCAATATTATTGATTTGACTTCACTGACTCTTTTGGATGAGAACTGGACTGGGCTGGTTGATGGCATCACTGTTTTCTGTTGCTTTATGGCTGAATTGAACTCATTTTATAATTGATGAACTTTACACAGTTACTGAACCAAACTGAATCAACACTGAACTGACTTAAGATGAATAGTGACTATTGTCTTTTTTAGTGAGTCTTTCCAGCATAGCTGAATTCTGTTTGCATCCTTGATCATTATTTTCCTGTTTATCACTGAACAGATACTTTGAAATAATCTGTACTGTATAAAGCGCTATATAAATAAAGCCGACTTGACTTGACTGTACCTGGATGAAGCTCTCGGATGCAGAGTTCTTTAATGAGTGCCGGCGTGCTACAATAACAGAGGGTTTGCGATCAGGCTGGTTCTGTTGATGTGAAATCTCTGAGGGATTCTGAACATTATCCGTCTGTGCCCAGCTGCCCTGCACTTCCATTTTGATTTGACCTCTTCGAACTGGGACCGAGACTGGGATGACTAGAGGGGCCATACCAGCTGGTCGGCCAGGGGTAATGTCCTCACACTATTAAGAGAATATTAAAAAGACAGAAGTAAATATAAATGGAGAAAAAAAATCAAGGGATAAAGAGGCACAAATAAAGTTAATTATGTGTAAGCATCTTGCGCCGTTTAAGTGAGTCACAGAACTAGATGGTTTATGCGATCTTAAAAACACAGTCCTTGTTTTTCATTTAAAAAAAAATTAAATAACCATCTCACATAAAAAAGAGATGTCTATTTCCTGTTAAATAGAAGTATCTGAAGACAGTCCATTATATTTAAAAGAATAAATTCATACCATAAGCTTCTTGTTTTGTGAAGTTTGGATTGGATAAATGTTAGCAAATAGTGGTTGGTGAATCGGCCACTCCCAAATTCAACAAAGGATTTTGAGAGAGTGTGGAATGTGAAGGTGTGCAGACATGCAGCTGCTCACCAGACTGCTTCACAATGCTCACTAACTCCATACACTTCACTGCACATTATACTGTGTGTATGTCACTGGGGAAGCTCGGTAGCAAACACCACTATGAGCCAAATTTGTACTGTAATATTTACTTTATAGCTTGATTAGTAATAAAGCGTAAAAAGTGAATCAGAAACATATCACGGTTTTCAAAAACATTTAGCATAGAATAAATCCTCAGGGATCATGTGACACTGAAGACTGGATAAATTATGCTGAAAATTCAGCTTTGCCTTTAGAGGAATAAATTACATTTTAAAATCATATAATTATTTGAAATTGTAATCAAATTTCACAAATAAATTATTATATTTTCAACAATAAATGCAGCCAGTTGAGCATAGGAAACTTCTTTTAAAAATATTAAAAATATTACTAACACCAAACTTTTGAATGGTTTAATTGGCCAATAGATTTCCTAAGAAAGTTTAAACATTGTGGTGTTATTAAAAATTACTGTTTATTTGAGAATCCTGCAACTGTAACGGTGGCACAACCAATGGAATGGATTTTTGGGGGGGGGGGGGGGGGGGGGGGTGCAAGACTATCTGTTTGTTGGACCAATGGAAGGAAGGGAGTGTGCTCAAGAAACCTTTTTGAAAACAATTAATATATTAGCAATTTCGTTTGGTGACGCTAGTGGCACTCACAAAATGTATTTAAGGACATATCCAATCCAGTATGTTCCATTTAATATTAGAACATATTTCTACTATTCCACTATTGTAAAGTTAGGCTTCAAATGGATTTCCGAACGAAATGGGCTCACCTTGGCTGGCAGAAATTCCATCTCTGAAGCCTTTTGAGCAAGAGTCTCAAGGTTGATCTCCTTAGAGGCCCTTCGTCGTCTCTGAGTGCTTTGAATGACCCCTACTGTGGGTCCTTGGACTCCACCAACTCCTCCATTCTGAGAAGAAACCTTGTCCTTGGAGGGCTGATCGCCTTGAGGAGAGACGCCATCTTTAGAGAGTCGGCGAGAGCGGCGAGGGAGGACCTGTCGTTTGGTTTGGGTTTCTTGGAGGTCTGGAGTGGGCTCTGCAGGGCCAGATTCCTGGTAATTTGATTCCTGAGGAACAAGATGTTGTGGTTGAGGAACAGTGATCTGGGCCTGACTCGATTCGATTTTCACCTGAGCGCTGGGAAGATCCTGTGACTCAATCTCTTTTTTGGGTCGCTGCTTTTCTATAGACTCTTGGTGTTGAAAACCTTGTCCATGCTGCTGAAGTTGCTGCTGCTGCATATGTTCCAGCTGTTCCTGCCTTTTCTTCTGCTGGTGGTACTGCTGTTGCATTTGATGCAGCCGTTGCTGCTGCTGAATTTGATTCTGTTGCTGCTGCTGCAACTGACGCATTTGCTGCAACTGTTGCATCTGGTGTTGACGATGCAGCTGCTGCTGTTGCAACTGCAAGAGTTGCTGTTGTGATTTCGGCTTCTCGTTGTAATTCATATTTAAAGATGCATTGTTGCCTTGGAAGACTTGTTGGAAACCAGTTGCCTGCGGCTGCTTGGTAGGTCCAAATGCCAACTGGAAGGGTTGCAGAGTGGAATCAGTCATATCGTGATGCATGCCCTGAGGCTGAAATTGGAGGTCTGCAGGTATGTGACCTTGTTGGAGAGCCTGGAACTGAGCATGATGCATGGCTGCCATCGTGTGATGGTCCCAATCCGCCCCAGGAACGTGAGATGTGTCTGTGTAGGGCTGCGAGGAACCTGGCGAAAGCTTCTCCAACTTCATAGCCTCCATTTCATGACTTTTGTGAAAGGCCCTTGGGTCATCTATAGCACTAAGAGAAGGGCCAAAGTTCTGTGACCACTTATTAATGTTCGGGAGGCCCTGAAACCAAGTCGAGGTCTGCAGTGGTTCCTGATGCACCCACTTCACTGGTCCCGACTGCTGAAAATGCCCTCGGACCGGATATCCTTTATCAGATTTGAAAACGCCCTGGACATCAGGGCTAGATTCCACCAAACCCTCTGGACTGCTGTGAGTTTGCTCCAAGGAAGGGGCTCCCACGTTGTAGAAGAGGTCTCCTGAATGCTGCATTGTTTCACCAATGGCTTCAACATTCTGCTTGCTAATACTGTTTATGGTTCCTCTCTGGTGTGGAGAAAGACTCATGGCAGTTGTGTAAAACTAGAAGACAAGCAAAAACCCAGGGCATTCAGTACTTCAGTTTTAAATAAGCCTGATTAGGTTTGAACAAGGCCGAAGTGAAATAATAATAATAATGTTTTACAGAGCAGAGTGCATGCAGGATTATGTGGGGTCTACAAGCCTCACCTTCCCACTTGCTTCTAAACTGCAGTATAAAGGTGGTGTAAATATTTAAAAACTCAGTCATTCCTCAGTCAAGGGAAACGTTCTAAAAAGGAGAGAAAGACAAAAGGTTAGGTTTTGAAATCAGTCACAATAGGAGAATAATGTCATCTGCATTCTACTTAAAATAAAAGGACAAAAAAGCCAAATAGTTCAATGCCATGACACTCATTTAATTTTGTCCAGATCTATTACATTATTCAAAAAATACATTAAAATGCTATGCATACAAACAATAACTTGCACACACCTCTTCTATGATTTAAGTGAGTGTGAGCAAACGCAACACTTTTTTGGGAGAGAACACTAAGTTTCCCAGGGAAACGCAAACCTTTTGCAAACAAATGCAAAATCATTGAAATGTTTCCTCCCATCTCAGATTTTTCCCATTATCTGTCACCTTAGGGACTCACTAATAATAAGCATGTTTTTAGTTTTAAATTAAAATTAATTTTGATATTTTTTAAGGGGCCTTTTTTTAAATGTAAGGGTGGTACGAATCCGTATATCATAATGATTTTTTTTATCTTATTATATTACAAAAAAAGTTGACCCAAATGTCAGTGTTGGCCCCCGAATAAACAAATCATATCTCTACAGAAACAGTAAATAGAATGATTTGTCAAGCAAACTTCAGATCACCAATTACCTAACCAACCAAAACATACTCACGATTGACAGGATACCAAATTTGCAAATATTTCCTTATGCATACCATTAATTAATGGCTATTTGGCTAGACTTGTGCGTAGTGAAGGAACATAGAGGTCTAAAACCAGGAAACATGACAAACACAAATGCAGAAGGCAACAGCAGACAGGCACGGGAGGGGCATTAAAAGTGCAATGCAAGACAACAAGAATTACAGGAAGTGAAGAGGGAAAGGGGGGGAGAGAGAGAGAGAGAGAAAGAAAGAGAGAGAGAGAGAGAGAGAGAGAGAGAGAGAGAGAGAGAGAGAGAGAGAGAGAGAGAGAGAGAGAGAACCAGCAGAACTACTTTTCAACCCAATTAATGACCCCTCCCAACCCAGAAACCACCATGAAAACATTTGTTGTAACAAAATATATGGATAAGTAATGCTGCACGGCAAAGCAAACTGTCCTACAAACTTCCCTGTAAGACTGCAAAGTTTCAGTATGTGCATTTTGCTCCTTGGTGTTTCCTTACTTATTGAACGAAATGTCGTGTATGAAAGCAGATTAGAACTGTAGCGTACTTACACTGTTGCAACATGGTATATTGACGTCCTTCTTCCTTCCTTACTTTTCAAGTTCGGATGACAGCGCCTTACAAAAACAGTTAAATCCCTGGGCAAAGTCAACAGCGTGCGTGCATGGCCATAAACACATACTACAGTGCAGTCTGTCGTAAACGCCTAGACGTAAGTGCGCACATTTGATGATACGCTAAAATACCATGTCATAATGCATCGAGAGGCCGTTCTAACTAGTAGGCTGCCAAAACTAACAACTTTTTGTATCCGATCACGTTTGAACACCTCGGTAGTCACCAAACCTGTTTTCCTGTTTACATACTGCCGTTTAAGCGCAATTTTACCAATAGCCTACTGTTAGCAGGATGCGTAGAGTTCGAGGTCCTCTTACAATAATCAATCCATCAAAGTTATTTATCAACAAAACAGTTAGCACCCACGCATACATTTAGCGAGTTTCAGATTGAAGGCGAGGCGACACAAGGCGCAAAAGCGCACACTGTGATTGGACGGAAGGAACGTCTCGCACACTGCTGGAATGGAACGTGTAATATTTTATTACTGAGACAACATTTATATTTCCATATCTATTTAACTGACTTCGAGATATACTACAGGTTGTGTTGAAAGTGTCGGCATTTATGTTAAAAAGAAAAGAGAAGGAAAAGAAAAATCTCAGTGCTGTATATAATTTTAAACAGCCTGTAATTGTAACTTTGTCATATGCTCCTTACCACAAAAATGTAAGGATGTAAAAAACCCAAAGCAACGAGAAGGCAAGTTCTAAATATATTTTTTTAAATTTTAATTCTAGTTCTATGTATAACTAGTCAATTTTAATTAAATATAGTCACTATTGGAATAAGTAGGCTACTAATAAGAACAATCTAATAATAAGCAGGTACAGTCATAATTGAACAGTAACTAAAAAATACTTTTGCAAAAATTACTAGAGCATAAAAAGTACTAATAGCACAAAAATAGCTTGTTGCCATATTTATGTTGAATAAAACTTTAATCAATCAACAGGTGTTTTTGAAAATTCTTTAAATGAATGAATAATTTTGGTTCACGTCCATGCACTGACTTTTCTTTCACTGAAGTCTCCAATCAAGCGTGTGACTGCGGACTGAGATGGTGAACTAGATATAATTTGTTGGACCTCCTGGACGAATACAACTTTCGTCACTGTCTAGAGTCAGACTGACTCCGAGCGACACTGAATGAGAGTAACGAAAATCTGCTAACCGCCTGAACCAGACATCATAACAAAATAATAAAACTTTTTAACGAATCGGAGTGGAAGATTCAACTACTTTTACTCTTACAACAAACACTTGTCGCCACCTACTGGCGTATGTAAACGAATCTGAACTGACGAATCTGAAATAATATTTTTTTATCAACGGTTTCGAATCGAGTCAGTGAAGTGATTCAAAATCCCACAAAACAACAAAAACATTTGAGAAACAAAGAAACTTTTTTACAATAATTCATCAAATAATATCGTCTTTTGTTAAAGTTTTTCTAGTTCAAAAGCTACTAATCTAATAGGCTACTGTTGAGTAAAATATTAATTTGTTAATTATTATTAAAAAATATTATTATTTTGCCAACAGGTCAGGGAACAGTAGTTTGTAAGGTGTGTTCGACATCGGCTGTGGCTGGATGTAAGCGATCGGCGAGAGTAGCCAGTGCAGGCGGGGAGGAGCTGCAAACGGAGACGTGAAGTCGGACACTTTCTGGTTCCCGTAGTGACTGCTCACGTGGTGTTTGCATACTCTACCACAGCTGAAGTGAAATAAATGCAATATTTGCCAAATAATACACAGATGTTTAAGAGACATTTTCATTCAATAATTAATGTAGCTACTGCTGTGCTTCATACAGCGTCTGTTTGAACAAGAATAAAGATCAAGTCTACATTTTTTAATCAGTTTTAATTTGATAAACATAACACAATATAACATTGCAGCTACATGAAAGGAGTGTTTACTGTTGTAAAAAACTGATTTGTGAGATTTAAACAGGTTTTAAAAGGAACTAAAGGCGTTCGAATTAACACGAAACACACGTGATCGTTGTCATGCGCTGAATCCGGCAAATCGTGTAACAGCTGTGTCGGAATCAGAGCTCGTGCAGCCCAGAGCAGCCGCTCTTCAGTATGACTGCGCTCATAGACATCATATAGTCATCATCAATCTCTATATTATATATATGGCTGCGCTGGCTGAGTTCTCCGACTTTGATGGCATACGTCACAGTCACGTGACGTCGGCGCTGTATCAAGTCGGACAAAATTTCTAACCGGCATGCACTGCTTCAAGCCAGCCGCCGATCGGTCTGCGCAGAGCTGCATGAAGTCGAACAAGCCTATTGGCTCACACACTGTTTGTCATTATTCTTCACAAATGACTGTTGCTCCTTATATTTTGTCATATTAAAACAGAAGATCTGTGCACTCCTTTTTTTTTTTTTACTGTAAAACACACCTTTTTAAATTGGGGGAAAGGTTACATTGCATAAACATAAAATAAAAATAAATAAATAAAACTACAAAAATGTCAATTAAAAATATGGAAATGTTAACAAATAGAAACACATTTACAGCTTTCTTATTTTAACATAATTGTTTTTAGGTATGAACTTCTGACTTTAAAAACATAGACTTATATTCATGAATACTAAATTTAGCTAATTTAGCTATAATAGCAGGACTGGAGAGAATATCACTTTGAAACGAACGTAACGATTATCATATTCGTAATGTGGCAAGATCTGCGCACTCTGAGAATTCTAACGTTACGTCAATAAAGCGTCAGCTGGTGTGTCACATGATCGCCATCATGTGATTTGCATGTTGCATAGAGGGGAACGACCTTTTCGGATAGCTATTCATCATTCGCAAGAGAGACAAATCTCAAGACAGTGTGTCTTGAGTGTCTGATGTTCGCGGTCACTCACTCAGTCCCACACTCACCATGGCTTGGACAAAATATCAGCTCTTTCTCGCCGGTCTGATGCTCACCACAGGCTCTCTTAACACACTATCCGCAAAGTAAGTAGCACGCACGCGCTAGATGGTGATTGTTTACGTGTTTTTTCTGCTTACTTTTATTAGTTGCCCCAGGTTTTTTCCTCTATTAATAGAGCAGTCAAGGACGTGTTCTCGTTGTCTTAAAACAAAACTGTACATCGTGTCCTCATTGATTGTGAATACATGTAATTGTAGTGTCTAAATTAATTTTAAATGAATGTTAACACAAACAAGATTAAGGAAAGATGGACCCTTTAGATTGAATTTTTTAGTAACATTATATGAATTTAACAATCGCCTATAAAATTGAAAATTGCACCTTTTAGAACAAGATTGATCATAATTTACATGAATCGCGTGCAGTTGTAATGATCCGCTGTTTCGTGACATGTTGATGCTGCAAAATCAGCAATTCTGGCACGAAAACACTTGTGACTATTAGTCAATAGTGCAACCGCAGCATTAAATAACTTATAGTCTGATTTAAGTTGTCCATCTCGTCAAGAACGAAGCTGTCTGCCACAAATACTGTAAAGTAACTTGATACAGCTTTGTGTCTAAAACAGATGCTTGATGTTTCTAGGCAGACGATATTTGATACCACAGTTTCACTCCATTTCTGCTTAAAAACTGACACTGATGGTGTTGATGCATCTGGGTTTTACAGTTCTAAAATAGTCTTGCTAAATCAGTTTAACCAAATTGTTAAATCTAGTCTTTTCTTTGTCGTGAGGTCATGAATTGTCATTTCATGGTTGTAAAAGTGACATTAGTGTACCATGTGCATAGTTACTTATTAAACTTACAGTGACTGGCAGGTGAAAGATGTGGTATGGAAATGATCATTATTACTAATCATCATAATTATAACATTATACCAAATTAGGTGAAAGAGTCTTCTAGCATTTATATTTTTAAAAGACAGGTAAGACATATTTTAAGTTGCTTATTGGTATATTGATAGTGTGAAATTGTGAAAGTTTGATTTATGTCTTTATTTTACCTTGTGAGCCCTTTATAGTTGCTTTTGAGTTTAATTTGATATTGTGTGAAATTGTATTGCCGATATTTGTTTTTATGCTTTTGAAGCACTTTGAGCTGCATTTTATGTAGGCCTATGAAAAATGCTATACAGATAAATGTTTATTATTATTATTATTATTATTATTAATAATATTAATAAATATAACAGGTTTCCTAAACAAGTTGCATTTCCACCATTGTTTGACAAACAGATTCAAAATCCTAGCCATCGTTGAGCTAATGTTTGCCATGAGTGCCTTGTTTATAGTTATACTACATATTTAGTTAAGGAATTTTAATATAGAGAAATTACACTCATCATCACCTTTAATGAGATGAATCTGTTAATCTTCTAGATGGGCTGATATGTTCTCTGCACCTGGATGTTATGGAACCCAAGATCATACCTTCTCCCACCCTTTTGTACAGGTAATGAAATTCACAATGATACACGACACGCTATTCGCATCAAACTTCCCCTTAGAGCACACTTTTTCAGTAGCTCAGCAGAGAACTGAAGTATTATCTTATGTTTTAACAAAGTGAGAACTGCTTTCCTTCTCTTCATAGAACGTTTTCCCTTCTCTGTCTCTTTTCCTGCATGCCCCCTAATAATACATGACTCCTTCCTTCATCGTCCCTCTCCTCCTCTCACCCTTCCAGGCTGTGGGAATGTTTTTGGGAGAGTTGTCCTGCCTGGTGGTGTTCCACATTCTCCTTTGTTATGATCGGAGCAAACCCGAGCCCACCATGGAACCAGGCCAGAGTTTCAACCCCCTGCTTTTCCTCCCCCCTGCCCTTTGTGACATGTTGGGAACGTCCATCATGTATATTGGTGAGTGTCAATAGTCTTTTTACTTCAATTTGAGTTGAACAGTGTGCAGACATCTACTTTAAAACTATATAAGTACGGTTTTTTTTATATATATTATCTAAAAACATCCATTCAGTTTTAAAAAGATTTCCTTCCTCTTTCTTCATGTCTCTAGCACTGAACATGACCAGCGCCTCCAGTTTCCAGATGCTGCGAGGAGCTGTGATCATCTTCACCGGACTGCTGTCTGTAGCGTTCTTAGGACGGCGTCTGCAGCCCAGCCAGTGGATTGGGATCCTAGTCACCATCCTTGGTCTGGTGGTGGTTGGACTTTCTGACTTTCTAAACGGCCATGGGAATGACTCCCATAAGCTCAGTGAGGTTATCACAGGTAATTCTATTGCTGTCAAATGCTTTTAATCATACAGAATGATGTACTTTGTCTTTGTCTACAAGTCGGAAAATCCTCTCATGAGCTGTTTATCAGGATATTTTCCTTTTACCTGTATGTATCTTGCATCTGTAGATGATTGGATTGTATCACTGATTATCCATTGGTTTTGTTTTATAGGGGACCTTTTGATCATCATGGCACAGATTATTGTTTCAGTCCAGATGGTCTTGGAGGAGAAGTTTGTTTACAAGCACAATGTGCATCCACTGAAGGCTGTTGGGACTGAAGGTAAAGATTTTAGTCATTTTTAAACAATTACCATATACAGCTAATGACTAGTTTGAGCCAAGTATTTTGATGCTACTTATTAATAATGTTGTCATAATGATTATAGTCTCACTTCATCCAATAGAGTTCAAAGGTTGGGGTCAGGAAGATTACAAATAAAAAATACATTAATATTGTGACATTTTATTACAATTTAAAAATAACTGTTTTCTATCAGTTACGATCAGGTCTTCAGCCTCACGTGATCCTTCAGAAATCATACTAATATGCTGATGTGGTGCTCAAGAAACATTTATTATCCATGTTGAAAATAGTTACAGTAGGATTTTTTTGATGAGTAGAATTTTTAAAATAACAGCATTTTTAAAAAAAAATTTTTTTTTTATAACAATGTGAAAGCTTTACTGTCATTTTTGATCAAATCAACTTGTCCTTGCTGGAAAAAGCTAAACTAAGATTACATCAGCAATAAAAGGTAGTAAAGATAAAAGAAGCTATGTTGATCATACAACCAAATGTTGTCATTACCATGTGTTGCTAAGGGGACCTTGAGACCTCTGTCTTTCATCTTAAAGCCCCCGTAAAAAATCTGTGATCAACTTATCTGTCAGCACCCTTACAGATGAGTAATATCTGAGGTTATTTGACTTTCAGTCCTCCACTTTCCTATGAAATCAGGAAAAATGCAATCAAAATACCTTTGTTACTAATGAACATCTACTGACAAACAGATGCAATTTAATGTTTATTTTAAAAAAAGTTGTCAGTAAAGCAAGACTTGCGTCTTTACAAGTGTCTTAGTTGTCTTCTCTCTGTGTGTTTCTCAGGTTTTTTTGGATTTGTCATCCTCTCTCTCCTCCTCATCCCGATGTTCTACATCCATGTGGGCAGTTTTGCAGATAACCCACGGCAGGTCCTGGAAGACGCCCTGGATGCCTTCTGTCAGATTGGCCATAAACCTCTCATTATCCTGGCACTGCTGGGGAACACAGTGAGCATCGCTTTTTTTAACTTCGCTGGCATCAGCGTCACCAAAGAGATAAGTGCCACCACTCGCATGGTGCTGGACAGTCTGCGTACTTTGGTCATCTGGGTGGTGAGTCTGGCGCTGGGTTGGGAGAAATTTCAGGGCCTACAGATTCTGGGCTTCATCATCCTACTCGTGGGTACAGCGCTGTACAATGGACTCCACAAACCCTTGATGGACAAACTGCCCTGCTGCCCTAGAGAGCAGAGAGCAGAGGAGGGAGACACTCCTGAAAGAGAGAGACTGCTTGGTGGAGGAAAAGCCACCCAGGAGAGCTAATTTTAGACTTTGAACAAAATGCTGTTCACAAAGAATTTTCTTAGGTTTAACAGTTTTCCATTTTGAGAGAATCACATTTTAGTGTTGTTTTAGATGTCTGAATCAATTTTTGGGAACCATCATTACTTATTGCTTAATGCCACTGTTTGTGGGCATTTCTCAACTGTAAAAAAGGGATAGTGATGCTTAGATTTTTAGAATGATTTTGTATGCTAATTACCACTTTATGAAAGGGATGGAAACAAATAATTTTTACATGATTTTAATGCCAAAAAAATACCGGTGTACCGGTAATATTTTAACGTTTTTAATTCTGTGTTTTATAGGTTTCAAAACAAATTATAATTTTTTTTGTTACATGATGTGCTGTTGGCAGCACATTATTTCTCTAATAATTTTATTTGAGGAATATTATTAATTATCTGTGAAACAGGTATTATGTACTAACAAGAAAGTCTTTTAGTCCATGGTAGTTTCTTGGTTTATAAAACAAAATATGAAAAGTAGCTCTCTGCAAGTGTTTTTTTCATAGTGAGGTGCAAGGAACCATAATCTCAAAAACAGTGTCGTTTTTACTAAATGTATAAAGCATTGATATCTTCTGTGTTCCGTTTGATTGACTGCAGTTCCCTCTGTATAATTGTATAAATTCCTCTCACATTCTTGTAAGAAACATTTTTTACATTGTGGATGCATCTGTTTGTGATACGTGAAATTAACATGAAGAGGACAGAACTGTTTCATTCAGTGACTTGGAAATGACATTAGATCAATTACATCAACTGCATGTGTAACAAAGCTATTGCCAGTTTCTGGGAACATTCAAAACTAAAATTGATCTACTAAATGGGTTAATGCTACAATGAAAATACTGTATGAAACCAAGATTAATAATTTTGTAATTTGTAATGCAAATTTTTCACTTGCATATATGTACACTATTGCACAACATATTTTTGGTGTGTGAGCTGAGAGCACAATATCCCAATGCAAAGTTTAAAACAATGCCTATCAATACAAATGACTGCAGAAACGTTAACACTTTAGTTAATGCATTAACTTACTATAAGCAATACATTTGTTACAGTATTTATTAACCTTTGTTAATGTTAATGAAATACAACTGTTCATTGTTTGTTCGTTAGCTCAGGTTCATTAAATAAAGATGCAACTTATGATTTAAATAATGTAGTAAATGTTGGACTTAAAATGAATAAATGCACAAGTATTTTTAACTGTTAGTTCGTGTTAACTCATGTAAGTGTGTGTGTGTAATATAGGTGTGTTTGTGTGTTATTGTTCTAAATCTAAACGATGTTTCGGATCAAACCCAATCGAGCAGATGTGACGTCATATATCTGTACGCTCGAGTCATCCCTGGCCACTGCTGAGAGAAGTGAAATAGATAACGTGAACTTCAGTCGTTATTTTGTGTTTCTAAACGTTATGGGATTATGTCCAACATTTCATATCATCATGGTCTATAGAACAAAAGAAGATGTTCTGAGGTCTTGGGAAACATCTTGGTCCGCTGCTGCAGACAGAGGTAATGTACACACCGGGTACCTGAATGAGCGCGTGTTTAGCGAGCTAGTCCGCATTATTAGCGGGATTACAGCTGTCACAACATTGTGTTGCTAATGTTTAACCTGGCAACCGTATGTTCAATAATAGCTGTACGTTGAGGCGCAGATGTACAGTTTGGCTAATTAGCTAGCGCGGTACCGTTTCATTGCGCTGTTTTGTACAATGATTTGGCTCTGGCTGATGCTTTAGCTTTAGCTAGCCTTGTCCTACGTCTCCTTCTATTATCACTGGATGCGGGAAGGACAGAAACAGACTCAACCAACATCTACAAGACAGCGGCAGTTTTCAACGTAGCTTGTTGATGTTAGCATAAGCTAAAATGCTCACAATTCATTAACATATCCAGCTAATAAAGACATGTATCAGGCAAGCTGCTGCCACCCTTAAGATGATCCTTATTAAAACAGTAACGCTACTGCATGCAGACTGCCATCCATCAGTTCTGACTGGTGGGGGGAACATAGTATTTATAGTTTAGTACAGATTTAATGACTAAATCTTGAGTAAAAGCCTTTTAATAGAATTGTGTCAATTATAATGTTATATTTTAAACTACAGTGACCATTTTTGTTGTTGTTGTTTTTTTCTTCAAACTTTTATTTAAAAATTTAAAACGTGCATATCAATTTTGTCATACTTATGATATGATAACAACAACAAAAATCACTTGCCAAAGCCTTACAGTATGTATAAACATTTAACAAAATTGTTAATTTGATAGTTTATATATTTAAGCAGTTTTGTGTGTGTCAGAATGGGGGGAAAAACCTGACAATTTACATATTTTTTTGCATTCGGCCTGTGACATAAATCACTCAACTACACCATATGATTAGTGGAACAATAATTTGTGGTCGTAGGTGCATGATTCACCAATACTGCAGTCAATTATTGACAGTATATTATGTATAGGCTAGTATACATGCATAATATACAAGAAAATAATACATATTATATTAATAATATTATTAAAGATAATGCACATCTACAAGTCTTAGGAGTGGTAAAGAAGTTATAGAATGTTTCTCAATATGCATTTAGGCTCTTTTTTCTTATATTTAACATCAGAGCCGAGGTTCTCTCTCTTATAACTAGGCAGCCATATAAAATAATTAACATAGTATTTTGTAGTCTTTGTGATTTAGATTGACAGATTATGTTTCCCTGAGTCAGTGTCTTGCCGATTTTATTCTTGTTTCAGGCCTACAGTAAGCCTGTTCCTCAAGGATTTGACTGTATTTAGCTCCATCAGTTTTTTCCTGCACCCTTGCAGTGACAGTAAAAGAACCAGGGCAGCTTTTTTTTTACAGATCTTGTCTTCTGTTTAAAAGACAACCTAAGGACAGGTCAGATTCATGTAGTTTAGAGAAGGCCTTTATAGAAGGCCCGCCTAATGGATGTAGCCAATAAAATGCATTTTTCATTATTTTTGTCACGTCTACAGCCATTGTAGGCAAATTAATCTCTCTTATGTCTGCAAACTTCTCTGGAGGCTTTAATTTCTGCCGTAATCCTGCAGTTCAAACTAAATGAAGCCTTGATGTTTTTCTGATCTTACTGTGATTTTCAGTGAGGACCCGAGCTCACTGATGTGAGGTGTAGAGCTTCTCTGAGTGTGCTCAGTCCACTCTTGAGCATCAGGATGAGTGGAACAGTGGAGCAGACGGATATCTTGGCTGTCGGGAGCATGGTCCGGGAGCGATGGAGAGTGGTGAGTTCTTTTGAAGGAGCTGTATTTAGGAGGACAAGGCTTCAGGACTATTCAGATACTCACTGTTAGTTTCGTGGAGATGTTCTGATAGCTGTCAGATTCCTTTATGTAAACTTCTGCAACTTTTGAGCCCAGTCAAACGATACACTGCAGGTGTGTTGAGCAGTGCTGACATCATCACGGAAAACTGTACAACATGCTGACAAATAGTCACGAGACACAGCATTTTTTTTCATGACATAACTGTTGTTTTGCTAGGACATTTTATTTCATGCCTGAACAGAACTGTCATGTAACATCTGTTCTCCAGCACAAGTTTAAAGCTGTCTACTCAATTATAGAAGGAAAAAAGATTTGTACGGTACACTGCCTATTAAGTTTGGGGTACCATTTTTGGATTTTTCAAAAGTGACTGTAAAGACATTATTTGATTTCAAATAAATTCTGTTCTTTTGAACGTTCTATGCATAAAAGAATTCTGATAAACAAAATATCTCACATTTTTCACAAAAATATTAAGCAGTACAACTGTTTTCAACATTGATAATAATAAATGTTTCTTGAGCAGCAAATCAGCATATTAGAATGAATGCTGAAGGATCATGTGACACTGAAGAAAAGAGTAATGATGCTGAAAATACAGCTTTGGCATCAAAGGAATAAATAATTTTTTAAAATGCATTAAAAAATATAAAACCTTATAATTAAATGATAATATTTCACAATGTTACTATATTTTTGATCAAATAAGTGCAGTTTT
This sequence comes from Meda fulgida, assembly GCA_030578275.1. Taxonomy (NCBI): domain Eukaryota; kingdom Metazoa; phylum Chordata; class Actinopteri; order Cypriniformes; family Leuciscidae; genus Meda; species Meda fulgida. Next base: position 15,875,221 of record CM060635.1, on the reverse strand, counting down.
GGTGAGCATAAGAGACTTCCAAAAAAGCAATATAAAATCTTACTGCAATAAGATAATGTATCAACAATAGTGTATTTTGTTAAGTTTGTTTCTGGATTTCTCTGTCATTCATTCCAAGTTTTCCTTTCCTTTTTAGTTGAAGAAGATTGGCGGGGGTGGTTTTGGTGAGATATATGAAGTCCTGGACCAGGTGAACCAGATCAATGTGGCTCTGAAAGTGGAGTCTGCCCAGCAACCCAAACAGGTCCTGAAGATGGAAGTAGCAGTTTTGAAAAGACTTCAGGGTAAAGATGAAGACAGACGTTTAAGGCCCATATTAAACAAACATGAAGATGCTAAATGAAGAAGCTCTGTGTGCTACAGTGCTACTCAGTTATGGGCGAATGGATTTGTATAACATTCTCTATTTCTTTATTTTTAACCTTTTTGTAGGTAAAGACCATGTTTGTCGTTTTGTTGGCTGTGGACGCAATGACCGCTTCAACTATGTGGTTATGGAGCTTCAGGTAGGGCGTCAGATTATTTATTCTTGTGTCTATGGACGTTATCTCACACAAGTCATAGGAACTCAACAACCCTGACTTCAGTCACCTGAAGTGATGTTTGTCCATTGAACTGCAGGGAAGGAACTTGGCAGACCTTAGACGCAACATGAGCCATGGCACATTCAGTGTCTCCACCACACTCAGGCTGGGCCGACAAATCTTGGAAGCCATCGAGAGCATCCACTCTGTGGGCTTTCTGCATAGAGACATCAAACCCGTAAGTCTGCTCTCTCACATATAGTCCTGGGCATAAGAGCACTTTTAATATTGACTATAATTTTTTTTTCACAGGGCATGTCTTATTCTTCCTTTTTAGACTATATAAACTAATCATCAAACCTTTTCTTTTTCAAACAGTCCAACTTCGCAATGGGCCGACTTTCCAATACGTGCCGAAACTGTTATATGCTTGATTTTGGGTTGGCACGCCAATTCACAAATTCATGTCAAGAAGTCCGTCCAGTGAGTAATCACAGATGTTTTTTAAAGCTTATGTTTATGAAACATCACTCTTGTCTTAAGGATGCTATTGTCATATATTAGTATTGCTTTAGGGGATAGTTCACCCCAAAATGAAAATTCAGTTTTTTCACATTCGTGTTGTTCCAAACCAGTATGACTATTACTTATATTACAGACTTCTTAAGTCATACGAAAGATTTTGATGAGAAAAAACCCAAATTTAAGTCTTCAGAATTCAGAGCTCATGAGAGAAGTAGTGATGTATGATTTGTAAACGAATGAGTCTTTCGAGTATTTTTTTTTTCTCAATGAATCAGTTGATCTGGTTCACAAAACTGGTCTAAATGATCCTTTTATGAATCAGAATCATACTACTCAAACTCTCATAAATGAACCAAAAAGAGGTAGAGGTGGATGTGGATGTGAAGTTTTTTAAGGGAACATTGACTTAAATTTAATGTCATAATTTTGACAGATTTTTCAGAGTTTTCTTTGACTGAACTTTACCTGTCATGTGTTTCTATATATATTCTTATGACTGCACATTCTCTTTATTGTCCAAAGCCACGACCAGTGGCAGGATTCAGAGGGACCGTCCGTTATGCTTCAATTAATGCTCACAAGAATAAGGTAACTCCTCTCTTTTTGCACACATTCTCAAGCCAATGAATGATGCCGATCAGGTATCCTTTACACAGCAGATCATATTACTTGTTCATATTTCACTAAAATGCACATCCTTCATTTTCAAAGGAAATGAGTCGACATGATGACCTCTGGTCATTATTTTATATGCTTGAGGAGTTCATGGTTGGTCAGCTACCCTGGAGGAAAATCAAAGACAAAGTAAGTTCTGCTCAAATTGTAATTTTCCATTGATAAAAGATCTGCTGGTATTCTTAATCCTGCTATCAATATAGGAACAGGTCGGAAATATGAAGGAGACGTACAACCATCGCCTCATGCTCAAGCACCTCCCAGATGAGTTTAACATTTTCCTCGACCATATCTCCAATCTGGACTACTACACTAAACCGGATTATCAGGTCCAGAGCCATTCTTTAGCAGAGATTTTTGTAAGCGTAGCCATTCACTAACATAATCATTGTGTTGTAGCTCCTGATGTCAGTCTTTGACAACAGTATGAAGAGCTACAATGTGGTGGAAAATGACCCGTATGACTGGGAGAGAACAGATTCAGAGGACACGCTTAATGTTGGAACCTTGACAACCACAGCCCAGCAGTTGACCCGCCTCACACCTGCATATTTAGGGTAGATATCCAGCATCAAATGATTCAATGGTGTATTGAGTCTATATATAAACTGTTTGAGGTCTACATTGTCAAATGAATGTTTCCTGCTAGCATGGCCAATGCCTCTGTGATCCCGGGTGATCTGCAGCGTGAGAACACAGAGGACGTCCTTCAGGGTGAGCGCCTCAGCGAAGCTGATAATTGCACTCCCATCCCAACGCAGCCTGCGCAGGGTGCGGATGTCTGGGAGGAAATGGAGCATAGTCGCGACCGAAACCTCAACCACGTTCAGCCGCTAATCAGAAAGGTACTATTCAGATGGGATGACTACTAATCACTCTGTTACTTGCATACCTGTACACTTGTTGCCTTTTGGTTACATTTTTTATCTGAAGGGAACTGATTGTTTCCATTTCCCGCATTTTATGATTGTGGTAACTGCTGTATTTCTGCTTTTTGATAAGCACCACCTACTGTCAGAGAGTGAATTTGCATTTTCATTCATTTAATTTAATTTGTCAAGACCAATTATATAACATCCATAATCATTTATTAGGCTGGAATGTGAGGTTTATCGGTTTATAAAAACTTTTATTTTTTGCCAAAACTTGTATTATTTGAACTTTTACAGTTTACATTTTAGCATGTTACCATATTCATTAGAAGAATTCATTAGAAGAATTTAAAGAGTAGGCCTATTGTTACGTATACCCCCCCTTATCACCTTTGTCACTGGTCCAAATAGTATGTATTAAAGTCGGAGGTAGTCATGAGCTTGTGTTTCTGATTCAGGTGGCTAGTGAGGAGGAGCGAAGCAAAGAGGGCAACCAGAGCCCCAACAGTGGCTCCATCCAGGGCTCTCCCAGACGCGTGCGCTCAGAGACCTTGCTCATCGACCGCGTGGCTCCTCTGCTGAGACGGATGCGCCATAGTCAGAGCTTGGGGCTAGACAAGAGACTTACTCCCGAACCCAAACCCACCATTGAACGCTTCCTTGAGGCCTAGTCAGTAAACAAAGTCTTAATGAACTTCCTTATAAATGTCAATTTGGTCCCAAGAGACATCATAACCACTTCTCCTTCTTCATCTAATTAGTTTAGGCAAGCAGCGGCCAGGTATGTCCCAAGACAGATCTGTCTGTAGGGTCGAGCAGGGCTCTTTGGAGGACGAGGAGGGGGCAGCCAGTAGCGGTTACGTTGCCGTCAACCTCAGCCCTGTCCCTCAAGAGGGTGACTCACAGGAGTGGGTCCTAGTTGAGCTTGAAGGCGCTAGTGGTTCAGCTGGCTCTAAACCAGATGAGGAGGAACGCTCAGGACTCTCGCCACGCTCCTCCAGCCCCCTCGCCCTCCCTCGCACGTGGTCCGACCCCTTGCCTCAGCGTGCTAGCAGCCTTGCCTCAGCAGAATTCCACACCGGTGTCTGCCACACTGGACCTCCTTTCGCCAGACTTCCGGGTTTGTCTGGTGTAATAGGCCTGTCTGGATTAAGAAGACTTCCCACAATACAGCCTGCGTCAATGGTCCACCTCAGCAGGTCTCATCTTGAGCAGGTAAATATTTCATGCTACATTCTGAGTAGAAGAATTTGCATTCCTAAACAAAAGTCCACATTGTGAGATATCAAGTCACAATTATACAACTGTTAAAAAGTTTGGGGTCGGTACATTTTTTACGATTTAGTCTCTTATGGGGGCAGTACGGTGGCTCAGTGGGTAGCACTGTTGACTCACAGCAAGAAGGTCCCTGGTTCAAGCCAGGGGTCCTCTCTGTGGAGTTTGCATGTTCTCCCTGTGTCAGAGGGTGTTCCAGTTTCCCCCAAAGACATGCAGGTTAGGTGGATTGGATATGCCAAATTGCAGGAGTGCTGGGTTGTGTCAGGAAGGGCATTCGTAAAACCTGTGCCAAATGTGTTTGTGATGTGGACCCTGCAAATGAGTTGGAATAACGCTAGGATTATGGTGATGAAAGAAGTCTTAAAATGAAAGAAGATGAAATGATGTAGAAAGATTCATGGACACTCTGACGTAGATCGAATGCTTGGTCTTGTAAACTTTATTTAAAGGTGCCGCAAAGCAAACAAGCATGTTGATCGGTATTTGTGCAGACTGACCACAAGTAAGGTATAAGTTAATCTCATGAAATCTTTTAAATATCAAAGAAAGAAATTCATCGATGGAAAAAACTCAACAATTATAGTTACATGTTTGCTAATGAAATAAACCAAATAAAAGCCATTTGTGCTGTGTTCATGGTTAAGTGCTAGTCTAATTTCAACATTTAGTTTATAGGAAACGTTTACTAGCCTTGGTCTTGCTCATTAACATTAATTTGTGTGCAGCCTACATTACAATAACTGTCCTTGTTGAAGTATAGCCTTAATTAAATTGGTCAAATCAGTGTTGTTTTGAGCAAATTAATTGCATTCCTGCTGAAAAACAAGCGTTCTAGCATGAAAATGTTGCCTATAAATAGTGTTGCGCTCCTTCTTATCAAATTCACATCACTATGGATGATCAAGCTGTTGCACATTAGGGACATGTTGTATATTATTGGTAAACCCGCCACAGCAACGATCAACCTCTCCTCCGTTTTGCTTGGGAACTATTGTGGTCGGAAACACAGTTTACAGGACTGCGTTCTCTGGAATCCTCTTAAGCGGAGGACTTCTACATTCCGACTGGTTGCTGCCAAACCGCGTCATAGCTCATTACCATAAAGTTGACCTGACTTCAACTCTCCTCGCCGCCCTCACCGCCCAAGACGCGCCGCGCCGCACTCGCCGGAACTTGTGAACGCACAGTTATGCTCACCAGGGCTGCATTTATTTTATAACAAATATAGTAAAAACAGTGATATTGTGAAATATTATAATAATTAAAAAAAAAACTATTTTTTCTATTTTAATATATTTAAAATTTAATTCATTCCTGTGATAGCCAAGCTGAATTTTCAGCAGCCATTACTCCAGTCTTCATTGTCACATGATCCTTCATATGCTGATTTAGTGCATTTCTTATTGTTTATTATCATTGTTAAAATCATATGTGCTGCTTAAACATTTTTTTAAGTTTATTTGATGAATAGTAAGTTTTAAAGAACAGCATTGATTTAAAATAGAAATCTTTTGTAATATTATAAATGTATTTACTGTCACTTTTGATCAATTTAATGCGTCCTTACTGAACAAAAGTATTTTATTTATTTTTTTTAAATGTAAAATTAAGAAACATACGAAAAATCCTAAACTTTTAAACATTAGTGTACCTGTAATGTTAATATTAAAGACAGGAAATGACAATTCATTTCCATAATGTTTCATTGTGTAAGGGAAACTGTAGCAGTCGTTTATGGGTGCACTGCAGTAGTTTCACTGCAACATAGTCTCGGATTTTGGCCAGCAACTTGGATTTACACATTACTCTATATCAAAAACATCAGATCAAAAGTGAAGCTGACACAAGCTCAGAAAATCTCACCAGAGCTCATATTTTGGCCAAGCACAGGATGGTACATTAAGAAAAAAACACATTTGTAACAGTATAATCTCTGCAGGGCTCCATAAATAATGTCGTCTCTTAATGCTATTCTTTTTACAGTCATCCAGTGCAGTGCTACAGCCCATTCAGCCTCAGCAGAAGACAGGAGAAAACTCTCAGCCTGACAATCCATCAGGCCCTGCGGAAAAAGAGCATGACCACGTGTCAGCTATTTCACCATCTAAAAGCCCTAAGAAGCCTGATGAAAACATTATCTCTATCAAGGCCTCTGACAAGGATGTGGAGAGTGACTCGGGCTGTCCTGACGGTGGGACTCCTTCAACCCCTAACCAGGGTGAGACAACTGGACACAGTGTTGATGCAGCTTCGGCATCACCTCGTGAACTCTCCCCTCGAACCAGTCGTATCCCGGTCCGTGACCCGGACTCTCCTACTCGCAGGGCTTTTCCAGCTCCGCTTTCCCCATCTCTGTCGCTGTCATGTGAGCACTTCCCATCAGCGTTGCTGCGTGACAAGTTTACCTTTCCCACCGGTTCTCGAGGGTCAGACTGGCAGGTGGAGGAGCCGCTCTCTCTGTCTTCCTCTTCTGGACCTCTGTCAGGCAAGAGTAAAATACCAAGACCCATAAGCCCCACACTAGGACCGGATCAGCTGTCTGCTCGATTTATTCCTCGGCCACCACCAGGCAAACCGCCCCTTCGCACAGGTGGCGAGAACAGGTGAGAAAAGCAAGAATTTCAAAATTAGTACTATTTTCATAATATAGCAAGTTAGTAGCTTCCCTGTTTCACTGTATTAAGTTGCCCTCATTGGCTGCACACAAAAACCACACATACAATGATACCAGTGTAGTCCATTAAAACTATTATGTGCTGGTTCTTTTTAGATAATCAAAAACATTCAGCGTGACCAATGTAGTCCAAGTGATGGTCCAGTTTGATTCATGAAAAAATGACTCGAATACTAATCAGTTTGAATCAGTCTGAAATGTGATATTCATTGTTATTGTCCTTTCAGACGCAGACGCTACCGCATTCGCGCTAGCAGCACCGGTGACACGGACCTCTTGGACAACCTCTCTCAGCTCATGCATGAGCGAGGTGGGATGGGCGTCAGCTCCTCTCGTTACCAGCGCACCACCGCCTCCTCTCTGCAGCGCTCGCTAAGCTCCTCCCCTTCCCGTTTCGAGGGGGGTCACAGCCAGTCGCCAAGTAGCTGCTCAGCCTCCCCGCCTCCTCGAATCAGTGACTTGCGAGTAAATCACGGGTCAGGGTTCTGTACCAGAGTCAGAGCAGGAAGTTCTGAGAGCAATACCACAACCAAAACGAGCAAATAAAGTGAAACGCTTGTAATCGATGGAGTGAGTTGTCAGTAATTGGACAACCGGTTTCAAAAGTAGCTTTTAACATCACATGATGAAGCCTGGTGAACTGTAGCCTTTTTACAAGTGCTGATTTGATAAGTAGAGTGATAAAGGACCAGGTATTTGCCGGTTGGTTGTGACTACTTGAAAGCATCATGTTTTTGACATTTTAGGAAAACATGAAATATTAACATGCTGAACTTTCCAGTGACGCTGTTTAACTTTGTCCTAAAAACTTGCCCATTTGCATTTCATCGCAATTATTTTTATTTATTTATTTTACACTCTACATAGTTTGTGCCATATTTTTTTTTGTTACATTTAAATCTTTTTCATGTTTTTTTTTTTTTTGTACATGTCAGATTTCTATGTACATGTCAGTTCAACACTTTCTATTTGCCACGATCAGTGAGATTGTTTGAAATGTGAAAACAATGGGGCTGCATTTAGTAACTCATTATATTCTGTCAAACAGTTGCATGTTTCAAATTTTGTTGGCACTCCAGATACCCTAACCTTACATTTTCTATCTATTTATCTTTTTTTTTTTTTTTTTAATCATTGGTCAAAGCATTTAATCTTAAATGCTAATTTTAACCCATAGCCATCTATACAATTTGATATCATTCACGTGAAGGTACATCTGGTGCAAGCAAGCATGTGTATATATGTATTTCAGGGAATGTATGTACTGTAAACTGTATCATCTATAGAATGTATTTATTTATTTATTGGATGTGGTTACGTACCTGACAATGTAGCTTTATTACTTGCTACTGAGTGAATTCGCCATCACATTAAGGGTCAGCAACCTTGCAATTGCCAAGTATAATCTCTTCCATGCCTGCAATATCATACTAACAGTCCCTGTAAATAGTTATAACATTAGTAAGAAACTTGCCGATATATTGTAGTGAAACACTACAGACCCTTGATTCAATCTTAATCCAATACAGGATCTTGATTCAAACACTATAGTCCCATTACCATATTACTTGAATACATCAGCAAGAACAGTATGATACGTTGGCTGCTTATGCCAAGATGCTTCTGTGGATTTTGGGATTGAATTCTCTTTCATGGCATTTATTGAAAGTTGTCTAAAGAGTGAGAGACCCTTTCGAATGTACAAAGAAAGGTATTGTAGCTATCGAGTCATGACCACGAATTCATTGTGTGCTGTGCAGCTAGAATATTTGTTTTGTTCTGAATCGTCGGAAAGTACTTTTACTTTAAAAGCATCAGTATATGCCCACAACTGCTGAATGGAGGATGGTCTATCATCATAAGAATTGTACATAATCTGAACTGTATATAGATATAAATATATTAAGAAAAAGAAATTCCACCTCATGCTTCATGTGCTGTATTTTGCTAACAAACATATTTCAATCAGGCAAAAAAAGTTACTATGTTGGAATGTATATGTATTCATATTAATGGAATAAATAAGTACTCAAGTACCAAATGCTTGATTTTGTGATGACATTACGCTGTCATTATTTTAATAAATGAAATGCATTGTTTCATAGTTTTGGACAAAGCATACAAAATATTGTGTTAACACTAGAAATACAGTATGACATCAAATAGACTGAAATGTAAGTATCAGTAATAACAAGCAGGAATCAAATTTTTTATTTTGTGTGTACCATTTAAAACATTTCATCTATCTGAACCAATCATGTTCTATGTAAGTGTTGCATAGTAACAAAAATCCTGTCTGCGATTAACAAATTGCAAATCTACTTAAACCTAACCTTTCTTGCAAATCAGATATTCCCACTGCAGACTCATTTAATTGGCAACAGAACAACACTGCATATGAAAGCCCAATTCACAGTGCACCGACATTCACCAGATTACAGCACGTCACTTCTCCGACATTCTAATTCCAATTCAGCATGTTCAATCGGCGAAAAAACAAGCTCCGACAAAACCCAATGAAGTGTCTGTTGCCGTCTGTCTGGCCTTAAGATGGGATAGGAGAAAGCATTTTAACATGGGAACAATACACACTTTCCTTTTAATAGAGAGAGTAAATCAAACATGAGATCACGGGATGAAGCATAAGGAACCATGGCTCTTAATTAGGTTTCATATTTGTAAATGACTCAAAACTCATGTCTTTATGAGTCGGAACCATATACTGTGAATCTTAATGCCACTCTTGAAGCAGTAGAAACAAAGAACACGATGCATTCTGCAATGTATTCTCTTGGATTAATCGTGACAGTGTCATATTTCATTGCATATTTCATGGCTCCCTTCATCATGCATAACCGTGCTCTTTACAAAGATGACAATTCCCTGTCTCTGCATCTGTGCAAATACTCTAGAACAGAGGAGCTGTTTGTCTGGGATCGTCTGGCAGAACACTGATGGAATCCTCTGCTTTTCCACACAGCATACACAACATTGTGTATTCCTGAAAAAAAAGAAAGAATAATATATAATAAAATAAAAATCCCCTTTAAAAACCTAAACAAACTTAAGCCAATCCTATTAATTCATCCAACATTTTAATATCCATGTTCTGTACTATTTACATAAACTTAAAAGTATGGCTCAGAAGAATTGTTTTTATTTATATATTTTGTCTTTTTTTTATCATAATTTGTTAAATTTATCTTAATAAGAGATGGGCCAATATTGTTTTCATGACTGATATAGTAAAATTATTTTTGTTTTAATGTCCAATAACTGATATTCAGCAAAGATTAGTAACTATGGTTACTTCTGCTTTTTGAGACAATAACAAAATAATTATTAGGCTACAATAGTAATAAGGTAATAAGCGACTTGTTTATCCTTTTAATCGTTCGTTCAAAAAAATTGGCAAAACTCTAACCTTACATTGAAGCAAAAGAATTGAAAGTGGTGGGTAAATCACATTATTCAATAAATGCTTTTCTACAAAACACGTTGGCCATAATTATTGGCACCCTTTTATTGAATACTTTTTGCAACCTCCTTTTTCCAAGATAACAGCTCTGAGTCTTCTCCTATAATGTCTGATGAGTTTGGAGAACTCCTGACAAGAGAGAGACCATTCCTCCATACAGAATCTCTCCAGATCCTGCAGATTCCCAAATCCATGTTGGCTCTTCTTCTCGTCAGTTCAGCCCACTCATTTTCTATAGGGTTCAGGTCTGGGAACTGGGACGGTCATGGCAGACACTTCATTTTGTGCTCAGTGACACATTTTTGTGTTGATTTTGATGCTTGTTAAGATCGTTGTCCTGATGGAAGATTTAACCATGGCCCATTATAAGATTTCTAGCAGCTCCCATCAGGTTTAGATTTTGTATCTGTTGGTATTACTATAGAATCCATGACGCCATGTATCTGAACAAGATGGACCTCCAGAAAAAAATAGGCCCATAACATTAAAGATCCAGCTGTATATTTAACCATGGGTATGGGGTACTTTTTATCCCTGTTTGCTCCAAAACCATCTGGTGGGTTTGCTGCCAAAAAGCTATTTTTTTCATTTGACCATAGAATCCAATCCCTTTTGAAGTCCCAGTTTTACTCATTGTAATGGATGATTAAGGGAATTTGGCTTTTGTGTTTCCCAATATTTATACTCCCGTTAAACAAGAAGTCATAGCTAGTTTCTAGTCACCCTGGTGTGCTAAAACATTTAAATATTATTAGGAATAAACTTCAGAGATATTTTACTAAAATTCTAGGGGTGCCAATAATTGTGACTAACGTGTTATGGAGAAAAACATTTATTTCATAATGTGAGTTTCCCCCCCACTTTCAAATCTTTTACTTCAATGAAATGTTAGATTTTTGTGATTTTTTTAAATGAAAGATCAAAAGGATAAACAATGCAGATTTATTTTTACAGCCATCTTGGATCTTGGATCTAGATGGAAGGATTTCGGGATGGTTCTTGAGTGGCCACCACGTTCCAACAAGACTGCGACGTCAGCAACGGGTGATGATTTGGGCTGGAATATTGGGAAGTCAGATGGAATATATGTGTGCGTGTGTGCGTGTGTGTGTGTGTGTGGCCTGGTAAACCCTACGTTATGGGGACAAAATGTCCCCACAAGGATGGCAATATCCGAAATCCTGAGGAAATCAGCTTATAAATCATACTAAGTGATGTTGTTTGAAAATGTAAATATGCAGAATGTTTCCTGTGATGGGTAGGTTTAGGGATAGGGTTAGTGTAAGGGAATAGAATATACAGTCTGTACAGAATAAAAATCATTATGTCTATGGAAAGTCCCCATAAAACATGAAAACACAACCTATGTGTGTATGTGTATGTGTATGTGTGTGTGTGTGTGAGAGAGAGAGAGAGAGAGAGAGAGAGAGAGAGAGAGAGAGAGAGAGAGAGAGAGAGAGAGAGAGAGAGAGAGAGAGAGAGAGAGAGAGAGATTGAGAAGTTTATAATTGTACAACTATCTCTAATAAACTCCTAGCGTCTTATTTCTAAACATTTAGAAACACGGCTCACCTGATAGTCATCCACCACAGTGAAGGTGTACTCATGTCTGGCTATGACATGATCACAGTTCTTGCACATATCTGAGGAAAAGCAAATACTGATGACATCAGTCTGAGACGTTCAGCGGAATATGTTCATGCAATGATGTGACGTGACTCACGCAAGTAAGTGACAATCTCCTCCTCATCTTCATTCACGATCGTCTTGTCACTGATCAACACAAAGTCTCGCTGGTGACAGTTAGCGCATCCGAGAAAATTCATGAGATACGAACCATTCTCGAGACAGGTACTACCCTATTGGAAATAACAGATTAAGTAAACACGTGAAATACAGTTTATAGCAAAAATATTAAGAGACTAAAACTGTCAATAAATGCAAATAAATAAATTATGCTCGCTTGAACCCAGTGCACAAATAAACAAAACAACGTCGCCTAGTGCTATAAAATATTAAGTCACAAGAATGAATGCGAAAAGGCAAATGCCTAGATAGTTTAGCTATACTAAGCACAAAACTTTTCGGGAAACGTAAGTGTAGTGATGCTGCATCTTTGACTGGAAACCGACAACCCGCGCTGCATTTGCCTCTTTGAACTTTAATGGCACATCAAAGGACATATAGCAGCAGGATTCGCGCTAGTTGTGCCAGTCACAATGATCATGAACTCACCCTGTCGGGATATTGTTTCTGCATACAACCAGCACACATTTCGGATCAGTCAGTTAAGAAAACTAATAGCAGATCAAATCACCTAGACGCTTCCGTGTTTGTCTTCCTCTGTGTATTCTCTGTAGGATCGGTGAGTATAGCGCCCCCAGCGGTGCGTTCATCATATCTGCGATTGAAAAACAGGATGGTTGTCTTTTTCGTTTAAAAATGTGACGTTTCCATAAACTGTATTACAAAAACGTGACTCTACAGATTTATTTATTAAATTTGTAAACAAACATTGAATTGTTTAAATCTTTTGTGTGTGTGTGTGTGTTGTGTGTAGTATGCTACTGCGCCTGTAATAAAGTTTGATGATAATTGGAATGCAAAATAAACATACTTCCAGGCATTGTAAAGGTCAATATTCGAAACCCTACTGCATCTGACTTTTCCTCATTTCCTCATTTTCTGCTGAAATGTGTCAGTTATAATTGTTTTGCAGTAGGAATTCATGTGACATGTTACACACACACACACACACACACACACACACACACACACACACACACACACACACACACACACACACACACACACACACACACACATATATATATATATATATTTAAATTTACTAGTTTGAGAACCACTACACTAGGGGGAGCACCCTGTTTCGTCAGACTGTCAATCCTTAAAGCGGTGTGGTCATCATGTCCAGTTGTCCCCTGAAATATACGACAATGGCACCGACAAATTATGTATAAAGTGAAAATTAGCGAGTTGTGTTTTTTAGTCCCATTTCATTCATAGTCCATCAAAGCTCAAAACAAGGTGATAGCTATTTTGTTTAGGAAAGTCGCAGGCTCGTTTTAAATGCTTGTTTGTTTCGCAAGATCTGCATGGCAAGGCAACAAAGTTTTACAGTCAAGATTGTCTGATTTAGCAAGCACGTGGATGATATCGCAGCATACTGACAACAACTAAAACATATTGTTTTTTGGGAGGTAGATTAATATAGGCTAATTGGTACGTATAACGTCTATGATAGCTATCATTCACGACAAGAGTCTTCCAGCTAACAGCTCTGAATGTCTAGAATTATGTTCTAACTCCGTCTCAAAACATTTTGCTTTACGTTTTTTCCCCCGTTTACTACAGTAAATAACAGGCAGCCATGAAATCCAGTAAGAAGAGGAAAAAGTCCGAGAAACCCCAAACCATACACACGAAATGTTTGATCTGCGGTGAACAGTACGGAGATACGGTTTGTCTGTTCGTTTGTTTACAGTTTCATAATTTCACAAATAAAATAATTGTTTTTTATTTGATCATTTATGTATTATTGTAATTTGTTGGTTTTTAAATGTAATTTAAACATTGCTATTGACATTCACATACAGGCTTCAAGGAATCTTTAGTTGTCTGTGTTGGCTTATTTTTAGATGTTTATTTATTTATTTTGGAGAGGGACATATCAAAAGATTAAAAAAAAAAGCCAATAAGATAGTTATGTTTTTTCTATATGATAGTTTGTTGGGACTCTCTTCCTGAAAAGTATTTGAATGGACAAAATGTGTGCATGCAGGATGAGTCATCAATATATTTGTCAGTTTTCAAGGAAGAGAATTTTTTTTTCTTTTTTAAATTTATTAAACAGAGTTTAAGCACAAACGTATAAGACATACTTCAACGATCATTCATATATACATATGTTTTTGTGTTGATACAGAATTTAGAAAAACAAATCTTAATCTTGTAAGATCTTAATCTAGTAACAGAAAAAAAGCTGTAAGACGTTTCAGGGTATTTCTGTCCGTCATCCAGTCATGAGATTTTGCAAATAGCTTCAAATAAATCTTCCATCTGTTAAAAATGGGGTTTGATCTTTAAATATTTAAATATTATTTTTAAAACATCCGTGGATAAAGTGTTTACCTAAAACAATCAGGTTATTTATTAAAAAATTCTAAGTACTTATCATTCAAAAACATTCCAACTTTAATTGAGATCACATTCAAAGGGTGTAGCGATATATTTTTAGATTGTATCCAACTTTGAAATGAAAGCCAAAATTCATATACAAGAATTATGTTCTACTGTTTCAATATCTTTCTCACAAAATCAATATGAATTGTTCTCTCAATTAAATCTCTCATGTAAAAAGCAATTGGATGGATAAATGGCGTTCGAGATTTAAAATGTCACTTCTTTTGCCTTAGTAAAAGATTGGGTAAGATAACTAGCCTATCACTCCCTTTTTTACAGAATTTGGACACTCATATGCATTCTTATGTCCACCATGAGGCAGTTGAGCATCTCAAGGGCAGGTATGGAATTACAGAGAACTGATTATAATGTCCTTCTCAGGTATAAAAAGAAAATATGCACTTTTGATATTTCAGTGAACAGTTGCATACGTGTTTGGCATGTGATGTATCCGTGCTGGGACTAGAGCTGTACAAGGAGCATATTGCCACCCGCAAGCACACATACAGTCTGTACAAACTCCACAACAAAAGAAGAAAAGAACAAAGATATTCTCAAGTGAACTACAATATTGACCTGACTGATGAGGAATTTATAGCCCTTCAAACAGAGCGAAAAAAGTAAGTTTACCCCATATACATTCAACTGTATAATACAAGTTAAATAAAATATAATAAAAATTAATATGGATCAAAGATGCAAAAGTTATTTTCATCCATTTAGGAAGATACAAAAATGTACGGAGACTTGTTTTGTCTGCTGTCAGATTTTCCCCATACAGGTTAGCAACGTTCTGTAAGTTTTGAGTGACACAACCTTATAGATAAAGGCTAAAATAACCAGCTTCAGCATTTTTCATTGAATTGAAGACATAACAAAGAAAAAAAAATCTATGAGAAAGTAAATATTTAGATGTAATGACAGAACAGTGTTTTGTCTGATGATTTAACTCTTTGGCTTTTTCATTCCCAAATTGAAAGTTTTATGGTAATTTTTATGTTGTAAGCATGTTATGGCTCAGGATGTATGTCCTAGATCTGTTCTTTTTATAATTAACTTTATTTTTGTTGTCACAGGATTTGGACTCACATATGCACAGTATTGTCCACCATCAGGCGATTGAGCAACTGAAGGGCAGGTATGGGACTAAAATACATTGATTTATTGATACATCTTTTAGAGCTGGTTCACACAAAACACGTTTTTGCTTTGAAAAACGCATGACGTGGACAGTGGAATGGGGGAAAGTCGTATTGTCATAACTTATTTTAAACTTAAGCACCGCGTATTTAGAACGCCGTATCATGTGCAAGATGCAAGTCGTGAGCGCAACGGTCAAACACGTCTGTCTAGCGCGTGTTTTTATATAGAAAAATAATAGAAAAGTAGTGCATTGGAAAAATGTGTTCTGTGTGATGATCGGCCCTTTACTCTTGTATATGTTGTTTCATACCAGTGTGACGTTAGTTGTTCTGTATTATGACGTCATTTTAATATTAAACTATTAATAATAAAAAGTGAACATAAATGGATGCTCTTCTTCCTATAGTCCACAAGTTCATAAGTGTTGGGGCTGTGACATGACTAAGACAGGAATGGCACAGTTTAAGAAGCATATTCGCACTCTTTATCACAAATACATGCTGTTTGAACTCCAAAAGAGTACAGCAGATGGAAAAACAGTGGACTACAGTGCTGAAATTGATGATGAGCTAAGAGCCCTTTGTTACCAAAGAGATCAACAAATGTAAGCTTGCCAGCTCATACCTTATGTGTGTTGTGTGTGTTTTGAATGAGTGATGGTTGAGTGACTGAACAGTGTGGAACATTACTGAATGACCTTTAAAAAAAAAAAAAAGTTTATCAATAGCTCTAAGGCTCAAAAGTGTTTTTGCATCCCACCTTGCTGCTTTTGTTATAATTTTTCTACTTTCTCAATTACTATCCAAAGCATGTGCTCAACATTGTCAAGGTTAAGAACTTATTTATGTGTGTGATTCATGTGTTGTGAATTATTTCATGAGAAGTTATCCTGTGTGTACAAATAAGAAAAATCGATTTGATTTTAAACACAAGAACTTGTTCTATGTGAATGGTCCCTTGACAATCAGTGCTGCTTGTTTTCTTTATTGTAAGGCAAGAGACAAAGGGAGAGAGAAAAAAGAAGTGGAAACAAGCAAAATTGAAGAGGGCACAGTTGTTCAAATTTAGAGAAAACACAAGT
This sequence comes from Meda fulgida, assembly GCA_030578275.1. Lineage (NCBI taxonomy): Eukaryota > Metazoa > Chordata > Actinopteri > Cypriniformes > Leuciscidae > Meda > Meda fulgida. The sequence continues at coordinate 15,858,768 of CM060635.1, read as the reverse complement.
GAGGAGTTCACAAATGACCAGTTCCCACAATCATGCTATCTCTTCGTCTCTTGGAAAAATCAAAATGACCACCCAGCATCTTTCCAGCCTAACCAAGACCTGCCTAAACAGAGACAAGAGAGCATGCTTGATATGGACAGATCAAACGGGCCACTTGTGAAAAAGCCTCGTCTTGAGAACTCATCCGATAATCTTCCTCAAGAAAGGTCTGCTCATGGCTCACTGACTCCAGAAATTGAAGATGGTACATCTGCTGGGCCTACATGTTCCCCTGGACTGGTCCAAAGCAGGATGGAGGCCAACAAACCCAACTTGACAGCAACAAAAGGAACTTGTTCAACACAGAAGGGAACGACCAAGAATGAAGCTGTCATTCCCAAACCTCCACTACAAAAATGTTCCAAAAAGTCTATGAGAAAAATTAACAAAGCAGCATCACAGAGTAAAAAGAGCACAACCAGGTGAATAAATCATGAATTTAACTTTTTGCTTCCCCTTCTTTGAGACTCATTCTTTCATATTCTCTTTAGTTTTAACATTTTGAAAAATCACATGTGTCATGAAATTGGATCCAGAAGATTGATCCTTAACATCTCTTTTTTTCTTAGAGAAGGTATGAATGGGCAAGATCTACACGTGGAGATTCTTCCATCTGGAACTTCACTGGCTGAACTGTTTGAAAGCCAGACTTCAGGAAATGACTGCCAGGCAGTAGAGGTTGTTGAAAACGTTCCGCCTCAGACTGTGCGTGTTAAGAAAAAGAAGTCACATGCGTTTGACACAGAACAGGGAGAAACATCACTGGAGAACAGCTTTGAAACCAACTCCTGCAATGTCCAGAAAAACAAGAAAAAAAAACAAGTATGAGAGTTTTGAGTGAAGTTGTAACAAGTAATCGCTTGTAATCACAAGTAAATGCTTGTTAATATTTATGTATTTTTTTGCAGGACATTTCACATAACAATCTGAATCCCAAGACAAATGAAAAAACATCTAGAAAAAGTGAGTATTACATTTTATTGTATTTAATATGATTAGCATTTGTTATTTAAATTGATTCTTAATTTAAAAAAAATATATTTTTATATTATTATTTTATTTTATTAATGCAAGGAAATGCTAATTTGTACATATAAAGTTTGTGTGTGTATATGATTCTTAGGGAAAGTGAAGAAGTTGTTGATGCTGTCTTCGAAAGAAGATAGGTTGACCAGCTCTTTGGAGGATGTAGATGACGAGTTGTTCGTGGCGTACTCTACCCTGCAGAGCGCTCACACAGAAGTTCAGCGTCTACTAGCTGTTAAACAACAGGTACGTGGCTGCTCCATTAATCACCATCGCAAGCTCTTTAGTTTACACCCTTTAATATTTTAGAAGTCTACAATTTCTTTTTAAATTAAGTCTGCACAAAAAGGAAGCTGTGATAGTCTTTTCTTTCCTATTGTGACGTATATCCGAGAGAAACGGCTTCTGGAATAAAGAAGAAAAAATGAAGGATGGGACTTGATTTTGTCCAACAGGAATTGATTATTTGTGGTTTTCTATTGCTGTGATCTCATGTGAGTGACAGGTTGTACCGTCCTCACACCATAAACACATCATCAGAAAAGAGAAGAGATGAAACGTAGTTGCAAGAGGAAGGGATGTTATTTTGATTAAAGATTATGAGGAACATGCATTTTTAAAATTGATGTGCGTGGATGAATCCTTTATAATAAATACTGCAATATTTATTGCAATTTAATATTTAATTATATTGTAATTGCCACAATACCAATACTATACATATATATATATATATATATATTTTTTTTTTATGTTCACACTTATAGATTAGGGTCCAATTCTCACTATTAACCAATAACCTCAATAATCTCCTAATTACTGCGTATTAATAGTTAAATATACTTAATAATTTATTAAATGTAAGGTAGTTGTTGGTAGGATTAAAGGATGTAGAATATAGTCAAGCAGAATAATGCATTAATATGTCTTTATAAGTAATAATAAACAGCCCAAATCCTTGTATGTGTATAATATATACACACACAATATCAATTCTTCCGTTGTCAGGTAAGTTCAGAGATGGCCTCGCTCAGGACGAAGCGCATAAAGATTCTGCAGGATATGAACAGTAAGAACTCCTTTATCATCTCATATATATTTTTTCAATTCAACTCATGGACTAGTATTCCTACTTAAAAAATTTAGTTTTTTTTTTTTTTTTTAATCTGAGATTAATATGTAATATATTACATGAAATGATGCTTGTTTATGCTTGAAATGTTTTGTCAGATCCCACTGACTCAGACCAGCAGGTGGGGCCAAATGCCTCCTGACAGCTGTGTGATCCTCTGAGGAAGGATTCCTCTTAGCCATCCCAGGGAGCCTCACGGAGCTGCTGCACCATAGGACTCACTCCCAGGTTTACCTGATTCTGGACCTAACTCTGTTAACACCAATGACCTCTGTGAGCATATATATCACCTGAGAGCACAGGCGTGTGTGAATTTTGATAAGCTACAAGGACATGAAAGGAGATGTCACAGACTACGATAGCATCAGCAGAATATGGACATTCACTGCCTAATACAATAAATAGTGTAGTGATATGGATTTATCAGTTCAAATAATATTGCTTACAAGAAAACATATTAGGATATTCATTCAGACTGTTAGGTTTGTTTTTTCCTTACAGGAATCTGAATAATATTTTAAAATGTTGAAAATATTTGGTTGTTTTTATCATCTGTGTTCTTGCTACTCCAGCAGAAGTTTGTTTATCCTCAAGGTTAACCATGTGTTTATCCATTGCTTGCAGTCATGAACGCACAATTGTTGTACTATTTTGTGCTGTTTGTTTATTCTCTGCAAATCATAGCTATGACAACAAGTGGAATAAAACAGTGCAAAGTACTTTATTTAGTTTAATTATTTACAGTTGCACAGTAGCACACATTTTACAACAAGGGTGGGTTCAAATGTGTGTCATTTATGGCATGACAGCTTAATACATTTAATATGACAACATTTTGCTGAATGACAACAAAATGTCATCTGAAAGGGATAGTCTACTAAATAATTGTTTAATAAGATCTAAATGGGCTTTCATGAATAATCCAGTTCGTTCTAGACCAGCACTGGCTGAAGAAAAAATCCACAATGGAGTACAGTAGATATGAATGCAGATCTTTCTGTAATGTTCCACTTAATGGGGGTTGAAAATGGGGAAAGTCCACTGACTTGAGTGTCTCCAGATCGCCTTCTATATCTGTGTTTCTGTCTTTAGGCATACATGGTCAATTGAAGCCACTGTGTATATAATATAGAAAACAGGAACTCGTTAGAGTGAACAATAGCAGTGCAAATATGACCAAATATGATTCAAATTCTTCTTTCTCAATCCTGTTAATATTCAAAATGCAGATTAAGCTCACCTCAAAAACATTGAGCTTGATAAGACCGTCTCCATCCTTGTCAAAGGCTCTAAATGTCCCTGTAGGAGAATCATTTTTACTACAACTATCCAATAGCTGCACCTTAAAATCCTAGTTGCAATGTCTGTATGAACTTCAAGGTACTTTAGAAAAATAATAGAAAAAAATCATCACATGTACACTTACTGAACATTGCCTCGAGTCGTACTAAACAGCTAATGTAGCTGTCGAAATCCAGCTCCATGTGTTCGTTGGCATATCGCATGCAAATGATGTCATACAGCTGATTGTTTAGTTGAAAACCTGAGGTAAAGTGAAATATCTTTTTTTCTACCCTATACATTTTTATATCATTAAATGAGGTTAAAAAAGACAACTGACTGCCCAACCTGCTTCAGTAAGAGCGTTCCTCATCTCAAAACTGCTGATTGTACTGGATTTGTCTGTGTCGAAACGTGTGAACACCAGCTGAAAATAGTGTAGAGAGAAACATTGTCTATGGCTTTAACATCTGTTGTAATACAGTGTAGTACAAAACAACATGATTTGACATGCTTTATAGAGGTGAAAATTATGGCATACCTTCCACTGTTTAATTTTGTTCCATAAGTGTTTGAACTCTTGCAGGTTTAGGTGGCCTGTTCCATCAGTCTAAGGTGTTGTGGTTAAGATGACATTTTCAAAACCTTTGTATGACTATGACTAACTTGTTTTGGCCTACAAAGTGATGTCATACCTGCACCATTCTATTATCATGCTTGCAGGAAGTAATTTCAATCTCCAGAGAGATGTATAGATCTTAGTTGGGGCAGATGCCATATTGAATATTTCGAGGCTGTGAGGGATAGACTAGTCTTTACAATGAGACGTAATGTATAAAGGTACTTGATTGCATGATTTTCAAAACTCACAACTTTCAAAATTTGAATTTTTTTTCCTACTAAAATCTCCTTTGAAAAGATGTTTTGTCAGCTGGCCTATTGGCTTGTTGTTAAACTATGGTACAAATCCATAGAACACACTACTTAAATCCCTCAGAGCCTCGTTTTCATTCCTGTCAAAAATGTATTTTATCATTGGTAACTAAGCAACAGTGGAGACTCAGACTGTCAGCTGTCAGCCGATGACGGTGCTGTGTGGTGTTCTGATATTATGATATTCTATGACATTATGATATGATGTTGCTTAGTTACCAATGATCGCGCGCGAACTCGACAATCGACTACTGTGGACTTCGACCGAAAACAGGAAGTAAATACAGGTATGTGAGCTGGCTGAATTAACATCATTTTTATTCATATCTTTCACATCTACTGCAGTCAGATTGACCGTGGTCACTCTTAATAACACCACTCACATGGCTGTGCACTTGTAATGACAAATCAAGGATGTTAAGAGGCTAAAAGCAGGTTTAGAACTTGCCCCATTGAAGTCAAGGTGCAAATTTTGAAAAGAGGATAACACGGTGTTGGCAACACCGATTTTTGTCATTTTTGTCTGTACTGGCAGCACTCCAAATGTACAAAAAAATTAGCTCAATGTTAAAATTGACCGCAGTTCTCCTTTAAGTTGGTTGTATGTGAAATCAGCCCCCATATCCTTATTGACTACTTCCTACTAATATAGTTCCACTAATATAGTTCACTTGATGGAGTGAATGAAAAATAGTGAGCTAGCCGTTCAGATGGTACACTGTAAAAAAATTATAGTGATTTTAACGGTAAAAGACCATAGTAAAAATTCTACGGTGAAAAGCTGTTAATTGGTTAACAATGTTTCCGTACTATATAGGCTACAGTGAATAACTGTGATAGTTTTAATAGTACATTTTTGGAAGTGAAAAAGAACAAGTCATTGTATAATTTACAGTTAAAAAAAACATTTAATGTTGTTCAATTAATGTTTTTTGGATTTTTTAAATTGTATGTGTTACCAGTGTTATGGTGTTTAGTGTTTGTGTGAATGACACTGTGCAGCTTCTATATATTAATATTACATTTGTTATGGAAAAGCTGCTTGTGATGAGCTTTGATTCATCATGTGACTCTCATCACCACTGATTGGTGGTTGTCAGTGTTTTACAATGGTTCAAAATAGATATTAGTACTTCAATAGGTCAGTAAATTAAAGGGATAGTTCACCCAAAAATGAAAATTCTGTCAGTATTTACTCACTCTCATGTTGTTCCAACCCCGTAAGACCTTCGTTCATCTTTGGAACACGAATTAAGATATTTTTGATGAAATCTGAGAGCTGGATCACTCCTCCAAACTAGTCCATAGGCTTCTTCAAGGATTGAAACTTGCAGGCCTCGAAAAATTATTAAAAATATCGTTAAAATAGTCCAAGTGACTACAGTGGCTCAATCTTAAGTTTATCAAGCGCCGAGAATACTTTTTGTGCGCAAAAACAAACAAAAAATAACGACTTTATTTCAACTATTCATTTCCTTCTCGTGGGCCTCTAGTCAGTTAAACTAGTATGTTTGCGTAGAGCTACGTCACACGTAGGCTCACTATTGGCTGACGCTGGTCATGTGTGTGATGCGTGTGACGTACAACAACAGAAGCTTACGCTGTTACACTAGTTTAACTGACTCAGAAGAAAATGAATAGTTGAAATAAAGTCGTTATTTTTGTTTGTTTTTGCGCACAAAAAGTATTCTCGGCACTTGATAAACTTAAGATTAATCCACTGTAGTCACTTGGACTATTTTAACGATGTTTTTAATAATTTTTCGAGGCCTGCAAGTTTCAATCCTTGAAGAAGCCTATGGACTAGTATGGAGGAGTGATCCAGCTTTGATTTCATCAAAAATATCTTAATTCGTGTTCCAAATATGAACGAAGGTCTTACGGGGTTGGAACAACATGAGGGTGAGTAAATACTGACAGAATTTTCATTTTTGGGTGAACTATCCCTTTAACATGATTTCAGATAATAAATTCTGATAAATTATGGAGATAAATTCACCAAAATTTAAAAAGGTTAATTGTCAGTGGTGTAAAGATGCATGAAGCACCGCTTCCACATAAGTCACCTTCAGCAGCATTCTATTGGCCAGCGTTGGAGAATATGCAGTGCCAATCTGAACATGAGTGACAATCTGCATGGGAAACTCCCGATCACGATAGACTGACTGGATTTCACCTGTAAAAATTTCTCACTGAGCAACGGTACATGTAACAGCACCTTTACACAAGGTTCATATTTATGCGCACATTATTTGCCCATAATGCACAGCAAACCTAATGAAGGATACATCCATGAGTGCAATCATGCTTCTGCAGCTCTCCAGACTGAATCCCTCTGTTTTTAGCTCTTTATCTGAGGAAAGGGAGGAATAGATAATAAATACCCTAAAGACGGAGACATACAGTATATTAGAGAGTAGTAGAAAATAAGATTTCACTCACGTCTGGCAATCGCTCTATTAAGGACAATCCTGAGTTCATTGGCATTAATCTGCATGTCCTGCAAAGAGCGAATGTGATTCAGTCACAATTATAGTGTGAAGTAAATATTAATTTCAAATATTCATTTTTGCTCTTACGTCTCCAGCTATCTGCTGAAAGATGGCCCTGAACTGTTTTTCCTCTTCAGTCTCCTCCTCCTCCTCAAATGGCTGAAAATGAGAAATTAGAAATACTGAATGTACAACATACTAAATTAGTGAGCATACAGTAAATATGTATGAGTGTGCCTTTAAATAGTTGAAATATTGTGCCAAAATTCATTCTCCAAGACTGTTTAAAAAAACTCGCACAAGTTTTGTGTTGTTATGATTCTGAATGTCATTATGGATTACAGTTTCGACATATTGTACCTTCGCATGCTGTTTTCATGCTGTTTGTCCATACTGAACCACAGCTGAAGATGAAGATGTCTGTCTACAGCAGTGCAGCTAATTAACAGAGCATTTTCCCATCTTTCTCATCCCTTGTATCATCTGACGTGGGCTGACATAGAATATTGCACAGAAAAGGAATGAAATTGATGGGAAATCTCAATCTCATTTCCATATTTACCTTGATTTTCTTCTTGACATCATCAGTCTGTTGGTATAAGAAAGTGAAATGATAGATATAAACATGTTTTTTAGTCTCTTTGGTGTTTATAAAGTGAAAAGGCTACTGAATATGAGATTTACTTTTTTTTTGGTTGCACTAAAACTTGACATAGTGATTAATTGATTTGGACAAGTAGAGAGGCAGGATGAAATGTGAGCTGTGTCCCAATTCAGAGGCTGTATCTTTTGAAGGCCCATTTCGTCACCGAGGTTCGACGAATGCTGTCCCAATTCAAAGGTTCCTTCAAATGCAGCCACAAAATGCATGACAGCAGAATTTTTTTGAGAGAAATTGCTGGATTACACTTTTAAATGTAAGTATTGGGTTTCAAATTACTCACATCTAATACTAACATATCTTACTAAGATGAGATTTTAATTTATACCCTTTATTATGTACAGTAATAGACCATGGTGAACATATTTAGACAGGTTGTAAACTGTTTTGTTTTTAGAAAGTTTAATTGTTTAATGTGGGGTGGTGATGGTGCAGTGGATAAGACACATGCCTTTGGTGTGAGAGACCCGGGTTCAAATCCACTGTGAGACACTTAACCCCTAGTTGCTCCAGAGGCGTGCGACCTATATATAGCAATTGTAAAGCGTCAGCTAAATGAATAAATGTAAAATGTAAATATAACTTTCAAAAAAGTCCAGTTACTGCTGCTCGTCAATGTCAGTTGCTAGGCGACAAGACCAAACCCTTCATAGGCCAGACCGTCTCATTTAACAACACTTCACTGCTTTTGTAGGCGTGGCCTTTGAGGTTGCGTCCTTTGAATGATGCAGCCTCTGAATTGGGACACAGCTATTATGAGCTGCCACAGAACATGACAGACAGAGACAGGTGTTGACTCACCACAGGCTCTGACTCAATCTCTGCATCTATAGCCCTGAGAGAAAACGTACAGCTGTCAGCCAAATTCACAGGAGCATTTACAGGTCAAAAGGTTCTTTAAAAACATATTCGACTGTAAGTAAAGGTCTTAAATATGAAATTAGTTCATTGAAAAGTGAATAACAGACTTTATATAATGCTTAACGGATAAGTACTGAATATACATACATATGCATATATGAAAATGAATGAATTTATGTGAAGCATACGTTTTAGGGGTCAGTATGATTTTTTTTGTGGAAGAATTAAATGCTTTTATTTTATTATAGTTAATCAAAAGCGACAGCAAAGACATTTAATGTTACTATTCCTGTAGTGTTTGGTGGTTTCTACAAAAATATTAAGAATTAGCTGTTTTAAACTGATAATAATAAGAAATGTTTCTTGAGCACCAAATCAGCATATTATAATTATTTCTGAAGTATCATATGACACTGAAGACTGGAGTAATGGCTGCTGAAAATCATCATATTAATATAATGATAACATAAAAAATTATATATAGGCCTATGTAATTTTTATGACAACATCATGATAATATATGTTAACATAGTAGTTAATGCTAATATACTGACTGATAATAACAACTGATTTGACATTCATAATCAGACAGAAATTCAGTGTTAGGACTCACTCTGAGGTGCTCTTGTTCTCAGAGAAGACTCTGAGCAGAAACTCGCTCTCCTTGTGGGGATCAAAGGTGGACGGAATGATGACATACTCGCCCGGTTTCAGGCAGAAACGTTCTGTCACCTCGCGTATGTTGACATAAGACTTGCTGCGAGCTATGGATGAATTATAAAGGAAGAAATCCTTTTGCAGCTGTTGTTGGCTACCCTTCATCTAAAATGAAGATAGCAGATAGAACATTTCAAGACAAAGAATTTTTTTTGTTGTTGTGATGAACTTTAGACTAGCTACAATTACAGAAATAATAGGGTGTCTTCTGCTTAAATAAATGTTTTGTGGAATATGGAAAATGTAGGGTTTTTTTTAACTAATAATTTAGTTGTTCATTATTATTTCTAGCCCAGCCTATATTTCAGATTTAAGCTAAAAGTTTTCCAAAAGTTTTCCAGATCTTGAAATCACAATTTTCAAAATTCCCTGATATTTACAGGTTTTCTATGAACAATTACATCATGATATAATCAGTGTGGTCTCTTCATGATATAGTCATACCTCCTTAGGAACCTGTAAAAGACAATGGATAAAATGGTTATTAAACTACTAATAAATAGACTGCCATCCACATTGATTACATGCACCATGCTGAAATGTTCCTATTAATACTGAAAGAGCACACCTCATATATGGCAAACCCAATGTTGTGTAGGCCGGCACCTGTGCAGCGCTCTTTTCTTCTGCCCTTCTGCATTAGTGCCACCACCACAGTACAGGTCTTCTCTTTAACGTCCGCGTCCACAAGAACCAGGCGGAACTGAGGGTTTGTCCAGTATGTGTCTGTAACAAAATGGACAGAAATATGTTTTTATTAGTGACGTAGGGATGTTTTGCCATGGTTAAAAGGTCAGTTTTTACAATTATATTGTTACATTTGGAAAATAAACAAAAAAATGGCTTAAATACGAAACACAATTTTCATGGAAAAGCCATTAACAGTCTTTATATAATGCTCAACAGATAAGTAGTACATATGAATATATATATAAGCATAAATTCCAACTTTTGGGGTCAGTAAGATTGTTTTTTGAAAGAAATTGATTATTTTATTCAGCAACGATGCCTTAAATTAACGACAAGTGACAGCAAAGACATTTACAATGTTACCGGTATGTAATAACATAAAATAAAAACAATTAAGCAGCACAACTGTCAACATTGATAATAATAAATGTTTCTTGAGCACCAAATCAGCATATTAGAATAATTTCTAAAGGATCATGCGACATTTTCATTTAGTATAAGGTGATGCACTTAAACTAAAATAAAATAAATACAAATTAATAAAAACTATAGACATGTTTAAAATAATATAAACTATAAATTCATCAGCAATAGCAATATTGTTAATGTAAGTGGCTTTTAAAACCATCTTAGACTTTTAATCATGATTGCAAATGAGGTTACAATGATTATACTATATTACCAGGAAAGTTTCTGCAGCCTCCGGCAGAGCAGCCTTTCACCCATCGGCCCTCATGTATGTACACACTCCACTTGAGCATACAGTCGTCCTCAAGAGTGTCTGGGGTCAGATTACAGATCTCCAGTTTGGTGAAGTTCTTCTGAAACTCCTCAAAGCACATCCTTGCATAAAGACAAATAAGGAAAATTATAAAAGAGACCGGCCTCCATTTATGAGTATTAAATAAAGCATAATACTGTTTGAAGCATAAACTTTTTGAGACTTTCTGGAAGCCTGATGGTCTCATGAAGCTGTGAAGGTACTAACCAGAACTCCCCTGGCTCTGTAGGCCGGAGTCTCTGCTTGTCTTGCTCAGATGTGGCTAGTGCAGCCCAGTCATTGGACTTACAGGCGGGAGGGGGGGCAACTCCCCAGGGGTCTCGTACACGAACCAGACGAATCAATAGGTCTTTACCATCCTTACGTTTACCCTGTGAATGAGGTTTTAGCTATTGCATTGAAAAATGTTCCTGGTATAGGCTATGCCAAGACTGTGTACTTATGCAATGTCATGTATTAGGATGTGACTGATACAAATGCTCAAGTACATGACAAACCCACATGCTCAACTCCAGTGACTGAATATGCATGGCCTCTCACAAGTCCAGATGCAGTTTTAGTCCTTTGAGCAGTTGGGACCAAATTCTGTGCAGGAAAAACAAAATATAATGAAACATTACGTTTATGTCACAGAATACAGACGTTTTTATTTAAATGTTTTATTATACTGTGACAAGCAGGGCGGGGCCGAGAGCTGAGGGAACGGTGCTATGTGGCTCTCGGCCCTGCCCTTGTCAAAGTATAATAAAACTGCTCGTCACATATACTTTCATTATTAATATCAAACCAGCAAGAGGATTGTGATAGTGTGGAATATAGAATATAGAAGATAGCCGTACCTATTTAAAGAGTATGCAATTTCAGACACAGTCAGTCTAACTGAATGAATTATTTGAGTGAAGGATTCAATGACAGTGACACCTATTGGCAAATTGATGTAACTTACAGAAAGAGTCACTGAAAAATTTCCACCACAGATGCAGTCTGATGTCAGTCTGTCTGAAATACAAATGGTGCTCACTGCAGAGCCAAAAGGTGTGCAGCTCCCCCTCTCTGGATATCATGGATGGACTTCGACCTGGTCCAGCTCCACCTTACTGGATCTAATGGGTGGAGCTTGACCTAATTAGGTTAGGGATTGGGTTATGGATTTGGTTAGGGTGTGGCTTAACATTTAAGCTCAACCCATTATGTCCAAAAAGGGAAACTTAACATCAAGCTCCACCTATTGGCTCTGCAGTCTCACCTGAAATGCGCAAACATATGTGGAATTCAGAACCGCATTAGCATACAACTATTTCTGCCATAGTAAAGATATGGTAAAAGTAGTAAGAGTAGTATACTAGAATGCGGTTCTGCATCAGTGGAGTGTGAAGAATAAGCTTAATAGTAATAGAAGTGTCAGCTATGTTTACTGTAAAAGCTGTTTTTTTAAACCCTAACAGCATCTAATACGTTTGGAATAGAAGGAAGCCTACATCAATGGCACAGCCCATGAGGGACCCTCTCTTCAGAGCCTTCCTCATGATGTTGTACAACTCCTTCGGGGCCTCTGTTATCTCATATAACTCAGTTACTCCTCCAGTGAAGTCCTCCATGGCCTCCAGCGAGTTTCCACCCTTTAAAGCTTCATAAGAGCCATGTAACCTGGGAAACAGAAGTCAAACCAACACATTCAGCACTTTGGTCTGATTTTTGACAGAATAAAAAAATATTTAGAAGAGCTAATATATAATCATGGCAAAGTATTGTGTTACTTACTGATGAAGCAGAAAAACAAGAAATTAAGATTTTTAACTTACTTTGCATATGCCTTCTCCAGAAGAGCACTCCAAAATTCATTCTTCTGTCCAGATCTGGTGAACACCAACTGGTTTTTGTATGTGGGAAGTCGATCATCCACAATCACATCCACCCACTCACCATAGCGCCAGAACTAGAAGAATAAAGAAAGGGTGTTTTAAATAGTTGAGCTTGTGCCTTACTCATCTGAGAGAAATGTTTATATGTCAGAAACTATATCTGAAATACAGAATAGTGCAATGTTGATGCCCATACCTGGAAATGAAAAATGCCAGCATAGTTTTCAGTGAAGCTCTGGTCATGGGGAACCACCCTCTTCAGGACTATATCATTCAGGGTCAGGCAAGCTATAGCAGCCAGCAGCCAGCAGTCACCTGCAGGTGTTAATGGATCACCGGGAGTAAGATTTTACTAAAACCTACTTAAATCTTGTATAAAAAACAAAGTATATAAATATGCTGTGCATTTAACAATTTGAAAAATGTTAGTTTTAGAATGGAGTTCAGCATATCACCTCAGGACATTTCAAGGTATTAGGATATTTTGCCACATTGTTTCATTTACTGTTTAATTTCGGTTCGATATTTTACACAAAATACTTTATCTTTGTAATAATGCATAAGTCATATTGACATTTGCGCATTCACTTTCATTATTTTAAAAACAGCAGCTTCACCTTTTTGTGTTCAGTAGGAAAAAAAGAAGGAAAGAAAAAATAATTAAATAATGCAGTATTGCTCATGGAAAATTCAAATTTAAGTTTAAACAAAAAACTGGACTGCAAAACCTTTTGCGTGAATGAAACTGTACACTGTACAGGTGCAGAAATGAAAGCCTTTGCTCTATGCGCCTCATGCATTCACTGGATGCCTCTGTGGAATACAGCACTGCAACATGGATACCGCAGCGGACACTTTATTCATTTCTTCAAGCCTTCTGTGTCACGCAACCAATCTATTTTTCAACAGTGTTTGGATACACTGAGAGGTGAGGAAATGAGTGGCATTTCCATATGCAGACCACAAGCAGGGGCTATCTTTGGTGACTCTGCCACGCTTTGAACAGGAAATGTGCAACTTTGGATCTCGTTAAAATCAGGATCACAAACCCCGAGTTTCTGTCCCTGTCTCAAATGGAACCCTAAGACCCAGTGCCAAATGCACACTTTATGTTCATTTGATGTCTTGTGGACTTACAATGGGCACCGCATGCTCTACGTATGTCCCTTAAGTCCACAACAGTGTCCCATTTGTCATTTTAGGTTTTAGAGGTCCCTGGTGATCTTCCACACTTTCGTGACATAATGTCGCTTTAGTAGAAGTCTGCTGTGGAGCTCGCGGGCTCTGCAAAAGTGCACATCGAGGGCGCAAACGGGCGTTTGCATGCACCCTTTTGAAACCTAAAATGACAAATGGACACCCTGAGGCAGGGTTCCTCAAATCCTGTCCTATAGGGCCACTGCCACCCTAACCCCAACCCTAAGCCCACAATATATATTGGTACTATTTTGGTTAGCAAACAATATTGTAGAGCGCTTTTAACTATCTGTATAGTCGATATTGGATATTACATTGTTCTTGGTAATTTCCCATATTTTACATTTACCTTTGCCATCATCTAATGGACACTTTAAAAGTTAATCTTTAAAAACACAAATAATTTACTAACACTGCTAAATGTAATCTTTAGCCAATTTTAAAATGTGTAGGTCTATCAATTTTTCATAGGGCAGGCTACATAATGTTGTGATGCCTAAATTCACATAGCATTTAAAATCTATTTTAGTTTTTTAATTATTTATAGATTAATTTTAATTTTAATATTGCCCATTTATCAGTTATCAGCCATGACAAAGAATGATCTGCTTATCGGTATCCTTCAGAATTTTTATATTGGTGAATCCCCAGATAGTATGTATTTTATGATATTTTTATAGATAGAATGTCATATATTGACACTTTCGTACCCAGGTCTCCTTGGCAGATATCTGTCCTGTTGGCTCCCCCAAGAATGAACTGTGGATTGCTACAAATTTCCTGTTTAGGGAAGAGAGAAACTTACAGTTATTATAATATTTTTTTTTTCATAGTTGTATTGTTAGTGCTCTGCTTGCTTCACAAAAAAATATGGCTATTTATGTGAAGATCTCAGCACCACCGCAGAAATACAGCAGCTGTCCTGGGTCATAAAGTTTGCTTACAGGAACTTCGCTTCAAGGCACAGGGCCATCAAGGCACGATAATAAGTCCAAACACATGCTCATTATTTTGAAAGTGTCAAGTCTGAAACGGCATGATAGTCTTTTTGAAGCAACCTTGCAAAAATTGCTTTAACGACCAAGCACAAGCACACATATAAGACCTCGTCCAGTAACCTGATTCTCTTAAGCAGTATCATCAAGCAAAACTAATAAATGAATATCACGCATCAATCAAAACAGTCACGTTTTCATAAGTAACATGAGATGGACTGGCAAAAAACACTGCATTTATCCAGTGAAGACTCTAGATGATACTCTTTTCAATTATCTGTTTCTTTCCTAATTTTAGCAAGACACATGTAATCTGTCTACACTCTAAAAAACATTATTATGTTACATAAACTTCATCAACATATCAAACCTACTGATACAAGTCTATTATCAGGTAGAGCTCTGCTTTATGAAGCATTGGGAAGTCAGCTGGTTGAGAACACACACTACAGGAATACTGACACATTCTCATGGCATGCCTGCAAGAAATATCTTATCTCATGCCTCAGCCTATGGAAACTGAAAACAAATGTAACCTCCTTGTTAAGTGAAACCAACTGAAAAATGAATAGGCCTACTCTGCAATTAATCAATAGTCAGTAAATACATTCATTTTTTTAAGGTATTATATCAGGTAAGGAGGCAGTTAATGGAGATTGTAATTGAGGAAATAAAGAAATTCCAACTTATTTAAGCAGCTCACAAACCAAAGCCAAAAATAAAATAATTTGTATAAAATAATATATATATAAAAAAAAGCGAATTAATAAAACAAAATTAAATTCAATTACATATAAAAAAGGTAAAAATAAAATAAATGTTGTAAAATAATATTTTAAAAATATTAAATTAAATTGAAAATAAATAACAAATAATAAGCTAAAAAGAAATACATATCTGGAAATGCAGGAATTATATTATCCAAACAATATATCTTTCCTAGACATGGTGCAATGCAGCTGATCTCATGCACAGTGCCACCTTACGGTAAGCCACTCACCGATGGGCGCTTCCATTCAAGCTTTAGTGGGAACCTTTCACTGTAAAAGAGAGAGGAGTCCTGGGCCGGGAACAGGGGATCTTCAAAGATTACTTTTTTGCGTACATATTTGTCTTTGAGCTCCTGAAATTCCTTGAGCCTCCTGGCATCTTTAACAGCCTCATTACGGCTCAGAATGGCTGAATAAATGTTTCCAGGGGCAGTAAACCTGTCCACAGTCTGTGGAGCAGCTTCAGTCAGCTGGACAGATGTTTCTGAAAACTTCTGTTCTTCTGCCATATTGTTCTTTGAAGACAGATGCCAAAGGAGAAATGAGCTTATTTCAGAATCTGAGGTGGTTCAGTTTTCTCAGCTTAGTCCTTATTTCACTCCTCAGTTACTTTATATTCTGGAGGAGTCACTCCCCTGTCCATGTACACAAATAAACAGTCACGTTAAGGCAAATGTTTCACACCGGTTCCGCACATGCTCACATTATGCTTGCATACACACTTCCACCCAACATTTCCCCGTTCCTCTTAGAAGCAAACTCTATTTATAGGCCTCCTACAGGGACGTGAGGGTTTCTCTCTTTCTGCCTGTCTAATGGGGGCATGATTCCCAACTGGTGACCTCAGACATTTCCAATGCTAATAATGGGAATAACAGAGGTCCAGTCAAAGATTTGAAAACTAAAACCCTGGAACATTGTAACACAAAGCATTCAAATTCATATTTCTACAAAACATTTACAGATGAACACCTATTAAAATCTACTTTCCGTCATAGATATTTTAAAAGTTAACTTTGGCTATACTTAAACTTATTACTTCCAATAGGCCTACACAAATTTTATATATTCAGACATAATACATTTATATTAATAAATAACCCTCCAGAGGATAAATACTTTGGAGAATGGATGAAATAAATAAATCAATAAATAAATATTGTGACATAGCCTCCAGTACAGAAAGTACAGAAACTAAAATGTATTTAGAGGTAGGCCTGAATTCCATGTGAGGTAAGCAAGGCAAATAATTCATAATATATAAAATATAAATGCATATATAATAATGTCTAGGCCTATATAATAATAAATGTGTAAATAATAATAAATAATAAATGAATCAATGTGTATGTTTTTCCTCCCCATAGGTCACTAAATGTTAAATCATGAGCAGTGAAGGTGGCAGAATCATGCAAGTGTTGCTCCCTGCAGAGCCAAATGATTTGCATCTCCAAATCTGTGGATCTAATGGGTGGAGCCGTGGAGGGATATACTGGTAGTTATGGGTAGGGGAAGGGTGTAGTTGGACCTTCTAGCTCCACCCATTACGCCCAAATGACACCCAGAGAGGAGAGCTGGACTTCACAATCACGCTCCATCCGTGGCTCTCACGGATGTTATCCAGTAGATGCCGCTGTGTGAACTTGGTCCTGATTGATGCAGCAATAAGCAACGGCGTACTACAAAACTCCGAGCTTTCGCCATTTACGTGTAGCTTTTACAGCAATATCGCTGTTTAATTAATCTGAGTCCGTTCGTGTCGGAATATTTAAGTGTTTCGGGGAGAAACGAATCGTTCTGTGAAGACGTGGTTGAAGAACTCGAATATCCTGGAGTGTAACGTTAACTTAGCATCCGCGGCTATCTGACTAAACGCATCAAACCTGACAGACAGTAATATTTGTATTTTTAGTTTGAGCTAATTTTACTGGCCCGGCAGTTTTGATCTTTTGATTAGTTTATTTAACATTGACCATATCAACCAAGGAAATCTATTTTTCAGATATTATATTCGCGAAGGCTCCGGAGGCCGCGGAGCTGCGCTGCTAGCTTCTCTCTCACTTTTCAAAGGGGCTATTGAACCGTAATTTCATATCTTGGTATCTCTGTGGAACTCTACAAACGAGAGCTGCACCCCTACACGGACCCATATCATTTAAGAATTTGTCGGGGGTTTTTTTCTTATTGTCTGAGGATTTTCCTCCGTGTCCTCAGCTACCGACGTTTAGCTGCTTCCGGCGAGCTGGCGACGGCGCTCATCCCAGGATAAATTAAAGTAAGATATGATTATATGGTGGGGAACAGTATTCTGTATTTGTTACGTCTGTTTCTTATCAATGATGTGGTACAGCCTATTTTGAATGCTTGAACATCAACTGTCCTGTGTTGAATTGAGGACAGGACTAAGGAGAGAGTAATAAAGTAAACATCACTAAAGCGTGTATCTGCTCTCACCTCAGCAGCTGCTGACGTTACAGTCTTGTCTAAGTTTTTATTTATTTTGAGGTAGAATTTGCCTTACTGTTCATAGTGTTTCAGCATAAACTGACTCAGTGAAACAAAGTTGTCAATTAAAAGCTGGTCATTTAAGTTCATGCTGCTATTTGTTTGTTTGTTTGTGTGCGCTTTTTTGAGGGTTTTGGAATTTGCTATATTCAGAGATGGAGAGAGATAAAGTACAATTTAATTTACATGGGACACCAAATAACTACCTGAACAGTGTTTACTTTCTTTTTCCATGTTTTTACGTTCATGGAAAATCAACCAAATATTAAAAAGTCATGACAATATATAGTGAATACATATTATAATAGATAGTTGTACTTTATATTTGTCTATCCAAATTATTTTCAACTTCAAAGGTCAAAGGGAAATCACAACTGGTCGAAAGTTGTGAGAAGAACCATGACAGAAAATAACTTTTAACTGATTTAAATTTCGAAACTAATATCTCATATATTGAAGATATTATTTAAGAAAAATATGAAATATTATTTAATATTGATAGCATTTTACAATAAGTTTTCATTTGTTAACATGAGTTAAGTACATTAAATTACATCAATTTACAAGACTTCTGCAGCATCTCAACATTTATGAATGTTGTATCTGTTAATATTAGTTAATGCACTGTGAACTAACATGAAGATGGATATTTTTCTTATATATTTTTTACTAACATTAACAAAGGTTTATAAATGCTACAAAAATATACTGTGAATTGTTAGTTCATGTTAGTTAATGCATTAACTAATGTTAACAAATGAGACCTTATTGTAACATGCTACCTTAATAGTAGCCTATTTGTCTGTAATACTTATCTATACTGTTTATGATTCGAGTTTATATTCTTTGTGATGAATGACTCCTGATTTTACAGCTCTCTGCCTCCTGCCCTCGAGGTGTGAGTCAGCCAGACTTCTTTTCCTGTGGCAGTACAGGTCAGGGCTGTCAGTTATCAGTCAATGATGTCAGAAGAAGGAAAGCAGAGCGCCACACCTGCCCCTCCGTCCAATATGGACACGAAGTCTGAGTCCACAGCCTCGCCACCTACCGGCCAGGGGGTTTCATCAGTGTCTCCTCCAGTGTCCACAGTAACACAGCCTGCACCACCTGCAACTGAGGATGAGGAAGAGGAGAGTGAAGATGAATCTGAGATTCTGGAGGAAAGCCCCTGTGGACGCTGGCAGAAACGGAGAGAGGAGGTATATTCCAAGTCTTTCAATAGCTTTGAGTGTAGAATGGATCAAAATTTAAGTCGGTATTTACAGATTATATTCCCATCTGCTAAAGGATGATAACCTTCATTTTAGGGTATTTTGTCTTAATATCATTTTAATTTGAGAGGATTTTATATAATTTATTTGCAGAATCTGGGAAACCTGATGAGTTTTTACTTTTAAATAAAAAATCCCCTCCACCCCCACAGGTTAACCAGCGCAACGTCCCAGGGATCGACAATGCCTACCTTGCCATGGACACCGAGGAGGGTGTGGAGGTCGTGTGGAATGAGGTCATGTTTTCTGAGCGGAAGAACTTCAAACTACAAGAGGTAAAACTTGTGTAGTTGTCAACTGTCTACTGATTTCTGTCTGAAATTTCAATGAGAGAATTTTCAGTAAAGAAAAGTGACAGACATTTCTAGATTTCATTTTTTTTTAAGGAATGCTGTGCTTTTGAATTTTTTATTCATCAAAGATAAAATTATCACGGTTTCCACAAAAATATTAAGCAGCTCATCTGTTTTTTTAAACTGATAACAATAAGAAAAGTTTCTTGAGCAGCGAATCAGCATATTAGAATGATTTTTGAAGGATCATGTGACACTGAAGGCTGGAGTAATGATGCTGAAAATTCAACTTTGCCATCACAGGAATAAAGGACTTTTTAAAATATATATTTTTAATTGTAATATTTAACAATATTAGTGTTAGAGATGCTCATTTCTGTTAATTTTCAACCGCTGCTCGTTATCTGAGTATTAACCGTTAACTAATAAGATTATAATATTGAATTGGCATTAAAAAAAAAATTGACGAGTGTCTGTGACCCGTTAAAAAAAAAAAAAAATTCACGGGTTTATTTTAACGTGCAAACAGTAGCATACAGAACAGATCAACAACAGAACCTGGATTCTCACACACCTAAATTTTCATGCACCTGCAGCATTTCTGACAGTGACAACAGAGAAAAACAGAAGAAAATAATATAAATAAAAAACATAAAATAGGCCTACACTATATATTTTTTTAAAAAGTAAAAAAAAAAAAAAAAGTAACATGTCTACATGATGTGGGGTTCGTCTGGAGCGCAGCTTGTTGACTGTTAGACCCCCGGCAGAAAACACCTTCTCGCACAGATGTCCCGGGAACACAGAGATAACGTCTCACCTTTCATTTGCTTTCAGTCGTAAGGGCCACGAACTTGTGGCCTCGAGTTGTGATTCAAGCGTTTTGTTTTTTGTTTTTTTTTCACTCCTCAAAACGGGGTTCAATTCTACGGGTAATAGTCCATCTTGATGGGATTTCGTAATTGGGCTCAATATAGCCCAGTAGCTCTTGACGTTAGGTATAACAATCCAAAGAGCATAAGCTGATAGACGGAAAGCATGACAATAGGAGGTTACCACATTATATTACGTTTTATTTATAATTCGAATGTGTTTAACAAATCAGTTAATGTAAGAATTAGCCTGCTATATTACCGTATGTCTAAAGGGGTTGCACACCGGACGAGAAGCGCCGCGTCTCTACCGGTGTGCGAGATTATTGCCAGCATAAAAAAATGAAACGATGTGACAGCCATAGGCTGAACAATATAAGTTACCGGTAATATCCATCGAGCCTATGAACTTGTTCCCCGAAAAAAGAATGAAGGCTACCCTGTAAAACAACTGCAGTCATGTGATACAAAGACATACGCCTTGCTTGCGCTAACAGCTCCCGTCCAGATGCCCAGGGCTCTCTTGGGAGCGCTATCTGCACCATAGAACTGGCTTAAACAGACGATCTGATGGGTTTTAGAAGATTAAATACAACCCGAAACTAAAATACAGACCAGGCCTCTATTTGAGACCGGCCTTTATTTATCCAAACCTGTCGCCACACCAGGCGTGTAAAAGAGACAGGCATCTATTTGGGACTCGACACGTGGTAGCGCGTGTTGATGCACCCGTAAGTTAAAATATAGGCTATATGTTATTTTTTTAACCATGCAGCAAACCAAAAAAAAACGACAAACTTTTAAACCGTTTAACTAATAGTACTTTCGGTTCACGGTTAAACGGTCAATATGAGCATCCCTAATTGGTGTTTTTACTGTATTTTTGATCAAATATGCAAACTTTGTGAGCACACGACTTCTTTCAAAAACATTTGATATGAATGAACTGATGGTTTGCTGTTAGTTACACAAGCATAATATGTCAGTGTGCCGGTATGAAAGTTCGCTGTTGATTATTATCTCTGTTCTTGCCCACAGATTCAACTGTATTGCTTTCTGTGTTCTTGCTTACTAACATGTCGAGCTGTGAATTAGCGATAGCCATGATTATTGAATTATATGAGTGTTGGGACAGCTTGATTGCTTCACAGAATGAGTGTGCTTTCCTTAATTTCGGGATGTAAGCTCCTTACACAAAGTGGTCTGACCTGTTTGCTGCCAAGCTTTTATTGAAAAATATTTAAGAAAAGTGTTCTCTGTGGTTTTGTAACTCTTATTTCTTGAATGTTGGAATAACAAAAGGTCTGCTGTTTTTAATATAGCATACTTTACTCTTTCATTGCCTTTGAGCACTTTTAATCAAACTCGATTCATTAATGCTTGGCATAAAGTCGTGGACAGCCATCTGTTTGGCCCATCCACATACTGTGCTCCGCTCTGCTTGGCAGACGCTCATCGTGGAATTCAATAAGTAATTTTAGAGGTTGCGTTTTGATAGGCTTTGCCATCTACATTTCTGATTGCCTTTCCCATAAGCACATGTGACTAGTGCAGTGAGTCCAGCCATAAAAAGCAATGAAACTTTTTTTTTTTTTTGCCCCACCCTGATCTTTTACGTGATTCGTTATTGCATAATAAAGTAAGAGTTCAGGATTATATTATAGTAAAGCCTTCCTCTAGAATTTGTAAGCGTGTTACATACAGGAAGGTTTTCTGGTAAATTAATCTACTTTTCTATTTCTCAGGAAAAAGTGAAAGCAGTTTTTGATAACCTCATCCAGCTGGAACATCTGAATATAGTGAAGTTTCACAAGTACTGGGCTGATGTGAAGGAGAACAGAGCCAGGGTAAGAAATGTAACAACGGCAAAAAAATAAGTCTTTTTTTTTTTTCAATCATAAGATTTTTTTGTTACCCCCTTCAGGTTATTTTCATCACAGAGTACATGTCTTCTGGGAGCCTGAAGCAGTTTCTAAAGAAGACAAAGAAGAATCATAAGACCATGAATGAAAAGGTATGATTGCTGCTCTTTTTCTATTCAGATAAATTGACAAAAGAGCTGTTGAGACATAATGTACTGCAGACTAAAATGTATCTATTGTCTTCAATTTCTTGTTTGATTGTTAGTCATTGGCTTTGCCTATAGGTGTGACATATTTGTTTAAAACTTCTTTTAGAGAGAGACAAAGAACAAATACTAGAACAAATTCTTGCTTTTTGGTACGAGAATAATATTAAATACCAGGACAGTACTTAATCACCAAGGTCATCATAAAAACAAAATGCATTATTTTCTTCATTTTAACATCATACCAGTTATCTTCATTTGTTTTACACTTTTAAGTAATTTTTACATTCATGTCTCTGTTTTTCCAATAATAGGATTGGTGCATTCCCAGATATTAGTAATACTAATAGTCATGTTTTGGTTTCATTGAGTGAAGTATTAGTTGGGATTAATGAAATATTCTGACATAGTATAATATCAGCTGCAGACTTGTTTTCCCGGATACCATTAACTTTTTATGGGACTTTTTTAGGCATGGAAACGCTGGTGTACTCAGATATTATCTGCCTTAAGGTTTGTGTACACCTTTCTTTTTTCTTTCTCTCTATTCAAATACTGTTGTTTACCAATAACGTAGAGATACTTTTAAAGATGTTGGACAAAATTCCTCACTAGCACCTGAAATGTCTGTGACATTTCTTCTTGTTTTGGTGTTCCATTATACGTCTTGTGGAGAGCTCCTGTTACACTCACGTTTCTCACCATTCTTCCTTCAGCTATCTGCATTCATGTGAACCTCCCATTATCCACGGGAACCTGACCTGTGACACTATTTTCATACAGCACAATGGACTCATCAAAATCGGATCAGGTGGGCTAAAGCACAGTGTTAAAGTATGACTTTTTAAATGTTATAGATTTTATTATTTTTGCTGACGTTTCTGTTTTTTAATTTTTTTTGTAGTGGCCCCAGACACCATTAATAACCATGTAAAAACATGTCGGGAAGAGCAGAAGAGTTTGCACTTCTTTGCTCCAGAGTATGGAGGTAAAACTAGGTTTTAAACTGCATTCAAACTCATTCTAGAGTCGTTTCAGTGCACTTGTTATGTAAAAATGACAGTACAATTTGTCCTCTTCCTTCATCCATTTCAGCTGTTGCCAGTGTCACTACAGCTGTGGACATCTATTCCTTTGGAATGTGCGCCTTAGAGGTGAGTGCTGTTTGTTTTGAGCTGCAGATTATTCATCAGTGTATTGGATTGACCAGGCCAGAGATTCAGGTTTTTCTCCCACTGTTGTAGATGGCTGTGCTGGAAATCCAAAGTAATGGAGAGTCCTCATATGTGTCACAAGAAGCCATTAATAGTGCCATCCAGTCTTTGGAGGACCCACTGCAGAGAGTGAGTATAGATTGAGTCTACCTTTAAAAAAGTGTCAGTACATTTTATATATATACATATATATATATATATATTTATATATATATATATATATTTTTTTTTTTTTTTTTTTTTTTTTCAAGGCTACATTAATCTGCAGAAATCATTCTAATATGCTGATTTGGTACTCGACAAATATTAATCAGTGTTGAAAACAGTTGTGCTGTTTAATAATTTTGTCTTGTCATTTTTTTTTTAGGATTTTTTGTTGAATAGAAAGTTCAAAAGAACAGCATTTATTTGAAATAAAAATCTTGTGTAACATTATTAATGTCTTTGACATTTTTTATCTATTTAATGCATCCTTGCAGAATAAAATCATTAATTTCTTTCCCCCCCCCAAAAAAAAATCTTACTGACCCCAAATCTTTGTAGTAGTAGTGTAAGTTGTACTGTTGTTTTCTGTTCATTAGTTACAATGGTGTAATTGGATAAATATTTCAGATGTGTGTGAAATCTGAGCATGCGAATCTCCAGTAGGCTTTTCAGATTGCAAGTAAAATAAATAATAATTTCAGTCTGTTTGGATTGTTTCCTTACACTAGTATATGATGCTTTGCAAATCTGCATGTATCTGACTGAATTGAAAGAAATCTCGATCATGAGTTATTTTGATTTCGAGTATAGCTGACACATGATGAATTATACTTATTCTAGAACACAAAACATGACAACATGAAATGGTTTGAATTTCAAAAAAACAAATTTTTTAATAGTCAGATGTATTGGATAATTCTTTTTTTTTTTATCATTATAGGATTAATGGGTAGATTTTGGTTACCGTTAATTGTTCACCCCATGGGTGAGCGGAGCCTCTTTTTTTTTTTTTTTTTTTAAACACACAATACTAATAATGTAATCTTACACTAATCATTGTGAAGTCTCATGTTTCTCTGTGTGTTTGTTTTAGGAGTTTATTCAGAAGTGTCTGGAGGTGGACCCCAGTAAGAGGCCCACAGCCAGAGAGCTGCTTTTCCATCAAGCTCTGTTTGAAGTGCCTCTTTTGAAACTACTGGCTGCACACTGTATCGTCAGTCACCAGCGTGAGTCATGAACTAATCTCATTACCATTCAGACATTTCATCTCACCTTCATGAATACGATTCACTGATGCTAAACATATTGAAACCATTTGCTTTTGCTTTCTAGACTTGATCGCAGAAAATGCTTTAGAGGAAATTACCAAGAACATGGACCCCAACCAGGTCATTATGGAAAGGAAAGAGGTCCAACTAAAGTGAGCCTCTTTCTTTGATTCATTGCTTTTACTTTGAAATAGCTTGTTTGTCATGCCACCTTAAACGGCTTCTGTAATCCTGTATCTTTTCCCTTCAGACTCTCACAGTTTCCTGCCTTGGAGCTTGACAAGTTCCTTGAGGATGTGAGGTGAGGAAAAATAGAATTTTCCAATATTGGGGGGGGGGGGGGGGGGGGGATAAGAAATGAGATGGGCCAAGTACAAACAAACAAGCACAAACGTAATGATGTTCGCTGCTCTTGTGATGTAGGAATGGGATCTATCCGCTGACTGCCTTCGGCATGCCCTGCCCACAGCAGCCTCAGCAAGAGACTGTCAAGTCCCCCATCGTGCCACCCTCTGTCAAATCGCCTACGCCTGAGCCTGCAGAGCTGGAGACCAGGAAGGTGAGAAATGGGCTGATTTAAGGAGATGGTGACCAAGTATCAATGATTAAGAATACATTATTTTTTTCACCTTCCCCCTGTCTCTCTGTGTGGCATATTACTACTTTCCACTCAAACAAGTCTAGATGTGTGTTTACAGTCAGTCAACAGGATTAGCAGGATTTTCGCATCGTATGTTAGTTTTAAAGATAATTTCTCTCTTTAAGGTCTTACAGATGCAGTGCAACATCGAGCCTGTGGAGGAAGGAGCGAAACATCATGTAAGTCCTTTTTCCGTGTTCAGTGTTGGAGTTATACAAGTTAGATGTATATCCCATGTCCATAACTCCTCATTGCTCTTTTTCTAGCTGACCTTACTGCTAAAACTGGAAGATAAGCTCAACCGACACTTGAGTTGTGATTTGGCGCCAAGTGAGTACTTTATAAGGCCCCAAACACACTATCCACAAGTATGTTAATGCTTGCAGCTACACGGCTGGATTTAACATGCCATTGTTTTCTGAATGTGTCAGAATGCAGCACAAGTATGTGATGCATTCTCAGATGCAAGAGACACTATAATGGCCATCAGCACAGTCGATTTCGTCTTTCAAGTCAGCTTGCTCAGAATCAAGAAGCTTTACTGTGTTAGCTAAGCTGTCAACATGTTTATAGCTAGCTACATGAATTCACATGCGGTTAAATCCAACCGTGATGTTTTGTACCGACACAATAAGGAAAGAATCAGTTAAGAAGAATTAAGTAATTAGGGGCCAAGCACTGAAATTGTTGGGGTTCTTCTTCTGTTTCTTCTTCTTCTATGGCAGCCCATAGAACCGCTTACGGGAAAGTTATGAAATTTGGCACACTGATAGAGGACAGTCTGAACTGTCACCATAGTCTCCAACTCAATCCCTCTAGCGTCACCAACTGTCCAAAGTTGCACTCATGTTCGTGCTAATAACTTTAGAACCGTAAGGGGTAGAAACAAAAGTCTTTTCTCCTCTGATTTTTTGGCCAATTCAATTGCACCCTATATGTCATTTTCCGTCATCAAAATTTTCCCGCCATATTTAACTTTCCGGAAAAACTACTTTTTCAAACTCGTCCTAGACAGTTGCTCTGATTTTCACGAGAATTGAGCCAGATCATCTTCAGAATATGCCGACAAAATGGATTTTAAGTTGATTCGTCAAATCGTTCTTGAATGACCACGCAAACGAATTTTACGTAGCGCTTGCGAAAACAGACTTAAGGTTGTATCTCCGCAACGCTTTATTGTATTCAGACCAAACTTGGTACATTTCATCACAAGCATGACCTGAGGTGACATGATACTTAAATTGGCTATTTTTACTAATAACTTCTGAACGGTTTGTTCAAAAATCGTTAGATTTGGGGCATCATGCGGAGTTGAATGATATCCCATTTTCCCATATTGGCCATCTGCCATTTTGAATTTTGTACTAAAATGCTGTATTTTATGAAATCATGAACGTATCATTACAAAACTTGGTATGGGTCATCGGCACGATGCCCTGAAAGGATCTGAGAAGTTTCGGGCCAGCACCACCTAGTGGTGAGAAATTATTTACATGCTTATAACTTTAGATGTGGTTGACATATTTTCACGGGAGTCATCTCCTTAGATTCCTTAATCTTTGCTGAGTCCAACGATACCAAACATGCTAGATTTTTCCGTACGGTTAGTGCAACATTGTAATTTAGCGCTTAAAATTTTTTTGCGAATATCTTCGAAACCGTTGATTGAGATAAAACCACCGTAGGAAATTTGGAAACATAGGTCGCTGACAATATGTTAATGCCAAAATGTCAAAATATTGACAGTAAGTGGCAAAAAAATGCAAACAAAGTTATCCATGGGTAATTTTTTATGCTCTTACAGATATAAATATCTATAACTCTAAACAAAATGAGATATTTTCACCACATTTGACAAATTTGATGTATGGGCTCACAAAACAATGGTGGGATTGTGCCTCTTGATGGCGCTATAATAGAACAAAACAAGTTGAAACTTGAAATTACACATTTATACTACAATTACACCATGCCTTGAAAGTAATCAAAGCGTTTCAGGACAGAGGCACCTTATGGTTAAAAGTTAGAAGAAAATTTCCAAAAATGCTAATAAATTTTGAATACATTTTGAATACATTTTGAATAAATTTGCCTAGTGCAATGAAACTGGTCTTAATAGATCTCTTGGGTCATGGCAGGAACGTAGATACCAAGTTTGCCATATGTGGCCGAACTTCCTGTCCGCCATCTTGATTTTCATTCAATACTTACTTTTTCAAACTCCTAGACCGTTTGTCCAATTTTCACCAAAATCGAATCTTATCTCCGGACCGTGCCGAGAAAAATGTATGGATTTAGTGTCGATAGATATAACCATTTTTGTATACCGCAGTGACAAAGTTGAGGCATGATGCCATGATGCCAGTCATTGTCACCTCACTCTGACCACACCACATCAATTTTGTAATTGGTCCACGAAAATCAAAAGTGATAAAACATTAAATCATATTATTAGTGACTGTATTTATATCATTATTCAGCTATTTTGCCTAAACATGTTAAAATGTCTTTAATTGCTCCTTGCTGCAGTTGGTCTGACATTCCCAGCCAAGTTGGCATGTCTTATCGTCTTTGCGCTTGGCCCCTGATGATATATGGAGGCCCCTTGCAGCTATATTTTACAATGAAACTGTTTAGTTGCATTCAAATTTGTGTACTTGCATTGTGTTTCTGGTCTGATTTTTTTCTTTTCTTATTTGTGTATTTTTAAATAATTGTCACAAAAACAAGAGTTCTGCAGATATGTGGAAGAGGATCAGATTGAATCAGAATATTGACCAAAAAAAGTATAGAAAAGTCAACTGTTATAATACAGCCCTTTTCTGTTGACTTATTGCTGAAACTCAAGAATGGTGTTTTCTGTGTGTGTTAGATGAGAATGTACAGGAGTTGGCTGTGGAACTGGTCCAGCTTGGCTTCATTAGTGAGGTAAGAACTTCCCTCAAGATGTTATGTTCACTCCAGTCCAAAAGTTTGGACTCCCTAACTTGCATTATGAAGTAACATGATCGAAAGTGACAGGGAAGATATTTGTTTGTAACAAAATATTTCTATTTCAAATAAGTGCTGTTCCAAACATATTTGTTTTTAACATTGATGATAATAAGAAGAAATGTTTATTGAGCAGCAAATCAGCATATTAATATAATTTCTGAATCATGTGACACTGAAGACTGGAGTAATGATGCTGAAAATTCAGCTTTTCCATCACAGGAATAAACATTTAAATTCGAACAGAAAAGTTATTTTAAATTGTAATGAAATTGCACAATATTTGTTTTTATACAGTATTTTGATCAAATCAATGCTTAGTCTTCTGACATCTGTATTTCATTTAGATGAGTTCCTGTGTTGATAATTTTTAAGGTAGAATGTTAGCAGTGTCATTTTTTCAAACTACTTCTGTAATTCATTATTTCTTTGCCCAAGATGACGACATTACACTCTTTGTATGGACACTTGTCAAAATCACGTCTCTTAGACTGAATCTGAGTATAGTTGAGCCAAACTCATCAGTCACTGGACAATGAAGTGTGAGAAATTGTCAATCAAAAAAACTTTCAAGTGATGTTTCTCAGTTTCAGTGTTGGTATGGTTTCTGTGTTTATTCAGTATTGTGAGATCACTCAATGTTCTGGCCATTTTTAAAACATTTGTCACCAGGTTCAAATTTACAAGATGTTTTTTCCCCCAAAGCACTAGTGCCAACATTCTGAAATAAAATGTTTCCAATTAATAATTCAGTTGCTTGAGGAAATTTTTTGATCAGCCGTGGCTGATTCCTGGAAGGGTGATAGGAGAAAAGACAAACGCTGTGAACGAATCAGAAAAACAGCACACAAAGTAGAGTCCATGGTTTAGCTGTACCCAAAAAACAGACATGAAAAGTTTCTCTGTTAATGCACAAATAAGAGCCAGACCTCTCCCAGAGAGTACCACAATAGGGCTTGGCATTATAGCGCTAGTGAAAATTAGCATACGGCAGCTTAACCATCAGTACCATGGCTTTTTGTTAGGTAATACTATTAAAACAGTTTGCTGCTGTTCACGGCCAGTTTTCTTCATGAATTTT
Source organism: Meda fulgida (assembly GCA_030578275.1). Classification (NCBI taxonomy): domain Eukaryota; kingdom Metazoa; phylum Chordata; class Actinopteri; order Cypriniformes; family Leuciscidae; genus Meda; species Meda fulgida. Next base: position 15,829,143 of record CM060635.1, on the reverse strand, counting down.
CCCTCTGCAGCCTCATGGGTCGTTTACACAACACTGTAAAAACGGAAAACCTTTAATGCTTTTTGGCCATTCATTTACACAAAAACTGTTTTTGGGGCCTGAAAACGCAAACATTTGAAAACTGGTTTCAAAGTGCAAGTTTTTGAAAATGACACCGTTATCGTCTCGGTGTAAACTACAAAACGCGAATTTGTGAGAATGTTGGTGTCATGCGCAAATGCGTATTATGTGTTCAGTCTATAGGTGCGTAGTGTTTCTTTAAAAAGTGACACCACCAGCTACTGGCCTGGCAGCTTAAAACAGCGTTTTTAGTTGTTTTCGGGGATCAGTTTGAATGGGGATCGTTTTGACAGCGTTGTCGTCTGTACGTAAAAAATGCAAAGGAAAAACGTTTTCTGTTTTAGTACATCGTTGTCGTGTAAACGTTCACTCAATGAGCAGTCATTGATCTTTCTTGACTATAAAGGAATTTTCTCAGTTCATCTCAATGATATTGTCATCTGCCACGTATGCATGGGATGTTGCTGTACTATCTGTGTAACTCCAGCAGATTTTCTTTTTTCATCTGCCTGTACCTTTAATACAATACCTGACACTGGACAATAGATAATTTAGCTCTTTATATCTACTTTTTGTTCTTTTATAGGAGAGATTCCCAGGGATATATGAGATTTCAGTTGTGCCTATTAATCAATGTTTTTAGTTCCCTTAAGCCTGGAAAACAACTACAAAAAAAAAAATATTTTTTAAATATTAAGTGTATTTTATTGTATTTTACTATTGCTTTTTTTATTTTATTTATTTTTCAATTATCTGCTGTTCCCACTTTTGTTTAAAACAATTTTTTTTGGTCCTTCTCTCTCAAGGGGGATCAGCCACGTCTCACTACCGTGCTGGAGGAGGCCTTCTCTAAATTCTACAGCCGTAACGGCTCTCTCAATCCTGTGACCGTTTCCTCATAGCGGAGGGTCGAATCTGCCAGCTCCTCTCCACCATCCTTTACCTTCATGCACGGGACGGGACTCTAGCGCTTCATCACTCAGAGGATTGTATGCAAGATTTGTGGGGAGGGATCAGAACGCCTCGAACTGTGCTTCACACCACTTTAGGTGTTGGCTGATGGTTCCCGTCTACATCTATTCTGTCAGTGTAGCAGTCTGCTTCTCTGTTTTAAAAGAAGAAAAAAATGACTCGGTTATTATTTAAATCAGTATTACGAGCTGTATTTTGGAACTTTTTTGCTTACAGTATGTGTGGGATCGGTTACTTCTGGTTTGCACTTTAGCAAATCCTTTTTGTTTTCTTTTTAGGCACATCACCCTTATTCACATCACCATTATTCACCCTTTCAATCATTCATTTATTCTTTTTTTATTGTAAGGGGAATGTGTTATTGTGTTATTTTGAAATGACCAAATAACACTCTTTATTGTTGTACCTTTTTAAGGCACACATTAATTGTGGTTAACTTGGGTCTGCAATGCAAGATCTATGACGACTGTGAAAGGAAAGGGGTTCTCGATGCATTGAAAAAAGGAAACCGATTATTTATCTATATGCATATGGTCCATCTTGAAGCGTGTTTCACTTTCATCATTGTGGTGGCTGTTTTTTCCCCCTTTATTACCTATGAATGTATGCTGTAAGTTTTCATTTTAATGGTTTCTAAGCAAAGGGCACTTGATTTGACTTGTCGTTTCCCCCTGTATGTGACAGTTATGAGTTTTATTATAAAGAAATGATCTATAGTGCACCAGACGTGTTCAAATGTGCCTTCAACAGAGACACAATCAATCCATGTTCAGAAGACCCATAGACTGACAAACATATTATTTTATTCCTTTTTTGTCATTGTGCAGATCTTTGTGTTGTTGTTTTTTTTTAACTGGTCTGCATGCAAATATACTGTATTTTGGCATATTTGCAGTATATTAAAACTCCCGGGGTTTTGTTTGGCAGTATAATTTCAGTCCAAACAAGCAGTTCGCACTGATTCATTTTATGTTGATGCCAATAAATTTCATATTCACCACTTTGGTGCATCAAAATCTGTCTGTTACAAGCAGCCCAGTCGAGATTATGCATGAAATACAGTTTAACAACTGAAAAAAATCTAGTTAGATGATTCTTTTCATTTGTAAAATGGGTCCAAATTTATTCAGAAATTAGATAGTGGAGTGGAAATGATGCCTGAAAAGCACACCACATCAGTGCTTTTTGTGGGTTAATGCAGACCAGCTATGAAAAATTATTGAAAACAGTTAATGGATGATTTGTTCTGTAGTTTTGAAAGAAACAGGATTTGTCTCACGCAAAACATTGAGAAACTCATAACTGCTTTTACTCTGTTAACCTCTTTTCAAAGTTGCACCATTTCTTGATATAAAGATGAGATACTGGGTACTTCCATTCTTTGTCTGTCGTATTTTGTGTCATTTGGAAATATTAGGATTTCATCTCCCAAGTACAATATAAAAAGGGTAGTTCACCCAAAAATGTCATTATTCATGTCATTCAAGACCTGAATGACTGACTTTGTCCTGCAGAAAACAAACAATCTATATATTTTGAAGAATGTTTTAACTTTTTTTGTCCATTCAATGGGGTCCAAAGCAACACTGAAACCCATTGACTTTCATTATGTGTTCCATAGAATAAATAAATTCACAGGATTGGAACATAATTCACAGAATTGAAAATTTCATTTTTAAACCGCTTCTGTCAGAAAACCTTATGGAGAAGAATACAAGATTATCATTTAAAATGACTTTATTACTGCTCCCAGAATTATTGGAAGAAAACAGCCCTTGCACAAATGCACAATTAGACATCAAAATATTTTTGTCTTTTTTTCTTTTTTGTCCAAAACAATCATTTTACATAAAATGGCATGCAGACCAACAAGTAGAATTACAAAATAAAACCATTATCTCATTTTGATTTAGGAAAAAAAAAAAAAGTATGTCAAGCCAGAAAAATAAACTTCTCATAAAAAACATCCCATTGATACATTAAAAAAGGCAACGATTCCAGAAACATGAAAACCTACAAACGTGTTTTTTTTTGTTTTTTGGGGGGTGTTGGTCACTTCTGTATAATGTGTGTAATGTAAAAAGAATACAAAACAGTACAAAGCACTCAAATATTCACATACTGACTTACATTTGATATTGGCTTGTTATATAAATTGAATTCACATAAATAATGAGGCACAGAATGACCAAGTGAGGCATTGGCCTGTTATTGTCATGGCTGAAGAAGAGCCTCTTCGTTTTACCCTCAACACAGGATATCCTGTCCTCATGATGAACAGCGCTCCTCATCAAGTTCACACAATTTATTCATACTGATATCTTGCCGTCCATGCAGCTTGGAGCGGTTGGCTCAGCATTCGATTGGTCATCCGCTGGTCAACAATGTATTTACAGTCAACTTTGATTTCATCTGGAATGAATCTTGGCTCAAAGCAAGGGCAACTATAACCAGCCTCAGTGTCTCTGCTGAAATCAGTAAACACAGCCGTGGACTCACTAGAGGCTGTTGGCATTGTCAAAAGGCAAAGTTTTCAGGCAAACCTTGAAGCAAAGATGCCCCCGTGTTTGGAATGTCGAGTCAAAACAATCCTTCAAAAGCCCTCCGATTTGTCCTCGCCCGTCTTATTTCTTAAGACACTGGTACATGAGTGCTCTGGGATTCAGCATGTAGCGCTCAGAGTTGAAGAACTTGAGATACTGAGGCATTGAGGACCTCGGGGTCATGTATGACATACCTGGAGCCACGGCCATCGCTTCAGCAAGCTTCTGCTTCATTTCTTTAACCTCGTGGTCTTGTTTCAAAATTTTAACTGTAGGGAAAGACATTAAAACATATTAATATTGTGGCCGATACCGACAAGCCAATAATTATATTATTATACTAAAATTCGATACAGTTTTGTCTGTAAAAAGTTTGTCTGTTAACAATATTTCTATAGATTTTGAGTTCATTTTTAAATGTACTCATTTTTAGGGGCCAAGCATCAGCCCATAGAACCGTACGGTAAAAAGTTGTGAAATTTGGCACACTGGTAGAGGAAAGTCCAAGCGTTCACCACAGCAAACTTGGAATCTCTAACTCAATCTCTAGCGCCACCAACTGTCCAAAGTTTCACTTACATTTATGTTCATAACTTTTGAATCGTAAAGGCTAGAAACAAAAATAAGTTTTCCTCTGATCCCTTGACATCAAGCCGTAATTTCCCAAAAAACTAAATTTTTCAAACTCCTAGATGGTTTGTCCGATTTTCACGAAAATCGAATCGGATTATTTTCAAACCATGCTGCCAAAAAGTTATCAAAAATGTTTGATAAACACAATCGTTCTCGAATAACACGCAAACGAATTTGATGAAGAGCACGCCAAATTGGATGCAAGGCTGTATCTCCGCAAAGCTTTAGCGTATTCAGACCAAACTTGGTAAATGTCATCACAAGTATGATCTGAGGTGACATGCAGCATTTCCGCACAGAATCACCTACTGGTCTGGAGATATTAAAAATATTTTTGCTTATAACTTCTGAACGGTTTGCCCAAAAATCATTGGTCTCATTAGATTCGGTCCTACATGCCGAGTTGCACACCGGCCATTTTGGACATTGGTTATTTAGAATTTTGTAGTAAAATCCTGTATTTTATGAACGCATTAGCTTGGCTCATGCAGTTTTTGTGTTTTAACCTCTAGAAGGCCAAAAGTTACATAGTATACCTTTACATAGCCAAGGATGACTGATAAAAGATCTCTAAAAACTGCCATTATGGCATTGATATATCTTGTATTCTTAGAAATAATAGTTGCATTGTGAGTCTTGGACGGATAACTGGCATAATTTGAAATGTGATGAACCTTGTGCTATCTCGAGCTGTCTGCGTGCGTCTCCCAGCGCAGAGAAGAGGTCCAGTTTGAGACGGGTTTCTGCACTCAGGTTGTACTCTAGATGATGAGCCTTGTCTTGCAAGGAGGACAGAGCTGAGAGTAAAGCGTCCGCTTCCTGCTCGCTGCATCTGTTCCTCTGGAGGGTCTGGGGAGGAGCATGAGAATATTGCACGGATGAGACGGTAACAATTGAATCTCATTTGTCTAGTTTCAAATAAACTTCCAGTGGAAAAGGCTGAAGTGTGTAATTGTTTTCTGATTTTAAAATGGTACTTTCAACTTTCAGACTATGCACTGAATTTGGTGAAGAGCTTGCTGAAGTACATTCTTTAAGTATGGACCCAGGCGATGAACGTGATTTCACCAACTACAACATGTTCCTGGATTAACATCTTTGTTGATCCTGGAACAACATTCCAATCAACCAATCAGATTTGAGGGACAAGTTTAGAGTTTATGCCAATTTAGGCTTATAACCAGGATTAGGGGCTTTTACATCAGTGTTTTTCACCTATCATTTCCCTCTGAGTTTAGAGATATAGGTAGGGTTAGGTTTAAGGGTAGGGATAGGGTTAGGACTACATTTTCGTACAGGAATGATGTTCCAGTATCAACAAAATAAGTCCACCGTGCCATAAAAATGTAAGTCCCGCAAAAAAAACAGAGCAGGACATCTTACGTCACTGCAAAGGTCCAACTGGCGGTGCGAATGCAACCAGGAAAATGGCCCTAGGGGAACACTTAGTTCTCAGGGAACTATCCTTGTGGCTAGTTCCAATAACTTAGTTTCTATAACTACCATTCTACTAACATACTACATGCTACGTTCTGTAGAATGTTGTCTGCCATTTTTAAGCTTCAGCTCCAGTGTTATTATTAAAGGATAGTTTCCACTGGCTGCTCACTTAAGAATCTCTGTGAATGCAGTATGTTAATCAGGCAAAATTCTCCTACTGGATATTTGTGCATTCAACTCATTTGATGCTCTGCTTTTGCATTTGATTTTTGTCATTCCTTTGGTTGCCACTAGAGGTAAATAATTACACACTTCACTTTTACATGTTTGTCTTCAGCTTAAGAGGAGTATGTAGTGTTGTAGATCATACATTTTTGGATGGTCAGCTATTTAAAAAAGAGCAAATTATTATTATATAGCATTAATTTGTTCATTTAACTAATTACAGAAAATATTGTGCATTTTTTTTGTACATGTATACATTAAAATGTTGCATACAGACATTTAGTTTAATAAATACCTGTTAGTCTTGCAGACTTGCATTACTCTTTCAATTCCAACACAAAAAAAATTGGGAAATGCTTTCCAATTAAAGATTGAATTAAATTCATAATACAAAAATTCTTAGGATGCACAATAGCTTCTGAAATACGTGTTTTCTGTCTTGGCATGGTTTATATAACAGATGGCACTAACAGCATTTAAACTGGGCAAGGAACAAGAAAAAAGAACAAAACAACAACAACAACAAAAAAACGGCATTTTGTGGCATTTTGCTGGTCTTGCAGGGAACCAACAAACATCCCATGCTGTTTCCAGCATGCAAAACATACCTGATGCTGGTGACCAGCAATGCTGGATTTTTCAGCAGGGAAAAGCATAGAATCAGCATTCCAAACCATAAAATAAAAAAAAAAAGATCCACAGACTGAACACCACAGAAAGCAAGCTACCGGATCCACATAACATGAAGAACACAAAAATATGAACCACAAATATCCATTACATCACAAATATTCAATGCAGTATGTAACTGAACAGATCTACGAACCGCGTGCTTTACCTCCACTTCATTCTCTAGAGCTATCATTCGATTTTCTTTCTCCTGATATTCCAGCTGTAGTTGTTTGTACTCTGAGTCTAGATCTTTAGCTTTTTTCCTCAACATTTGAGTTTCACTGTGTTCTTGCCTACAGTGGATGGAAAAAATATAACAATTTACAGGTTTATTTTGCAATTGCTATTTTGAATTGAGGGTTCTTCTGCTAATTATAACCATAATTGAAAAGCAGGCAATTTAGACCTAGTCTCAAAGACACAGATTAAGCATCATTCAACATCACATAAACATGATTAATATGCATATAAATGCTTCTTGCACTCTTGCTTTATAAATACAATTACCTATGTGATGCGCTCCGGAGTAACATTGTTGCTTCATCAAATTTTTGGGCTCTGACTTCTGCAGTTTGTTTTTCTGCTGCAACTCGACCCTCTGTTTCCATTCTGATTTTCTTTTCCAGCAAGGAACAGTTTTGTTTGTCCTTCTGTCTGGATTTTGTGAGACACTGAATCCTGCACAGCAGCGTACCAAAGAATTTAAAGGAATGGCGTTAGATTTGGTCAAGTTACACATATTCTTACAATTTAAACAAAAAGCATGAGCTTTCATAGTTATCTTTGTGGCACATCATTCATTTTTAATGTATACACTACTGTTCAAGTGATTTAAAGTTGAAGTTTTTTTTTTTAAAGAAGTCTCATGCTCAGCAAGGCTGCTTTCATTTGACCAAAAAAAACAACAACAAAAAAACAGTAAAACAGTAACATTGTGAAATATTATTACAATTTAAAATAATAGTATTTTATTTGAATATATTTTTGAATATATGTAACATATTCCTGTGATGGCAAAGCTGAATTTTCAGCATCATTACTCCAGTCTTCAGTGTCACATGATCCTTCAGAAATCATTCTAATATGCTGATTTTCTGCTCAGTAAACATTTAATTTATTACCAATACTGAAACCGAGATTCATTTTTAAGGATTCTTTGATGAATAGGAAGTTAGAAAGAACAGCATTTATTTAAAATATTTTTTTATACAACACTTGATGTATTAATTACATTGTATTCATTCAGTATTCATTTCTGTATAAAACAGCAGAAATTAGAAATTGAACGGTAGTGTAAGTGCACAATCTAATTTCAGAGCTAGCATTTTATGTATTCTGAATACAAACACATTATATTATATATTGTACACTTTTTTTGCATAAGCTTAATTGGAAAAAACAAAAATATGCAAGTGGTATTTTGTATTTTTTGTATAAAAATATTCAAATTTGAATGTTATGTAATATAAAAAAGAAACCCCATTTGTTTGATGTATAAACACAAATCAAGCAGTCAATCTTCAATCAGTGTGACCTAACATCAACCAAAGCACTAATGCCAAGACCAACAGGAAGACATCAGAGGACTCACTTGTTCTGCAGCAGTTCATTTGCATGTCTGAGCAGAGAGACTTCAGGGCGCAGACTGTGTTCACTGTTGGTGAGATTACAAATGTGACTGCGCAGCTCCTGCTCACTCTGTCTGCTCGCCTGCAGCTCTCCCTTCAGCTTCCTCATTTCTTGTTCCAGCCTGTGGAACAGACAGATGGATATCACTGTGCAAATGTACTTACAATCCATTAACCATCTGCAAACCTATGAATTTTGAGCTGAATCAGTACATATAGAAATTAAATAACACAAACATACTTCAACATCTGGTCAGCATGTGGGTTTGGAGGACTTGAGATGTTCGCCGAGCACCTTTCGGCAGAGTCCCCTATCGAGTTGATGGCTTTGGGGGCTTTCTGCCTCTTCTCCCCTTTGCTATTAGGGAAATTCACTGAACCTCGATGCACTTTAGGCAGGGAGCTCTTGGAGGGTCTTTGAGCTTTGCTGCTCTGGTCCTCCTGAGGTAGGTTTTCAGGCGTTTCTAACATGGATGTAGACTCCAAATGAAGTTCACCTCCACGATGCTTGGGCCCTGGAGTTTGTGGATTTGTGTCTCTTTCGGGTCTCGCAGGAAGTCTGTGGATTTGAAGGCAGTCTTCCATGTTTTGTTTGTCCTCTACGGTGATGGCATCAGATGGACACTGGTATTGCGTCGGCCTGGATTTGGTCACCTTATATTTGGGATCTGTACAAAGACGTGTCACAATTTTAATGAAATTATTTTTGATTACTAAATTGAATTGCAAACTATGTCATCATTCAAATAGATTTTCTGAGCAATATTAAAGTACTTTGATATTATGTGTAAAGTTGCTGTTTAAGCATGAAAAATGTCTGCAAAGGTCTTACAAAGCAGAAAGTCCACTCCAAAGGTGCCCACTCACACCAGGAATGATAACTATAACGATAACTATAACGATAAGCGTCCACACCAGCAGAGGATATAATTCTGTTTATTTTAAGTGTGTGCTGCAGTTTTGTTGTCGCCACTTTAAATGTTTGAGCTCTGAAAGCATGGATTCTGATTGGCTTTAATTTTTTTGTTGTTGGAATAAATCATTCTAAAAGTGATTTCAGTGATATTGTTTCTCTGTGCCGTTATCGTTGTAGTTGTGGTGTGGAGTGTACTTCTTGTGAACAGGCCTGTACTGTTTCTAAACCCCCTGAAAAGCCTCGATTGTAGTCTTGAGTTTTGTACTGTGAATGTACGTCACACTATATATCATTTAAATAATTTTCACCCGACACATCCAAAAAAAAAAAAAAAAAAGGGGGGACGAGGCCTGGCTGTGTTGCGTTATATAGCGTGTTGAAACTTATGCTTATAAAAGGGCATGACTTTTCCAAAACACAATCAAAGTGGTTGACCAATCACAACGCACTGGCCCAGCAGAGCAAATTACGATGTAAAATATGGGGAAAATGTTTTTTTGAACATTTAAGCATGAAAGCATATTCTAATAAACCCAAAAACAAAATCTAGACTTTGTAAAAGGGTATATTATGGTCTCAATATCAGTATAAAACAATATCAAACTATTGGACATTTGACTTCCTGAACTAGAAGACTTCCTAGTTTTGAAAATATGTCTCTTATTATATGGTACTGGTAAAGAAATTTCACATACCATCAAACCACAATTTTGGGTACAGGTGCATATAAGGAGGTAGGGATTGTTGCAGGAGATCCATGTGGAGGTCATTGTCACTCTGAACAGATTTCTGAGTACGCAGCTTAAACATACTGGAGAAGTAGCAGGTTGCATCAAATCCCATATACACTAGTGGATAACCAATGCTGGAAGAAATTATTATTGCACAGTATGAAAAACAGCTGGTAAAGTTGTTGTTCATTTAAAACCCCAAATTACATTTTGCTCTAAAATGGACAATCAGGACCTACCAGTGTGCAGCAAATAGATGAGACAGATTTGCATGAGGGCTTTTCAGGTCCCTCAACCGTAGAGAGGCCTCCATATACACTAAGAGTATCCATAATGTCACAGTTGACATGCAGATGCCCTTCTCTACAAGTAAGTACGTGAGTAAGTAAGTATACATAAATAAGTTTATAGACAATCTGTAATACTTTCAGATGCATCACTGTAAAAAAATATTTTCATGATTTGTTATCACAACAATTTTCTTCTGTCAAATCAATTAATGTGGTTCAGATAACATAATATTTTGAATTTCTGTTGATTTAACCAATCATTGTATTAACTCAATTTTTTAATTTCAATAAACGTAAAAAATTAAGGCAACCAGGTTAGTTGCTTTTTTTTAAGTTAAACAACAATTTTTTTATAGACTTTATCTGTGAGTGTTATGAAATGGCAACTTCATTAGAAGTGTTTAAGGCTTACCTGTATGCCACATATAGTTGAGTAAGACATATGTGCTGGCTGCAAAAAACAACCAGTGTAAGGGTACAAAAATTAAACAGAATAAGTCCAGGGTAAATGCTGCACACACAAAAACCACACAGATGGCCTGTAAAAGAAAAGCAGAGGTTAGTATCTTTAAGTCTGTTTTTTATGTCATTTGAAATGCACAAATGCAGCAGAACATAAAATTGATATATCATATATTCGATAGGAAATAAAAATAGAACAAGATTTTTATTTTATTTTTTACCATAGAATTTGTTATTATTCTAAAAGTAAACAATACAATTGCATGCTGCCTAGTGCCTACCAGTCCATGACAGTGGAAGGTGGTGTAGACGGTCCCTAGAAAGAGCCAGCAAGGCCACAGGTACTCCAGTCTGAACTCCAGAACAAAGTCAGCTAACAGCACCAGCATCCAGACAATCATGAACTTCAGAACAGAGTAAGCGCTGAAAACAGGACATAGAATTAAAATTTTAGATTTTGCAGTGTTATTTGAGTTATTTATCAATAACAGACCATTTTTTTTAAGTTCATTATCTTTATTAATAAAAAATAAATGTTTGACGTTTTACTAAAGACGTTTTATTTTTTTTTACTTCCTATTGACTCAAAAACAAACAAGCCTGTTCTGTATTTCAAAAGAAACATGCGCCAGAATATACGTTAGATGTTAAGGCCCAGAAAGTAAGTTCCTGAAGACGTCACAATCCATGTTTTGGTCGCACAGTCTATTGTGCTCCATTCCTTTGTTCGGGCATTCTGCTCTCCACATCCTTTTGTGTTTGGTAACCATGGAAACGTTTCATCGTCTGCATCAGCACCTAAACGTCGAATCTACAGTGTTGCTATGGCTATTTAAAGAACAAGAAACCGTTTCAGGAGAAATCTGCGCACGTCCATTTCACTACGAAGCGTAGCTATAAAGACAGGAGGCTATTGTCCAGATAACTTACACTATATAAAGAAGAGACGGGGTCAGTTCAGAGTACACTGTTGTGTGTTAACCTCACTAGGAACAATAGTCTGAAATCAGCAAACCTGATCGAATAAAAACGCACCCAACAACTCAGAACACAGCTCTATTAAATGTCAGGCTATATTGATTTATAAATATGCATAATTCACGGCACATTATACAGCTCAGAACCAAAATAATCTCTGAGAAAACATATATGACATAAACGACATTCCTGCGCGCATATTGTCTAGTCAGAGGCCCTTGTCAGTTTGTCTCTGTTTTCACTGTCTGTTTTCCAGACATCGTATTGTCATGAAGAATTAACAACACTACTTGGATGACTCTGCATCAAACAACATAATAACTGGGCTCATTAATATCAGAGCTTGAAATACATGAAATACCATAACATTTCTTAATATGCAATGTTAAGGTTAAGTGGCGTATATTTTTTGTTATTTAAAAATATTTTGTTAGCAGCATAGCCCGCTGCAGTGTTTCCAGACGAATTATTATAGATTCGGCCCTGCGTTCATCCATTAAATCACAGCGAGATTTCGCCCTGAATTAAACCCCGATTTCTTATCATGACAGCAGATGCTGTTGGTTTGTTGTTTGCGTCAATCCGTTGAGCGCGCTATGAATAGCCAAGCGCGAGCCATTCAGGTGAAGACGAATAAGAGCAATAACAAAACAACAAAGCAGCGCGCGCGCTGTCATACCTTTCGGAAATCTTCTCTGTGAGCTTAATCTTTTTCATTTTCCGTAGCCTGCCTATATCCATGTAGCGTTTCTTCATATTATGGCTTCTGGTCCTGCTGGCTATTAGTCCATTAAACAGGTAATTGTAGTAAGACTGGAGGTCTCATTTACAGTAACCTGAGCAGAAGCGCTTTGTGCGTGAGTGGAGGTGGATGTGCGCACGCTCGAGAACTTCACACAGAACCGAGCGCCACATCTGCGCTGTCTGGAGAACAAGGGGCTCAGAAATGCGTTGCAAATACAGTGTGTGACTAACACAGTGGTATGAACGGGTAAACATTTAATTGACAGAGTTCACAAACCAAAATCAAAAAAGTTTATTATAGTTGATTTTTAAAAATGTTTTTATTAAGGCTATCAAATTCATAATATTTTTAAGTCTATTTGAAATAAACAACTACAGATTTGCTCTGATTTGACTCAATATATATATATATATATATATATATATATATATATATATATATATATATATATATATACAGAGAGAGAGAGAGACACAGACAGATATAGGCTATAGATAGATAGATAGACAGAGAGAGACAGACAAACAGAAAGATAAATAGACAGACAAATAGACAGACAGAAAGACAGATAGACACAGACAGACAGAAGGATAAATTGATTGATATGTTATGGCAGCTGTTCCATACTGGAAAGGAAAGCCCTACAAAGGGTTAAGACAGCTCAGAAAATAATTGTCACACAACTACCAGTAGCTGAGGACATCTATTACATGCTGTCTCAAGAAGCCAAAGCGCATCACGAACGACCACAGTCACTTTTCTGCCCTCTGGCAAAAAGCTCAGGACTATTCTAAACAAGCACCACAAGATTCAGGAATAGTTTCTACCCTAATGTCATAAGACTGCTCTACATCTCAACTAATGTTTAACTGACACTAATGTTTATCACTTATGTTAGTGTTAGGTAAGAATACTGGACACTTAATATGTCACTTTATTTTGTCACTGATTATCTTGTCTTATTGCCTAGCAATTATTTTGTATTTATGTACATGTATATTTTTTGTTTGAATAGAAGTGAGATTGGTTGTATTTTGTCTGTCTGTGGAGTACCATTCAAGATCTTTTTTTCACACACAGATGATAGATAGATGGATGAAAAAGTTATATAGATGGGCAGACAGACAGCTCTGTTAGGTACCTGGTAACAAAATAACCTGGATCTAACACTGCAAAGCTCTTGGTCTAACCCAAAATAACACTTCCTCTTATTTCCACACAAAGGTATGCGTAAAAAATAAATAAAGGAAATAGCACCTTATTGTGGTGTATAGCCAGGCAGTTTAATTTTTTAGGTGAACTCCAAGAGTATACTGCACCACTTTCCCTTCCTCAGCCAAGACATGAAGTGCATTTTGAAAATTTGATTTTGCTTTTTTTTTTTTACCTCACACTACAAGATCAAATCTTTCACCAGTTTCCTGACCACATACACATCTCAATTGTCTAAATACCCTATAATATCCTTCTGCCAGTGGCTTGATCTGGTGTTTCACTAGAAAACACTGGAAGGGAGCCTGAAATTGTAGTCTGGTACCTGTCAGTACATAGCAGTCGGCAATGCATCCAGAAAACAAATTAAGGACATACTAAGAACACTTGTTACATTGTCTTTACTTTTTTTAATTTGATGCTTGTATTATGAGTGTTTATAAATATATTTGCATTCAACCATCTGCTTTCAGTAGTATGCTGTACTTTTAAACAATTTTGAAATGGTTAATTTTTTTTTGGATATACAATTAGTTGTTTCTTTCTGCCACCATTGCGATTTTCTACTCAAAACAATTCATTAATAATACTTTGAGAACATAGCAAAGATTCAAAAAACTGTCTTTGAAACATGGGTAACTTAAAGCACATAATTATAATTCTCTCAGGAGAAGAACTTGTGCCACACAGTCAAATTAAACCAAGGAGAATAGGCATCATTCTGGTGGGCAGTCATCTAAATATTTCAGTTGCATCTGTGTTTGTGCAATTGTGCTGGAAGAATCTCCACATCCATCTGCTCTCACAGACTGTAAGGTCTGCTGTCAGATTGAGGCATTTATTTCTGGGTGATGGGAAATGAATTCTGGTCCATTAGTTCTCCTACTCGCTCCTGGAGAATCTGCACAACTTCAGCTAGGATGAAAACATGAGTGTCATCCAAATCCTGGATGATGAATTTCTTCCCCAACGCTGACGTCTCATCCAGATATAGAAGAAATTGCTTCATAGCTGGATCACTGTTTCATATTTTAAAAGAAGAACCACAAAAGAAGGTGTAATGACGCATGACTTTATTTTAAAGGTGCACTCAGAATGATTTGTTTGTTAGGGATCGACTGGATAAGATGAGTCAAGGATGTAGCCAAATGTAAAAACAAAGGTTTTCAGTTACAGATGACACTGAAGTAATACTCTAGTCACTGTCAGCCATGATTATTTATACCGCAAGCAAATATTAAATAACTGGTTACAGTCAATGGTGTTTCGCTGGGCACGCGATGTTACCAATGGCATGCGGTGACTCGCTCCATGTAAAATAAAACGGATTTAGGCTACTGATCTGACTGGAGTCTAATTTAATTTAAGTGTACATGATTTCAAACATATATAATTTTTAAAGTCACTGTTGATTTCTTTGTTTGTTTTTATTATTTATAAATGTTAGATAAATTACTGTATGCACCTTTAAATCGTGTTTGTGATTTGTAAAACTTACCATTCAACGAGAACTCCTTTTAAGACGTTAACCATTTTTGACGGGATGTGATAACACTGCTGTTCCTTAAGTTAAAGCGTCCGTTTCTATCTGAGGACAAAAGGCAAAGTTGTTTTGAACATTAGAAATAAAATAAGTTAGCAGTACATCATGAATGTTTGTAATCGTTACAAATGTTTGACATACTGTGCGTCTCTCCACACCCCTATCTTGTGAATCCACAAACAAGAATTTTAAAGAAAATAACAAAATGACAACATTACTGTCTTCCTCTACTGACTAGCGTTCGGCTTGTGAGCTTTACTGCCCCCTGCTGGCCAGGAGGACAGTTCTGCTCCACACAGAGAAGAAAAAGCTGCTCATCAGAATTGATATAATCCCATTCAGTGTAAAAATAGAAAAAGTATATGATTTAAGTGGAATATAAAGCTAGGATACACAGCTTTATTCAGCATGATAAAGACTTCACACTTATTGTGTCTTGCACAGTCGCCATCAAAATAAAAGTAGTAGGGTCCCATGCAAGTACTACAAATAATACACAAGTACAAAAATCCTGGAAAATTACAGCCAAGATCATGAACAACATGTGTCTGAGTTAGGGATAGAAAGAAGGCTGGTGAGATAAGAATATAAGGCTAGTTTTTTAAGTCTGTGTTATTAAATATTTTTCTTCCAAGAATAAATAAAACTGACTTTCTATAAATGAGTTTTAAAATGTGATGTGATATAGTAAACAATAAACTTGATCCTCATTTCTTTTTGTTATAGCTTAAAGGTAAAATAAATGCTGAAAAGTTCTCACTTAATATAATTGAAGGAAAATACATTACAAGGCAATAGTGAAGAGGGCAAAACACATGAAAAGGTAAACCCAGATGTTTTGACAAAGCATATTCATATTGGCAAGAATTTAAAAATGAAAAGAAAAAAATAAATAAAACTGAAAGGTCAGTGGTGTTTCCACTTCACAAATAAATGGACAGGAAATGGTTAAAGGATCATGAAAAAAGTTCAGTTGCAATTTTAGTACTTCCTTTCAGTCAGAGGTAAAACTATACTTTTTTAATGTAATGGTTGAATCCTCAGAGGCAATGACATGGCAAGAGATTGGTTTTGGACTGTGGACTTTACTTCATTCTCTGTCCTCCAAGAGCATCCTGAATAAATTGTAAAGTACGTTTATAGAGAAAACTGTCCTTTTTTTCTGGCTTGCAGATGTTGAGGTGATCCACATCCACCTGGATGAGTTCCCCAATACCCAGATCTGAATGAGAAAAAGGAGAAATTTTGTTTTCTGAAATCAGATACCTAAAACTGACAATTATCTAAGAATGATGATAAGAAAGAACGGCTGCTACTTGTTCAATTGCTCTGACCTACCTGCCGACTGGGGTGGAACTACCAAAATTTTGAGCATTGGCCCAATGGATGTTGGCAGTGTTTCTGCAAAGCTAAGGACCTTGTACTCCTGATCCTTTGCAATGCTACGAAAACTTTCATGTAAGTCCCGCAAAGCTGGAGAGTCTGAGTAGAAAAAGATTAACAGAAAAATTATGCGTAACAGACATACTGTAGGATCTTAGTCTTATCAGGAGGAGTTAAAGGTGCAGTAAGCAATTTCTGAGAAACGCTGTTGAAAGTGGATCGGATCGAGAACCACAACACACTTGTAGCCAATCAGCAGTAGGGGGCGTGATGATGGGGGAGGAGAGAGGGAGATTTGAAGAAAGACAGTAGAAAGAGAGATGCCAGAGAGACATAACAAAATAGAAAAGGTCAGAGGAATATCACTGGAAAAAGAAGAGTTATGATCAGGCAAGAGCTTTAGGAACCAAGTTAATATAAGAAAAGCTATCCAGCGCTGGGAAATCATGAAAACTGACACAGAGGTTGCAATATTTCTGCTCCATACGTGAGTAGCATTGCTTTTGCTGTTTCACAGATACAAGATATGCAGTTGTTGTAATGTTAACTATAATAACAGGACAGTTTTGAGTGTCATTGTTTGTTTGGAGCTGGTGTGCTGCTGGCGACTAACAACCAACTCATGCTTGTGTCCTGTATATTAATTTTTTGTTCTTCCTCGTTGTTCGTTCATCATATTCGCTTTATTTTTTGAGAAGCATTATTTTGCTTTGCTTCAGCAATGATAAAGAGACATCCACTCTTGCATTGAGTGTTCGTACATTTTGTGTTTGTTTGGGTTGATTTCAAATATCAACAGTGTTTCTCAGAAATCGCTTACTGCACCTTTGACATTATATTAAAATTCAGAGAACAAAAATAAATAACATTATACCTCTACATAGTTCTCTCACTTCAATGGAAGGAAACAGGAGGTATCGGACATTTACAGAATACCCAGCCATGAATGTGCCGTGATGAGGAACACTGTAGAACAGAATTCCCTTCGTGTTCTTGATCAGTGCACTGAGATCAGGATCTTTTGAGGCATCTAAGAGGATCTTTTTTACAAGTAAACCTATGAAACAAATTTTGATACTGAGTTACTCAACAGACCCCATATTACAAATGGCTTTTTGTAAACCACAAAAAAAGAATATAAAAAAAATAAAGTCCCTGTTGAAAATGTAAGTTTAGTCTTAATATATTTTAGTCTAATAAACTAAACTAATAAATATATATAATGTGGCGGACTACCATCGTTCCGACATTAGTCGCCCCTGGCAACACACACAGAGCAGCTGACCAGCAATCAACACACACTCACTTAAGTCTGTATACCCTTTTCTCTTACAGGGCGTGATTAATGAGAAGGAACCTGGAAGCCTTGATAGAACTCTCTGCTGGTCAAGCTAACTCCCTGCTGTCTGGCTGAAGTTTGCAGTCTTCATTCCACTTTCTCCAGCACTCACACAACAGAAGCACAAGAACACCAACACTCCTTCAATCCTCACTATTACACAAGAAATAAAACGCACCCTCCAGGTTTAACAACTTAAGTGTTTGCTCTCCTTTTTCCCCAAGCCCCGCTACAATATATATACTGTATGTGTGTGTGTATACACAGTTGTAATCAAAATAATTCAACCCCCATTGCAAATCAGAACCAATCAAACAAAAATAATTGAAATCGCTCAACACAACAAATGTTTTACCTTCAACTGAAAATGCAACTTTTAATGACTCCCGCAGTCTCAAAATAATTCAACCTCCTGAATAGAATCCCCCACAACAGCACAAATCTGCAAAACAGGTGTTGTCTCAAGCACACCTGATGCAAATAATCAAGGGCTTCATTAGTTGCACCAGATGTGCTTGAGCTTGAACACATGAAACATCTGAACTGGCTAGGTTTGTTGAGTGTCACGTTTGACTGCATGTTAGAAATATGGCTCAGTCAAAATAATGGTCCAAAAATAGAAGATATCACCGCCCTTCACAAACAAGGAATAGGATACAAAAAGATAATGAAGGCACTAAATGTTCCTAGAGACACTTTTGAAAGCATAGTTCGCAAGTTAAAAGTTAAAGGAACAGTGGTTACACTACCTGGACGTGGCAGAAAAAGGAAGCTATCAACGGCTGTAACCAGATTTCTGGGAAGGCAGGTTAAGAAAAACCCTTGAATGACTGCAAAAGACCTGCAGCAAGACTTGGTGGCAACAGGCACTGAGGTTTCAGCTGCACAGTAAGGCGCGTACTAAACGCATGCGGTTTCCATGCCAGAACTCCAAGACGTGCACCGCTACTGACCCAAAAGCACAAGAAAAATTCTCAAAATCATATAAATAAGCCACAGACGTTTTGGGATTCTGTTCTGTGGAGCGATGAAACAAAACTGGAACTTTCCGACCCTGTGGATCAGCAGTATGTTTGGAGGAAGAAGAATGAATCATATCCTGAAAAGAACACTGTCTACAGTTAAACATGGTGGTGCTCGGTGATGCTCTGGGGCTGCTTTGCATCCTCTGTGTGTGGAAGGCAAGATGGATTCATTCAAGTATCAGGAAATACTAGAAGAAAACATCATGCCATCAATGAAGGAAGCTGAAGCTTGGGCTTCATTGGACCATCCAACAGGACAATGATGCCAAGCATACCTCCATTTCCACCAACAGACTTGGTTGCAGAAGAAGTTCTGGAAGATTTGTGGCCATTACAGCACTGAAGCTGCATGCCATGAAGGGGTTGAATAATTTTGAGACTGGAGAAGTCATTAAAAGTTGCATTTTCAGTTCAATTTGGGGAAACAACTTGAAACATTTGTTATGTTGACCTATTTCAACAATTTCATATATATAAGCAGTGGCAGTATTAAATGCAGTTCAAACAGCAATTGCAATAGGATTTTGTTTTGTTATCGTAAAAAGCTATTCTATCGCAAATAAATGTAACATTTGTAAGTTACTCTCACATTCAGGTGGAGGTTATTGTAAGACCCACCATGGACTAACCTCCCATACTGTGGGCTACCCAGACCACAGGCCTGTCCCCTACTCCTGCATCCTTCAACTTCCTCAGCAGTTCCTGACTCCTGTAGGCCAAGGACTTCCTGTATAGCACAACACGTGAATAAACATTGACTTCATTTATGCTACATTAAGTTCAGATAATTTATTGATGTAGATCATTGAATATTCACACCATGACTGTTTACCTTTGATTTTCAGCAGGACACTTAGCCTTCCAGTCACTTAAATGGGTGTCATACTCCACAGACAGGATCCTGAGGTTTGGACAGTCTTCAGCCAACCATGACTGTGGAAAATACAAAATAAGATTTGAATTCCTGACTTTGGTCTGACTTTCAAAATACCTCTGAAGCTCTGTAATGCCATTATACCGCAAATAGTATTTTGGTAACTGAGATTTTACCCATATGTTTCTTCAAGAAAATATCTGACCTTGGGCCAGCATTCAGTGTAGTCCTCTCGGACCCCTTCCACCTTGTCATCATCCGTCACATCACAGTCCTTTTGACGCCATGTTTTAAAAGCTGCTCCCAAGAGGCCGTGCACGAAGAGAACATCAGCTTTTATTGGCTGGCTGAATTAGTAGGATGGAAAACATATATTAGTAAAACAAATCATCTACACTACCCTTCAAAAGTTTGGGGACAATCATATTCTTTAAAAAAATGTATAACTTTTATTCAGCAAGGATGCATTAAATTAATCGTGTGACAGTAAATACTTCTATAATGATACAGAAGACTTTCCAACTATTTTCAACATTGATAATAAGACATGTATCTTGAGCACTAATCAGGCACAATAGAATGATTTCTGAGGAATCATGTGACACTGAAGATTGGAGTAATGATGCTGAACATTCAGCTTTGCCATCACAGGAATAAAGTACATTTTAAAATATATTAAAACAGAAAATTACATTAATTATATAAAAACAGTTATTTTAAATTGTATTAATTGTACTATTTGTACTGTCGTATTGATCAAATAAATACTGCCTGAGTGAGCATGAGGCAGTCCAAATAAGCTAGCATGCTTACTTTGTGCGGCATTGTGGGTGCAAAATGTAAACACCATCCTGGTACTTCTGCCTTACTGCATCTCTGTCCAAATTGGCTAAAGCGCGGGCAGCATAAGATGCCTGCATGATGTGTGGTGACTGGATCAGCTTAGCCAGGACAGATATCCAACCTAAAGGACAACCACAAAATAAAATAAATACTCTATTCAACATTAAATCAACAATAAATCAGTAATACTAAAGTACAAGGCTAACCCGACTGCACTATGGCTGTGTGCGCACTCTCATTCAGGGCGAGATTTCCAATAATTCGCACAATGTTGCACTGAATTTTCGGAGAGTCTCTGCGAAGCTGGTAGACTCTTTGCAAGAGCTGCAGTCCTCCATTAGAAACAATATGGTCACAATGACTGTGGACCTGTGAACAAAGAACAACCCAATTGGAAATGCTTTAAATTTATATGTTTATTTAAACCAACAATGATTTGCTCGAGTCAAATTGGGCTTAAAGGGGTCCTATTATGCCCTTTTACGAAGTCTTGATTTTGTTTTTGGGGTGTACTAGAATATATTTTCATGCTTGTTTGTTCAAAAAAAGAATTCTTCTCTAGTGTAAATACTGAGGTTGACGTCAATTTCAAAGTCCCCACAATGCTTTATCTGTAGAGTGGCAAAGGGATCCTCCATAGGGAGAGGCTAGTTGGCACTTCAGCACTGCATTGTCATCGGGTCCAGGCGAAGGTCCTTCGGCAGATCTGGATACTGCCTGGATCCGGCAGGCTGCGGGAAAACCTCAGGATAAACAAAGACACTAAAATTAACGTAGATGCCATTCGTCTTATGATGTAACGAGTACATCGGGATTTAAGGGAAGTGTTCCCAGTTCCGGCTGACCTAATCTATGCAGCCTAACATTGAATTATAGTATAGTCGATAATGTATTATGTGAATGCTAGGTCAAAGAGATGTGTCTTTAAATCTAGCTTTGAACTGACAGAGTGTGTCTGCTTCCTGGACAATGGTAGGAAGATTGTTCCAAAGTTTTGGTGCTAAATAGGAAAAGGATCTACCGCCAGCAGTCGATTTTGATATTCTAGGTTTTATTAACTGGCCAGAATTTTGAGGTCGCAATAGACATGAAGGACTATAATGTGTTAAGAGCTAGCTCAAGTACTGCGGAGCCAAACCATTTAGTGCTTTGTAAGTAATCAGCAATATTTAAAAATGTATACGATGTTTAATAGGCAGCCAATGCAGTGTTGACAGAACCGGGCTAATATGGTCATACTTCCTGGTTCTGGTAAGAACTCGAGCTGGTGCGTTTTGAACTAGCTGTAGTTTGTTTATTAAGCATGCAGGGCAACCACCCAGTAGAGCATTACAATAATCTAGCCTTGAGATCATCAACGTATGAACTAATTGTTCCGCATTTGTCAATGAGAGCATATGGCATAATTTAGATATATTTTTAAGATGGAAAAATGTGGTTTTACAGATACTAGACACGTGACTTTCAAATTAAAGATTGGTATCAAAGAGCACACTCAGGTTCCTTACCGACGACGAAGACTTAACAGAGCAGCCATCAAGTGTTAGACAGTATTCTAGGATATTACGTGTGGATGGTTTTTTGTCCAATAATTAGAATCTCTGTTTTTTCAGAATTTAGTAGTAAGAAATAACTAGTCATCCAATTTTTTAAATCAGCTATGTATTCCGTTAATTTTGTGAATTGGTAAGTTTCGTTAGGTTTTGAAGAAATATACAGCTGAGTATCATCAGCATAACAGTGAAAGCTAATTCCATGTTTCCTAATGATCTCTCCTAATTGTAGTATGTACGGAGTGAACAGTAGCAGATACAACCATGACCGGATGATAAGAGCAAATCATTTGTAACTCTAGGCAAGGGAAGGCAAGTTTATTTATATAGCACATTTCATACACAATGGTAATTCAAAGTGCTTTACATTGAAGAAATTAAAATAATCAAAATAAATAAGAATAATTAAAGCAGTTTAGAATAAAGAAATTAAAATAATCAAAAGAAATAAGAATAATTAAAACAGTTTAGAATAAAAAAAATGAAATAAAACACAGTAAAAACAGTCGGACGAGCAGTGGCACAGTGCTCATTTAGTAAATGCATAGCAACAGATGCTTTTTGAGTCTGGATTTTAAAGTGACTACTGTAGGAGCACATCTGATCTCTTCTGGAAGCTGGTTCCAGCTGCGGCTAGCATAGTAGCTAAAAGCACACTCCCCTTGCTTAGAGTTAACCCTTGGTATTTCTAGCTGATGTGATCCTAGTGATCTGAGTGATCTGTTGGGTTTATATTCAGTGAGCATATCTGCAATGTATTGAGGTCCTAGGCCATTAAATGATTTATATACCAGTAATAATACTTTAAAATCAATCCTAAATGTAACTGGGAGCCAATGTAAAGACCTGAGGACTGGTGTGATGTGTTCATATTTTCTGGTTCTGCTCAGAATCCTGGCAGCAGCGTTCTGTATGAGCAGCAACTGTCTTATGGTATTTTTAGGAAGGCTAGTGAGGAGTCCATTACAATAATCCACCCTGCTGGTGATGAAAGCATGCACAAGTTTCTCTAAGTCTTGACTGGAAAAAAAGCATGTAATTCTTGCAATATTTTTCAAATGATAATATGCTGATTTAGTTATTGCTTAGATATGACTACTGAAACTAAGGTCTGACTCTAGAGACACACCAAGATTCCTGACTTGATTTTTAGTAGTTTGACCCCTAGAGTGAAGGTATGCATTCACCTTGAGAACTTCATCTTTGTTTCCAAACGCAATGACCTCAGTTATGTCTTTGTTTAACTGAAAAAAGTTTTGGCACAGCCAACTGTTTACTTCATCAATGCATTGGAACAGGGAGTCAATGGGGCTGTACTTGTTAGGCGATAGGGCTAAGTAGATCTGTGTGTCGTCTGCATAGCTGTGGTAAGAGATTTGGTTCTTTTTCATTATTTGGCTCATTGGGAGCATGTACAGGTTGAATAGGAGTGTAACTATTTTAGTAACTATTTTATCAGTTTGTGTGCATTTTCTTTTCATATTTTGCACTGCTGTTGAGTTTCTCCAAGGTGCTTTCTGTCTACCACTCTTCCTGACTTTCACAGGGGCAATATCATCAATTACACCTTTAACTTTTGAGTTAAAAGAATCAAGGAGAAAATCAACAGAGTCAGCAGATATGCTTGGTGTTAAAGATATGGCCTTCATAAATAGCACACTAGTGTTCTCATTTAAGCATCTCTTCATGACAGACACAGATCTAGCTTCAATGGCAGGAGAGATCAATATATCAAAGAAAATACAGAAATGATCAGCATTGGGAGCATGTACAGGTTGAATAGGAGTGGCGCAAGAATTGAGCCTTGAGGAACTCCGCATGTCATGGATGTCCACTCAGACTTATGCTCTCCTATACTCACATAATAACCTCTCCCTTCTAAGTATGACCTGAACCATTTTAGGACTATCCCAGAAAGCCCCACCCAGTTTTCCAGCCTGTCAAAAAGTATGTCGTGATCGACAGTGTCAAATGCAGCACTGAGGTCGAGTAGTACTAGAAGTGATAATTTGCCTTTATTAGTATTTAAGCGAATATCGTTTATTATCTTTATGAGCGCTGTCTCTGTGCTGTGATGCGATCGGAAACTGGATTGAAAATTGTCAAAGTATCCATTCGAACTTAAGAATTTGTTCAGCTGATTGAAGACAACTTTTTCAATGATATTGCCAATGAAAGGAAGATTTGAGATCGGTCTATAGTTGCTTAATATGGTCTTATCCAGATTGCTCTTTTTCAGGAGGGGCTTGACAACTGCAGTTTTCAGGGAGTTTGGAAAACTCCCATAGAGAAGTGAGGCATTAACCACTTCTAGAAGATCGGATTCTAAGCTGTTTAACACACTTTTGAAGAAAGATGTGGGAAGTGTGTCAAGGGCGCAGGTTGATGTTTTAAGGTGCTGTACGGTTTCTTCCAAAATTTTGCCATCAATTTCTTTGAAATCAGACATAGTAACTATTTTATCAGTTTGTGTGCATTTTCTTTTCATATTTTGCACTGCTGTTGAGTTTCTCCAAGGTGCTTTCTGTCTACCACTCTTCCTGACTTTCACAGGGGCAATATCATCAATTACACCTTTAACTTTTGAGTTAAAAGAATAAAGGAGAAAATCAACAGAGTCAGCAGATATGCTTGGTGTTAAAGATATGGCCTTCATAAATAGCACACTAGTGTTCTCATTTAAGCATCTCTTCATGACAGACACAGATCTAGCTTCAATGGCAGGAGAGATCAACATATCAAAGAAAATACAGAAATGATCAGA
Organism: Meda fulgida; assembly: GCA_030578275.1. Classification (NCBI taxonomy): domain Eukaryota; kingdom Metazoa; phylum Chordata; class Actinopteri; order Cypriniformes; family Leuciscidae; genus Meda; species Meda fulgida. Next base: position 15,804,312 of record CM060635.1, on the reverse strand, counting down.
CAGTGCTATGTCCTTAATAACAATCGATGAAATGTTTAGACCCTTAGTGATTAGTAAATCTAGAGTGTGTCCACGATTGTGTGTCGGTCCATGTACATGCTGAGTCATATCAAAAGTTTTTTTAAAACAGTTTTGATTTCTTTTGCCATATTGGTTTCTGCATTATCTATGTGAATGTTAAAATCTCCAGCAATAGCAAAACGGTCAAACTCTGAGGAAATTGTTGATAGCAGTTCTGTAAAGTCCTCAGCAAAGGCTGGATTATTTTGGAGGCCTGTAAACAATGATAAGTAAAATGCGTGGAGCACCTTTTAACACAATACCCAGATATTCGAAAGACGGGTAATTACCAAATGATATTTGCTTACATTGATAGACATCTTTAAAAAGAGCAGCCACACCCCTGCCTCTCCTGCCCACTCTGCAAACACTCATAAAAGTAAAGTTAGGAGGGGATGTTTCATTGAGGACTGTTGCACTGCAGCTGTCTTCTAGTCAAGTTTCATTTAGAAATATAAAATCCAGGTTGTATGTGGTTATTCGTGGAGTCTAGTCGTGGACTAGAAGTGATGTATTTTTAAGTGAGCGGATGTTTAAAAGTGCTAACTTAACAGTCTTACTTTTTGTCCCCACAGCAATTTTAGTTTGGTGTGTAATAGGCACCAGATTAGATGGGTTTGTTGTACGGCTTTTGAAGGCCTTAGACTTTCTATCATGTAATCGAACAGCAATAGCGAAAGATACAGGCACACTGGGTTCCCGCTTGTTCTGTAAACATTTGAGAAAGTTACTGTTATCATAGCGGGAACCCGACACATATCACTGAGAGCTGGTATCAGTTGTTTTTGGTTCACCTCGAGCCGTTGGAGGAGGGTGTGAGCCCTGGCGTTGTGGCAGAGGCCGAAGAGCTCTCGCAGGAGGAGGGGGAGGGCGAGCTGGGCCCGCAGGCTTTGGTGGTTGTGGGGCCTGACGTTTTTTGGTTGATATCTGGGGGCTTGCAGATAGTTTGGTTGCAGCAAACACCAGTTTTTCCATTTTCTCTGAGAAGCACAGAAGTGGAGTTGCTGGAGAGAGGGATAGGGTGTCTGGTGAGAGGGGCTGTTGCTCTGGGGTTATCGGAGGCTGTAATATGCTGTCCTGGTTTCCCTCGCTGTTTTCCAGAAAGTCGTCTTTGGGTACTGAATCTTGGAGCAGTTCTAGTATGTCACAGTCTGTGGTGAGCTCTGTGGGCAGGGCTCAAGTGAGATTGTGTCCGTGAGCAGAAGTTGTTGTGGCTGCATGGTGTTATTGTCCTTGTGTGATGTGTCAACTGCATGTCCATTCAGGTGCTGAAGTGAAGTCATTTATCCTGTATCCAGGTGTGTGTGTGCCATTCAGGTTGAGTGTATTGGTACACACTGCAGAAGGATGATTGAGGGAGAAGTAGATATTGTCCTTTAGCACTCTTGAACCAAGTTTGTTTGGGTGGTGCCCATCATGTTGAAACAGTTGCCTCTGACTCCAGAAAAGATTGAAGTTGTCAATGAAGTTTACTCCTTTTAAATTGCAGGTTTTTTGGAGCCATGTATTAAGCCCAAGCAACCGTGAAAACCTGTTTGTCAACTCTAAAGAGAGCTGTTTCTGAACTATGGTACGGTATAAATCCGGACCGAAAATCCTCGCAAATACAAGCGTGTGTCAAACAAATGTGACCCCGATTCAGACCCTGACAATGTTAACGAATAAGAGGACTGTGCAGAATTTTATGATATGCACCATATATCGGATATCCACCATTTAATTGTGATATTTGTAAGGTAATACAAACAATAATCGATCACAAAATCATGGTTAATTTTCCTAAGGAGAGGTGAACCTTCTTACAAAAGTGAGAGCTTACAAAAGCAACAGAAAACAAGCTGTTCTCCATAAAATTTGCAGCGCACAGATAAAAGTTGGGGTAATAATGTTCAGGAACAGTGTTTAATATAAGTTTTAACCACTCTAAGGGGGGTCTCTTTGACAGCGAAAACACTAGCTGTGTCCCAAATGACACACTTTACACTATGCACTTATACACTATGGACTTTTGCACTCACTTATGTACTCAACCGTGTAGTGTTTGAACTTTATACGTTTATTTTGTCTTTCAACATCGGAGTCTGATAGCCTCTCCCCCTCTCTAATGCAGCTCAGCCAGGCCTTGCAGACCTTTTTTGTATATTCCGTGGGTGGGAATTATTTAAATGAGTACCAGTGTGACTTCATAAGATCCGGAAAAGACGTGGTGTAGTCCAAACGAGCTGTTCGTTATAGTTCTTGAAAAGTGGATTCTGTCAAATAAAATATCTCCCTGTTGAGTAGAGTTTGAGCTTTGTGACCTTGGAGATCTTTTTTATGCTCAAACAGCAACATTACACACTAACTAAAGTTGAAAAAGTGGAAAAGCATTATAGGACCCCTTTAAACTTAATTAACCTGAAGGTACACATCCAGAATAACTACAAAACATCACTCATCATATACAAGCATCCTGTTTTCTTTGATCATCGGCTACTTTCTTGTTGCAAAATACATGTCATTTAGCAGAGTTTGTAAATCTTCACCTTTGAATGCTGGACCAGGGCCTGCAGACAGAACGTCTCCACCTTCTCAGAGGGGGTAGAAGTGAGACTTTGGGCGTAGGGCAACCCATTTCCTCCAAAACACCACAGCCCTCCCTATAACCACAGACCAAAATGCACAGCTAACGGATAGGTTATTTTTTTCTGGATATAAATTCAACCAAATAGAGTGCAACAGTGCTTGCTCACTTTTTCAGCACCCTTGGTTCTGGAAATATTTTCCCATTCATATTTCCCATGGGGATTTAAAAAAAAGAGGCTTTGTTATAGAATTTTAAGCAATGAACCAAACCTACCAGCTACGAAGTGAATCACAACATTACAAACTTTTATTTGAAGTAAAATAATATTTGAAAATTGAGCAAATAGACTAAAGGTACAAGACGGTGTTCAGTCAGGGAAAGAACTACAATCCCATGAAACATTGTGAACGACTTAATTGAAATAAAAAAATATGGATTTAAAGATGCTCATAAACAATTACAAGTGTTCATTGCAAAATATGCACATTTATACAAATATTAAAGTAGTTTGAGAATTTAGGGTGATTGACTATTACATTCACAGTGTTTCATGGGAGCGGCCGGCCGGTTTTGATTTTCTGATTGGTTTATCACCTGGAATTCCACCATTAAACAATTATGTACGACATAAGTTGCCATATACAGCAATATCGAACAACCTTATAGCTCACAAAAGTTTATGAGCTATTGTTAAAAATCAGTTCCCCTACTGAGAAAATGAATGGGATCTTTATTTGCAGATGCTGGCTGTTGCACTCTATAGCTTGAGTGTGTTTATCTCTCACCCGTTGAGAGGCTAGTGATTGGCTGCTCTCTCGAAGTGCCAGGGAAGTAAAGTACTGCACACACTGATCCACCTCCGACTGGGGCAGAGATCCCAGTAACTGCCTAAGTTCCTCTTCTATTGATATATCCTATACATGCACAAAACATTAGCACTAGTAGCTGACATCAAACAGCAGTTCAATTTGGCTTTTGTCTGAATGATAGCTACCCACATCATCAGAGTGTGGCAGTAGAGGAGGAGGGAGAAAGAAGCGCAGGTCCACGTTAGGTATGCGGGCGAGAGCCACAGATGTGCGCTGATCTACCACCTGTGCTGCAGTCCGGTATTGGTAATCTGTGACGGATAAGACAAAAGATCAATCAGAGCTCACAGAATATATATAGTGATGTGTTTTTTTTCTCTGGTGGGCAAAGGGGTACGCCCAGTAGAAATAGTTTTTTTCTCAGCAAGAACATTAATGGCAATAAATCTTGACATTTTCTAATAATGAGATTGAAGTGCTGCTGTCTCTCACCCTGCCAGTGGTGACTTTGGGCCAGTTCCTGCACAGCCTGCTGTCTCACGGCCCGGTCAGCAGAGAAGGTTCTTTTCAGCAGAATCCATAGCGCACATTCATTAGGATCTGCATCAAGATGACTGAGATGCTCTGATTTAAAAAACAAAATAACACATGCTCATTTCACATAACTACAATTACATTGACACGCTAGGAATTATGTTAAAATCATGATTTAATATGAAATTAATGATTTTAGCAAAAGTCAAATGGAAACAGATGCCTTCAGTTAAACTAGAGTACAGTATTTTTTTTTCTATAGTCTATCAGTCTACTACTATGGCACACTTTGCTAAACTGTTTTGTGCTAAACATACACAACCATTCAAAGGTTTAGGGTCAATAATATTTTTTTTAATGTTTTTGAAAGAACACTGCATTTTTCATTAATTTGATACAAATCTTATGTATTATATTTAAAATGTATTAAAATAGAAAACAATAATTTTAAGTAGTAAATGTAATTTATTCCTGTGATGGCAAAGCTGAATTTTCAGCATCATTACTCCAGACTTCAGTGTCACATGATCCTTCAGAAATCATTATAATATGCTGATTTAGTGCAAAATAAACATTTCTTATTATAAACAGTAGTATTATCAAGCAGTTGTGCTGCTTAATATTTTTGAGAAATTGTGATATTAAAATAGCATTTATTTAAATTGGAAATATTTTGTAACAAATGTAGTCTATTTCCTGTCATTTTTTTTATCAATTTAATGCAAAGCATACTTGCTGAATAATGGTATTAATTTCTTTATTAAAAAAAAAAAATTGCACTGACCCTAAACTTTTGAACAGTAGTGTATATTATAAACTACCCTTCAGTCTCAAACCTGATACCAAGTATGCTGTGATAAAAAAATACAAAAAAGTTAAAGCAGTGTATTAGATTCCACATTATGCAGAAGAACAGAGATACCTGTCCCATTTAAAACAGAACAATATTCCATGTCAATTCCTCTCTGTGTAACTACAGGTGATATCTAGTTAAAAATATTGTAAAGCATTAACAGGCTCCATGACTTGTCATTGCCAAACAGAGATGCAACTACTTGCCGTCCAGTGGGTGACGAAGAACTCTTGATGTAATTTCAAGAAACTTTCTAGCTGCTTTATGAAGCTCCTTCCTGGTCTTGATAGCGAGGCCTGAAAAATGAATATTGTCTGTTCAGGGCAATTAATAAATTCCAACAGGTAAATCAAATGTAATACACAAATGGCTTGTTTTAATGTCTTATTGTACAAAATATAGAACAATACATTTATAATATACTATCAAAACAATCTTGTAATCTAATTGACGACTATATGATGCCCCTGCAAAAACCTAATGTATGTACTGTCTTGTCAAGCCAAATAACTCTTCAAGCAAAAATACTGGTCTGTTGTGTTAGTGGATTGGATTTTATTGTAGAATACGATTTTGAAAAGAAAGCCTGAACTGTTGTGTAATGACGTAATGTGTGTGAGAATGGAGCTGGAGGAGTAAAAACGAGGGATGAAGTTCACTACTCGGGTCTCGGGTGCTTCATTGTTGTATAACTCCAGACAAATACCAAAAATTGTTTGTTCAAAGCGTCTCATTTTCATCACTAACAAGCACTTTCTTCAGCAAATCAGGACCACTGAGGCACATTCGTTTGCAGTAGTCGTGTAGTATTTCCTCATCTGCAAGTTGCTTTTGAGGAATAAATGTCAATGTAAATGCAAATTAATCTTTCAGCTCACTGATATTTACACACACTCTCAAGCACAAAAACACACAAGCGTGAAAACTGAATGTACCAGAAGCAAGGCTCTCTTGTTCCCTATTAGTGGCGTGAGTCAGGTAGATGTAGGACTTGTGCTTCTCCTGTAGTATTGCACTGGTGTCAATAGTGAGGGCCTGGTTGAGAGTAATCACCTCATATGTGATGAAAACACAGCCTCTGTGTAAGAAAACTTGATAAAGTCACAATGTGTTTCAGAGAGGGACAACAAATCTGGCTCAGAAGATATATTACTTTTAACATCTGCTTTCTCTGACATTCTCTGTAAAATTGTATGGTATCATTTTATCGATGGCTTGTCGAATAGGTCTACAAGCAAAAAATAAAAAATAAGAATCAGCAAACCTACCCCAATACTATTGCTCCTGTCACTTTTGCTATTTTTCCTAGAGACAAGAAAGAGATGAAGACCAGCATTCAGTATTATTCAGTTAAGCATTCAGAATAAATCTGTCAATTTATCAAAGCAAAAAATAAAGTATGCAGGGACAATCATGCAGGACTGATAGGAATGTAGCAGCCACAAACAAAATGTATTTTTTTTATGGGAAATATAGACTACCATTCAAAGATTTGGGGTCGTATTATTTTCTAAAATGTTTTTGTGATAAGTATCTTATACTGAACTAAGCTGCATTTATTTGATCAAAATAACTGTCAAACAGTAAATTGTGAAATGTTATTCAATTTAAAATTATTTTCTATTTGAATATAAAATTGTTGAATATAAAATGTAATGTTTTGATGGCAAAGTTGAATTGTCAGCATCATTATTCCAGTCTTCAGTGTCACATGATCCTTCAGAAATCATTCTATTATGCTGATTTGGGGATCAAGAAACATTTTATTATTAACAATCTTAATGAATTGATCTTTAATGAATAAAGTTTCAAAGAACAGTGTTTATGTGGAATATTGTATTTTGTAACATCAATTGTAACATAAATGTCTTTACCGACGCTTTTTTATGGGTCCTTGCTAAATAAAAGTATTGTTTAAAAAAAATCCTACTGTCCATAAACCTTTGACCGGTAGTGTAAATTTATGAATAACAACAAAATATTATTTGTTTATCTTTTAAAAAAAAAATAGAAATAAAGGTTTTAAAATGAATGTAGAGATGTCCCAAAGTCACAAACAACACATTTAACAATATCAGGCCCTGTTTTATTTGGTAGGTGAATGATAAATTAAGGCTGCGTCTCAAGTTCAAGTGAGCTGGATTCCTAGACAACATTTTTTTTTTCCACCATAAATGCAGTGAAGGTGGGTATGTCAGTAGGTTCAGGCTCTTACTAAGATCTCTCCATGGCAGTGCTCTCTTCACAGCAGGTCCAGTGCTGCCGCTCAGCCTCCGGACGCGGATCAGTCGCAGGGCGGACACAGACATTGGCTTCCCTCGCAGATATCAGACAGATGATTGCACACATCAATTCTTGGCCAGAGGGCCGGTGAGACATATAGGCTACCAGCTGTTTATGATTGCTGGTGATCTTCTTACGTCGATTATAACCTAGATGCTAAAGGTTAAAGAAGAGGTGGTGGAGTCATGACATGCCAGAGGAGTCACTTTCAATTGTTTTCATTCCCTCTATTCAGTTTTGGAAACACTCAACACAATTCTTTAGTTAGTCTTTAGTTCAGGGACTACTGATATCAGGCTAACTGCTTACTAAACATCTTATTTGGATAATTCGTCGTGATGAGGTTCAATCAATAACCAGTCGGCTTGTAAGTTACATGAAAAAAGCCGAATAGTTGGGAGGCATTCTAGCGAAATTCATTGCGTGCGTGCGTACGTACAAAATGGTACTTTAACGAAGGAAACTACGTTAAATGTGCAATTTACCTATACAACTGAAGTTCCTCAAGATAAACGCGGGATTGAAAAAATAATCACGCTTGACAGCAAATGTAAACAGGAAGTGTTTTCAAGACTGAACACGCTAGATGTAGAGCGCTATTACCGTAAGTACCGCTAAGTCAGATTCACGCGTCAAAATGTCCTACCGTAATGCCCACTTCTATTGTTCAATGTTTTCACGCCTGCCTGGAATAGTCCTTGTCCAGAATGCTTTGCTAGAATATTGACGGTATGAAACTAACACCAAACAGGGGGAACCTATTGCAGTTGGCACAGTATGTCTATATACAATTTTAATTCGTTAGCATACTAACCTGTTGAGACAATTCCTTCCTCTTGTCAGGGAAATCCGTGCATGGTCACTTCAAGGATGCCAGGTCACTTCCAGGATATGTGTGCTCTAAACCCTCTTGAAAACACCTTAACATACGTCCTTGTTCTCTTCATTCATGTTTAACAATAAAACGGACACATTAAAAGGATAGTTCAACCAAAAATAAAAAAATCTGTTTTCATTTAGCCTATGTTGTTTCAAACTTGTAAGACTTTCTTTCTTCTGTGGAACACTGAGATATTTTGAGGAACAACAGGGTTCAAACAACATTGGACTTTTTTTCATTGGAAAGAAAAAAACTTTTTTCAAATAAACTCTTTTGTGTTCCTCAGAAGAAAGTAAGTGATGGTCACATGAGGGTGGATAAATCTTGACAGAATGTAAATTTTCGGCTGAACTATCTTTTATGATAAGTGTATAATGCTTTCTATGTATAAAGGCATTTGGTTCAGTTAAAACGTGCAGATGTTTTAGACATAAAGCTATTGCAAAATACATTGTGTCTGTTTATTTTTACAAGTTCAGTTGCATTGAGAAATATTTACAATGATTCCAAAAGACTAGAGTTCCCAGAAAACAAGCCAATAAATACACAATTTAATGAGTTGATTGCAAAACTATTTTAAATTAATGTTTGCAATAATTGTCGGTCTTGGAATTTGCAATAGAGATCAGAATAAAGGTCTCAGAGATTATTGCGACCTTCAACATTCCATGCTCTCTCTCTCTCTCTCTCTCTCTCTCTCTCAAACTTATAGGCCTTAAAGTCTTTTGGCTTTGTTGAATCAACCAGTAGAAACAAAAAAACTCCTCTCACTTTCTCTTTCACACACTTTCTGATATTTACGATTGACTTTGCACACTTATGAACAAACAGAAATATGCAAATATACACAAATCAACACATACAAGTTTTAAAAAACTGACCAGTCAGTTTAAGTTCCATCAATATTGCTTTCAGTTGTCCAATTTTCCAATCCAAGTCTATTAATGCATGTATATCTTCCCCATAACAGTAGCATGTCCCCTTCCTTCACGTGGTTGTCTCCTGATAGGCTCGTATGATGCTCTCGTAGGCAGGTGGTGGAGTCTGGCCAGCATGGAAGCCCCTTAGATTGTTGTTGCCCCAGAAGGAATCCGGTCGGGTTCTGGCCCGGGGTGGGGTGACCATAGAACTGACAGTGCTGGTTGATCCAGCCGCCCCAGGGCTGGTAGTTAGAGTGGGGGTTCGTGGCAGGCTTCCTTGGGCACCTTCCTCTGCCTCGCGAGCAATCTGGCTACACTGAAGAAGAGGATGAAAGGTAGAGGCCCGGAAGCTTGATTTGCGGCCCGTTGAGTCACCATAGTCTATCGGTGAGGACGAGGTTTGCCGATGGAAGGAGAAGGCAGCGCTGGCCAGACTGTTATTGCTTCGTCGGTCGAAGCCACTGCTATGCCGACTGTAGCCTGGCCGAGAGCGTGGTGAGGACGAACGGGTGGTGGAGCGGGACTGGTGGATGGGTAGACGTGTGATGGTGGCTGATGCCCGTCGACGAGACATCCAGGTCAAGATCATATAGACCACAGCTCCCAGCAGAAGACCAACAACCATAGAAAGACAGAAGGCCAAAATCACATCCCCTGGAGAAAGGAAAGAAAATGAACGTGGTAAAAAAAAAAAAAAAAAAGTTTGTGACAGTTTGAGTCAAAGCCAGTCTGCAGGTTTTGGGCAGTCGGAGTTGACAGATTTCACAGAAAATCATGCAGTGTATGATGGGCACAGACTTTTTTTTTTTTTTTTTAGCTTCACATGATTCCATTCAGTCAGAGGATATCAGACATGTTTGATATTTTTAGCCGATTTTAAAACACATACTGTTTGCTGTGTCTGAATATGCCAACTTCCATACAGTAAGTGAAAAATCAGTATGTGAGCTGAGTAGTAAGTTCGAATTAACAGTATTTATAAAACAGTAGGTGAAAAATTACCTGGATGACCAACGTTCCGGCGAGATTCTGATGCGTACATTTAATGGATACGGAAGAGGATTTACGAATGGGAGTGAAGTGACGCAATTGATGCCGTGTCACATGACATCGTGGCGGATGTAATAGTCTACCTATTTCATTCATACTATATAGAACATACTCTTTTTTAATGGTCATGAAGTAAGGGTGCATCTCCTTGACCAGTCCTTCTGAGGCTTCTCGGGCGGCTATTCTCCTACTCATCAGCATTGCACGCTAGATTGAGATGGTCTATTAAGTCTGCAAGGTTACGTCACAAATTAGTTTCCGCCCCCACGGTCACGGCACGAAAATACAATAAAAACTTAATTTTGGAAACATACTTTGTATTAAAAATCATTATATTTACTGGCTTTTTGTTAATGCAATACAGTGAGGGCTTCAATTATTGGCAGTTTAGTGTTAAGCGATTCATTTCCATAATTTGGGACAAGTGTTGCAAAATAGCTACAAGCTGATACATGCATTGGACGGCTGTTGTCACAGTTTTATCTGTTTATTGTATCTGTCCCTATACAAATAAAACATTAAATTTACACTAAAACAAAAGATAACATCTATGCCAAACAATGTTTTGTCTAGCATTTCATAATGAACTCAGACAAGCTCTGCGCCGACTTGTTTTCTGTCAGTTATTTTCGTGAATTGGAATGTGTGAAAATGATTCTGAGCGTGATTGAAGGACATGAAGGATGCACTTGATGCGTCCTTCAAAATGAGCTGAATAATTCATTATTCATTGAATTATTTGCTTATTGTTTCTTTTCCCTGATGGAAATGTCACTGAGGATTGGGCCAAATTCCACAATAGAAGGCACACCCAATGTTTTCTTATACTTTGCAGCTAAAGTGAATTAAATCGTTTGCATTTTAGGAAGCTTCCTGTTATGGCATTCCATTGTCTAGAGAAATACCAATTTCATTAGCACACAAGACTTTTATCTGGTACAGGTCCTTTTGAAACTGACAACACTTTTTTTAATGAAAATGACACATTATAGCCATTTTTAACCACAGCACATAACAATTCTATGTATTATTATAAGAATATGACATCAAAAACTCTTTAGAGACTTGTGTGTGTAAAATAATATAGACATTTATATGCAATCTTCTCCCTGGGTGAAAGGAATCACAGTCCAGAGTGAAGGATCATCTGGAAATGACATTTGCAGAGACCGAATGGAAAAAAACGGCACATTGGCGGTGTTGATTTTTATGGACTGTTTTTGCCAATATCTTTTACCGCTAGTTACTACTGTCTGCATTTCTGTTGAAAAATGAGTTCTCCTAAAAGACTCGACACAGCATTTTCTACACTCTCCAGATTTTTTAAATAAGTACAAAGTTAACAATGTAACATTGTAAGTTAATTTCCATGTATGCGAAAGAGAACCCTATATCAAGTGTGTAAAGATGGCAAAATATCTTACTCAGTCCGAAGGACTCCAGTATGTCCACAATGGGATGAGTGCTGTTGTTCGCCATAGCTCCCTCCAGAGATACAGGGGAGACGAGAGGGGACGGTCTCTCCCCTCCAATTCTTCCTCTCACTCTTCCTTTGAATTTTTCTTGTCTCTCTCTCTGTGTCTATCCAGCTCCCCAGTTCTAGGGACCCTCCTCTCTCTCTTTCTCTCTTTTTCAGCCCCAGACTGCTCAGCACTGTGGTACACAGGATACTCTCCAAGGCCGGGGTAGCTACTCTGTTGTTTGTGGAAACGCAAAGTCTTCACTTCACATTTCCTGCGTTTCCTGCTTAAAATTAGCAGCAGGCTGTCCTTATCTCCGCAGACCAGGGTTCCTGTGGGATGGAGAGGAAAGGGAGGAGTGTACAGAGAGGAGGAGAATCAAGGTGTGTGTGAAATCAATTTCTCCTTCTGTCATTTGTCCACTTTCCCTTGGCCAAAATTCATCATAATTTACTCTTACCTATTTTCCTTTCTTCCAGTCGCTTGAACAATGACGTAGCCTATACAATTAACAATACCATTGTGTCACCATGATGGCACTTTGCCAGTTTGCGGTTTAAATCTATTTTAATATATTTGTATGTAATTGTAATTCAATTACGTGATGTAATTCATGTGATTGTAAATCTTTCTTTACTGTCACTTGTTTTTTAAATTAATATCATTTATCTTTGCTGAATAGAAGTATCCATTTATTTCACAGTACTGACCCCAAATTAAATGGTTGTGTATCTCTAATTTAATCAAATATAATGCTATACATTATAAAATATTAGCGTAGAGGGATGTGGACACATTCGTTAATGTTTACAATGTCTTTTCCACATATAACCAATGTGTAAATTAACATAGAAATGGCAGCGGACAAAAGCACAGTATAAAATCAAAATCAAACAGACGAAACCCTAGCATTTTATATTTTATAACAAAAGATCTCATAACACCATTTCCAAGATTTCTGAGCTTTAACTGTTCCACTTTGTCTGCTGTAGTCTTACTGGTCATCACAACGCTTCAGATTTTCCATGTAGAGTGCCAACTTTGTGCTGGGTTATCCTGGTGAGGCTAGCTTTTGTAAAAACAAAACCCTGATAAGATCCCTGCAGAGAAAGCAGGATTTTGCCCTGAACCAGACCACGTTCACCTCAGTGTGCTTTCCTTTCATAATGTTCATTAAGGGTATCTGGAGGTTAGTGATTAAGAACAGTAGATAGCATGGGGTTTTAGGACAGAGCCGGTGGCCTGGGAGGAACGGGACAGTATACTGACATTTCCTCTCATTGTTGCTTTGGAGTGCAGATATCAGCGATTGCCTTATAGTTCTGAAGTATACATTACACTTCATTTTCAGCCTCTTCCGTGTTTTTGCATTAAAAAGCCCACAAGAACATGGCCAATTCATGTTTGTGACCACTTGGCCATAATTTATGAGAAAGTTTATATATTTATTTTTGCAATTGAAGACATTCATTATATATAACCTGAAATCTAAAAAACATTTTTTTTTATAAATATTGATAAAATAAAAATTATTGTAAGGCTTTCACTGAAGTCACTAATAATATATTAGAAATAAAAGCCAAACTCCTTATTTCATCCTAAAAAATAGTACATAACACATGGACCATGAACAACTTGTTGTAAAACTCTTTACAGAGTTAACTCTTTAAAAATTGTTCCAAAATATCTGTTTTTTTCACATTGTATAATACATTTTATTGTTTTTTTTCTCTTTCTAAATTTTGTTTAGAATTGTATTAAATAAATGTATTAATAAATAAAATAAATGTTATTGTAAGGATTTGGCCTCAAATCATTCTAATATATCAGAAATGAAAGCCAAACTTGTTATTCCATCCTTAACGTAAGTCTATAGAATACATGAATCATGAAAATCTTTTTTTGTGGTATAATAGTTGCAAAAATCTTTCTTTTCATGTTATATATTTCATCAGATTTTTTCCTGTTTATTTAGTTTGGCATCTTATTGTGTTATTTATTTGTATTATTTATGCTGTTATTATTATTTATATTGTATCCTCTATCCCATTCCGTCTTGTCCTATATTATCCTCCTATCCTATCCTCCCATCCTGTCCTGTCCTATCCTATCCTCCTATCCTATCAGTCTTCTCTTGATGGACAGCAGAGGGCTCTGTTACTCTTTAGAGAACATGTTGAAGCTAATCATCATTTCAGGCTGAACTCTGATTTTTTATCTGATTTGCATTACAAATAATTCCCATCATCACCGTTTACCATCACCATTCTTGATCTTGTTTGCTAATGAGTTTGTTTATTTGCTCAACAGTGTTAAACTCTCTTTCTTTGTATTCTAATTCTGGAAAACATTTGAAAAAATGTTGCACATTTGTGGTTCTAAACAGTTTGTCACCTAATGGGCTCTTCAGAATGATGGAGGATACAAAGGCTTCATGGAGAAGTTGAGTGAATGTGAATGGCATAAGATCCTCTGCGCACAAGGACTTGTGTCAGTAACTACTTTGCTGTTCTCTCTCTCTTTCTCTCTCTCACACACTCACATCCATCTGCAGTGACCGTGTAGAGGTCATTGCTAAGCACTGCTGTTTGAATACCAGCAGACTCAGCAGAGCGGTCTCTGAATCCTGAGCTTAACACTCCAGTCAGGCATTTCACTTTGCTTTTTTCCTATAACATGCGTGTGTGATTGAACTGGTAATGGAATTGAAAAGCATAACAGTGTGCCTTTGGTACATATGGGAGTTTCTTTCCGCCCCTCTCGAATTTCACTTAATGGAGTCCCATGCTTGAGATATGCCATATTCCAGCATCTTTTTTCATTTTCCGTGAGCAGAAGCTCAGACATGTAACATTTTAATTGAAACACTTAGCCTAATGTTGTCTGGCATTGCTAAAGTAACACACAGGACTTGATTCGGGCCTCACTATTGGTCAACAGACTGCACTCGAGACCTGCACTCTGATTGGACACCAGGTGGCAGTGAAAACTAATGCTGATGCCTACAGTAGAGTCTGAGAGACAGAAAGAGAGCGAGAGTGCAAAGGGAAGAGGCTGCTTCCTGCAGAAAGCATAGAACTTCAAAGGGAGGAAAGGAACCTTATGTTTGCATGGCATGCACTGATTTAAAACATTTACGCTTTTCATATAGGGTAGATCCAGCTGATCCTAGATCATTGGAGAAGTCTCGGGTGAAGCCGCATCCGCTGGCCTGCATCAGCACCACTGACTTGGAATCAGTGGAATGGCATCTGCTCAGCGCTATGGCCGTTCAGACAGGGAGATTGCCAATGAGATGCAGAGGCTGCAGGGTAGGTGCTTACGCATGCTTTCTCTTAAAGGTGACCTCGCCACTGTGTAGGATGACACAGCATATATACGCATGTCAATTTCTATTTTCTATAAAGACTTTTAAATAACTTGAATGCATCACAACTTGGGTTGTGATATTTTAGCATGTTTTGTTTGATGACTGCACCTATGATGTCTCTGCTAATGCTATTTGGCTGTCTGAGTTCAGTACGTCTCTCTGCAGCCGTGTGTTGGGAGACGTGCGATGCAATTCCCAGGATCGTCACAGCCACATGCAAAGTTTACGGTTGGTTTACAATTGATGCTTTGCGGTGCTCATGACGTCTCCAGTTGCAAAATCATCCTTGGGGAGAATTTCTGTCCTGGCACTTGAGGAGAGTTTGTTTGAGTTCATGAGGATATACATTCTGTTACAAAATCCCCTTTTTCAGAAGTTTAAATGTTTTAAAAGTATAGATGCCCTTTTAATTAAGCCCTGAAAACTGGTATAGAGTATCTTTGGTCAGTTTCACGTTGACCTGGATTGTATTGCTTGTGTGCCCTTCGTGTGGACCACTTTTCAGATTCAATCATAGGCAGAGAAGAGAGTGAATGAATGGAGAAATGAGATTAGGGTGAAGGATTGCCCAGAGAGAGACAGCGGGAATGAAGAAAGAGAGGGTTTAAAAGCAGAAGAGCTGACTATGGATGTGTGTAGTTCTGCAATAAACAAGGTACAGTACAGCGTGTCACCTCTACAGTAAATTATGAAATGCCCTTTCCGCATTGCTCGTCTTCATAGAGTTAGGTAATACTCATTTTTTAAAGTAATAGTTTATTATCCCCCCCCCCCCAAATATCATTGTTTACTCACCCCCATGTTGTTTAGAACCCATACAACTTTTTTTTTTTTCTGTGGAAAACACAAGGAGAAATTTTAGATGCAATTACACATTTTCCATTCAAGTACAATAAACAGGGACTGGAGATTTCAATTTACAAAAGGACTTTTTCTGTCAGGACCACTATCGTCAAATACGATTGACCATTATTAGCATGTAGTTTGGATTGGCTGTATGGTTCCGTTCTGGTCGAGAACTCCCTGCGCATCCATGCAGCCTAGCATGTATAAGAGCAGAGAGAGCAGCAATAACCCTCCTTAGGGTAAACAGAACAGAACCAACATTAATGTATTGCAGATATCATTAATTCAAGATTGATTAAGGGTGTATTCACTCCAGGAAAGTCCACTAGTTCACTTGATTTGGTCCGGACCAAATACAATGTTGAATTTTTTAGTTTGGTGTGGTTTGCTTTCACACTGCCATTTTTGCAAGTGAACCAAAATATGTAAACAAAACCACATGTGCAATACGGTCATCCATTCAATGGACAGACATTCTCAAGCAGGGAAAAGCAGAGTGCAAAATACTGCTCCGCGTCGTGCCTAACAACGCCCCTTAACTCTTAGCTGTTCTAAATCCACTGTAAAACACGGCGTCACAGGGCTTATTGCTTTTATAAAACGGTTACTCCATAAAAATATTCATTTAAATATGTATTTTATTAATAAAATAAACACCAGCAACAAAAAATATAACGTTATAATATATTTATTCCTCCGCCAAGAATTGTAGTTCCAAAGAGGTTGCTAAGCAACACATGCAGCAACAAAGAATCACAAACGGCAGTTGCGCAGTAATACTAATACTAATGTAATGCGGTCACAGGTATAATTTGTTGAGTAATTTGCAACGGCTTCGAACGCGGCTCAACCAATCAGAATCAAGGACTGGAACTATCCGTTTTATAAACAGGCAATTTATGGAGATCTTTCGTAGTAGCATTTTTTATTCTTTTACTGATTTGGTGTTATCAGCTACTAACGCAATATGAAGAAACGTATGAGCATCATATGATACAATGTCATCTATACAATGTTTTAATTAGGAATTTGCGATAAACTGACAATGTTCAAACATTATTAAAAGCAAGTGAACAGTCAGTAATAAAATAAGAACAAATAAAGCAGAGATGAATACTAAATAAAGTTACAAACTCTAACAGTATAGGCCATTCAGGTACAGAACTTAATTAAGCCAAATGTAAAATAAAATGTAAAATAAAAAAATTAATTAAACATAGTTTCATCTTTGTTAAAGCTGTAATTTGTTGTTTTATTTACATTAATGACACATACAACAGTAGAAATATTAGGTGTCTGCTGTCACTTTAAGACCGAATGCCCGGACCGAAAAAAAAAAAAGACAAACATCATGGGTTCTTTCTCAACTATGACATAACCGATAGAATACTGGCCCAGACGGGTATTTAGTAATTTTTTTTTTTTTTTACATCATTTTGTGTGTATGTGTGCGTTCAAGGGGAAAGAAACACTATCTGAACGTAAAACGCGTCTCTCTCTCTCTCTCTCTGCGTGCACGGCTCTGGTCACAGATAATGGGCAGGTCCAGATTTTCACCTCTTCCTCTGTGTTTAAATTGTTTGAGTGTGTAAATTAGCAAGACAAAACACGTCGAAATGATAAACTTCCACTCTATGATGGTTAAATTTTGTAGTTAATCCGTGAATCACATGCGTACCGAACCGTGGGGCAGCTGGTCCCTACGGCTCACGGATAAACTACGATCAACCCAAATTACATAGTAAAAATCTGACCCTGTCAAAAAAGGCGCAGTGCTTTCTGCAATTGGGTCGGTTCATGTTCACACCTTAAACGAACCGTACCAGAGTTCGTTTGGAACCGGACCGAGACCACCTCTTCAGCTGGTTAGAATACACCCAAAGTACAACATAATTCGAGAATTTAGTCTGATTCAATGGGCACTCCGAAGGCCAAATACTGACTGGCGAGAGGAGGAGCTGGGGATGGAGGAGGGTAATTAGCTCCTGAGAACGTGATTGCTGCTGATAATACTGAAGGAACTTATAATAATAAGGAACTTATATATGAATACAATGACAGGCGTCGTATTCTTAGACGTGGGTCAGCTGATGCGAGCTTGACTAACGTGACTGACGCTACGCTTAATATAAGTATCATTAAAAGTATCCAAATGACTTCCATATTTTCTGAAGTCATTAGACCACTTTATGTGAGAAGAAAACTGAAAGGTATATTGTTATTCATTCAAACAAACATTTTTTTGGTTGTTTGTTTGTTTCAGTCTGATCTTTTCAATGAATCGGTTGATCTGGTTCACAAAACTGAACTAACTGGTTCAGTGTAGGTGCAGGGATGCACCGAAATGAAAATTCTGGGCTGAAAGTGAAACCAAAAATTCTGGAAGCACTTGCCCAAAAACCAAAAATAGATAAGTTAATAATCAATTAATTTAACAAACTTATTTTATAATCAACGCTCAAATATCTAATACTAGTGCAAACATTTAAATTGCACATAGGAAGTTTTTTAGTAACAGAGTTGTTTCTACTGCAGTTTATTGGTGAAATATAAACATTTATTTTAAACAACAATAAACTGTAGGCTAATAACTTGCTTTCATGATAGATTTATTCAAACAGCCTAAATTAAAAAAAGGAAGACATCACTAACTAGGTTTAAGTAAAAATATAATGAATGTAATACAGTGCATATATTTAGCAAAATGCTCTTCTCTATAGTTATTTTTTTTCTAGCCAACTAATGAGTTTATGGACATTAAATACCCTTGAATAAACGTAAGGGTTAGTTCACCCAAAAATAAAAAAATTCTACCATTCATTACTTACCCTCATGTTGTTCCAAACCCGAAAGACTTCCGTTCATCTTCTAAACAACATTTTATAAACGTGCCTTAAAATGTCACTGACACAGTTATTTTTTTCTAAGAAATGTCAGTGCAAGTTGCTTTCAGTTAAAATGGCTCAAACATACATTTTAGTCTGTAAAACTAGGGGTATAGTATAGCCATAGGCTATGTTCTTACACACACACACACACACACACACACACACACACACACACACACACACACACACACACACACACACACACACACACACACACAAAATGTTTGTATATGTTGTGAATGGTAAATATTACATCCATAAACAAATATTTGCAAAATACAGTAATTTATTCTTAATAGAGATGTTATCCTTAATAATGTTTGTGGCTATATAATATCTATCATTTGAATCATTCTTTCTGGTTGAAGCCTGCTATAGGCTGACAGTTGGTTCAATAAAGAAGGAGGTGATTGACCGCGTGCGGGTACGGTTGACCGGTTTATTTTCGCTGATCAATGTTTATATATGTGGATAAAACCCTTAATTCAATCTGTTGTTATAAATATAAAGCGATCGTGTCTTTTCAGAAAATGTGGGCTAAACCGATCAAATTTTATGCATTAACGTTAGTTTTACATCTCTTTAACTTTTTGACGTGTCAAAGTGGGACAGTCGGAGGGACAGAAAGATTTCATAAAAATATTTTCATTTGTGTTTCGAAGATGAACGAAAGTCTTACGGGTTTGGAACGACATGAAGGTGAGGAATTGACAGAATTTTTGGTTGAACCCCTTTGATTGTAGCCTTTAAGCTGTTTTATCAACGTCTTTCCCCAGTTAAAACACGAATTGAGCGATTACATGAAAACAGGATTATTTTCGGTAAATTGTAATGTATATTTCAACATACCTTTTGGTGTTCACCCATCTTATTTAGTGCTGTAAAGAGGAGAGGAGATGAGAGGTTCACGTGCGTTGATTCTTGCTGCTGCGTCAACTGAGGCGGCTACACATCTATCACGCTCCAAAACGACATATTGTTTGAATTTCGTTAGACAGAAATTTTAAAGTTGAGACTTTGATTCATATTAAAAGTAAAAGCTTTTTGCGATTATTGGATGCGCGCTACATAGGAGTTTGTTCAGGCTGTGAACCTGAACAAAAAAGTAGGCACATGGCCTACTTAGGCCTACCGGTTAAATCGAGATATTAATATTGCCAATCGTAACGTTACATAGGCAAAGCTCTCATTAAACGTCCCTCTTTATTTGTTGAAACTGATTTTATTTGACTGGTAACAACTGAATTGATCTCATAGGCTGCATGATGATGCAATAAGGTTTTAAAAAATGCCCTAGGAAATCAATTTATAGCGGAAATATAACCTTTTTATGGAAAAGTTTGTTGCTGTCAACATTGTTTTTGGAAGATAGCCTACATTAAAAATGCAGTTAGTTTATGTGTACGGATCTACAATGCATGGCATAGAATGTGGTTAATAGTGGATAATTTGACGCACTTCCGTGTCAGAGTGTCCGTTATCAGTGGATTCTGTTCATGTGTGCCCAGACATTTTAGAAATCCCGACCTGCTGATGTTTTACGGCCATGTCCGGAATAAAGAGTAGGCCTATGTATGATAAACCTATATAGCTACATACAGTTAAGGTGATATTAAAGGACATAACCTGTGATATAAGATTTTGGCCATATTGCCCATCTCAGTCATTTATTTCCTGCGTGACCTGAAAACTCACGTCCAAAAAACCTCTCGTATTGTTTGGTCACACCACAAGGTGTCACTGTGGCCTCAAAGCTTCAGCACTGCTACTCTGAGCTCGATTGCTATGTCTGAGGTAAAACACGCCCCCCTCATTAGCATACAGAGCCATAAATGTATAAATAAATGTAGACATAAATACATATATAAAAAAATAAATGTGAAAATAAATAAAAGTGGACATAAATAAGAAAAATAAAAAATGTTGAAAAAATATAATTAGAAATAAATAAGGAAATAAAAGTATAAATAGTCATTTCTTCACATATTTACTTGTTTATTTATTCATTTATTCATTCATTTTTAATTTCTGCAGGTTTGGTCCTCCGTAATTATGTTGGCTAATATTTTGCCAACTTATGTAGCCTTCTACATAATGGTGGTCTTCACCATCATTTTCAATGTGAAAAGACAGTGATAAATTCCTGTACCCACTATTAGGTACTCTGACTCTGATCATGATATGATCATCTGCAGTTTAAACTGTTGCACAGACTCACACTATGTTCTGTAGATAACATGTTGGAGGATTGGGCTTTGGTCGCCCTAGAAACTAGAAGTAGATCAGTATGTTGAGTGTCAGGCCAGATTGATGGTGTGTGAAGAAATGCTTGTGGGGGGAATGAATCATGTGATGCTAAGTATGTTATTCAGTGTGCCATTGCTTTCTTACACCTCATTGGTTGCAAAATTAAGGCAGAGCAGGAAACACAGCCATAATGACATGATTTAGTGTGCGCTCATGCTTAATATGAAAGAACAGTGGTAAAGCTTTCACATCATGATACTGCTTAACAAAAAAATGGTCATCTCTCTAACATAGCTGTATTATGTATTTTAGATCAACAGTCAATCATATAATTATCATATTCGGAGTTCTAGAAATATAGTGAAATATCAGCTACTTCGGGTGTGTCTAAGACAAATACAGTCAGGGTAAAAAGTGATTGCCTTTGTGTTAAGATTAGGTAGTCTTGCGTCATAGAGGTGGAAGAATTTTTTTCTTTTAATAAAGAAAAGCTGAAATAAAATCTAATGCATACATAGGTTGACCATTTTTGTGTCTCATATTTTAGTGCAAAAATGTAGGCTATCATTCAACGTTCATTTTGCACTTGAGTTTGAGTCTTGTCTCTCCTCTCGAGTGAGCAGATTAGTGTTGCTAATCAGACCAATTTGATCCCCTGCTTTGATCAGATTACCATTTCTGTATGAGCTTCCCTTCCTGCCTTAAACAAAGAGCTCATCAGCAGAAAGATTCAGTGGGATCAAAACATTTTAAAGCATCGTTTAAATTCCCTGTTTTATTTCTGAAAACAGAAGGAAAGTCTTGCTAATGAGCACCTGTTTCATAATGGGAGAGCATGCAGGCAATGAACGCTTACACAGGCCACATTAGATGTCCTGAGATTTTGTTTATTCCTGTTGATTATGGCACGGCATGAATTTAGTTAGATTAGGGCGTACTGACAAATTAATTAACTGACTATTAATTGATTGATTGATTGATCTAAAACATATTATCACATGGATTTATTGCCAGTCTAAAAAAGTAATACAAGAAATATATATTTATTCAAAATAAAATAAAAAATATATATAAATTAACATTTATATTAATAATTCATTTATAATTAATGTAAAATAATATATGGTTGATTATTAAATTAATGTTTTATCAATTATAAATTAATAAATTACTATTATTTATGTGCTAGAATATATTGTAAATCATTTAGACATTTAGAGCTCATATAACTGTATGCACAAACAATGTCTATATGCCTTGTTTCTTCCTTTGTCCTCTTTTTTTGGGTACAGTAACTGACATCCAAACAGTGGCAGGTTGTTAAAAAAAATAGCAATTAGTGGCACCATATGGCAGAAAACGGCAAGTCTGCTTTGAAGCCCTCCCAGGCTAAACATCTTTCCATATGCTGAGGAATTTTGCTATTTATTATCTCTCGTTATCCAGACAGAAACGCCTCTTCTCTGAATATGTCCTATATTTGAGTGTTTTTCAGTGGTCATCGATGTAGGCGTCATAAGACCACTTCTCCACCTACAGTCTAGTAGGCTGGGAATGCTCCTCAAATGAGCGCACAAATGCCTGGGGAATGTGTCTCGCTACCCTGCACCTGCTTTTTTCTCTTTGTTTGATGTGTGCACTGATGGGGAAGTTTGGAACTGTTTTTTTTTTTTGTCAAACTAGTTACAAGTACTAGTACTAGTACAAGTTACTGATAAATTAAAAGTAGTTAAACCACAGTCAAGCTGTCACGCTTCTATAAATGTAGTCAAATTGATTGATAAACTTTATTATTAATCCCCAGGGGGAAATTGACATGTTACAGCAGCACAACAATAACATGACTAAATAGAAAACTTATACAACATTTACAACAGCAACAAGACTTATTCTCCAGTATCAATTTCGCAAAGCATTATGATTATATACAACCATGTAATCCTAGAATATAGTCTATCATCTTGTATAACGCTGGTTGTATAGCTGTGTTTAAAAGTGTCTAATTGTGGTTGGAGCCTTCATGGACTCATTGTCTCCCAATTAGGACCCAAAATAGATAAATATAAAACCCGTTTTTTTGTTTTTTTTTAAATGAAGAAAAGAAGCAGTGGTAGGAGTATGGTTATGCTTCAACAGCTGTATGCATGTCAAAAGATCACTTCACTTCACTGATCACTTATTTGGCGTTCATGTAAACACTACGTTTGGAGTAATTGAAACAAAAAGTGTCCATGTAAACATAGCTAATGATCTGATCACACTTCAGTTCGTTTGTTACACAAAGTTATTGTATGACTTAAGGAGACTTGAAATACAGTATAAGTTATATGAACTGCTTATTAGTTTTTATTATAGTGCTTTTGAGTCTTTAAAGCTTCACATCTCCATTCATTGTAAGTGAGTGGAAAACAGCGACTAGCACATTCTTCAAAATTTCTCCTTTTGTATTCCACAGAAGAAAATCATATAAGGAATAACATGAGTGTGTGTAAATGACAATGTTATGTTAAAATATTGCATTCTCCACATGCACAGAGAAAGACATAAAGAGGCACATGGAAGTCATCCTGTCCAGCCAGCTCTCTCTCTATTTAAGGCCACTTACAGCAATACTGGCACAATGCCACACAGAAATAGAGCAAGACTGAGAGAGGGAGAGAAATGGGTCAGTTCTGGCACTCTGCCACAATAGCTGTGTAATGATGTGCCAGATATGGCAGAGAACGGCCCATTCTCTACTGACCAACACAAGTACAGACGGTCACCTTGAACGCTTTGGAGCTGTGAGCTCCTGTGGATGCGGTCCTCCTCCATCAGTGTCGCCCTCATCTCTCGCTCTCTCCATTCCTCCACACAGAATCAGCATTCTGTTTCAGCTCTGAGCTGCACAAAGATGTTGTACAATAGAGGCGCAAACACAAAAAAGGTGCCGTAGGTCAGTAAAAAGAACAAAACAGTTGCAGTGTGCAATAAAATGAAAGGGATAGTTCACCCACATTAAATTCTGTCATTATTTACATTCCAAAACCCTATGACTGACTGACTTCTGTGAAATGCACACAAAAGGAGAAATTTTGAGGATTGAACTGTCTGTATTTTCTAATGAAAGTGGACTGTAGCTTTAAAGAAGTGGTCATTTAAAAACAAGCTATTAGGTCAGGCTTTTTCAAGCTTTTAGGTCCCACACGTGTCTTTTCCTGGGCTCATAGGAAGCTGTAGTTACTCATGACATTGTAATCTTCACTCACTGCCAGTCAAAGTGATGGATCACAATCACTGAGGCGGCACCCACACAATACAGGGGGAGTGTCTATTAGACTTGATCTCTGATTTGCTAAATGAAAGAAAGCCTTACTGGAGCCAGAACCTCTTATGGTCAAGTGTGCATTAACATCTGTTTGAGAACGGGGGAAAGTGAGGTGACCTGATCCAGTCATTTCAAAGGGAAGTGTGTGTATGTGTGTGTGTGTGTGTGTGTGTGGGTTGGTTTATGTGATTTATGAGGACACACATTTGTATAATGACATGTGTATTACACTGGTATTACAACTTATAGGTGGTTTATGAGGACATTTCAAAAGTCCTCATAATTAAAATGGCTTAAAAAACATAAAAAACAATGTTTTATTACAAATGTAAAAATGCAGAATGTCTCCTGTGATGGGTAGTTTTAGGGATAGGGTTAGTGTAAGGGGATAGAATATACAGTTTGTACAGTATAAAAACCATTACGCCTATGGAGAGTCCTCATAATGCTGTTGCACCAACGTCTGTGTGTGTGTGTGTGTGTGTGTGTGTGTGTGTGTGTGTGTGTTTCAGTAGTACAACAGACAAAATATCTCAAAATATTGGCCCAAAGCACTTGATGAGCAGACTACCATTCAAAGGTTTGGACTGGAGTCAGAATTTCTTTATTATAATTTTGAAAGAAAGTAATACTTTTATTGAGCTAGGACAGAGTAAATTGTTCAAAAGTGACAGTAAATACATTTATAATATTAGGAAATATTTCTATTTCAAATAACTACTGTTCTTTTGAACTTTCTTTTCCACGTGACACTGAAGACTGGAGTTATGATGCTGAAATTTCAGCTTTGCCATCACAGGAAATAAATTACATTAAAAAAAATGAGAATAGAAAACAGTAATTTAAATTGGAATAATATTTCATAATATTACTACTCTTTGTACTCTTTTTTGATCAAATAAATGCAGCCTTGGTGAGCATCAGAGACTTCTCTCAAAAACCAAAGAAATCTTACAACCCCAAACTTTTGAACGTTAACATAACCAAAAGACTATTAAATGAAGATAGTGCATTTCCCAGCCCGTTTTCCTGTTTCAATAGGAAATACTTAAACAATTTTATAAGTTCTAGTGCACTAGAGCATGGGGCATCCCATTTGTTTTAGGCTTGAGGAGGGTATTTTGCAGCTGCGATGGACTGGACTGATTGATTTGCAGTGACAGTGATATTGAATTGGCTATTGTGTGACCGACACACACATCAACTTGTTGTTAGATTGTGCTTAACTCCCATTTAGTCAGCAGAAACAGCCGTGACACTTGAATGGCCTGCAGACAGAGCAAGAATCCTCATAATACGTTACTGTCTTATCTTTCAACAGCAGGTTGACCTTTACTTACCTTTTACTTGCCTCTAGCAAGCTGTGTCAAATACTGAAGGTCAGTTAGGCATCAGCTCACCTTCTGAAGTAGATAAGATCTGCATTATTGCCTGATTTGTGTCGTGTGAGCGCACCTTTGATTTCTTCAGTGAAGTGTTGGCTCTTTTGATAACCCGGGAATGCAAATCCTGAGCCAATACTTAATCAGTGTGTCTACGATTTATTAGAATGCAGACGTTGTACAATAAAACAGATAGAGTGATTCTCTTCTTTCACGTTATGTGAGTAGTATATGTGAGCATGGTTCAGAATTTCTCAAAGTGGATGAAAAGCTTAGCCTGTCTGACCTACTTCTGCCCTGGGCCTGACCACAACATCATTTCATTACACAAGCCAACAGGAGATCTTTTAACACTCTTCAGATAGCATGATGGGCCTCTGCTGAGAGTAGTGCTCACTCTATCACAGTGGCTTTCTTTCTTTCTTTCTTTCTTTCTTTCTTTCTTTCTCTCTTTCTTTCTCTCTTTCTTTCTTTCTTTCTTTCTTTCTCTCTTTCTTTCTTTCTTTGTTTCTTTGTTTCTTTCTTTCTTTCTTTCTGTCTACTCTTTCTTTCTGTCTTTCTTTCTGTTTGTCTGTCTGTCTGCTCTTTCTTTTTTCTTTCTCTGTCTGGCTATTTCTCTGTTCTTTCGTATTTTTTCGTATAACTTTCTTTCTGTCTGTCTGTCTTTCTGTCTTTCTTTCTGTTTGTCTGTCTGTCTGCTCTTTCTTTTTTCTTTCTCTGTCTGTCTATGTCTCTGTTCTTTCGTATTTTTTCGTATAACTTTCTTTCTTTCTGTCTGTCTGCTCTTTCTTTCTTTCTTTCTTTCTTTCTTTCTTTCTTTCTTTCTTTCTTTCTGTTTGTCTGTATTTCTGTCTGTCTGCTCTTTCTTTTTTCTTTCTCTCTATCTGTCTCTGTATGTCTCTGTTCTTTCTTTCTTTCTTCTGTCTGTCTATGTATGTCTGTCTGTCTATTTTTTCGTACTTTTTTATATTTTTATTGGTATTTATTTATTTTTATTGGTGTGCTGTCAGGATAAAAGCACTTGATCCAACATAAAAATGAACTAAATTAAAGCCTATATTAAAATAAATGTTCAAACAAATATATAAATACATATGAACCCAAATAAACTAAAACTGCTAATATATGATTAAGTGATTGACTGATTTTTATTTTGTTTTTTGTTTTTTGTTTTCTGAATATACCATTGTTGTAATCATATTGAGTTATTCATTGAATCATTTGTGTCTTTGGAATGTAATTAGTAATGGTAATTTGGCAGCATTATGGATTGGTGCTGATGCAGAATTAGTCCCATTTGAAGGGTTCACTTGTGTAAATGGAAAAGCGCTCAAGGCTTCCCTTATCAGTGAGGGTAAAGTGCTAATAGCCACACTCTCTGGTCAGACATATAAATAATGGTGTATGTGTAGAAAGAGTTGTTGCTATAGTGATAAAGGAATTTAGCAATAATGGAAAGAGTGTCTTTATTCACTAAAGCCTATGTGAAGGAATAGAACACTTTAGGGCTAGGGGAAGGTTATGGTTAGTTGTTGATTTAGTTATAATTACTTTTCTCAGTTTTGCATGATTAAAAATAGGTAATTCTAGTCAAGTGGAGATCTACACAAGCATATTTTGAAAACCTTGGAAAACTATTGTCCTTGTGGGGACATTATGTTTGGTTCCCACAAGGAAATCAGCTTATAAATCATTCTGTGAATATTGTGGAATGCAAGAAGTGAATGCAGAAATTGTTCTGTAATTGGTAGGTTTATATGAGGGTTAGGGGATAGAATATACAGTTTGTACATTGTCTATGGAATGTCCCCATAAAACATTGCATTCAAAGTGACAAGGTCTCTCTCTTAATTCATAAGTTTTTAAATTAAATTCACAAAATACTGAAAGTGGAATTTACAGAAATTCAGCATATTCTAAAAATGTCCATAAAATTAAAGTTCATTTATTAAATCTGATTATATATAAAATAATGACAAATTCAATATATCTGTCTGCATGACATATAAAGCCTACACATTATATGCTTAAACTTTCGAACAAGGCTTTGTCAATCTGTCATTCAGTTACATTCAAGTTTATCTTGACAAACGGTCCATTCTTTGTCTTGAGGAACATTTTAATTTCTTTAAATGTAAGTTAATATAAGAATTCTGTTCAAATTTTGAAATGTATTTTTAAAAGACATTTCAATGAAATTCTGAATGCCGCACAATCCTTGAGGCAAACGTTTTTTTAGTTGATTATTATGTGTAAATAAAAATAAGAAAATAATTCATTGGCAAGCATCAAATAAAACGTCTGAAGCGTGTTAAATTTACAATTTAGTGAGGCTGCACCACTTCATCTATCAATATTAGTTCTTGAGTTTACCACTAGGTGATGTACTGACTTTCTTTTCTTTCCTTCTTTCTTTCTTTCTTTCTTTCTTTCTTTCTTTCTTTCTTTCTTTCTTTCTTTCTTTCTTTCTTTCTTTCTTTCTTTCTTTCTTTCTTTCTTTCTTTCTTTCTTTCTTTCTTTCTTTCTTTCTTTCTTTCTTCTGTAAGTGGAGTACTGCCTTTTTTGAGCACTAGAGAGTGAGACCCATGAGGTTAGTGTATAGCCTTAGGTGTAAGGCACACTAACCCCGCATGTTTGTACTCTAACCTCTGCAGATCTCTTGTCCAGAATAGCCCTCAGCCTTTATACAACCTTCTTTTAGTAACTCGCATGTTGAGAATGAAGGCTTTTCCAAAATGCTGTCTTTTTTTCTTTTGTCTTTCTCATGTGGATTTTTCTTTAGCCTAAAGGAGCTCTTACAGTATCACCTCCATATTATACACAAAACTAAAACAGACTCGCCTGTATAGACAGTTAATATAGATCAAGTCAAGTCACCTTTATTTATATAGTGCTTTATATAGCTAATAGAGATTGTTTCAAAGCAGATTTTTGGCACCATTTTGGCTGTTGTTCAGCTGAAGTCAGTTCAGTGTTGATCCAGTTACGTTGTAAAGATTGTCAACTATTAAATTAGTTCATTTCATCTATAAAGCAGTTCTAAAAAAAATAATGGATACATATATTTTATTCTTAGTTTTATGGTATTCAAATAAGTCATTGTTTTTTTCAAGGCTTGTTTTCTTTAGTTCTGATGGTGTTTTGGTCAATGCACTTTGCAGTTCAGTTCAGGACCACGGACAGAGACTTGTCACGTTCACAGCAAAGCATTGTTGTCTGCTCAGATTATGTCAAATCATCTGTGATTAGAGAACATTAGCCACTATAACTATAAAAATACTTTATTGTGTTAGCTTTCTTGTAGTGTCCCTTCACCACACATAACATCTTAACTCTTTGTCTCATAACAAGCACTCTTAAATACATACATGCATGCACATACCTGCCAGAGATTTTCATTAAAGATATTGCAAGACATATTGAGAAGAGAAGTGAAGATAACTGGAGACTGATAGCATATGACAGAGGCCATTTGATATTAATGACTTTCATCAAGAACCCTTTGGGAGGAGACGAATTAGAGAGAAAATTATACCCATGATTAATGAAACTATGATCATTTTAAAGATTATCATTCTCCCCCAGGTTTTAATTTTCTCATATCTTCATTTTCAAAAACCTGCAACATCGGTGTGGTGTTAACTTTAGCTATTCTTCTAGTGTATAAAATATTTATTTGATGCATCTCAAGCCTGGACTGTATTCTATAATTATTCTTTTTTCTAAGAGCATGTTTGTCTATAGCACAATGTGTCATGAACGGCCCCATCACATCTCAATAATGCATCTAGCAGTGTAGGGCTGTTTGTTTTGTTACACTGTTCTATGAGGTTTATAAAGCCACTGGGAGTGGTAAATCAGATCAAGCAGTGTTTTCAGGCAAAGTTAATCAGCTCAGGCAGCTTTTTCTGAACTGCAGAATCCAATACATTTTGTGGGAGGAGAGAGCGAGAGTTCAGCTGATCTCAGGGAATTTCAGTGCGGAGCACGTCCTGCCTGGTCCAGTCTTTAAAGAGTGTGCTTTGCAGGCTATATGACTCACAACACATATACGCACACCACTCCCCCTCCCCTCATACGCTCAGATGTGTGATGACATCACACATTCCCATACAAATGATTGGTTGGAGGCACAAGGGGAATTGTTCCTGCAGAGAGTGTAAAGACAGAGATGCTGAGACCGGTGCTGCACACATGCACACATTCCCACTCTTTTTTTGTTACATAGGAAGGACATGGACAGGACATTTCCACTATGATTACTTGCGTTGGATGGTGAGAAGGAAGTAGAGAACCTAAAAAAGAGGTGCATGAAGGCTTTCCTCTGCAACGACAAGCAACGGATCAGAATATTTAGGAAGAGAACAGCAAAAGCTCCATAAGAGGGTGGTTGAGAGTAGTTGACCCTGTGCAAGACCTCTGACCGTCACAGGTGAATGTGCTCTTCATGGACTTAAGATCACAGAGGCACTGTGGGAATGGAAGTCAAGGGCAAATTGGCAAGAAGATGGGAGGATGTGGCTGCCAAAAAGAAGTCTGGCACGTCCCTCAACTTAGTCCCAGGGGTTTATCGACACCTGCGTGGTAAGAGATTACCGTGCTTGTTTATAAATGCATCTGGTTTCAATGATAGACATTCACTTGTAAGTAATTTACATGTGTTTATAGGTGTACAATACTTTGTCAGATCTGCATATTTAACCTGTTTTTATTGTGCACCTATACAATGTAGAAATTCTGTGCCGGAAAATTTTGACTCCGAAATTGCTAATTTCACAATTAATTACAAGAAATGGCAACAGTGAATTAAGCTTGACATTTTCAAGTAGATAGACTGAAATAATATTTTCGTCTTTTTAACAGTGTAGTACACGTGTTAATGTTGTGTTGTCGAGTTGGAGGTATTTTTGGGAATAACAGGGTCATCTGTAGGGCATCCTGTGCACACATGTAGAAAATGTTCAAAACAGCTCAGCAGGTTCTTGGATGCAGTGTGGATCATTTCTGACTGCGCGAGAAAGACAGTCGAGGAAGTGTTGATTAATCCTGGTGATTATTTTGGAGATTTAATTAGAAATTAGAAGAAAAATTACACCTGGTTATAATTATAGGTACAACGGATTTTGTGGCTGTATGTGTTATACAGTGAGTTTGCATCTGTGTTTCCCGCTCAAAGTCACCCTGTCCTTTTGATAGTGGGCTGGGAACACACACTCATACACACTGTAATACACACAAATGCAGCTGCAAATCTGCAAATCTATTGCCAATGCCATCTATCACACTCATCTTCTCATCAATATTTGATTGCTTTAGCTCTGAAATAGGCTTGATCGAACTATTAATTCATAAAATACACGATTTTTAGCACAAATGGCACTGGCACATGTGGTCTGCATTATGCATGAGCCAGGTCCTCCTTTTAACACACACACACACACACACACACACACACACACACACACACACACACACACACACACACACACACACACACACACACACACACACACACACACACACACACACACACACACACACACACACACACAGAGAGAGAGAGAGAGACAGACACACAGACAGTGTGTGTCATAGTGACCGGCTTCAGTGTAATCCATCAGACAGTGCTTTCATTAAAGACGTTGGCTCTGTGTCAGTTGTCGTCTCATGCTGATATAACAGTTAGGAGAAAGGATATTACTGTCACCTTGCAGTTCAGAATCAGGACTGAGGCTTTTGTTTAGAGAATGACATCTTTATGCTGCTTTCATTTGCTTACAGGATACAGTAGGACATGTGAGGGAGCTTGTGAAAATTGGGTTTTTGTTTTTGGAAAACCGATGGAAACCGGTGCCCACCTATGTAATGCTGTCTTGGATTTGGATCCCAGGCTATATATAAATATTATATTTGCAACCGATATGATACAGATTATATTTATGTTTCCAAACTCATCTGCAAAACCAATATGCATAAACGACATGTGATAAATTATTGTTGACTACAACAATAATGCATTATGAATGTATTATTATTGTTTATGCCATTTAAGAATTAAATGTTTTGCATTTGATTTGAATCAATGTTTTGTGCTATTTTGTGCATTGTTTTGTGCTATACGGTTATGTTTAAAATCCTATGTGTTGCTCATATGAGAAAAAAGTTTTCATGTATATTAAATGTTAATGTAATGTATAAGAAAATTACTTATAGAGAAATTTACTCAATGGACTATCAATGGACAAATACAAATATTTGTCAAACCAATAATCAGTCTACCTCTTTTTAAGGAAAAAAAACTATATTTCAGACAGACCAAGAACCAAATTTTATTGTGATTTTTGATGGATCTTACAGTAATGTCTCATGTTTTGTCTGAAGTGTGTTGTGTTTTGTCTTTACTGTAGATGAGCAGGAAGCTGTGCAGAAGCGAACTTTCACTAAATGGATCAACTCTCATCTGGCAAAGGTGAGCCAAGTCTTGTGAGGTTTCTGAACTAACATACATCCATTCATGTGTTCAAGAAAAAAAGCACCTGAAGGTTGTTAACCACTTCTCTCCACACTGCAGTAATCTGTCACAAGACCAGTGGCGCCAGTCCAGGTCAAACATAAACATACACTTTAATCTCCTCTTTAGATTACTGTGCCTCATTTTACCAGGGTACAGTCAGTCTGCTGACAGGATTTACCTATAGCTATGTAACACTACAAAATGAAATATTGCACGTACAGTAGGGCTTCTTTTTGTAGGATTGAAAGTAGTAAAATTGAAAATAACTTTACACAGAAAAGGTTAATAAGCAATTTTTTTTCACACTAAAATCATGTTAATATGCGTATGATTCTTGTGGCTATACTATTGAAACTTGTAAAATTTTTTGAAGAAATGTTTGTGGTAATCAATATTTTGCCACATGTAGTGTTGATTAAGCTTGTATTTAACCCGGAATATTAATTTATATAATTTTAATTTCCATTATCATAACAGGGACATTATTAAAAGCTTCCAGAGAAACAGCTGCTTGTATAAACACAGGCATTTAGCTATGATATGCATGTAATAATAGCTTGATGCCTTATTGATTTGTGTGTAAAGACAAGAGTGACTGGTCAAGCCGTTTTTAATTAGCTGCCACTCCCGATAATTCCAGTATGATCACCAAGACCTTCTGTGACGAGGAGCAGGAAATTAATTTGAAATATCAATCTGTGGGGAATACGTATTTTGTGCACACCAGCGCCTCTCCAGCGTTAAGTGTTAACCACAGAAGAGTTGACATTTGTACGTTATTTATTTATCTGTTTGCTCATTATAATCTGTCATGGACATATTGGACCTGTCTGTTAGAGTTGGTGGTGAGATTCATAGCGTCAGTATGCTTGAAGATGACAGTTAGAATTAATGCTCTGATTATTTCACTGACAGGAATCCTCAGGTTTAGTGTTTCCACGCCTATTTAAACAGCTTCTGCATGACAGGATGCTTTCTGATCATTTTTAAAGCATATTTACAAGCAGATTCCATGTAGACCTGGCTTATATTAAATTAATCTTATTTCTCAGTGTTTTTATACTTTAGTGCTATTTTAGTATTATTATAGTATTTATAACTATTTTGAATTCACCTTTGTTTTTATTTTTCTATTTCAGTTTAATTTTAATTTTAGTTTAAGTAAGTAGTTTAGTGTAAGTAATTTTGTTATGTGCTTTTTTCCAATTTGGCTTTAATATATATATATATATATATATATATATATATATATATATATATTAAAAATTTTACTCATTATAGTACTTAAAGTTATGTATTTCTAATTTTTTAAGGTACACTATGTAAATCTTGCCCCACTAGTGGTTAAAAAACAAAACCGCTTGCATTTTGCGGAAGAGACTTTTTTTAGTTGTGGTTCAGCTATGCGGATGAATATGACCCTTCACAATAGATAATGCTTTACAATTTACTCTGTTAGAGAGCTAAATATGAACATTTATCTGTGGAATAAAACACCTTACTCACCTGTTGAGTAATAAAAATACCATCTCCGCAATCCTTTTACAACATTTCAAATCCCTCAGTTCCCTCCATCTTTGAAAAGCCTAGCCAATGTTGATTCTTGTTTTATTACGAGCTCTGTCGCGTTCTCTTTTTGCCTGCTGACTCCTCTGTTCAGTATTAGTTTGAAAGGGAGGATTCAGAGAGGTTCAAGATTTAGCATGCTCCATGTCAACTTTTCTCTGTCATTGTGACAACTAAGCTATCCCACTCCCACACCATACACACATCAATGTAGCCGCAGCAAATTTTCACTATTTACAGAAATGACGAGACACGTGTGGACGAGTAACGCATGTACACAATTTCTCACTAAAAACGTCCCGTTAGGTCTAAAATATAAACACTTTTGGTATAATAGGCTTATAGTGAATCAGGACAAAAACACATTTTAGAAGAAACATTGATGTGTTGACTCATTTAATCATTTTTTCAACTTACAAAAGCTTTATTTTGCTTTATTTCGATAACTGATTTAAAAAAAAATAAGTTTTTATTGTTTAGTTAACATTAATAGCTCTGATGTATCATGGAGTGATAGTTGATTGGTTAATTAGCAAATTGGTCAAATTTCACAGATTAAAACGTGAGCTGAATCCCGCTCAGAAATCAAGGTTTTCAGTGGACTGCATTGAAGAGAGATAGAGAAGACTTGGAACTTGGATGTGCAATCTGATTTTTATGAAAAAGATGTGAAAAAGATGTGTTTTTTTTTTATGAAAAAACGATCCTATTGCTTCGATAGACATGAGACTTTTTTCATGAATCGTGTGTGCAGGAAGGAAAGAAGTGGAGATTGTCTCATTAAAATTCCAAATATATAACTGTTTGAACTGATTCTACAAGCGTCAGAATCAATTACATTCTGTATATCAAGTAAATCCAAATAATTTGTTCAATAGCTGAACACCAACACACCATCCTAGGCTCCCGCTGTTCCCACTTCTTTGCTGGTGGCCTTTAACCTCATCCGACTGCTGAATGATGTTGCCTTGGTGATGGCACTCTCAAGTATTTGAGGGAGAAGTTTGAGAATGCATGTGCCAAATAGGAAGAAATATGTCTCTAATAATTGTTGACAGGATGAACATGCAGTAGACTGATACACTGTGTGTGCTGTTTTGATCACTGTTTCAAGCATGTTTAGATTTGGGTTTTCAGGTATTTCTCTATCCTGCCACCAAATCACTAATGCAAATCATCTGCAGTGATTTTCCAGCTCTATAATTCCCAGCCCAAAGGCATCAGTTTAATTCTTAGCATGTAAGATAACACAGAATGAGAATTCCACACCGTCTGCTGTCTCTCCACTCATTCTTTTAAAGAAGTATCAAAAGAGTATTAGAGGATGCACACACAGGTCCATGATAGATAATGAAATGTAATTAGGTGTGACCAGAGTAAATGAGGTTTGTTAGTTCCAGGTTTCAGTAGTGAGTGATTGAAATGTTGCAGTTGTGGCTCGGAACCTTTTGTATGTTGACTTGAATGCCCACTGGCAGCTTTTCATATTAAAGTCATTTGCAGAGTTTGCAGTTTTCAGTGAAGCATTAACCCTTGAACGGGTTCCTGCCCTAGAGTTATTTAAGTATAGGAATATATGCTTACTATTATCATTGCTGTCTATGCTGTTTAAATGGATCAGTGAATAACGGAGTGTGTGTATATCATTCTTCAAGGAATAATTCAGCCAAAAATAAAACATTCATATTTCTCACCTTGATGTAATGTTCCCTTTTTCCTTGGAACACAATTGGTAGTGGTTTTATGAAAGAGTCTTTCATTTGAGCCAGATCTTTTGAACGAATCAGTTGATCATAGTGATTCATTTAAGAATTAAACTCTTGACGTCACTGGATGGGAAGACTGTAATTTCGATTGTAATATTCATTTCTGTTGTTTTCTTCATAAGGTATGATATGACTTAGGAAGACTTGTGATATAGCTCAGTAATTATGAACCACATTTTATGACACTTTTATGGGGTTTTGTGTCATTTGTGAATCTTGAAAGCTCCAGTATTTACATTTTCTTCATTGCAGTTGTATAGACAATGGCATCCTGTTCTCTGCGCACGTCTTGTGAAATTGTAAAGGTCTAAACTTCCTACAAAAGGCAAAAGACCTGCTCAGCTTCAGATCAAGGTACTGGTTCAACCCAATAATCAATTCCGACAGAATTGATCAGCGTTGCATTAAAAGATTTACCAGAATCCTCCTACTACAAACCATTCATTAAAAGATACCATCACAGGATCCACAGTGCCTCAGGTCTCTTTACTCATACATGTACTTGCAAATTTGAAGGACATCAGAGAGGCAGGACTGAAGCACTAATCTGCCTAAGAGCCTCAGCTTGATTAGCCACTAGAGAGAGCGAGAGAGAGAGAGGGAGAGAGGAGTGCGATGGAAAGAAGGGAGGCCACCCTCCATTTCAATTTTGTCAAATCCTCTCAGACAGGGTTAGGGCTTAATTATGGCATGCCCAATATTGAGGAGGAGCTCATTTCTCATGTGTTTGTCAGATGGGTGAGCAGCACACAGCAGCCACCCGGACACCCTGCTGGCTGCACCTGCTTTGTCATGGGACATATATTAACGCCCCATCAGGTTTCTCTCTGAATTATAAGATTCAGGAATCAAAATTCAAAAATCAAAAACAAAAAATGGTTATTCTATAGCACTTTCACTTTGGAAAGCACTATACAAATAATTCTGTATTTAATCGATTTTTTTTTTTAGGTCTAACATTTATGTTAATAGTTGGTAGAAAAATGTTATTTTATACTACAAACTGACATTTTTGTTGTCGTTTTAAGTGGATTGGCAATATAAAAGTAATTTTTTTATTTTTGCAAACAACATTGCGGTATAATACTGTATCATTCTTAAAAGAATAGTTCTCCAAAAAACAATTTTATTATTATTATTTTATTTTTTATTTCATCTAAATAAAAGTCAGTGCCATACAACATTGGACTCCATCTGTAAAATGATAAATATAAAATAAATCTAAATGTTAATTTTTATTTTTTATTTTTATTGGGTGGTTTAAAAGTGATGTGGTGTACAAATTGCAGTCGAACAGTATTAAACCATGACCTGCTCTCAACCTTATTTGAACCCCGTAACAGTGTCTCTCTCATCTCTGACTGATATTGAAAACAGCTGGAGTGGCCCTCGGGCGTTTGTATGTTCTCATGAACTTTGTTTTGCTTACTCAGAACATGCATCTACCGTAGCTAAACGCTGTCACTCCACTGAATACATCAGCCGTGACAATCTATTTCCATCAGTAATAACCAGACACAGATAATTAGTTTGTTAAGCCCTGCTGCTTGTGCATTTGTATTTTTTCTCTAATTTTTCATTAGTTGCATAATTACTCAAAGTGCCTCTTTTTAATGTAATATCCTATAAGGTGATTTTATCCAATTAGCTTTTGAATTATTTAGAGCTAATTGGAATATCTTAGCAATTCCTCCCCCTGCGCTCTCAAAAATGCTTCAAGAAATTTTTTTCTAAAAATTATCACTCATTTCTCCTTTCTGCCTCTAATTAAGGTCATTCCACTGTCGTTTCTCTTGACTTTGTTCACTTTATACACACACGCATGCACGCATACACACACTTACTTTCATGTTTCATATTAATCTCCTTATGAATGACTTTGGCACCCGGCTGCTTTTTCACTCCAAATCCCAGTCATGTGACTGCTGTCTTAAGAGGAATGCTGGATGTGTCGTCCGGGTAAAGAGGAGCTGTGTGTTTGGATTAGTGGAGGGGCTTCATCAGGTCAGACAGTCTGTGTCGTCTCCAGAATCAGCACTTTACACAGGCTTTATAGATGCTTCTTAAGCTCTTCACTGGCACAGACCGACAGCACCAATCTCCACCGGGGTTTAATCACAAAGCTTTTGATTCAAACTCACGTCACAACTATGTTCAGGATGTCGAACAAATACTATCTATCTATCAATCTATCTATCGATTGTTCTGTCGTTCATTCTATCTATCGCTCTACCGTTCGGTCTATCGTACGTTCTATCGTTCTATCATTCTATCGTTCTATCGTACGTTCTATCATTCTATCGTTCTATCTATCGTTCTATTATTCTATCGTTCTATATCGTTCTACAATTCTAGCATTCTATCATTCACTCTTTCATTCTATCTATCGTTCTATCATTCTATCTATAGTTCTATTGTTCTATCGTTCTATCATTCAATCGTTCTATTTATCGTTCTGTCTATTTATCGTTCTATCGCTTTATCGTTCTATCATTCAATCGTTCTATTTATCGTTCTGTCTATTTATCGTTCTATCGCTTAATCGTTCTATCATTCAATCGTTCTATTTATTGTTATGTCTATCTATCGTTGTAGCATTCTATTGTTCAATCTATTGCTCTATTGTTCCATCATTCTGTCTAACGTTCTATCATTCTATCGTTCTATCATTCTATCATACGTTTTTTCATTCTATCGTTCTATCTATTGTTCTGTCATTCTATCATACGTTCTTTCATTCTATCATTCTATCTATCGATCTGTCATTCTGTCTATCTATCATTCTATCGTTCTATCTATTGTTCTATCCTTCTATTCTATCGTTCTATCTATTGTTCTATCTTTCTATCATTCTATCACTTTATCTGTCATATATAGTTCTATTTGTCTATAATAAATGTTTTAAAAGTAAAATGTTTGTTTTTTCCTCCCTATGCAGTGTAATCCTCCTTTGGTGGTCTCAGATCTCTTTGAAGATGTTAAAGATGGAGTGATGTTGTTGGCTCTTCTTGAAGTCCTGTCTGGTCACAAACTGGTAAGCTAAATGTGCTATTGCTTGTTTTGGTTTTTGATTATCCTTTGTTATTTGGAGTTATTTAACAGCAGTACAAATGACTTAAACATCATTGTCCCATTTAGATTTACATTTCCGTAATATACAGTCAACAGTGTTTTAATGTTGTGACATTGTTTTAAGTTATAGAAAACATGATAATACAAGTCCAATAACACAGTGTATTCACTGCACATTATTAGCACTCACATAAGCGCACACATGAGTAAACAATCCCATAAGGCTAGCAATGCCTCAGGTCTGTGAGTGCTGTAACAATCGATATATACCGAGTGGCACATGGCGCTTTGATTTTTTTTTCTTTTTTCTCTTGCCATCTATTTAGTGTCATCTTATTTCCCTTCTTATTCTCTTTTGTCTTTCTCTCTGTTCTTCATATAACTATCCTGCTAATCTTGTTTCTTGCTGTCTGTTTCTGCTTTTCTGTTTGTTTTCATCTCTTTCTACCCGTTCCCCGTTGCTGGGTATTTACATTTTCCTCTGTCTATCACCGTTTTCCTTTTATCTGCTGTGCTATCCTCTCCCATCCGACAGCCATGCGAGCAGGGCCGGAAGCTGAGGAGGATCCACTGGGTTGCTAACGTGGGAAGAGCGCTCAAGTTTCTGGAAGGCAGGAGGGTAAGGCAGTCCATTCCCAGAGTGCTTTGCTCAGGTGTACAGCTCCAGGTCATAACCACTCAGTCTGACCTACACAACCTTTTCCCCCGCTTTGCTCTGATACTCCCCTCTCGGCACTGTCTCACAAGAGACAACGAGAAGGAAAACATAGTTCTTCATTTTATGTTTAATTCCTACTCTAAACGGCAAGAAATTATGTTTTGTTCAAATCACCAACAAATGAAGGACTTATGGATTAATTAGAACATGCTAGATGGCTCAGCATAGATTTATGAGGTGATTTTGACACCTCAGCCTGAAACAATTTTCCTTATTGAGGTTTAGTCCTGAGTCACCATATTATAAATCTGTCTCTGCTGCTTCACATGTAGCAATGAGCCTTCCTCATGGAGTCTCCAAAGCTGAACAAATGGACTAATTAAGGGTTAGAGAATATACAGTCAGCTATGCATATTCACAATAAGTCCTAAAAAGGTGTTCGGGACCCTGTTTTGAAAAAGACATTATAACATAAAAATAATCGGTGTGCTTGTATTAAAAATGCAGTCATACATGTCTATATAAACATAGATATACAGTACATAGTAAAACCATAGTGATTTGGAGAAATGGAGCCCATTTCCCCCCCTGTATAAACAGGATATTTTTTCATATCATCTCTCTGGGGAGAAGGACATAGATATTTCATTTACTGTGTAGCTGTGCTTCAGACTTTCATTATACAGCCTGTCAGTGAATGAAGCTGAGCTAAGCCTCCCACTCCTGAGGTGGTCTGTCTGTCTGTGTATCTGATCTCTCAAGGAGCTGAGGATTCATTTCGTAAGCTACAGTCTTTCACCATCTTATCTGTCTCTGTCATCCCTTTCTCATCTCTCTCTATTCCCCGTGGAGCACAGTGGGAGAAACCAGAGTAGAGAGCTGTTTTGTATTATGCCGAACTGTACTTTTACATCCAATCTGGGACACAATATTATTATTATTTTTTTTTTTTTTAAGAAAGTGGATGTTATGATTGCGTGTGCATGTGTTTTTGTGTGAATATGTCATTCATTCCACTTGTATGTGTGGCTGGTTCTTAATGTATCTACCTTGGTGTGTGTGTATAAAAATGGGTGCAATGCACACTTTGTTTGTCACTGAAGGGTTTTGGGTTATCTCAGACCTGGGGGTCCTTATCACATATCCTTCAGTTGATGAGCCACACTTTTGTTAACAGCATGTAATGACCTCTATTCTTGTTTTTTCTTTCTTTCTTTCTTTCTTTCTTTCTTTCTTTCTTTCTTTCTTTCTTTCTTTCTTTCTTTCTTTCTTTCTTTCTTTCTTTCTTTCTTTCTTTCTTTCGTTTTGTCACCGCTTCAGTCGGCATACAGAGGATCTCCGGTTAGTGTGACCTTTCCTGTGACTGTCTACAATGTCTATGATTGACACTAATAGAAATTACACCTTTTGTGTAATAGAAAAGGTTTTGAAGTCATTTTGAAGAATGTCTGAGCTGCTCTCTTCCATATGATGAAAGTAGGTTTCAGTGTTATTTTAGTATTATTTATATACAATTACAGTTTTTCAGTTTTTCATTATGTTTTGATATTTTGAATTAGCTTTTATTTTTATATTTTATATGAACTTTTTAGCTTTAATTTGTGTTTATTTCAGGTTTAGTTTTTGTTAGTACTTAAACTTCAGTACTACAGTTAGGTGTCAAGGTAACATTTTGTCATCAGTTACTCACTCTCGTTGTTCCAAACCTGTTTCTTTCTTCTGTTGAATATGTAGTTATTTTAAAGAATGTTGGTAACCAGACAGTTGACGGTAGCCATTGACTTACATAGTATTTTTTTTCCTACAATGGAAGTCAATTGCTATCATCAACTGCCTTGTTACCAACATTCTTTAAAATATCTTCTTTTGTGTTCAACAGAAGAAAGAAACTCATACATGTTTGGAACAACTTGAGGGTTAGTAAGTGAAGACAAAATTTTCATTCTGGGTGAACTATCCCTTTAACAATAACAAGATTGACAGGGTTCCATGTGACCTCTGTGCTTTATTCCAATTCTTCTGAAGCCATACAGTACAATAGCTTGCAAAAAACAGTATTCACTAAAAATTTAGCTTGACAGCAATGCTCACTATTTACTTTCAATGTATGGAAATATTAAACCAGAAGAATGAAATGGCATGAGTGTAAGTTTTTTTTTTTTTTGGATGAAATATATATTTAAATATAATGGTTTGTGGTTTGTATTTTCTTGCTTAACAGATTAAGCTAGTTAACATCAACACAACAGATGTGGTTG
Source organism: Meda fulgida (assembly GCA_030578275.1). Taxonomy (NCBI): domain Eukaryota; kingdom Metazoa; phylum Chordata; class Actinopteri; order Cypriniformes; family Leuciscidae; genus Meda; species Meda fulgida. Next base: position 15,763,023 of record CM060635.1, on the reverse strand, counting down.
ATGGCAGGCCTTCTATAGTGCTGGGGCTGATATGGACCATCATCTTATATTTCCAGGTAAAAAAAGGAGACCCTATTTCAAACCCTATTTATAATTTAAAGTTTCTATCATTTCAGTAGCTATATATAAAATTTCCTCTCCATATTCTTGTGCAGATAGAGGAGTTGACCAGTCATCTACCAGCCCTACAACCTCAATCTAGCAGTAACTCATCAGTGGAAAGCTCTAACAGCACTGAGACCAGCAGCTCGCCCGTCAAACGCAAGCCCCGCCTTTCTTTTCAGGGCGGGGCCAAGAGAGCCCTGCTCAAATGGGTCCAGACCACTGCAACAAAGTAAGAACTGTATTGTTTATATGTGCCTGTGCAAGGCCTTGAATGAATATATTGTTCTCTGGTCTTGTAATCCCTAAGTAAAGCATATGACTGCATTCTTCCATGGTTTCGACATAATGTACATACTTACGCATGTGTTTACAGGAGATTGGGTCTCGATGTGAAGGATTTTGGCCCCAGCTGGCGCACAGGGGTAGCTTTTCATGCTGTTATCTTTGCTTTGCGACCCCATCTGGTTAACATGGAACATGTTTGGAGGAGACCTAACAGGGATAACCTTGAAGAGGCCTTCTCATTGGCTGAGAGAGAACTGGGCATCCCACGAATACTTGACCCTGAAGGTGATACCAATCAAATGCTTTTTTTCAATCTAAGACAATATATATAATTTATGTAGAAGTTTACAGCTTTTGAGAAGGATCCAATCCAATTCATGACTAGATTTTTGATGCAGAGTCTGTTTTTTATGTAAATCCTTGCAAAAAAGATGGTATGTGTATACAATACAAATGTGTTTTTTTGGACAGTGTACATTCAAGTTGTGTTGCACAAGGCTCTAAGTACAAAATGCTTAAATTCTAATTAGCAGCACACCACTCACAGAGGATGTGATTGGTGAATTTTTAATGGAGGGGTTAAACCTCCTGAACACCATCTGAGCTTTCTCATGCTTCCTACCATGAGTCTGACAAATGAAGTTTGACATTTGAACGATTAGTGGCCCATTAGACATGGTAAAGCTGACTGAACAAATAGTAAACGGTGAGTCAAGGGACATTGTCAACCATGGATCTTTTATAAGAACCACGAGTGAAGCCTCTGCCAGACAATGTCGACTTTATATCCCTGTTTTTTTTAGATATTGCACCTTGAATAAGGATAAGATTAAATCACAGTTTCCACAATAATATTAAGCAGCACAACTCTTTTCAACATCGATAACAATACGATATGTTTCTTAAGCACCAAATCAGCATATTAGAATGATTTTTGAAGGATCCAAACTTAGCTTTGGCATCCCAGGAATAAATTACATTTTAAAATAGAAAAGTGAATGGAAAATGTAAATATATAGTAGTATATACAGACTAAAAATCCATAAATTATATATTTAAAGATTCATACTGTGTCTGGAAACAAAGAATCATCACAATATAAAATGCACTGTTTTGGGGTCTTGACAAACCAGTGTACTAATATTGTAAAAATAGTTAGTTAATTTTCAAAATACCCAAAAGAACATATGTCACGGTGTGGTGTGGAATGAAGGCAGGCTGAGGCAAAGAGCTCCAATACAAACGATTTACTCTTAAACAAAACCAGGTACAGACAGGAAGACAGGCAGGATACTCACAACAACACCTATGCATATACAAGCATTTACATACACAAACTAGCACCGACCTAGACAGACTGAACAGAGAGAACTAAATACAGATACTAACGAGATGAGGACAGGTGACACAGATGATTAAGACGATGAACAGGTGGATGATTGAGGGAGTGAATTCAGGTGTGCAGACAAGGAGGATTCTGGGAAGTGAAGTGCAGACAAGGACAGACAGGTGCAGACGAGGACTGTGACATTACTCCCCCCTCCCGGTAGGCGTGACCTCACGCCGTAGAACAGGGATGGGAGGGTGGGCATCCTGGAGTTCGTGACGGGAAGGCAGACCGGGTGCAGGAGGACGGACTCCAGGATGGAACAGGCGGCCGTGGCGGAGCAGGAGGTGGCCGCGGCCAGGGCGGAGCAGGACGTGGGCGTGGCCAGGGCGGAGCAGGACGTGGCCAGGGCGGAGCAGGACGTGGGCGTGGCCAGGGCGGAGCAGGACGAACCCTCGGTCATCCAGGGCGGAGCTATTGGATCCTCGGGCGTCCATGGCAGAGACGCAGACGAGCCCTCGGGCGTCCAGGGCGGGGCTATTGGACCCTCGGGCGTCCATGGCAGAGACGAAGACCTATGGCGCCCCCCCCCCAAAAAATACTTGGGGAAATCCACGGGTTCAGGAAAGGCCTCCTGGAGCTTGAAAGACATAGGATGGGCGAAGAGCAGAGGCGGGGCCGACAAAGCGAGGCGCAGAGGCGAGGCCGGCCGGGGGAGGCGCAGAACTGGGCTTGATGCACTCACTTGGCTAGATATGGACCTGGACACGCTTGACTCACTTGACTCGGGGTTCGGTTCACTTGACTCGGGGTTCGGTTCACTTGACTCGGGGTTCGGTTCACTTGACTCGGGTTCGTCGAGGCTGACATGACGTGCAGGTTCGGCGGGGCTGGACGGAACCAGCGGCGAAGGCTCGGCTGGGCTGGACGGGGCCAGCGGCGAAGGCTGGGCTGGGCTGGACGGGGCCAGCGGCGAAGGCTCGGCTGGGCGGGGCCAGCGGCGAAGGCTCGGCTGGGCTGGACGGGGGCAGCGGCGAAGGCTCGGCTGGGCTGGACGGGGGCAGCGGCGAAGGCTCGGCTGGGCTGGACGGGGGCAGCGGCGAAGGCTCGGCTGGGCTGGACGGGGGCAGCGGCGAAGGAAACTCTGTGAAAAGGTCAATTAAGTCCTTCACGTCCGGACTCTGGACAAGGGATGGGGTCAGCGGCGAAGAGGGCCTGGTGCTGGACGGAACCAGCGGCGAAGAGGGCCTGGTGCTGGACGGAACCAGCGGCGAAGAGGGCCTGGTGCTGGGCGGAACCAGCGGCGAAGAGGGCCTGGTGCTCGGCGGAACCAGCGGCGAAGAGGGCCTGGTGCTCGGCGGAACCAGCGGCGAAGAGGGCCTGGTGCTGGGCGGAACCAGCGGCGAAGAGGGCCTGGTGCTGGGCGGAACCAGCGGCGAAGAGGGCCTGGTGCTGGGCGGAACCAGCGGCGAAGAGGGCCTGGTGCTGGGCGGAACCAGCGGCGAAGAGGGCCTGGTGCTGGGCGGAACCAGCGGCGAAGAGGGCCTGGTGCTGGGCGGAACCAGCGGCGAAGAGGGCCTGGTGCTGGGCGGAACCAGCGGCGAAGAGGGCCTGGTGCTGGGCGGAACCAGCGGCGAAGAGGGCCTGGTGCTGGGCGGAACCAGCGGCGAAGAGGGCCTGGTGCTGGGCGGAACCAGCGGCGAAGAGGGCCTGGTGCTGGGCGGAACCAGCGGCGAAGAGGGCCTGGTGCTGGGCGGAACCAGCGGCGAAGAGGGCCTGGTGCTGGGCGGAACCAGCGGCGAAGAGGGCCTGGTGCTGGGCGGAACCAGCGGCGAAGAGGGCCTGGTGCTGGGCGGAACCAGCGACGAAGAGGGCCTGGTGCTGGACGGAACCAGCGGCGAAGAGGGCCTGGTGCTGGGCGGAACCAGCGGCGAAGAGGGCCTGGTGCTGGGCGGAACCAGCGGCGAAGAGGGCCTGGTGCTGGGCGGAACCAGCGGCGAAGAGGGCCTGGTGCTGGGCGGAACCAGCGGCGAAGAGGGCCTGGTGCTGGGCGGAACCAGCCTTGGATCGAAGAGGAACCAGAGTGGAAAGTGCTGTCTGGATTCCTCTCGGCCACCGCCACTTCTGCGGCCTCCACGGATCCCGCGAAATCTGGCCAGACGGGTTCCCTCAAAGAAACGTCCATGGGTATAAGCCGGGAGATTTTGGCTCTTCTTGGCCAGGACGGCAATTCTTACCCTATCGTCCATCTTAGGGTGGTCGGTTCTTCTGTCACGGTGTGGTGTGGAATGAAGGCAGGCTGAGGCAAAGAGCTCCAATACAAACAATTTACTCTTAAACAAAACCAGGTACAAGCAGGATACTCACAACAACACCTATGCATATACAAGCATTTACATACACATCAACAAACTAGCACCGACCCAGACAGACTGAACAGAGAGAACTAAATACAGATACTAACGAGATGAGGACAGGTGACAGCGATGATTAAGACGATGAACAGGTGGATGATTGAGGGAGTGAATTCAGGTGTGCAGACAAGGAGGATTCTGGGAAGTGAAGTGCAGACAAGGACAGACAGGTGCAGACGAGGACTGTGACAAAATATTATGCATATGATCTTTGAAATTTTAGTAGGTAATTTTATGGTGTGTTATGCTAAATGATAATGCACGAATGCACAAAAACAGGAGACAGGACGTAAGGAGACAGGACGTAAAGCTAAAAGTAAATGTCTGTGACTGAAAAAAATCAATTAAATCACATTTGCCACAGAGCAATGAACCACAATGAGTGGGTAAAAATGTAAACAAAAGAAGCTGGCTAACCTTCTTTTTGCAAAGAAAGGTAGCGTTTGAATAGAGTTAGATATTATGGGCTTCATCTGAACAGTGTTTCATTGCAGAAGTTGCTGCAACTTGTAAAATGGCTGTAAATGTAAATCTTTAATGTGATTTAGATGTGGATGTGGATAAGCCAGATGAGAAGTCCATCATGACATATGTGGCACAGTTCCTGAAGCATCACCCAGACCGTCTACAGACGGAGATTGGCCGGCAGCAAGAAGAGGTACAACACTATAATATTTCTCATACAACAACCAAACTTCAACCAGCTCTCCATTCACTATATGTCTCATGGTTAGATGCCTATGCTCTTTACTCTGTTTCCTAAAAAATCACTTTCGACAATTTGTCTTATTTGTGGAGTCACATCTCTCTACCCACCATTTTCTTACACTAAATCTCTCTCTTTATTCTCCACCCTCTGTTTTGTCCACTAATGTCTTGATGTTTACATTCATTCCTTTTTTGTCTCAAGTTTTATCTTGCTCCTCGAGCCATTGAGGAAATGTTAGAGGTACGTTTACTCGTATATAAAACACATTATGCCTGCTTTGACTGCTCCGCCACTACTTCCACCTGCTGCTGCTGTGCCATGTAGTTTGAGATCCTTTCAGTAGTATTTTGCCTTCCTTTTCATCATGAGTGATGCGATTCTGTGTGGATCAGGTTTAATAATCCAGGGCATTGTACGGCTTTAATATGTCCCATATAATTTGACTCCCTTCACTATTACATTTGCATTACAACTGGAACTCTTTGGTGACATTAACATGACAATAATGACCTTTGGCTTTTTCTTTTCTTTTTTTTTTTGCTTTGCTTTGCGCTGATACAGATAGCCTGATTATTAGCATTAGTAGCAGTCTTTAAAGAATAATAATGGTTCATAATCAAGTTGAAGCAGTGAATTAATCCTGTCACCTGGTTCTTTTTTAGAAACCATTAGTTCCCCCATGCCACGGTCTGCGAGTGTTTCAGAGTCACTGTAATTTGAACCATTTTGCCTCTTTGTTATTCATTTTAACTAAGACCATTTTAGGTTTTAATATTCCAGGGCATCGCATGCCTGTGACAGTATTCGTTTCTGGGAGGCGGGGAGGAGATCATGCGGCAGACGTTGGCAAGGTCATAATATAATCATTTTGATGACCCAAAGGCATTGCCTCGTAGAAGATGCCAAAATGTAAGATGAGCGCCGGAAGAATAGACTTAATTTCATTAGAATTAGCTGAACACTGCTCTCACTTTCTCGCTCTTGTTCCTAATTCATAATAGGGAGGGTAAATGTGTGTAAAATGATTAGTATCGCCCCCGCAGAGCTGATTTCTTGCTCCCCCGTGGAGAGGTTTGGGGCAGATCTGCACAATGTAGGAGAAGAACTCTGCAAGCAGAAGGAACACAAAGTCTGCGTTGGATTTATAAATGTGGCATTAGTGATGCATGTTTGAACAGCAAAATTGTATTGAGTCGGGGGGTTTAAAGTGCAGTAAATTACTTTAGGTAAGGAAATGATGAGCGTAGACCTCCCCAAGGGCCTTAAATCTTCGCAAATGTTTGCTTTTTGTCTTGTTTATACAATCCTCACTTACTTTTTTTTCTCTCAGAGGGAGCAGCGTAAGACACTGAGGGAGATGAAAGCGTGGGCAGATCAGTTGGAGAGAGACTGTGCTCAAGCCCAGAGGGATGGAGGAAGTTTTGGTGTGAAGTACCAGGTGAGCTCAGGGTCTCACTCAGTCATCATGTAGACCACATAAGATATCAATTGGATACCTGAATAAAACTTTAGCCCCCGGTTTCACGGACAAGGCTTAAGCTAGTCCCAGGCTAAAATGTATGTTTGAGCTGTTTTAACTGAAAGAAACTTGCACATATCTTAAAATATGTCAGTGCTATTGTTTTCTCTCAAGATGCACACCAGTAATGCTTTTTTCTAAGACACATTTATAAAAGCTACTTAAATGTCCTAATTGATCTAAGGCCTAATCCTGGTTTAATCTAAGCCCTGTCTGTGAAACCAGGTTTAGGAATCTAAGTTAGAGTTAAGTGGTATCAGTTTTTTAAATGCCCACTGTTGATACCAAAGTCCAAGAAAGCAGTGTAGCTGTTGATCGAAGTAATACTGATATTCAGTGGATCCCAAAGTCTCAACTACCAGTGAAAATGCTTCTGTTTTGTATTTTTGCAACTTGATAGAACAGTTTTCATTATAAATAATGAAATTAGCAGTTGGAAACTAAATGACATGAAATTCACGATCCAGACCGTGACTAAAAGTCACAAATGACTTTTTAAATGAAACAGATTTATTCAGTCAGTGAATCATGCTTTTGAACAGCCATTGTAATGAAGTGATTCTGTTTAATTTCAGGAGGCAATGGTATCTTTTTTTGTCCTGCCTCAGTAGCCTAATTTAGCCCCTTTGTTTTAATGACAGCAGCACTTTAGCTACAAGTACATGAACTCACTCCACAATTTTATGCGAATTTTGATGCTTTATACAACCATTTAAATGTTTGGGGTTAGTAAGACTTTTTCTTTTGGAAGACATGAATACTTCAGTAAGACATCAGTAAGGATGCATTAAATTGATCAAAAGTAACAGTAAAGACCTTTACATCGTTACAAAAAATATATATTTCCAATAAATGCTGTTCTTTTGAACTTTCTATTGAATCCTTAAAAAATCATCATGGTTTCCACAAAAATATTAATCTGTGCAGCTGTTTTCAACATTGATAAAAATGTGAAATGTTTGTTGAGCAGAAAATCAGCATATTATAATAATTTCTGAAGGATCATGTGACACTGATGACTGGAGTAATGATGCTGAAAATTCAGCTTTACCATCACATAAATAAATTACAGTTTAAAATATTTTAAAAATAGAAAACTTTAATTATTTTAAATTGTAATAATATTTCACAATATAACTGCTGTGTTTTTGATCAAATAATGCAGCTTTGGTGAGCATTAAGTGACTTGTTTCAAAAATCTTATCAATCTAAAACTTTTGAATGGTAGTATGCTGTCAGGGATGCATGGGATTTTAATTTTTCAGATTTTCAGTGTAGTCTCAGACTTTTGGACACCACTGTGTGTATACTAATCATTATTCTGTGTCAGAAAAATAAAAAAAAGTGAAAAATATAGTAGATCCCAGACAAAACATTGGTTGCTCAAAACATTTAAACACACCCAGATATGCATTCAGACAACGCTAATATTACAGCTGAGAGCTCTCGTTGCTTTCATAATCATGGGCACTACACACCAGTGAAGCGACGTCTGTAGCGCCCTTGGATATGTTCCATATTCAGAAGAGTCAGAGCTCTAGCAGGGACCGCATGGGTAGAGAGAAAGTGGAAAATTGGAGCCCATTATTGCATGAATACATGCATGTGCAATTTGGCTGTTTAAATTCTTTTTCAGCTTTTGGCATGCGTCTATTTCTCTCTTTCTCTTGCTTTGTCATTTTTTGGGCAGGTTGTGTAATCTTGCTGTCTCTCTCCTATTAGCATTACACTGGGCATTATTTGAATATTCAAAATTTTAATAATTGAATTACCTGTAGTTCTCTCATTCATTCATTCACTCGCTCTTTCTTTTACTCAGACGTTCAAGCGTTGTCGTGTACAGTTTGAGGTGCAGAGAAGACAAGTGGAGACATGTGTTCAGTCCACTCAGAAGAACGGCAAGCTGACTGCAGATCAGGCTCTGCTCAAACAGGCCTGGGAGAGGCTGTCTGCAAGGGTCAGATACACCAAAGATTTTTTATAGGAAACCAAATAGAATACATAGACTAACCCTAATACAAACTCTAGTCCATTTGAAGACATTCACAGTAGATTTAGCTGATTTTGTTTTACTTATTAAAAGTAAAAGATATATATAATATAATATACAGTTATTTTTCCTGCCTGCAGCTTTTGGATTGGCATCTACAGCTGGATAGTGGTTTGCCGCATCCTCTGGGTGAAGTTGGTATGTATTTACATCAAGCAGAGAAGATCCTACGAGAGGAGTTGGTCCCTCAGCAAGCCCATGATGAGACCGCAAAATCCATTCACAAAAAGCGACTACACGACCAGGTAAAACAGAATGAGAAAGTCTGTGTTTGTCTGTATGAATGTGTATGAGGGATTGGAGAATGGATGAATGAGAATCTATTAATGAGTAACAAGACTAGCAGAACCTTCACTTTTTCTGTATTTGGTTGTGCAGGAGATCTTAAGGCTTCTTGAAACACACAAGCAGACCTTGCAGTTAATCCACAGAGACAGATGTGTTAATAATGTCCCGATTCCCATGGAACAACTGCAAGACATGGCAGAGAGGTAAAAACCATGACAGATAACCTCGAAGATTAATGAAGAGATCAGTTTATAATTGCAATTAAAATTCAATTTGCAATGGCTATTAATGCAACTTTTAATAATAAATTGTATTATAATATAATATGATATAATATATTATTAACCTGTTTTTATGTAACTGCTTTCAGATTAAACTACATATCTACCTCCTCACACATTCACTTGAGCAAACTGGAATTCTGGGAAACGAAATATAGTATGCTGACATTTTTGACACTAGCTGAGTCCAAGCTGAAATCCTGGATCATTAAATACGGCCGACTGGAGTCAGTGGAGCTTCTGCTGCAAAGCTATGGTGTAAGTTTACAAACTAGATTTCAGATCCTTCATTGCCTAACCATACAAATAAGTTTTCATGCATAGTAATCTTTGAGGCCCTTCCATCAAATGCAGTATAGCCTAAGATCTGTTAAATATACTAATTCCTCTGATTGCACAATTAAATGATCTGATCTTTACTTTTGTTTATTCTCTGCATCTCTAGTCATTTGTGGAGGGCCAGCAGTTCTTTGAGAAGTATGAAACTAGCCACCAGGCTCTGCTACAAGCTGCTGAGCTCTACATTGAAGCAGACAGCTCAGGTATGCTTCAAGTTCAGAATATTTTGTGTTTTATATGCCTATGTAACTGCTAAATGATAGTTTGGTAACGGCAGTACAACTTTTCTAGCATGAATTTCCATCCTGGTGTTTCACTGTGCAATTATTTCTTTTTCTCTTCACTTTATATGAGAATCATCAAATATAGAAAAATGTATTATTATTTTTTAATATAGAGGATACGGGTAAGAGGGGGGCCACACATAAAGATTTTGATCCTTATTTGGCGTTGAGTGAACCAAAAAAAATATATTTGTAATGTATAAATCATATCATGGCTGGGCAGATAAAGGCAGATTTTTTTTTAAAGCAAATCCTTCAGATTTCAGCATCTCAGTGTCCAGAGGGCAGAATGATAGCAGCTCACCTTGTTTCACCCTCAGTGAGTTTAATCCTTGTGGACTCAGTAGTCAATCAGTCTGTGCCTGTAGCATCTTCCTGCTATCTCTGTCTCTCTCTCGTTCTCCCTCTCTGTGTTTCATTCTTGCTCTTTTCCGTTTGGTTTTTCTTTCTCTTTCTACGCTCATTCCTCTCTCCTCGGGCTACTGGTAAATGAGGTTTTCCCAGGCACAGAACTCAAAAGGGAATTCCAGTCCATTAGTGCAGATACTGCATTCTAATTGGGTTTCTCTGGGCGATAGACTCCCAACATGTTGCTTTGTCCGTGCCTAAGGCAACCTCAACATAGGGGTGGTCTTTGTGATATATATCTGAAGTGTGATTGGAAGATCACAAAATAGGTCTTCCAGAAGCCAATCACATCTTATCACGATGATTTATTGCAGCACAACTGGTAGTTTGTAACCCAAAAAATGGGTCATTGGTATGTGCTTAAAGTGTTGTAGACAGAATATTATATTATATTATATTATATTTATATTATATTATATTATATATTTCATTAATGAAGTTGAAATAAAATCAAATTTAAATATTAAATGAAACATTTTATTAAAATTAGAAATGTTGCCTTGGCGCCTAACTGAAATAAAGCAAGCTTAGGTTGTAAACTTCAGTTTAGTAATTTTAGTACTTGTAAACCCATGTGCTAAAATGACTAAAACTGAAAGAAAAGTAATTTAAAGCTAAACCGAATTTTGAAAACAAAACAAAATCATTTGGAAGCTATATTACATTTTTTGTTTTGTTTTTCATAATTCTGTTTAGCTTAATAAAAAATGAAATTATAAAAATTAAAGCCGATTCAAAATATGAATAAATACTATAATAGAATAATAATAATACTATAAAACTGCATAGACGGGGGAAAACAATGCTAAATGCACAAATCATATGCAACTAACTAAAATCTTATGGTAATGATATAAGATAACAATAATAATTAAGATAGAAAAAAAAACAGGTTTAGCATATTTTAAAAGGTAATGATAATGATTGTGGTTGACGTCAAGGATGTATTAGTATTTATTTATTAGTAAGTACTAGTAATAGTATTAGTGTTAGTTTCAGATTTACCAGTATGTATTTATTTGTACGTTCATTAGTCGGCTCTGCTTTTGTATGTTCATGTTTTGACATTTCAGCTGAGGGAGGGGTAAAGCTCTTGCTGAGAGAGGTGTCTGACCAGTGGAGGAGTCTGTCGGTGGAGGTGCGAAGCGTAAGGTCCATGTTGGAGGAGGTGCAGTGTAACTGGTTGAGGTACAACAGCTGCGTGGCCTTATTGCAGGCCTGGCTGGAGGACGCTCAGGGAGCTCTCAGACAACCGGAGAATACCAAACGGGTAAGACAACCACATACATGCACAGTAGCCATGTCTCTAAAAATAACTAGTAGGGTTATGTTTATGATATATTCTTATTCTCTGTTGTTTTTCCAGGAGTTTTTTCGTAACCTTCCGCACTGGATGGACCAGCACGCTGCTATGAACGATGCAGGCAACTTTCTGATCGAGACCTGTGATGAAACAGTGACACGTGATGTAAAGCATCAGCTTCTGCTTCTCAATGGAAGATGGAGGGAGCTGTTTCTGATGGTCAAACAGGTAAACAAACTTTCTCACTCGCTCACATCTTAAAGAAAAGAAGCTGGTCAGTTTAAAGGGGTAGTTCACCCAAAAATATCAATTCTGTCACTAAATCTTTATACTTTTGTTTCTCTAATAGAACACCAAAGACGTTTTGCATAATGTCAGAACTTCTAGAAATAACTAGTTTTGTGTTTCATGGAAGAAAGAAAGTCATATGGGGTTCATTTTTAAAAAGGGTTAGTTCACCTGAAAATGAAAATTATCCCATATTTATCACCCTCAAGCCATCCTAGGTGTATATGACTTTCTTCTTTCAGCCAAACACAATCAAAGTTGTATAAAAATATATCCTGGCTCTTCCGAGCTTTATAATGGGAGTGAATAGTAACTGAGATTTTAAATTCAAAAAAGCCCATCCATCCATCATAAAAGTAATCCATACTTCAAGGGGTTAATAAAGGCCTTCTGAAGCAAAGTGTTATGTTTTTGTAAGAAAAATATTCATATTTATAACTTAATAAACTATGATCCCTGGCTTCCATACGCAAGACAAGTTCCCAACAAAAAGTGAACTCTGACCCGACGCATGACGTATTGACGAACGCGGAACCACAGTGGATAGATCAAAACAAAAATCACTTGAATTCATGAATTAGAAGTCTAAAACAAGAATTTTTTAAGAGAAATGTTATAGAGGAGCTTGAGTTTGTTTAACTCAGCCCTATTTGTTTGAACCACGAGAGGCGTCTACTCTCACCTAAGCTTTCGCTACTCCTACATCCTACATCATACACCGGAACTCGACTCTCTCATAAACGCGCACGGACGTTACCGGAAGCTAGTGATTGCAGTTTTTTGGACTTCAAAATCTCAGTTACTATTCACTCCCATTATAAAGCTTGGAAAAGCCAGGATATTTTTTATATAACTCTAATTGTGTTTGGCTGAAAGAAGAAAGTCATTTACACCTAGGATGGCTTGAGGGTGAGTAAATTATGAGATAATTGTATATTTTTGGGTGAAATAACCCTTTAAGCGAACCATTTCTTTAATTATAAAAGTCTGTTTTTCTCTTTTCACAGTACTCTCGTCTTCCTGAGACTCATACTGTAAGGACACACCAGGATGTCAGCACAGACATACAAGAGTTTCTGGACACTTCCATTACCAAACTTACCTCACCACTTCAAGTGTCATTGTTGGATGTCAAAGCCTTTATGCAGGATGTTGAGGTAAAAAGGTTTCAACATTCGCTGTATATATTGTTAAATTTTTTTCTCTGTATGTGAGATTGGCCACTCAGAAATGATAAATGCAAGACTTTAATGCCAATTTTGTCCATCTGAGTTTCACCTAAGCCTTCTGATTGAATTTACACACATATTGCAGGACATCAAGCACAGGCTACCTGCTGTGGAAGCACAACATAAAGTGGCTGCTCGCTCTGCACAGCTTCTGGCCAAAGACTCTGTTCGTGCTGGTGGAGCAAAAAAACTTTCTACTATAACAACAATCGAAGCACAGCTACACCAGGTTTGTACAATGTTTGCTAACTTTTATTATATTATTAATTATATCATTTCTATCTGAAAAACCTTATAATGAAAAGGAATAGTAACTACAGACATTATAAGGCATCAGGAAATATGACATAATTTGGATGGCTGCAGATTAATTTGAATGCAAGTCATTTGGACCATTTTATGCTACCCAGTTTATGCTACTAGTTTTGGATCCTGACAGCCTCTGGTCGCCATTCAATCACATTATAAAATGTCAGCTTCTGTGTTCCGCAAAATATAAAAAGACCAGATAAGTTTGGAATTATATAAGTTATATCATATAGATGATATATCATATATATATTTTATATGACGTATGTCTGGGAATAAATTATGTAATTGTTTGTTTGTATCCTTACAGCTGAAAGAAAAGTGTCCTTTAATTTTGAGGGAGTGCCAGGCTCTATTTCCTCTGTTAGAAGAGCTAGAGAAACAAATCTCAGCTTTCTACCAGACAGCAGAGCACGCTGGACACATCATCACCCAGCAACACAACCAGGAAATGTGTCAGGTCAGTACAGACCACTGGGAGGAAAAGATTATCAGACCATGAAGAATACAGTGTGGAGAACCAGTTATGATGTGACAAATAATAATAAGTGTCTGTCTTCAAAATAAAATAAACCTGCCTGTATCTGTGTCCACTATAATTGTTCTAGGTGTTAATTGATGTTTTATAATTTTTTTTGTAGGAGCTACAAACACAGCAGCAGACCTGTAAGCGTTGTGTTTGTGCTTTGGAGCGCAGTTACCTGTCTCTACAGAGGGCGCTGTGCTGTGCAAAATCCCTACACAATTTTGACATGTCTCTTCTGCAGAACAGAGTGACGGAGATTCAGACCACCACACAGGTTGGACTACATTACAGCCCTGCAATAAAACTTTCATACATTACCATTCAAATCAGTGGAGTTAGAACTTTTTTTTTTATTTTTTAAAGAAAGTATTCAGCAAGTTGTTTAAAAGTGACAAGAAAAGGGAAAAGAAGCTTGAGCACCAAATCATCATATTAGAATGATTTCTGAAGGATCATGTGACACAGACGACTGGAGTAATGATGCTGAAAATTCAGCCTTACACAGTCACAGGAATAAATTACATTTTAAAATATATAATATAATTATAATATATTTTTATGAACATAGAAACCAGTTATTTTAAATTGTAGCAATTTAACTGTTTTACTGTATTTTTTATAAAGTAAAAGCGAGTCTGAGATATGAAAAAAATCTTAAAGACCCCAAACTTTTGACTGGTATTTTTTTTATTATTATTATTATTATTATTATTTTATTTTAATTTTTTTATAGAAATGATCAGAATAATAATGCTGGCTTTGACACCTGCAAATTTTACTTTTTACATTTTTGTTGTGTTTTTGAAAAAGCGTTATAAATGAATAACTTATCCATAAATTGTTATTAGTCATTATTTACTGAACACACAGAAAAAAAATATTTTATTTCAAATAAGAATTCTTTAAAATGTTCCCCTTACAACACAATGACCACTGACTTTTACTAAATAAAAGCACCATACAAATTGTCCAAAAAGTCTTCTGGAGCAATACAAAATTGAAGTCAGTCTTCAATAAAAATCTTCACCTCTGCTGTATCTCTAACTCTTGCTTGTGTTCCACTGTTATAACTATACATATACTATAACTAAAAATAACTATTCAATAAAGAGATATAGTTTGAATTTGTCCATCAACACAGAGCTGTTCTGACAGTGTTCTGCTCCGATCAGGCTTTGATGCAGGAGGCTATGGAGTGGAGGCAGGTGGCAGAGACTAACGGCAACCTCATGCGGAGGTTTGAGGAGTCTCGTTCTGACCTGGAGAAGTCGCTGCGTGTGGGCCGCGCCTGTTTAAAGGAAAGGGGAGACCCAGATGAGCTGTTCCGCAAACACAATGTACGTTATTGATGTCTTAATCGGCGAACCCTTCAAACATATTGATCTTGTCCCATTCTTCTAATTAAGTGTGTCATCATTTGCTCAGGAGTTCTTTGGGCGACTAGACCAGCACATTTTAAGTGCTTATTTAAAGGCTTGTGATGACCTCACTGATATCATCTCCGAGGAAGACCAACAGAGTCTGCGAGAGACGGTCAGAAGACTGCACAAGCAATGGAAGGTCAGTTGGAAGATCAAAAATGGTGAAAATTTAGACAAGTTAACAGGAACAGGAAGCTATACTATAAAAAAAAAGTTTGTAATGGTTTAACTTAAAAAAGTAAGTCACCTTGTTGCCTTAATTTTGAGTTAGTTGAAATACAAATTTTAAGTTAATACAATTAACTCAAATTTTAAGATTGGTTTAATAAATAGAAACTCAAAATATTGTTATCTAAACGACATTAATTATCTAAGTTGAATTGACAAATGATGGAAAGTTGTGACAACAAATCATGAAAATATTTTTTTATAGTGTAAAGGATTCATCTTGATGCATTTTCTTCCTCCCAGGACATTCAAGCCGAGGCTCCATTCCATCTGCTCAGACTCCGGGTGGAAACAGAGAGGCGTTTGGTGATGACCACATTACAGGAGTGTAGGATAGAGCTGAAAAGGGAGGACAAAGCCCTGCTCACAGCCGGCAGTGAAAGAACGATCAAAGAACACAGGGTGAGATAGAGCCGATAAAAAAAAGGTCATGCAATTCTCATAACCTGAGAATTATCTATTCAATCTATTTATGTATCTTTATAGGCCTTTTTCAGACATAAAAACACACTTTCTGCATGTGAGAAGCGACTAAAGACAATGGAGCATCTCTGTCAGGATCTTCCAGAAAATGACCAAGGCTATCAAACACTGGAGCAAACCAGAGATCATCTTTCAGAGGTCAGGGCTTTAATAGAGCGAACGCACTTGATACTACAACAGCACATGGATAAATGGAGAGAGTGGCATGCCAGGTGAGATATTGAGTGACAAAATGAGACACAAAATGAGACACATTCTGTCAATACAATGCTTTTCAACAGATCTTTCCCTAGAAAAGTGTAAAATGTACGGGAACTCTGAAAACTGGTGAGGCTTGTTTAACGGCCAAATCTTTCTGAGAAGGCTAGTTGAATAAGGCCAAATCTTTCTGAGAAGGCTAGTTGAATAAGGCCAAATCTTTCTGAGAAGGCTAGTTGAATAAGAAAAATGAGTTAAGCTAAGCTACCGGTAGTTAAGAAGCCTGGTAGGGACCCAGCACATCAACATCCAAATCACCCTGTGTGAAAAAGAAGTACACTTTAGCATAAATCTAATATGCTTAAATGCAAACTGAATGTAAAATTTTGGAACACTTTTAAGGCAATTACATGAAAATATATTATAACTTGAAATGATATGAAATCCAATTTGCTGATTTTTTAACCTTTTTTGACCTACTTAAGTAGAATTACATTTTATATGTAATTAATTTCATAATTACTTATACTGTCAAAATATGGTTAAAGTGTACTTCAGAATGTGAATTTGTAATTACACATTTGTAATGATGAACTTGCAATTAAGTACATTTAAAATATATTAACTTTAAATTAAACATTTAAATGTAACATTGAATAACACACTACAGTTAAAATTATAGGAAAGTATGTTACATTTGCTTTAGCATGTTAGTCAGCGCATCAGAATAAGTGTGCTTAACAAAATTATTTAAAACAATGATTTAAAATGTACTTCAAAGTAAAACGTTTAATTTGACATTACAAATGTCACTTAAGTGTACTTAAGTGTGTTAAGAAAGTGAAAAATGGTACTCTCTAAGTATATTTTAAATGGCCTTTTATTTAATAAATATAATATCTGCAAGTACAGTTTTTTTTAAATGTGCTTGTAAGTATAAATTCAATACAGTTCAGCACATTTCTTTTTGACAAGAGACAACATATGTGGAGGTTGTGTAAGAATGTCTTTTTCTATGTTTTTGTTTTATGTGCTGTGCTCCAGGTTCAGTGAGCTGTCTGGATTGCTTCTCTCCCAGCAGGAAATGCAAAGTGGTGCTGAAATCTCATCTCTCCAGGTGAGCTCACCCCAAATCTATGTGTCTCATCTGCATACTGTATACTCTATGTGTATTCAGACCACTGTGTGTTATGTGACTTCAGCTGACCTCCCTCTGCTTCCCTTTGCAGATGCAGCGTCGGGCGGTAAAGGCTCAGGGTGAGACTCTGGACTGGCTCAAAGCTCGTCTCGCTGTGCTGGAGGAGATAAGTCCTGAGAGTGAGGTTCATACACAGAGGGCTGCTCTTGATAAACTCTCACAACAGTTTTCTACACTGCTGCTGTCTCTGTCTGAGGTGAAGAGTGGTCCGCATGTCTGATAGTTTTAATGCCAGGTGTTCTATTGCAAATGTCAGGTGCCATGTTTACTTTGGAAAGAAAATGTCTGCAAAAAATTCTTCATGTGCATATTTGCATATCATCTGCAGGAACTTTTTATTGTACAGATATATGTGGTGTTACAGTTTAACATTTTGCATGGTTAAACTCTTTTACTGTTTTCTCAGGATTTTCCTGTTGCAGTGGCCAATGAAGGGAACATAAAGACTGGAGAGGAGGTGAAGCAGGAGGAGGAGGAGGAGGAGGAGGTGATTCAGACACAGGGGCACAGACGAATACTGAATGCAGAGAACATAACCGAAGCCAAACAGCTGCTCCTTATTCACCAGGTAGGGACTGTAGAATTCATTTTTGTTGACACATATAATGCAATAGACGTGATGAATCGTGTTGATTTTATTTGCTAATCTGATTGCTGTGAATAAGTGATTCATAATATTCCAAGGGGTGAATCTCAGGATCATTTATTTCATTTTTTCCCTTCCCATCTATTTTTCCCTTTTTCTTTCTTCTCTGTCACCCTGTCATGGTTTGTACTCAGCAAAATCTGAAGACACAGGAAGCAAAAGAAACGGATGTGAGATCTCAAGGTAAAGAAGACTGGGCAGCTCAGGAGAAACACCTGCAGGTAACACTTTCAGTCAAATTACATTTACACACATGCCATATTATAATTCAGTTTATTCCCCTTAAAGTGTCTGTAAACGACGGTTCAGAAAGATCTCCATATGTTAGATCATAGCATGTTAGCTTCATAGGCAGGATCCTAACTGTTATTAAACCTCATAAATGGCTGACTTTAAGTGATGCAACAAATAGCACTCCTCATTTTAGACTCGACTCTCAATCAATATCAGTTAATTAACTCGAGTTACATAATCAGATTACTTTTTCCTAGTAACTAGTGAAGTAACGCATTACTTTTAAATTTACAACAAAATATCTGAATTAATTTTTAGGAGTAAGGAGTAAGTGCAGAGGTGTTGTGTGCGATGAGTAAACATGATGGTTATTGTAGTACTAGACTAAATGTGAGCATGCATTTACTCATCTCACTTACACAAAAACAGATTCAGTATTCCTGAAAATAAAAACAGTGAAATGCAAAATCAGAATATTAAGCAAATCTGCTATAATTAAATATGTTAAAGTGCACAAATATACTTTATGTATTTAATCTCACTTTATTAACCAGTGTCTGATCTGATCCAATTCAACAATACTAATACGTTTTTTGTGTTTTATATTTTGTAATATTTTGAAAGCCCTCTACTGCACAGGTGGGAATTTCCTTCAGCCTGAGCCTTTTTTCTTTCACTTTTGGAATAAAAGGGCCTTTACATTTTCTAACCAGCCTAGGTTAGAAAAAGTAACATAATACATTACTTCCCATAAAAAGTAATGAACTAATGCAATATTGTAATGTGTTTCTTTTGAAAGTAACTTTTCCCAACACTGGTAGACTAATTTTAGCTCCTACTTTAGATTATGGTCCAATTCTCACTATTAACTACCTATTAACTACAACTTTTGCCTCAATAAACTCCTAATTACTGCTTATTAATATTTAGTAAGGTTGTTTTTAAGTTTAGGTATTGGGTATGAGGGATGTAGAATATGGTCGTGCAGAATAAGGAATAAATATGTTCTTTATAAGAATGAATAACCAACCAATATACTAGTAATATGCATGCTAATAAGCTACTAGTTAATTGGACGCTAAACTAAAGTTTTACCAAAATTCCTTATCCAGACAATCACAAACAAATGTAACAGTAATGTGGACTTTTAATATTGTTGTGGACAATTGTGGGCCTCAAGACCTTAGAATGCCCCTCTCTTCTGAGGTCGAACTTGTTTCCAGTGGTCAAACGTTGTGTACACTTATATTTTGTGCATAAAGTGTAACCCTGTAATGCAACATGAATAATCGGAAAGAAATGCAATCACTTAATTTACTTGCAGTTGGTAATGTGTCATTCTCATTGCTCTTTAGGTCACTGTGAATGCATGGCAGGAGTTTGATTTGGAGAGAGAGGTCATCTGGCAGTTTGTGTGTCTTGTCAGTCCTGTCCTGCAGAGGGAGTTTATCTTCAGCAGCCTGGACAACCTCAAGACTGAAATGAAAAATGTTAAAGTGAGAGCAAAGACAAAAATATAGTAGTTAAATGTTTATTGAACTTTGGACTGAGAATAGTACTCATATCTGTGTGTTTGTTTAGGAGCTTCATGAGCAGGGTAACACATTTGCTGTACGAGCTGAGTCCCTGGTGAAGAAGGCAGCAGATATTAAACTTGGTTCTCACAATCAGTCTTTACTACAGAATCAGGCCCAGTCCACGAAAGAAAGACTGCAGGAGATACAAGCCAGCCTCAGGAAAATGTAAGACAGCTTTAAGTCAATATTCCTGGATCTACTGTACATACATATACTGCACAATTCACATTACGCACCTTATTTCTTCTACCAACGTACTGTAAATGCCAGTATTCAATTCAATTCAATTCAAGAGTATGATGCCCGATTGCAATAGTCTGCTGCACCTTCATCAACCTCACTAAGAATAGACCTTCTAGATGCAACAACATGTTTAGACATTTTTGCAATGTTGCCTGAGTTGAATCCTGATTGAATCCTGTAGTGAATCGGGTGCTAAAATTATGCAGACGGTGTGTGTGCAAATACCATCAAAATTATTTCTTTGTGAATTCCTTTAATTATGTTCCTTGTGAAAAAGAATTGTGCTTAATTGTATTGAATGTGCATTTGTAGTGTACTTCAAATGTTAAAAGTGTTTCTATTTTTTAAAAACTGTACTTTCAGATACTATAATAATAATTAAATAAAAGGTCACTTAAGTGTACATTCTGTAAAGAGTATATTCTTTGAAAGTATTTCCATAATAAGTACTCTTTTCAGGGGTACTATTTTTCACAAGGGGTGTTTCTTTCCTGCTTGTATCTGTTCCAATAGTGTGTCAGATCTGGAGATGATGCACAGATGGTGGCAAAGGTTCTGTCGTGAGTCTGAGGCTTTCTTCTCCTGGGTCTGTGATAGTAAGAGGGAGCTTGAAGCTTTCGGCAGATCCTCTGCCAACCTGGATGAGCAGATTCACACGGTGGAGGTAAACAGAGATAATGCCCTGGATCAGAAGACTGAAACTTAATAAACATAACTAAATTAACCAGACAACATGATATGTTTCATTTAGCGCTCAGTGGATAATGTCTCCTTATTGTTTTCCCTCTTAGATGTTAAAGGAGGCCTTAGAGGAGAAGATGGACATCTTTAGCCGATTGGAGACAGAGTTTGAATCTTTAAGTCATTTCATTGCACCGAATGAGGCAGGGCGAATTAAAGCACGTCTGATGCAGATTGAAAGGTACCGGGAAGAGTTTAAGAACAGCGTGGAGCAACAAAAGGCAGAGCTTCACTCTAGTTTGAGAAATACGAAACAATTTACTCAAGATCTCAGTGAGGTAACACTTTATACATGGCTCTCTGTGCTACTCTGGTCTGATATATTAGTCAAGTCATTTTGGATGTGTGTGTGTGTTATTCAATGTTTTTACTCATCTTAGGTTGAAGGTTTGCTGAATGGACTACAGGAAAAACTGAACACACCAGTTACTTCCTGCACATCAGCATCAAGAACATATAAAACTCTCCATGAACATATGGTTAGTATTACATGTGTTTGGAACAGACAGCTTAAAGATCTAAATAAATAAATGTCCATACCATATATACTGTATATATTATTTAGACCAGAGGTGTAAAACTGAAATTGGGGGCCCCATACCAGTGTATATATATATACTGTATATATACAATCATCACAATATAGTTTTGTAATGATCAAAAGTTATTTAAATGAAGAACGACTAAAATAAATAAAAAATCATCACATATGCAGTATGATATTGATAAATATTACATTTTACTACATTTTATTTAAAATTAAGTGACTGGATTAGCTGCAGCATGTCTGTTTGTTGCCGTCTCCTAGGATATAGCTTCAGTTTTGTTTTTATGTTTTAGGGCTTTTATAATAAGCCCTGTGGAAAAATATATTGACTCCTGTTTAATAATCCTTTAGAGAACTGCGGGGTAACGAAGACCAAACCAAAATGCAGAAAGTAAAAATCAATTTGCAGACCGGATTAAAGGATAAACTATTTACACTTGAAGGGCTGCATGAAATAATCCACACAATCAACCAGAGGGCCATTAGTACAAGAGGCCCTATAGGCTTTATGCTGAACGTCACATGAACAAACAGGGAAAGAAGGTCTCATTGCATCCGCATCCGCAATGACAAAAGTGTTATTGTTGGCGTTTTATGCGATCTAAATATCTAGATGTTAGTGAGAAGAAGAAAATAATGCTCAATTTATGATCATCTTTGCTCACTCCTTAAATCTTAAACTAAACAGCTCTATATTTATCAAAGCACATACAAAAGACCTGAAACCGAAGCAATACGACCTGTTTTACAGAACATTGATGTTGCGCATAACCCCTATTAAAGACCATATGCTAAAATTTTCACCTAACTTAAAAATATGATTATATAAAACGGCATTTGAGGCTGCTAGAGTAAGATTTATTTCCTTCATTCTCAGGATGTGGCGCAGCGTCTACAGCAGCTCGGGTCCAGGCTAATGTCTCTGAGTCTGGGCTGGAGGAGGCTGTCTGATGGGGGACGGATGGAGAAAGCTGTGGCTGACCTTCAGCAAGCTCACCAAATATATACCCAACAAGCCACTGAAAAACAATCAAAACTGGAGAACCTGTTGACTCTGTGGCAAAGGCATGTGTTTGCATATTTATTTGTTAAATAATGCGTGTTGACTGCAATGAAGGTGATTTTTGTTACTGAAATAAAAGATTGTAATATAAAAATCAATGTTTTGGCTGTCTGCTTTTTAGAGGTGAGAGAGATCTGTCACTTCTGCAGTCCTGGTTGAACAGGTGTGAAAATCTATGCAGTTCAGATTCTCCCTACCTGACCACAGACAATGTGAAGCTACAGAGCCAGCTTCAGATGCTGCAGGTAAGTGCGAAGTCTGAAAGGTATTTTGGTTGTTTTCGTTTTCCACATCCATGGTTCTTTATGTTTAATGCTGACTGTTTGAATTACCATCACTCATTTAAAACTCTCAAAAATAATTCGGGACACTATGACTTTAATGGCAAGTAACCAATAAAATCTTTTTTTATGATGTATCAGGGCATGCAGTCAGAAGTTCCCTCTCAGGAGTCTTTGTTGGAAAGTTTGGAGACCCGAGCAGAGTCTCTGTACTCCTCAGCCTCAGTGGAAAGGACTGCAGAGCTTAGAGATCTTCATTGTAGCATGGAAGAGAGGTGGTGTTCTCTCAGTACTAATATACCACTCAGGTAATAATAATTTATATTTTTGTCCTTGTCATCTGTTTGCTTATGTGCTCCAAAAATATACACATTTAAAATATTCTCTTTCTCTCTCAGAAAATGTAATAAAAATATGAATGATTTGAATGATCTTGTACTAAGGGGCATATACAAACTTTTATGCAATCAATATTAGTCTAGAATTGGATTGCTTACCATAGCACCTGCCTCTGACTAGCATTAGTATGTAATAAATCATGGTGTATGATTTGGTGTATGAAGTAATAAATCAAAATTGTATGTGAATTATGTTTCACTGCATATTTTACATAGTTTCATTTCGCATTATAAGTATTTATTGAATATTTAAAGGTACACTATAGGGCTTTTCACACTTGAAATAGTTAACCCTGGGTCATTCTAAATCCCGGGTAAATGGTATCCTGCGTTATCTTGATTTCATGTTTCACACTGCTCATAGTATACCCGGGGTTAACCGTTAATCCTGGGTATTCATAAGATGCCTTCTCACACTGCACAATCCTAAACCCTGGGTTAAAGTCCTTATTTACATATTTGCTGTGTCAGTGTTTCTGACTGGACAAATATATATATGTAACTGTTGGCTCTCTAGCAGTTAATAAATACAAATGCATGCGTCTTGAGGAAGAACATTGTAGCCCAACCCTCCTCTCTGTTTATGTAGGCTATATGATGAGTCACCCAGGTACTGAGCTACTTTGCAGCGGTTATCATCCCGCTTGGCCTAAAATAGTCAGAACATAAACACTTATTATAGGCGTACCAAAGTGATTCAGGATAAGACAAAAACACAGCTTGTAAGATGGATTCATGATATACTCGCTCATAAATTGTGTACATTTTGAACAAAATAAAGTTACAGTGTACTTTACATCAAGTGTATCTTGATGAGTAGGTGTTGACCTTTAATTTTGTATTTTCAGGATTCAGGAATTTCAGTCCCATCTTGCTCAGTTGGAGCAGTTCAGTCAGGTCTCGCTTGATCTGACTCAATGGACTGAGAACTTCCTCAGGCACATTCAAAGCACATGCAAAGTCAGCATCACTGATCTCCAGTCTGCTGAATCCAAAACCAAGGTACAATATGTCATTACATTTTATCATCCAATCATCATTCTTTTATTAATGTCTTAATTGAAAATGTAATTAATTATCTGGTTTCTCCAATGGTCTAAAGGAGGACAAGACGTCCCTTCAGACACAAGTAAAGTTATTGGAGTCCTTACAGCAACATCTAGATGCCCTCAGCCAATCTATATCCCCAAAAGACCTGCAGCACCTCCAGACCAGGAAGGAGGAATGCCTTCAACACTTTAGTGAAGCACAGAGTTTAGTAGAGCATCGAGATGAAGCACTACTCAAACTAAAAGACTTCTGTAAGACTTATAATAAAGCCAGAACCTCTTTACAGACATTCCAGGAAGAGGTTGAAGGAAGAGAAAGCTGGGATTACTCCAAAGTCAGGGACATAAATCAGGAACTGGGGGACCTTGCCAAGGAGTTAGCATCTCTAGAGGTGCATGCCATTAGCCTGGATATCAACCTAAACAAGGCACACTTTCATTTACAAGGGGCAGAGGAGGAAAGAACGTCCTGCAGAGGGCTGGTAGATGATGTTGCGTTGAGCGTGCAGGTGCTTCAGAGGAGCATTGGGACAAAGCAGAGTGAGGCAGAGGCACTAGCGACCATGTGGAGTTCCTTTAGGGGACGGAAGGAGCTGCTGCTCGGGAGTCTGGCAAAGCTGGAGGACAGAGCCAATATACCATGGCCTACAGAGGCCAGCACACAGGCCTTTCAACAGAGGTACAGGCACTTGTGTTTTATTTACCATTACTGTCTTTAGAGGCCTGTCTGTTGTGACGTATTATAAATTTTAACATTGTGGTGTGGTTATTTTGGTATGATAGTTGTGTATGTTTTACGTGCCAAAAAATGTGGACCTGATATTGAGATGTTGTTTACTTTGGACAAATGTGTGAGTTTTGTCATTTTACTGTAAACCTATATTTTGTGCTATGCTGTTTTAATAATGTCCGATGTGTTTGTCAGGTTGTGGTTGCTGAAGCAGTTGGAAGAAGAGCTACAGGCCCTACAGCACAGTCAGCTGTGGTTGGCAGAAAAAGGAGAACAACTGGCCCACAGAGACTCTGAGCTGGCAGGGGAAGTCAAACGGGACGTAGCCGTGGTCCAGTCCACCTGGGAGAGGATTAGGGGGATTATTGCGGAGGAGTGAGTATATTTCTACGGTTCCCAAGTCTTAGACTGTACACTTAGTTTTCATTGGAACTTGGTGTGTGTATGGATAAATGAATGGTTTGTCAAATTGAACTTGATATGGATGACTTATGGGAGGGAGAGGCTAGACTGGGCCAGTGGGATGATGGATAGATGTTTTGACAGGTTGCGACTGTTGCCATGTTTAAATGCAATTTAAATGTGGTTTATTTTGTGTGCACTGTTTGATGGATATGTGGGTGAATCTCTAAATAGATTATGCTTTGGATTAAAGAAACTGAAGAAAGCAGAGAGTGTTTTGAGATATTGCCATGACTGCAGTGTGTGTTTGCGTATTTCTATACTATTGATGTCACTCACTTTGAGCCTAAAATCTAAGACTTGGCTGCTCGCGTTTGTCCCCATAAAGCCATGACCTTTGTGCAAACCTGCTGGAGCTCTGTAGGGAATACCAGACCCTGAGAACCAGGATCAGCTCGGTCATAGAGAGAGCTCATGCCATCACTGTGGCCCAGTCGGACCCACATAACCCTGAGGACATTCGTAGAGCTCTGTCACGGGTTAGTGCCTCAGTGTGTGCCACATTTTAAACATCAGATTACATTTATGATAACAAGCACACAGGTAATATTGTTATCTCTGTTTGCGCAGCTGGAAGCAGTGAGGCCGGAGCTGGCGACCACTAAGGAGGACCTGAATAAGCTCATTGGTTCAGGCAAACACCTCACCGGTGTGTTAAAGAAGCTTCCAGATGAAAGCATTCAGAGTGAAAATGTCATAATGGAGATGGATGCCATTGTTGATCGGTGGCTGGATGTGAGTGCATTTAATGCTTTTGATTAGATGTCTTAGGCGTCATTTATTTGGCATGTTCGGTTTAGTCCCAAACACTTTATGAAATAACTTGAGCAGGGATTCTAACAAGAGGAAGCATTTCCTATTGTGTACTGGAAATAATCATTAAGAATGACTGCTCCTACAAATGACTTTGTTACAAGTTAAGGAGAACTGGTTTTATGTCAGAATGTGATATGGAAATGAGTTAAAATCTTTATTATTTATTGCAACTTTTTGATATTTTTTCCTGTGTTGTATTTTCCTTTATTTTTTTTAACAGATACAAATGTATAATATTGATCATTTATTGGTTATCATATAATTATTGTCTTTTTGTCTTTTTTTATTTATGATTTATTCATAATTTTTTAAAAACTCATTCAGGATGGGAAAAGACAAAATAAACTATTCAAATAAAAGGGAGGTATTGATAAAAACCAACAAATAAATAAATAAATAAAGCACTGAAATGTACAAGAATAGATAAAGTAGTATGTGAACTAAGTAAAAACTAAATTCTGTACATACATCGTCTGGATGGTGATATAGAAGTATGAGATACAGTCATTACACCGTCAGAATAAGGGAAGTGTCTGCTCTTTCAACTGTGGTCTTATTATTATTTACACCATATTATGCACATGATGCACTTATGGCCAGTGTTCATTATTGTGCAGATCTCTGAGAGTATGGATGCAGACATCAGTCGGTACACTCGCTCTCTTGAGCTGTGGAATTACATTAATAAAATGGCCAATGACATAGAGTGTTGGAGTGCTGTCTCTGTCTGTGAGCTCAGTGACGGAGCTGCCAGTCTCCTCTCCACTCATGACATGGAGGAACGCCTCTCTGAGTTCAAGGTGAGATCCAATTAGCCAAGCCAAATCTAACCTTGTAAAGAAACATGATAAAATACCAAAATATGTAATTTCCTTCATTTCTGTGTTTGTACAGCTGGAGTTGGACAATAAGGAAGATGAACTGAAGACCTTGCAAGAGAAGATGACAGAGCTACAGGAACTGATGAAAACCCAGCACACACACACTGAACTTCAGGTAATAATCAGCAGTAGCTGTGACATTTGTTGTCATAAGTGATGTCACATCAAATATGTAAAGAGAATAAAAACACACCACTAGTCACGGTGACTGGTAAATCTAGAATTTGTTTTTGGCCTTTTGAGGTGATGGCTGCAGATCTGAGAAAGCAGATTTCCCATGCGTCAGACGTGTACGAACAGACCAGAGGCATGTATAAAGACTTCAACTCCCAGAGGCAGCAGCTTCAAGACCTAATTTCCCAGATTTCAGAGCAGCTGAAGACCTCTGAGGACTCACTATCAGAGTTTTCAACATCCTCTGACCCAGAGAATTTTGTTAAAATCAAGGTTAGTGAATTGAGTCAATATGGCTTAAATATAGTGGTAGGATTCTGCAAAGTAGGCTAAGTAAGAATAATTGTAGTCTAATCATGTTCAATCTGGTACACAATCAACAAGCCAAATACTGTGATGAAAATTTGGATGGCAATGTGCTCTACCAAGTTCATTTCACATGTGGGTCTTAATTACCATTTAACATTCAATTAAAACTAAATACCCTGTATATTCCACCCTGGTCGATTAGGAGGTTGAGAAGTCACAGAGACAGTTGGAGGTGAGTTTGGATGTTGCAAATGAGTCTCTCAGGGCACTGTGTAGAGCGTACCCAACTCAGCACCTGACCCTGTTGGGTGATGCTGTCTCCAACCTGGTCAAGAGGAATGAGGAAGTGACACAACGCCGCAGCCAGATCCTAGGGTCACTTCAGGATGCGTTTCTGCAGCGCTTCAATGGTGAGTGAATTTAAATTAATTCATTATATATACTGTCTTTCAAAATTTTGATTTCAGTGAGATTTTTTTATATACTTTTGAAAGAAGTCTCTTATGCTCGCCAAGGCTACGTCTATTTGATCAAAATCACAGTAAAACTAATAAGAAATAACTGTTTTGTATTTTAATTTATTATAAAATGCAATTTATTCCTGTAATGGGAAAGCTGAATTTTCAGCGTAATTACTCCAGTCTTCAGTGTCATATGATCCTTCAGAAATCATTCTAATATGCTAATTTGATGCTTAAGAAACATTTATTTAATATTATAAATGTTGAAAACAGTTGTGGTGCTTCAGGTGAAATTCAGGTTTCGTTAATGAATAGAAAATTCAAAAGAACAGCATTTAATTGAAATATATATTTTTTAACAATATAAAAGTAACATTTGACCAATTTAAAGATATGGTATACGATTTTGAAAATCGGTCGAGAAAGCCTGAATTTTTAAAAAACTCATCCCACCCCTCCACACACACACACACACCCCTCCCCTCTGTTCACGCCAGGTTAGCAACACATGAAATGTTCTAAACTCCCCACCACCATTAGTATACTACTACTAGTATTGCTAAGGTTTTCAGTAATTGTTAAAAAGCTATTTATGTAACACGTCACACCATAAAAGTATAAATAAATGTTTAACGTTACCTGCTCAACAAAAAGTCAGCCGTGTCAGCGTCGGTTTTCAGTCCAAGATCTCCCCGAAGCTTCCTCCAACGATCAATGGTGGACCCTATATTTATTCTACTTTGAGTCCGGCGTTCTTCACATTTTTTTTTAATCTCTGCTCTTTCCACTGCAGACTTTCTCTTTCTTCAAAACTTTACACCAGGGGCAAGCAGGGGCCGCTTGCTGCTGTCTTTTATTTTTGATCCTTTTTTTTATCTGATGCTACTTAGCTGGCTACCATAGACTGTCAGCTGCTTTTTCGTGCAATTTCATGTCGCAGGAGGGGGGCGGGGTCAGGTGCGGTGGGGTGGAGACGCGAGCGACAGGCGGAGTTTCAAGTGGAGCTGGTGATTGGATGAGAGCAGTTGACCAATGTAAGCTGTCCGGCCGGACATTGGTCAACTTCTCTGCGGCTGTACAGCCAATAGAGTGAATGGATTTTTTTCATTCTTTTTTCTATTCCTATTGTTAGGATTGTACTATATAACCATAACCAGCATCTAAACGAGGATATTAATAATGAACAATCTTTGAAATCGTATACCCTAGCTTTAATGTGTCCTTGCTGAATAAAAGTATTGAAAGTATTCTTTAAAAAAGAAAAAAAATCATTATTGACCCCTAACTTTAGAACAGAAGTTTAGGTGTCAGTTATAAGCAAAACTAATACTATAGATGGAATTTTAAAGCCACTTACCATTCAAGTGGCTCATGAATAGTTGGTAATAGATTTTTTATTTATTTATGATTGTTTGAAATGATTCCCTAAAAGCGTGACTGCCACACACCTGTGCCTCAGATGCTTCCTCTCCCACTGACATTATGACAGATCCCGGTGGAATTGGTTGAGGCTGGTTACTAAGACAACAGAGAGCTGTTCCATACACTCCTACACGGTCCATCTGGCCGCATGCAGCAACAGCTCACATACATTTCTTCTTATGGACTGTCATTCTCTCTCTGTCTTTCCTTCTACTAGAGAAAGCACATGGTTTTCACTGTTGGCTCTCTGAGTTAAGGGCTGGAATTGAGGACTGCTTTGAGCAAACAGGAGATGTTGTCGCTATTTCATCCAAGCAACAAAAACTCAAGGTAGCGTCATGCAACAAATGACTCAGCCATGTAATGAAACATTGCACCAGAGCAAAGCAATAAGGCTCCTACTAATCAGTAGTAAAACAATAAAGAGGCGTTTCAGACCTCAATCTAATAGGGGATTATTTTGGATTTTAAATTTGGGATTAAGAGCCATTTAACATTATTAATAACAGTGGCTCATTGTGTCCCCCGTGTAATACGATTCATTTATCCCCTCATTATTAGACTGCAGTAGAGGAAGTCATGGATGATGAGGAGCGCTTGGCCCAGGTTTGTGAGAATGGAGAGAGACTCCTGTTGCATCTCACTAAAGGTGGGACTGGAGGCATACAGGAACAACTGGACTCTTGTCATTATGCTTTGGATGCATTTGTTATGGAATGCAGACAGCGCATGCGGTCCCTGGAAGAAAGTGCCACTCTATTAAACGGGTAAGTAGTGCTTTCGAGTCTACAATCTAAGCTCAGGCACTAATAAAACTTTATTCATATTAACTTGATCATTTACAAAATGGCAAGACAATGGGGAAAAACAGACTGTCCAACAGGATGGACCCTTAGAGGATGGACAAAGGTGCGGTCACATGTACTGTTGCTCAGCGAAATTTCAATGGGAATTGTCATGATTAAGTATTTCCGGTTCCCTGAGTGAATTGTGTTGGGTTCAAGTTTGGTGAACTTGTCAATAGCAAGCCTCTTGTTTCGACAATGACCTCTGTGTCGGCGGAGATTTGTAAATTGGCAACAATGCAGAACTGATGAAGATCGACATTACATATCCAGTTTTATATAACGCTACTTCAATATTATACTATACAATTATGATCGGAAAGCAGTTATTTAGGACTGGTTTGTTTGCTAGCTGAAAGAATAGTTTATTTTATCATCATTATTCCTGTATCATTATTGTATTGTCACATCCAATCCCACAAATTTCACAAAGCAATGGTAAATGGGGAAAAAAGAAACACCTGAAATATTTATTAATAAATAATCAATCAGTTGTGTGTACCACCTGTGCAAATGGTAAGAAATTGTAACATCTGCTCAAATCAGAGTAGTGAAATAATTATAAATTCCCCCATGTTCACTTAATTATTATATTGTGTTGAGAACTAACAAATACGATTTTCATCTTTTAAATCTATTTTAGAGCAATGGTTCATAACCTTTTTGACTCCAAGATCCACCTTTGTCCAAGACGATATTCAAAAGCCCTCCTATCTAAGTTGAAATGTACCTCTGGTACTTCTGTTGTAATGAACTCAATAACATGATGTCAGTTTAATGTTGTACATCTTTATTTTTAGTGTGCTTTTTAATTAATATTATGTTAGTATATAACTAAATTTAAATAATTAAAAAACTTATTGGGGCCCCTTTGGAACTTTGGTTGAGAATTCCCTGTTTAAGAATGACTGTATTCGGCAATATACTGTATTAAGAAATACAATGGGGACATGAAAATAGTAAGAATGCATAGTAAGAATGATCCTTTAATATAATATCAACAGGATGTTTACAGTTTACAATTTTGTGTTACCTGTATCACAGTACCGTAGCTCACAATGTAGTATTTTATTGTAGAATTGTTATAGTAGGACAATGACCTATTTGACCATCCATGTACTGTACTGTGAATGGAAATTAAATCCAGTGTGTCAGATCTTAGGGTAAATTTAGTGAATTTGATCTTATTAAGGTATGAAACGCGTGTGGTGGAGCTGAGCGACTGGCTGCAACAGCTGGAGGTGAGACTGAAGACAGATGTTCCTCTGTGGGGTGAGAGTCAGTCTGTGGCCCCCGACTGCTCAGAAGAGCTGAGGAGAGTGGAGGAAATCCACAGAGAGCTGCTGATGAGGAGGTACATATGGACAGTCTGTCTCTGTGTTTATGAAGTACCATGTGTAACAGCATGTGAGAATGTTCACAATGTAAGTCATGATTAAATGTAAGCTAGCTGTATGTTTTCTGTCACAGGGCATCTCTTGAACGTCTGTGTCAGTCCTCTCTCACTGTAACAGAGAGAAGATCTAGATCAGGGAGTAGTGTGGCTGCAGAGTTGCTCTCAAACCACGAGGCTTTGCTACAAGGGGCCAGACGTCGACTCCGCAGACTACAGGAGTACCAGGCATTCGAGGAGGCACTGAAGGCAGTGGAAATCTGGTTGGAGGATGTCGAGGGGAAGTTAGAGAAACTAGAGAACACGGAGGGGAGTAAAAAGGAGGTGGAAGAGAAACTTGAGCAAGCACAGGTACATGCAGAAAAATCATAGCAAACAACAACTGGGAAAATCTGTACATTTCGTGATATAGAACAGCGATCTTTGAAGAAGAGACAAACAGATTCATGAGCTTTTTTTTCATACAAATATAATTTGTATTTTATTTGTTATCTTATTATGTGTTATTTAACTTATTTATTATAATTTTGTATTTTATTGTAATTTATTGTAAAATTACAAACTGTATTTTTCTGCCACTCCTAATCCTCTTTTTTTGGTGGCTATTTTCACCCTCTCATCCATGTAACATTCAACTGACATTTCCCTAATACTGTTTAGGGGGAAATCATATTTTTAGAATGGCTATTCTGTATCTGTGCAGTAGCTGTAACTTGTGTTTGTTTCCTCTTATCCAGGATATCCTGCTTATGAAGGGAGAGGGTGAGGTAAAGCTCAACATGGCAGCTGGGAAAGCAGAGCTGGTCATCAAGAGCAGTGGAGAAGTGGAACGAGGAGTGATTTGCTCTAAGCATCAGGAAGCTGAGGACGCATGGGCGGCACTGCTCTTGAGAGCCATGAGCTGCCACAGGTGACCTGGCTATAAAAGCTCAACTTATAAATGACTATCATTGCAGAAGTTTAGGTCAATTGATAGTTGGCTTTGAATGAAAATGAACCACGACAATGGACACATCAATAGGAATATAATTACCGGGACCATTAAAATATTTAGGGTCAAGAGAGATAAGAGTGGGAGCATAGTAGTTTTTTTTTTTTATTGGCAAGTGTGCTTGACTGCAGGTGGCAGGCTCCTGGGCTTTTATTCAATTAAACTCATCATCACTATGGAACCAAGTTATTATCTGCTATTATCTATCTATCTATCTATCTATCTATCTATCTATCTATCTATCTATCTATCTATCTTTCTATCTATCTATCTATCTATCTATCTATCTATCTATCTATCTATCTATCTATCTATCTATCTATCTATCTATCTATCTATCTATCTATCTATCTATCTATCTATCTATCTATCTATCTATCTATCTATCTATCTATCTATTAGTTTATATACTCATCTGTTGTATACAAAAAAGTAAAGTCTAAAAATCTAAATGATTATCTTATCTCTTTGTGTTTTAGCCGATTAGAGTGGACCGTTAATCAGTGGGATTTGTTTGTGGAGTCTCGTGCACAGCTGCAGAGGTGGCTGGAGGGAGTAGGGCTGGAGGTTAAGGGTCCTCTTGAGCCCCAGCTTGGACTCCGGGAGAAACGAAAGCAATTGGAGAGACTGCGCTTGCTGTCATCAGATGTTGAGGACCACCAGGGAGCTCTGTGCTATCTGGAGGAGAGTGCAACCGAACTTTACAAACGCACTGGTGACCCCGTCTTTGAGGAGGAAGAAATGGTTCTCCTTAGGGCACATTTTGAGGATGTCAAAGCTGCAGCAGAGGTGAAGTATTGTCAGTGTCTAGTTTAGTGGATAGTTGTAGTGTAATAGTGAATGAGAGTGTTCATATTAAAATTTAAATGCTATTTATATTTTATCTTATTTAGGAGAGAGTCAGACTGTCAGAGGACGTTGTAATCGAGCATAAGCAGTACATGGAAACAATCAGGGAGCTCACTGATTGGCTAATGGTGGTAGGAGAGGAACTTCAGCAATGCTCTGACCCATCTGGTGACTCTTACACCTTAAGTCAGAAGTTGACTGAAGTCCGGGTAAGAAAATGAAAATATTGACTTATTCAAGAATTACTAAGTTTGGGAGACTTTTTTTTAACCTTTATCTTTAAAACAGAAAAATGTAGTAAAGCATATAAAACTACAGAACATGTAATTTTTTCTTATATTATTTCATGTCAGTTGCTCATTACTTCATTTTATGTTTAAAGTCCTCATCTGTCTAAAATAAGCATGCAATTTAAATATATTTTATTCAGTTTCATAATTCATTAAAGCTTTTACTCATTAATTATATGTACCATTTCCTGTAATCAAGCTTGTTTTCTCTCTAAGGGTTTCTTGACAGCCTCTGTGGAAAATGATAGAGAGAACCTGCATTTTTTTCCTCATTTACAATTATCATCTTTCATTGTAAATGATGTGAAATGAAAAGAACAAATCCATTCTTTAAAGCAGATGAGATGGTGTGAGATTGCACGTCAAATTGTTACACTGATGATATGAATGCATAATTGCATTTCATCTGCACATATGATTATGAAAGTGTGGGTGTATAAATAGATAGATAAGTATTTTTATTAACCCCATGAGGGAAATTATACTGCAACAGCTGCCAGTCAACATAGCGGGGCACCGAATACAACAGCATGTACACACGTACACAATTTACAATTTAAATTTAAATCAATATTTTAATTTAAATTTAAATCAGTTAGCAGAAACTTTTATCTAAAATGACTTTCAGATTAAGAGGAATACAACAACAAAAAGTGTTTCAATACAGAAAACCCAAAATAGAGAAATTAGTATTAAAAAAGTGTTTATTTTCAGAAAGAGTGCATTTAAAAGTGCACTACCAATTGTGAGTAATCATAAATGTGCACAAAAGAGTCTTTAGATGTTTCTTGACAGAAACAATGCACTCGGCTTGGAAAGGAATACAGAATATAAAAAATATACAAAAAAGGTAATGCGCAGAATAAACAAAATACCTGAGTGTATTCAAATATTTAACAGGAGCATTTTTTTTTTTACTGAAACTGTGTGTGGTTGAAACATTTATGTGAGTGGGGAAAGAGAAGCATGTACATTTCTTTCCAAGGTCAGTGTTTCTGTACTACATGCTCTCACAGGACTACAAATCAATGGATGCAGGTGCTTAGATTTGACTATTTTTATGGATCTGCAATATTTCTGTGCTGATTAGCTCATTATACCGTCTGCTTATCTCCATAACACTTTGTATGTGTGTTTGATGAGAAAGAAAATGAGAGAAAAGTACCAGAGGCACTGAGAGAGCAATAAGAGGCATTAAGAATGGAGAATGGGTGAAAATTGGTGGGAAATTTCTATGCTGTTTGCACATTTCTCCCTGGATAATCAATTCCAGTTAGAGAGAATGAGTGAATGGTAGATAGGATCAAGGATAATAAGACTACACAGCAGCACTTTAAATAAATTATATTCAAATAAATTCTTCCATCCATTTACCTTTGAAGCTGTAGTTTATTTGTCAGGGATCATACCTTTTTAAATCACATTAAAATCTGTTCACTGAATATAATTTTTTTTATTTTTTAGAACAAGCTCTTATACGTACCTGAAATAAATATATCTTTTCCATTTTTTTTATTAATCTATCATAATATTTTTGTGTGATTGATAACTAAAATAAAAAATAAAACATTTTTATTTTCTAATGAATGAATAACTTATTATTTGATACTTTATTCTTTATATTTTTTAAATACTTGCTTAATTAATATTACATTTCAATTTTAAATTTCAATTTTCTCTGCACAATTTTATTTATTTGTATTTATTTTATTTTATTTAATAACATTTAGGTTTATTTATAACACTTTATTTATTAATAAAAAAATGCACAATTACAATTTATTTTACATTAGATAATTGTCATTGTGGAATGAATTAATGAATTTCTAATTGCATGTAGGAAAATTAGACTAAGAAAGTGAACAAACGGATATGTATGAAAATGATGATAATTTAGATCACAAGCGGCGGCAGTATTTGGATAAGAAGCAGCCACTGATGCCGCAGTTTCCGTAGCAACTTTACCCTCCCTCTCTCCTTCTCACTCTCTCCCTCCCTCCTTTAGGAGCTGCTGGAGCGTGGCGCGTGCGAGGGGCGCGAGCGGCTGCGGCGCGTGCGGCTGAGCGCGGAGAGAGCCGGAAGGCACACAGCGGCGGCGGGCTGCGAGCTGATGGATGGAGAGGTGGCGGCACTGGCTCGAGCGCTGCACCAGTGGGAGGGAGCTTCGCTACGAGCTCGCGACGCTCTCGAGACGGCCGTAGCAGCGGCGACAGGGGCCGAGCGGGAGCAGACACGGCTGACAGGGCAGTTGGAGGAAGAAATGGAGAAGCTGGAGGGCCAGCTGAAGGAGTGGAGCGAGGGACTGAGCAGCGCCGAGCGGAGGAATAGCGGAGCTGCGGCGGTGGAAGGATGGACGGTCGCCAAGGTAATTGAGTAGAGAGAGAGATGAAGAGGGAAGGGTGAGTGTGTGTAAGGTAAATGCTACTTAATTACAGTGTACGTAAGCTCTCACACAGACACGTACTGTTTGGAAAGTCAACACAGTTTGGTGAAGAATTTTATCGTTCTTAAAGCAACAAACTCGTTTACAAGGTTAAATCAAGAGATTATTTGTATGTAGACTAGAGCAGGGGTTTGTAATCTTTGAGATGTCAAGGACCACCCAGATATGATTAGGGACCCCCCTCCTAAAATTAAAAGGCATAGGCCTGTATAGTTTCTTGTATTTTATTCTATTTCTTATAGTAAATTATTACTGCTAGATGCATTATTTATTTATTTTATTTATTTACTCATTTTTTGGTTTGATTAAATATACTTATTTTGATCTAATTTTTGTATTATTATATATTAATGTGTACATTTTTTTACACTGTTTTTCTCTAATTTTTTCTATGACCCCCTAGAACTCCCCTTTGAAAACTCCTGTTGTAGAGCATCTTTCTTTTTCCTTCTCTTTCTTGTTTGTCTTGTTTTCTCTCTGTCTGGCTCTTTCTCATAAACAGTGGGTCGTAATATGTTTTCCTGCTGCTGAGGTTGTTTATACTTTCATTTACCGCTTGCTGCTCAGATAATTGAAAAGGATTGCAGATTTTCCCTCCTATATTTCTTCCTTTTTTCCTCAAGTCCCTCAATATTTTCTTCCTTCTATTTTACTTTCTCTCTGGTGTTTCCAGTGTCCAGACTTGTTTGTGTTACACGCTCGTTTGCACGGCTCAAGCTCCTCAACATCTGACAGCTGACTCCCACCGGGAGTGGGAGAGGGAGAGGAGGCGGGGAGAATGTGAAAGGGAGGGAAAGAGAAAGAGTGGGAAAGCAAACGAGAGAACATGTTAAAGGCGGGGAGGAGTGAACGAGAGCCGCCAAAGAGTGTGAAAGAGAGGGAGAACCACAGCCTGTGAAGTGGAAGACAGGGAGGAGTGAGAGAAGGAAGAGGAGGAGAGAGATTACAGGAGGAAGTGTTCTATAGGGGGAAGTCAGGGAAGCATTTCCCTCTTGTTTTTAAAGAGA
The DNA here is from genome assembly GCA_030578275.1 of Meda fulgida. NCBI lineage: Eukaryota > Metazoa > Chordata > Actinopteri > Cypriniformes > Leuciscidae > Meda > Meda fulgida. The sequence continues at coordinate 15,725,979 of CM060635.1, read as the reverse complement.
GGGTCAGGGGGAGGGTGGAAGCACAGAGAAAGAGGCACCACTTCGGCTCTGTACAATCTCAGGCATGTTCGGAGAAGTGGGAAGGCTTCCTGGACTCGCTGAAGAACAGAAATGCTTTTGTAAGAAGCCTTGTCTTGGAGTTGAATAGAGCTGTGTTAATGCTCAAATGTGTGTGTGTGCGCAACTGTGCATGAAGAAGCATTAAGCCGATAAATGAGATTTTAGGTGTCAAGGGTGGCCTGTGCATTGACAGTCACCCCTGCTGTGTGTGTGTGTGTGTGTGTGTCCATCAGGGTGTTCTGGAGGGGCTTCAGACAGCTGAAGTTATGGAGGAGAAGCTGAAGGTGCAGCTCAATGAGCTGTGTGGGTTTTCCAGTGATCTGGGACCGCAGACGGACAGAGTCAGTGCTCTCATCAAGCTACACAACAGGTGAGTGCTGTAGCACACATGCATGAGGTTAAATGGTCACTGCCTGGTTTTGTTTAGCAGTTCATTCCCTGAAAGTTTGTTTAGCCGTTGTAGACAAGTAGAAGGAGGATGTTTCTTACAGAGCTTCCCGTAAATGTATAAGAAAATTGTTTAGAATAATGTATCCATAATAATTTATACAAATGAAAAAAAGTATAACTAGTTATTTATTTGTTTGTTTGTTTATATTTCATTTATGGTTTAATATTTATTTAATTTAATAATTTATAGTAAAAAAAGTGTAATAAGTGTTATAAATGACTACAGCGATTAATAAAAAGAATGAATTAATACAAAAAATGTGTGAAAATGTAAAGACTTTCATGTAATGCTTTTATTTATTTATTGACCTTAAAGATTTTGAACATTGTAAAAACGGTGTGTTTAACATCAAAACAAACATTTTTTTTCTTTAAGTATATTTTTAAATAATTTATGAAAAAATAACATTGAAAATAAATGCAAGAATAGTGTTAGGTATTACACTAGATATATGACTAACTGAAGGAATAAATTAATACAAAATAATTTTGTTTTTTGAAAATATAAAGACATTAATTCAATCGGCTTTATAAATTATAAATAAATAAGAAAGAAAGCAATATTTAATTGCTTTGTAGGTTTGTACTTTCACACATGTTGTATTTAATTGATGGAATATAATCAACACATATAAATTCAGTGGACTGAGCTGAATTAAGGGTTGTGATATATTGCACCTCATAGCGCTGCATCTAAAGTGAGCGTTTCAGCTGAGAGCACCTGTCATGACAGCAGGCTTTGCCTCGTTAGCATGCTTTTCAGGTATAGCAGCAAAAAAACATGCTTATCTTCTCTCCACTGTCCACTTTATCCTCGTCTGCATTCGTGTGTGTAAGTGTGTACCTGTGTGCTGTGCAGATATGCCACTGTATTCTTGTGTGTGCTGGTTCTGCTGCGTTTTCACTTTCTGATTCCCAAACTGGAGAGCCTGTCATTGAAACAGATGTCTGCTCACCTTGCGCTATCACCCCCCCCCCCCCCATGCTCACACATTTTAACCCCCATCCCCCTTTTTTTACCCTCTCCTTTTCTAATACCTCTGTGTGCATTTTTCTCTCTAGTCTGAGCCTGCGAGCCTCTCGGGAATGTCAGAATAAGGAGAAACTGCTGGAACAACGCTTCCGTTCTTCTCTGCATGACTTCCGGCAGTGGATGGTCAATGCCAACATCTCCACCACAAAATGCTTTGACTCCCCTCATAGCATTCAGGACGCCTCCGTCGCCCTCCAGCAGATCCAGGTGAGTGGAATGGTTGTGGACAGTACTCTGTACAGGAGGGCTCATCCTAAATGGGCAAAATTCAGGATTCTTGCAACATAACCATAGCCAGGCCACAGCAGGTTGTCTCTATCCCTGTCATGTAAGAGTAGCCAGGATTTGATAAAGTGATAGCCCATTCTCATGTCCCATGGGCCAGTTTATGAGGCCACCATTTAGCCAAGGATGTGCCAGACTGGGCTATTTATGACTTCAATTAGCACAGTAGAAAACCTGTGAGAGCACAGGGAAAATGCACAGTAATGTATAGCTGTGATGAAAGAGACATAGCTTGATGTGGATGAAATTGTGCAGAGATTTTTGAAAAATTCGAACATGACTCATAAAATTTTATTTCAAATTTCCTGCCCCTTGTGTGTTCAAATATTTCGGCTTTCTATTTCTCTTTCAAATAATAGTGTAATTGCCAGTGGTTCTCAACTGCTCAGTTCTGACCCAAAAATGTGTCGCAGGTCTGTTCTGATTACCTATTTTTTACCCTAGTAAAAAATAATGCAAATAATAAAATGCAATTAACCATATAACTATGCACATAGTAGTTACGTTACCAAATAAACAGGTTGTCAGCCTTTAAAAGGGATAGTTCACCAAAAATGTAAATTCTGTCATTATTTACTCATCCTCATGTTGTTCCAAACCTTAGTTTTTTCCTTCTGTTGAACATAAAAGAGGTTATTGTAAAGAATGTGTTTAATCAATCAGAACTTGTATATTGAATGCATATTGTATCTTTTGTTATGGACATCGAAGACTTATCATTCCATTGTGCCACAAATTAATCTTTCACAGCTAATTATATTAGGCAGATGCAAACATGGACAGGTTACAGGACAGACTCGATTACTTTAAATACGTTCACTTGCAAATCATGGTAAACATGATTTGTGTTGACCACTGTGTGGTTTGTGCAGGAAATTTTTATCTAGTGAGAGCATGAAACCATTAAAATTCAATTTTGTATGCTAATTTTGGCATTGTATTGTGTCGCCGCTTGATGTCCAATAAAAAATCTGGGTCTTGAAGCGAAACCAGTTCAGGCTCTGTTTAACATTTGTCACATACATAAATTCATTTCACAGAATACTGCAGATATTTCCCCACAATCAGCAGAGAACAAGGCAAAGATCAGCACAGATACTGTGAAGGACTTGATGTAGTATAGCTTATCTTTAATAAAAAGGAAGAAATATGAAGAAAGAAGTGGAACAGGGTTACTGAGAATAGAAAGATGGAAAAAAACGCTGCTCATTTTTTATTTACCATCAAATATATTTCAAATGTGGAACAATGTTTCTGCATGGCTTACTGCCCTGAACCACCAACACAGGCGCAGACATGCTTTGGGTCATACATAATTGCATCTGTACCGTTTGAGTGGAGAAAGACTGCAAAAAGAGGGGACGTGCACGCCTCACAGATGGTGGGAGATCCCTGCTGGGTGCCTGTCAATGTCTGGACGTGACTCATTGCACTTGCTGCCCTCTGCTCTGTGATAGCCCACTTGTGTCTGTGCGGCTGACGTCTTGCTCATTCTGCACCACAGGAGTTCATGAGTGACAAGGACCAGGGCCAGGCCAGACTTAGTGCCGTCCTGACGTATGGAGAGCAGCTTAGTAGCGTGATGGCTGCCGACAGAGTGGAGGCCATCAGGACCAAAGCAAACTTAGCCAAAGATGACTGGAAGAGCCTGGTGGACAGCTTAAAGCGAAGAGAGAGGGCCTTGCAGGTAGAGATGAGGGATTTTATTTACGTCCATGCATTTTACTATTTTATTTTATGTATTTAAAATTATTTTACTATTCTATTCACTTTACATTAAAAATACGACATCACTAGTGTTAAACACTGTATCCATCCATTTGTGACACAAGCTTTTTAAAATAAAAACATCTTTGCACATTTCTATTTTATTTTATTAATTTATTTTATTTTATTTTTCTTTAATATAATCCTGTTTACATAGTTGTGGCGAACAGGACGGCCGAGGGACGTGAGAGAACGGCGCGAGGCCGGTGGTGCGATTGCTAATGAGCAACACATGTGAGGCACACCGGTCTCGATCATCAACGTCGTCGCTCCTCCTTTATGCTTCCGCTCCTCCGTGAGAGATGCGAGACCGGTGTGCCTCACATGTGTTGCTCATTAGCAATCGCACCACCGGCCTCGCGCCGTTCTCTCACGTCCCTCGGCCGTCCTGTTCGCCACAATAGTGTTTAACACTGTATCCATCCACGTGTGCAAGCTTTTTAAATAAAAATATCTTTGCATATTACTGTTTTATTTTATTTTATTTGATCCTTTTCACTGTACATCAAAAATACTACATGGCTATTTTACATGAATTCTAACAAGCGTGAGACTGTCTCTACACATTATTTTTTAATAAATAAAAACCACACACAGCCTGAGGTACACGTGTGATGTGAATATGTGCTCTCAGGTCTTGCAGTCTCAGATGCAGGACTTTGAGGCAAGTGTGGAGCCTCTGCAAGACTGGCTGAACAGGACAGAGATCAGTGTACAGGAGAGCAGCGCTCGCCTCCACGACCTACCTGCCAAGAGACTAGAGCTCTCCAAACTTCAGGTACACCCAGTTAGTCTTATTAAATTCATAATTATTCATTAGAGCTTTACTCTACCCGAATTACTTCAATCACTACTATTGAGATTCCAGTCCTTACTTACTGTACCTTGAAAATCCGTGTAATGTAATTAATTGACAGGAGAACATTTGATTTTTTTTTCTTTTTTTCATGTCTTTTTAACACTACTAGCTACTTGAACATGTAATTAAATGATCAGATGAAATCAGCTAACTGTGTCAGTGTATTTTGCTGTACTTAAGCTCAATTAAATGAGTTAAACAGAAGTAGAATCTGCTGGAGATAATAAAATAAACCCTGTCTGTCAACAATGGTTCTGCTGAGTCGAGCTTTTAGCCACTTTTGAGTATTAGGCTGACATGCAATTAATTTTTCGCTCTATAAATGCTCAAAGAACAAAACCTCAGTATGCAACCTCATAATAATATGAACGTAGAATAGAGGTTGAAAAGATAAACATTCCTATTTTTACCTTATCACTGGATCTTTCATCTCTATTTTTGTATTGCTTTATCGCGTGCTGGGTGCTTTTGTCTGCTCTGTTGGCAATTACATTTCCAACAGTGTATCTGTACAGTGTGTAGAGGTCCTCTGAGTGATTATCCATCCCCTCCCATCTCCCCTTCCCCTGCTTTTACCCACTTTCCCTCTTAATCCCTTTATCCCCAGAGTGCACCCAACATGATAGACTCTATTATCATGAACTGTGTCTGCCTAACTGACAATTTCACAGTCTGTTTTTTTCCTATCTAAAGAAAAGAAGCAAGAAATTTGCTTGTGGTGGTCTTTTGTGCCCGGTGTATTAATTGCGTTTGGTAAAAGTTGTTTTGGTGTTTGAAGAATGTGACCTGTCCATCTCATTTAATGTGTCCAAAAGCTCATGTTTCTTTTTAGTGTGGTCTTTCATTGCATGACCATTCATATTTATTCTCCTGTAACCCCTGCTTGCCTTTTGACCCCTGATTGCACCCCCTCAGACGTTGCTGGAGGAGATGAGCTCCAGAGAGTCTGAACTGGCAGGGCTGAGAGGGCGAGCACATGGGCTCTGGGATGGTCAGGGTGCTGGGAAGAGCTTTGTGCATCGCGTCTGCCAGCTAGCTGCATGCTACTTGGCCCTGAGCAACTTGATTAAGGTAACCTCCTCTACCTGTCTGTTTACCTCATCAGTCTTGTGCTTTCTTGTCCTTTATTACCACTGATTGTGATTGATAATGAGCTCAATATCAATGGCCTGTTTGGTTCTATTAGTAGATTTACTATATGCTTTAAAGTTTTTATTTTTTATTTAACTCCTAGTTACAAGTCAAGCCAAGTCACGCGTCATACAATGCAGATTGTTTCAAAGTAGCTTTACAGTAATAAACAGGAAAGTAATAATTAATGATGAAAAAAGCTCTGCTCTAAAAAGACAACAGTGTCATTATTCAGCTTAAGTCAGTTCAGTGTTGATTCAGTTAAAAGTGTAAAGTTCATCAGTTATGAAATGAGTTCAATCTAGCTATAAAGCAGCTCTGGAGAAAAAAGTGATGTCATCATCCAGCTCAGCTCACTGTCCCCAACTAAGCAAGCCAAACTCCATCAGGTGACAGAATTGAGAGGAAAAAAAACTTGTACATTTCTATTGATATGCTTTGATTTTTTGAGAGGGAGTCGTTTGTTGCATTTGTACATTTCTGTTTTCAGTAATTTTAATTCAATTAAGTTTTGTCACGTTCCTCTGAGTTTTGTTTGATTGCTTACTTTATAAAAGAGCATGTTGTATACTGATTTATACAACGAGGGATGATTTATACAATATGGGATGCTTTGATATTAATATTTGACACTGATAATCATTTTCATGTTATGGCCAATAATTGATAAATGTCCAATATTCAAATGATATACTATTTTATCTAAATATATTAAAAATAAAACTACAATCAATCTTTTTGAATACTTCTAGTGAATTCAGGCATCACAATATTATAATCTACTGTATGAAAAATACTATATACATTTTTAGAATTGCAAAATATTACATTTAACAGTGTTTTTAAATTGTTAGTGTTTTTAAAGATGTGAGCATTAGATGATGGCAAAGGTAATCTAAATGAAGAAACAGAAAAAAATTAGCAGCACAATTAAATATCCAGCTAAGAAATCTCTAATATCGCCTGATAACCAATATTGCATCAATGTATTGAGCATTCCTAAATGTACTTATCACCTCATTTGTCCAGTCTTTCACTAGTCTTGGTTTGTCTCGCCCGCCTCCTGCAGGAGAAGGTGTCAAGGGTAGAAAGAGTGGTGGGGGAGCACCAGCTATTCTCACAGGGCCTTCAGGAACTTCAGAACTGGGTTTCTGAGTCCCAACAGGTCCTCAAGACCTGCAGATGCCCCACATCTGACAAGAATGTGCTTATATCCAGAATGGGCCAGCTCGAGGTACATTGTCGTTTATTATAAATATATTATAGTACAGTTTTGCAGATGTTGCTAATTCTAAGGACAACCTTCTAAGGAATTATGGCTCATAAATTAGTTTGGATGTTTCATTTGTACATGGTGGGTAACAGTATTTCTGATTGATTCCAGGCTTTACTGACAGCTTGTCAGGGAAGAGAAATCCAATTGAAAATGCTCATCACCAGAGGGGAATCTGTCCAGAGAAACACATCAGCTGAGGGAGTACCAGTGGTTCGCAAACAAATTCAGGACCTCAAAGACTCCTGGGAATCACTCTTATCAACATCCATACAGTGCAAAAGGTCCGAGAGCTTTCTCTCCATCAGTCTTAGTATATTTATCCTCTGTTATACCTCAAGTATTTCATGAGGTATTTGCTCTTCAGATGTCTGTGTGGAAGTAGTAGATGTCTTTTTTATGTGTTGCATTTACAGCCAGCTGGAAGGTGCCTTGTCACACTGGACCAGTTACCAAGAGGATGTCAGTCAGTTTGAGTGCTGGATGGAGCGCGTAGAAGAGAGCCTCGGAAACTCAGACAAACACTATGCTGAAATGAGGGACAAGACAGCTAATCTAGGCCGTGCCAAGGCAAATTGATACTTTTCATAGGATTTATTTAGCTCAGAGAATTACAATACAATACAATAATATTACAATATACTATAATAAAGTATAATATAATATAATACTGGATTTATTAATTAGGTAACAGTTGTATATTCTTACAGTTATATCAGAAATTGTAACCTCAAAGTATTAATTGCTTTATTCTGTTACAGCTTCTCTATGAGGAAGTTCTTAGCCACTCTAGCCCTTTAGAGACCATTGCTACCAAGGGTTCCAACATGACTGAACATACAGCCACTCAACAGGAGATCCAGAAACTCAGTGAAAGATATACAACCATCAAAGATAAAGCCAAGGTATGGACGTCAAACTGTAGACCTTAGACTAGTGAGTGCATGAAATTGTGGTTATAGCGCAACAGTAAAGTTCTGCAAGTAAAAATCCCATTCATTTTCTATATAGAGAAATAGATTTTTTATAATAACATAAATCTTTTAAGACAAGAGCTCTGACGTTGCTGAGCAATGATATATGTTTCTGTAGAAGCCATAAAACAGTATGATTTCAGCTTAATTAAAATAGCCAAATTCCCAGTGAAGTGCTACATCATCTATTACCCTTAAAAGATTGTTCAACAATCAGAAAAGTTGCTGTTACCATGGAGACCGAATTTGAGTTCAAAGAGCTCAGCAGTGACCTCCCACTCGAATGAAGCATTGCAATGCACATAAACTATATATGTGAACTATATTATTGTCTCAATTTAGTCCAGATGATGATGATGATGAAGAAGAGTCCAAAATGGTTACAATGAACAAAAGGTTTATTAATAAAAACAAACTCAGGTAATCCACATTGAATAAGACAAAGTAACAGCGTGAAAACCACAACAATACCCAACATTGAATTGAACATAAGGAGGAACTTAAATACACAATGATAACAAACTGGTGTATTGATGGCATGAGTGTCAATAGTAGATAATGAGTGGTGGAAAACTACAAAAAAGGGAACAGGTAACTGTAGAGAAATAAACTAAAAGTACATGAAGATGAAACAGAACACACCGAACGTGACAATTATATATATATGAATTATATATGAATATTTTCCATTACATTTTCCAATAAACTTAAAATATAATTGTTTAAAACTGTACCCTCGTTGTTTCTTATTCACTTATATAATTCACAATATTTCATGATAGTATTTTTCTTATTAAAGACATTAAGCACACTAGTCTTTTTCCAATTTTCATATCCTTTTCTTACTCAAATCCAAGTTTGTAACGTGTGATTTTGCATCTAGTTGGTGTGGTCTGTGACTCAAAACCCTTTATTCAATCATTTTTTGAAATTCCAAAGGAGGAAATACATCCAGAAACCAAGCAGCTAAAAAAGGGTTGCACTCTGTTATGCTTCTTTTGGAGTAACTTTTGGTATACTCTACTGGTGTTTCAGGCTTCTGTCAGTAAGGCTGAAGAATTGGTTCTTCTCCATCAAGAGTATCAGCGAGGGCTGCACATGTTTGAAGACTGGCTAGAGCAAGAGCAGAGCAGTTTGGCCCTCCTCTCACCCCTAGATGAAGATGTAAATGCTCTGGAGAACACATTAAAAGAACTGCAGGTTATTATAACTGTGATATTTTCTGAATTTAATATTATAGGCAAAAATGTTCAGCACTACCTAATCTTTAACTTTCATTCTTTCTGTCTTACAACATTACCAGATGCTCCAGTCTCATTGCCCTAAGGGACATAACTTGCTCAGTTCAGTCCTTGCCAGTCGGGAAAAAGTCATTCCTTGGGGTGCCCCTCAAATTGAGGATCGGGCCCTGGAAACAGCTCAGACAGAATGGCAGGGGTACCAAGACCGCCTTGGGGAGACCAAAGTCCAGGTTGAGCAGGCCCTCACAAGAGTTCAGCAACTAGAAGGTTTATTCCAAAGCTTAGACCAGTGGCTGGTTGACATTGAGCTCAAAGTTAAGGTGAGAAACCACCGTCGATCTGATGTCACAGGAAAGGAGGCCCAGCTACAACACCTGAAGGTATGTTGTATTATAAGTATGCCTTATGAATAAAGAAATACTGCACTCTGGTTTCATGTACTGTATACAGTTGACATTTTCCTTTCATTCCCTCTTTTCAGCGGTGGCAGACTGAGGCTGCTCACCGTCAGGCCGAGGTGGAAGGTCTAAGTGCTCTTGCACAGCAAGTCGTAGAGAATGCTCATGTCAGTGGTCGGATCAGTACCAGGGTTACCCAGCTCACTGCTCGCTACCATGCCTTGCTCCTACAGATACAGGCAAGTCACCCTTATATATTAACAATTCTTATGTACTTGATGATTATTATGCAATTATGCAGCATCATGTGAAATCATGTGAAAAAGACAACAGACAGACATGCTGTCTTATGATCCCATGGATTGATAATATCCCACTTATTATTCCACTGGTTTACACTGGGATCTTTTGTTTCTTTCCACAAATCCCTCCCAGTGTTGGTCTTTCTTAAACTAAAACTATTAATAATAAGTTTTTTGGTAGTTTAAGTAAAATAAAATTGTAAACTAATAATTAAACAAATAATAATAATAAAATAATAAAAATGACAAACTTATATAAAATTACTAAAACAAACTAAGTAAACAAAAGTAAACTGAAAATATAAAGATATAAGATAATTCATAATTTTATAAATACTCTAATAGTATAAATAATACTAAAATAACTCATCTTTTCATCTGGGCATTTAAAAACTATATTTTCTCCCCTTTTCTTTCCTTCTAATAATTAACCTCAAAATGATTGCAAATAATTTGTATCATTATCATTATTATTAAACAGAAACACAATTATATGATAATACTAAAAATTGAACCAAAATGAAAAATAAAGTCCAATAATAATAATTTATTATTATTAAATGTATTGTTTTTAAAATTCAATAATGGAACATTTTTATTCAGTTAAATATGAATTTTTACTTCATATTGGGTCTCTACAATTATGTTTCTTTTGGTAGAACCTGGCATCATTGGCTCACCTCTCACTTTGCTGTCAGAGCACACTGATGAGTCTAATCTCTCAGCCGTCTAAACATTGGAAGCTATCCAGCCTGGTAAACCAGCTCCTGTGACCCTCTGTGATGGCAAAAAAAAAACCTACACGCTGGAAAAATCAATGTCTCGCCCACATTGAGACCTTAGCTTGTAATTAAACAATATTGGATCCAATCTTGCCCATCAATCGGTGATGCTGCTTCTGTGGCAGCAACAGAATTGTTTTTAACACTTGCTGTAACACCTCTCCTTCCTGCCCACTTCTCTCTAACATGCACACACACCCTGGCTGCGACACTGAAGAGAGCGTGTAATTATTCTGTGAGAAACAACAGGCCACCACATGCACTGCAGTCAAGAGCTATTACATCTCTGCAGATAGGTGTGCTCGCAGCACAGCGCAAAAGCGTTAATTGGTACCACGTGCATGAGGGATCTGAATGTCAAGAGAAGAATGCGGCAAAATAGCTTAGCCTCAAGCCCCCAGCAGTGAATGCTTGCGAGTGTGTGGCATTAAATCAATCAAAACCCTTCATGCTGATGAGATAGAATTGCAAGCATTTTTGACAATGAGCCTTTTGATTCTTCCTTCCGTCATTTAGGAGACCCTCAAACAGCTCCAGGAAGAAATGCAGAACATCACAGAGGCTCAAAATGCCCTCAGGACCTTCTCTGATTGGCTGAGCGCAGCAAGGAAGAATTTTAAAATCGTTACCGAAAGGACAGAAGCTCTCGATCGCATTACAATGGAAAAAAAGATGAAGAGGCTAGAGGTATGGCATAGTGAAAACACCTACATTAGCATGTTCACACATATATATATATATATATATGTATATACATGTGTGTGTGTGTATTTAATTTTATTTCTGCAAATAAAGATAAACACTTAAAATTGAAGGAACAGATAAAACTGTCAACCCTTTTTATCTGGTGGTTGAACAGCTATTGATTTGGCCTGATAAATTGCACCGACACACACCACAGACTAGGACTCTCAGTGGGCCTGGCACAGTTTTGCACTCATATTTGAGATCACAAGAGTCAATCTGTGTGTATGTGTGTGCACATGTACAAGTCTCTTTGTCATCTTGAGGATATGATCAATATGTCTACTACACAAAGCAAAAGAAAGCTTTAGTGCGATCGCACTCTACGTGCAAGCGCACACACACACAGCCACTTCACACACTCCCCCACTGTGATAGCTGAAATGAAGGAGCGGTCTGTCTGTGGAACCTGCTGGCACAGACTATGTAATTGATGCAATGCCCTTGCAGTTTCAACATCACATAACACTCTCTTCCTTCTCACAAATGTACACATATCTATACAACTCGTTCGGTTTGTTTAATCCACGTTGAGATCAATGGTGCAACACAGACACTAATAGCAAATTGACATGGAGAAACTGTCTGTGTTGTGTACTGTGTACACCCACTCCATTAATAGACGCATGTGTTTGTGAATTAATAAACAGCCAATTAAGTGTATGCTTCTTTGGCCAGATCATATTTCTTGGCCCAATTATCCTTTCATCCTACATCTCTCTGCATCACTAGTTTCTCATTTCCTTATTTGTGTGTGGAGATCATCATTAAAACACTGGGGCTCCTTTCCCTGTCAGTACCGCAGCAGTAGCTCCAGATCCTGCTGGACAGCCTGGGGCCTCTCATGTACTGCTCTTTTTAGAGACAACAGGCTAATATCATATAGAGAAGCTTTCCGCTTAAAGGTAAAGGAGTAGGAGGGGTTGAGTGTGGTCGTTGCAGAGGAAACCCCGCTGCGGCAGGCTGATTTAAGGCCTGGGTAATTGGGTCTTCCTCTCATATCTCTGTCCGGGGCCTCACCGGGTCTCCGCACACAGGTGTCAGGAGCCCGACAGGCTTCAAAGTACCCATCAGAAAAGTCCACTTCAGAGGAGCACTGAAGCTCTACATGAATACAGGGATCAGAAGCTGTCAGGAACAGGAAATACTGTACATGTCTTGGTTGCACACTGGGGAAGGCATTAATATCTTTCCTGTGGCTCATTAAATTATTGATTTTTGTTTGTTTGTTATTGTCGTTCTTTTTGTACCCTTTCATTTGTTTTTTAAAAGATTCTCTCACCCCGCAGTCTCTACAGGGGGAGATGGATCAAGGTCACAGCTTGCTTAAAACACTTCGAGAGACAACAGAGCTGGCCGTTTCCTTCTTGGATGACCCTGGAGCATCCAGGCTAGAGAGGGAAGTGCAAACGGGGCGATCACAGCTCGAAGAGCTTATTCTGGGTTTACGGGAGGAGCATGCAACCCTGGAAAGGAGCATTGTGCTTTATAAAGATTTCCAAGAGCGATACAAGGGCCAAATGCAGTGGCTTAGGGAGACTCGAGCTCTGCTCAGCTCTACTGTTGAACCTAAAGCAGAACTGTACCAGAGAAAAGCCCAGCTGGCCAAGTACAAGGTGGGTGAATTGTTTTACAGCCTTCAACCGATATGAAATGTTTAGTTGTGACTAGCTCCATCAACAAAAGTGATATTAAAAGTGAAAACAGTAATATTATGAAATATTATAACAATTTTAAATAAATATTTCCTATTTTAATATATCTATAAATATAATTTATTCCTGTGGTGGCAAAGCTGAATTTTCAACATCATTACTCCAGTCTTCAGTGTCACTTGATTCTGCAGAAATCATTATAATATGCTAATTTGTGATAAGGAAACATTTACTCTAATTATCAATGTTGAAAACTTTTGTGCCGCTTTATATTTTTGTGGAAACTGAGATACATTTTTTCATTCCTTGATAAATATAAAGTTCAAAAGAAAAGCATTTGAAATAGGAATCTTTTGTTACAATGCAAAAGTCTGTTTTAATCAATTTAATGTGTCCTTGCTGAATAAAAGTATTAAAATCTGACCCCACAGACAGTGCAGTGTAAATCTCTGTATCTGTATTTAATGTTCTGTTGTGTCCAGGCTGTGGAGCTTTTGTTGGTATCCCGTGATTCTGCCGTGAGCTTTGTGCTAGAGAAAGGAGAAAGTCTGCTGACCCTCCTTCACTCCCCTTCCATCACAGACAACATGACTAGATTACAGGCAGACTACAAGGAGCTGTGTGGCTCAGCAAGGGTGAGCTCATGATGACTAGAAAATACTACAATCATTTAAATGCAACATAACATGGAAAATGCAATGATTTCAGGGCATTCATTTATGATCTGACACATTTACATAGCAATGCTTGTTTTCAGCAATTCGGAAGTCATATATACAGATTCATTTTAAACTAAATTGTAAATTAAACAAAATGCTACTAAAATGTAGATTATTTCCCCTTTAATAATTTGAATATAAATTTGGAGGCTTTAATGTGCTATTTCCTCAAAGATTGCATCCATTAACCCTGCAATCAGTGCCATGAATACTCACTTTCAAATAATTCATCTCATGCTTGCAGCTGTCAGAAGCGCAAGAGGGTTTCCAGCTGTGTGTTTATATAGGTGCTTTAATTTGAGTGCTTACTAATGTCTTGATAATTTCTGTGATTTAAATGTATTTCCTTAGACCCATGTTCACAGATTGGAGGGCCAGGTGAAGAAACAGGAAGCTTACCACAAAGATCTACAGGAAATTGAGCGTTGGCTGTTGCAGATGTCCAGCAGGATGGTGACTCCCGACCCGTCATCAAGCGGTGGCCTGGAAGCTGCCACTCAGCAGCTAGCTAGACACAAGGTGACAAATCATAAAGCTTCACAGAAAAGCAAAACCCCTTAAACATCCAGTCAGACATCTGCACGTTGTTTACACACATTTAAAATTGTTGTTATAATGTAAAACGAAATCATAACGTCAGGAGCTCCAGCTAATACCATTGTTTTCAAGAATATTTAATGCTACTACTTAGATAATCTTTTGTGTTACATTTATGTCTCATCTCAGGCTATTATGGAGGAGATAGCAGGTTTTGAGGAGCGTTTGGCTACACTAAAGGAAAAGGGAGAGGAGCTGTTGTCCGGCTGCAGTGAGCGCCTCCAGGCACGGCTTCGCCAGCAAATTCAGAACCACCAGCAGGGAGCAAGAGACAGCTACTCTGCCATCTGCAGCACTGCCCAGCGTGTGAGTTTACTTTGCCACACAAAAGTACAAGACCAGCATTGTGCCGATGTTTACTGTGCATCGAGACTTATGACATTATATAAAGACCCACAGTTTCTATAGGTAGGAGTGTAATTATGTGTCTTTTAGTGATGGCCAGTACACTGGCACAGCGGTATTGGCCTGTAAATTGGCCTGCAAACATTAACTATTTGTTTAAAAGCAGCCGGTTATGTCTTGTCAATGACGCAAAAGTCAAAATGGGGTAGAAAAAGGTGTTGAAGTTAAAAGTTAAAAACTCATTAAAATTCAAGAAAATGCCTCTGGCTTGTTTGAAAATGACAGCAGTTACATTGTTAATTTAAATTACAAACTATGCAAACGGCATACATTTTTCTTACAAACAAATAATATATATAGTTAGAAAATTCTGCAATTTTTGCAATGATTTCCGTTCATTGTGTTAGTGCCATAGTGTATTGTCCCTCTGCTCACATCAAAATACTGTTCCAGCAGCTAGCTCAAGCGTGCCAACTTTCTGCCAGAACCTCTTGATTATTTTAATCCACCCTGCCTGGCTTCCTAGTTGCACAGGACCAAAGTGCTGACAAAATCCTCCTCTCAGTGTACTTGTCTTTTCAATCAGATTAAACAACCCTTATCAGGCAGTCATTAAACCAGGGATGTCTGGCAATGAAATGTGCTTGACATTTTGACTTCCGCATACCAGTGTCATTACAAGTAGACACATCAGGAGGCACTAAGAAATAATTTCTCCATGAAAGCATATCATTAAAGCCCACGGCAATGAAAGTGAGTACATACCCCCTTTGCAAATCACCATTTACCCCCTACTCCAGCTCTTGCAGTTTCCCACCAAAAGCTACCACCTGCTTTCCTCTAAGAACCCTAATCACACACACCCCTAATATGGCAACCACTCTCTGCCATCTGACACATTGCCTGCTCAGTCACTCTCTGAGCAAACCACCCAGTCTATTAATACCTCGGCCCCTTCCCCGTGCCAGTTTTATTTAGCCCATCAAGTCCAATTCCGTCAAAACAAGCCGAGGCATTGATAAAACCCTTCCCTTCTGGTTGGCTAGTTATACCCCGCACCATTTTGTGCCAACCTTGCCAGAACAATGCCATCCGGTAAATCCTGCCACCTGGCAATCTGGTCAATGAGTCCCATAGTCTGCATGTACTCTGCCAACTCCTGTCGTCTGCCAAAGCAAGCCTGTCGTTGCCTGCCCCCCGCAAGGACTTGTGAATTAAGAATGTCAATCAGCGTCAGCTTTTCTGCTCATGGGATTAGGGATGCCAGAGCATTCAACACCTGTCAAATGGACTTTGCTTTATGTTGACCTGATTTAGCATGGTTAACTGTATGGCCCACCCATGTCATTCTCCGTTTTGCTCCTCAAATATGTCAGAGTCATGCTGTTCCTATTTTATGCAGCTAAGGATTACTTTAAATACCCTTTGATGTCCATAATTTAAATGCTTTGTTATGAATTGTCTCAGTTTTGACCCCTATAGAGGTGGTATTGTTTAAATTTTAGCCAATTACTTTTGGGCACTTAATACACTGTGGTTATTTTGAAGCAAAACTCTTCTGTCTGTTTGTGCAGGTGTATCAGAGTCTGGATCGGGAACTGCAGAAGCACGTAAGTCTGCGAGATACGTTGCAACAATGTCAGAGATGGGTTTTAAATGTACAAGAGGAGATACAGCTTCCTGCACATGCACCACTCTGCCTACAGGAGGCGCTAGCACAGGTATAAGTTTTTATGTTGCTTTGTGTATCTACATAAAAGTGGGTTTACTGTACAGTTAAGTTGCAATGAGAAAGCCAGGGTCTATGTATAATTAACTCTACTTCATTTGGTTTTGGGGGGTCTCTTAAATGTCTCATTAGATGAAGCAGGATCGAACTCTGCAGGAGCAGGCTAGTACCTATTTGCAGCTGGTGTGCTCTACCTGTGATCTTTCTGATGAGAAAGTACGAGAGACGGCTGCTGAAATACAGCAGGTCAAACTTCAGGTGAGTGACTTTTATAAATACATTAAAGTTTCTAATGTTCTAACTTAACATTTTAGTTGTTTCTTCTACTATGGGCACTTTTTTTTTTACAGAACCCTTAAAGGGATATGGTGATAGGAGAAAGAAATTATATGCGTTTGCGCGCTCAATGCGTTTGCGTCCACTTTTACA
Source organism: Meda fulgida (assembly GCA_030578275.1). NCBI lineage: Eukaryota > Metazoa > Chordata > Actinopteri > Cypriniformes > Leuciscidae > Meda > Meda fulgida. The sequence goes on along the minus strand of CM060635.1, from coordinate 15,709,206 downwards.
TTCCGCAGAGAAACTTTGCATTTGTTTTATTTTGTTGTTTTTTTCCCCCTTTGTTAAATGAAAGTCACATTAAGCCTCTAAACCTTTTTACCTTGCCTTCATAATTGAATTTGCTTTTCAAACAATGTTTGTGTTGGTTTTTATAGTTTTTCACTTTAAAATATTAAAATCCATCATAAACATTGGATTTGGTTAGAAAATGTTTAGAGATGTTTTCTGCCTAATACAGATTGAGGAGAGGATGCTGGAATCTCAAGAACTAACAGAAAACTGGAGAGAGATCAAGGACTTGCGTTCCAACCTTGAATGTCATCTTCTTGAGGCTGAACAACTCCTCCAGAGCATGTTGAGGAGGCCAGCTGAGCTCGAGCCAAAGGTTGCTCAGAACCAGCTGGACCAGGCTCAGGTAAGTGACAGCTTTGTTTCCAGATGAAATCCATTTCAAGTTCCCAAAATGATTACCCATTTTTATGAAACAAGGGTTATAAGAAATTCTACTGAAACACTACTGAAAATGTAATATTACATGAATACCTTATGCACAAGTTTTGCATCAGATACAGTCTATTATGTATTGCTGAAAGCTCTGGTGATCTTTGGCCTCTGTTACATTTCCTGGCAGGAAGCTTCATTCATTAATAAAGATTTCTCCCCAGATTACTCGTCTGGGTGTAATTATGGATGTGTGAATTGATTTGTCAGTGCCTGTAATAACAGCGTCCAGGCAGACCCCTTTGTTGTGTATGAAAAATAGCACATATTACCATCTCTGGATGTGCTGAGAATTGTCAACAATAGATTGAATGAAAACCCCAATTACCTCAAAGCTCACTCTCTGCCAGTGACAGAGGGCGCCATCCAGAGCTGTCCATTTGGCAGGATATCAAATAAAGACAGGCAGCATTTATTAATAATACCCCATTTTTCATTCCACAAAGGACTATATCCAAGAAATGCGCGCCAGGCAAGTTGAGCTGACCCAGCTGAGAGAAAGCATTAATAGGCTAACGGCTGGTCAGGAGTCCCCCGAGCTTATGGAAGTTGGGCGCCTGCGCTGTGCTTGGCTGGATCTGGGCAGACAAGCTGCACAGCTGCTGGAACAGAAAGAGGAGGATCTACAGAGAAGCGGGGACTATCATGACTGCATTTGTATGGTGGAAGAGTTGTTTGACCAGCTGTCCAAGAAATGGGATCAATTGGCCAGGCATGCAACATTCCCTTTCAGATTTTGCACAACATACTCATGTTTGATAGTTACCATGTGTTGTTCTTCAGACATCATTCTTCTGTTTGTTCACAAAAATACTGAATCTTTTCTAGGGGAGATATTGAGAGCACAGCTGAGTGTCTGGATGCCTTAAAGAAGTTGTCCACAGACTTGCAGGACCAGAGATGTGTGCTCGATGATCTGAGAAATAATAGGCACGGAATCCTGCCTCGTCTGAGCTTAGAAGACAGAGACCAGGTTAAAGAGCAGGTTGGTTACCTTGAGCAACGTTGGACCCAGGTGGAATCCCTTGTCCAGAAGAAAATCCAAGATTCAGCCCAAACACTGGAAGAATTGAGTCAAATTGAGGACCATTTGCAGGAGGCACAAGAATGGGCTGAGTTGCAGAAACCGTCCCTCTCTGAGGTTCTTAAGACCAGTCCCCCTCCAGATTTGGCCCAAAGCTTTCTGTTTGATCACTTGAGCTTTTGTGCAGAACTGGAGGCCAAGCAAAAGCTTCTGGCAGAGGTTGTGACAGATGCTAACAGCCTTTCCTATCGCCTAGGACTTAATGAAAGGAGGAAACTGCAGACTTTGGTCCAGGAAGCACAGGCAGAAGTAGAATTGCTTGAAACTAAGGCAGCTCAATATCGTAAAAGCATCAGTAAAGTATTTACAGGACGAACGCAGTTCCTACATGCCCTCGACAGGGCTGCTGAATGGATCCGGAAGCAAGAGCAGAGGGCTCTTGCAGATGATCATGTGGCGCTCCTACCAAATGTTCTGCACAAGCAGGTGTCAACTTGTAAGAATTTTACCAACAGTCTAAGAGCATATCAGGTGGAGCTCACGTCTCTTTGGACACAGGGACGAGAATTAGTAAAGGATGCAACCGAGGAGGAAAAGAAGGTGACCCTTCAGAAGCTGGAGGAGTTGCAAGTCACCTTCGAAGCCTCCTTGCAAAAGAGCATGGAGCATCTTCAGCATCTAGAGAAAGCACTAGTCATTCGGAAGTATTTTAAAGTGGACCTTGACAGGATCTCTGAGTGGCTAAAACAAGCAGAAGTAGCTACATTTCCAATTATTGACCTGAGCAGGAATGAGGAAGACCTTCAGAACCAGTTGACTGAATACCGACAGCTTCTTGATCATGCTTCAGAGTATGAAAATCTTTTGCTTATTGTCCAAAGGGCAGGACAGGAGATTCTTCCCACATTAAATGAGGTTGACCACTGCTACCTAGATGAGAAACTCAATGGCCTTCCACAACAGTACAATGACATGCTGTTGTTGATTAGAGAGAAACGCGACAGGATCCAACAAGTGCTTTTGGAGCGCAGGGAGTTTGAGTCCCTCATTGATGTCACACGAAAAGCTTTGCAGGAACTTCAGGAGAAATGTGATAGTTTAGAGATGTCACCCAGCCAAAGTCTAGAAGAGGGAGAAAGATTGCACAACAATTATGAAGTTCTCCTGAAAGGTCTTGCAAATCTCTTTCAGGGAATGAAAGATCTTAGAGATAAAACTCAGGATTTCCTTAGCATGGGTCAGCCATATGCTCCAGAAGTCATTGACCAGTTAGTTTATCTCCACGGCAGTCTTAACCAGAAGATAGAGTGTAGGATGAAAGAATTACAGAAAACATTGAAAATATTAAATGACCACCAAGCAGTTATCGAGAAAATGGACTATAGCATCACTAGATTAAAGGAACAGCTTGACAAACTTGACTCAGATGAGGAGGTAGATTCCACAGAGAGATTATCTACTCTATACAACCTATCAAAATGTCTTGAAGTGGTTAGTTCCTATCCAGAGGGTCTCAAAGCACAAACCGATGACCCTAACCAGCACTTTGATTTAGGGCCGCTTAAGACTCAGGTAATCTTCAGGGAGGAAGAACTTCTTACTTTAAAGCAAAGGATTAATACACACATAGAAGAATGTGAGAGAGTTTTTTTAGGAAATAAGGGTTATCAAACTGATGTTAAAGTATCAATAGACTGGCTCAAGAGTCTTAGGGATCAATTGAGATGTCCATTAATATTTGAAGAAGCAAAAATTGAAATTGTGCAGGAGGAGGTCAGATCACTGTCAGCACTTCAAGAAGAAATTAAATCTAGGTTTAGAGTATTAGAAGGTCTAACTAATCAGGAGAAAGAGAAGTGCATCAGTGACCAAAAGCCATTTCCAAAACTCTTTGAAACCAGTTTGATGGATATCCCAAAGCTGAAGGATGATCTTCAACAAGCTTTTCACACTAAACAGGTAAGATTGAATTTATTACTGATAGTTAGCCTGTGTTTTCTGACTTTGTTATGAAATACTGAAGGTGAGCTAAATGTTTTCTGAAACTGTTTATCCTCAGGTGGCCTTGCAGTCTGTTCTGTCCCTGCTCCAGAGATACCACCATTCCTTCCAATCCATCCATCAGTGGGATGAGGAAGCTGGTGCTCTACTTGAACAGGCCCCACATAATGTAGACCTGGAGAAAATTCCAGACTGCCTCAAGGACTTAGAAAATATAACAGGCAGGGAACAAACTGTCAAGTGTACGAGGCAAGAAATGCAAGATCTAATCCCTCAAATGGGTGACTTTTTGAGTCCTACTGTATTTAAGCAAATCCAGCAGCATTGTGTGGAGTCTCTTCACAAGGGCACAGAGGTCTTTGAGCAGCTAAAACAACGTAGAGACAACTTGGAACGGTAATGCTAATGAGGTTTTGGCATCTAAATTGTTTTAAATATTGCTGACAAGACCCAAACTTGCATTGCCTTATTCTTATTAACAATATGATGATTTACAGGCATTGATGTTTATACAGTTTACACTTTTTTAACAACTGGATTTGAAGTCACACACATTCACTTTATTTGTTTGTTAGAAGCACAACTCAGTGGAGATCCTTCCAAGATGAAACAGATAAAGTTATCAGGCAGATGAATGAAGTTGAGAAGAGGATGACTGAGTTTACAACTGCCAGAGCAAACTCCGAGCAAGAAGCTGAAGACAAGCTTTGTTTATACCAGGTTGTGACTATGCTTTTCTTTCCTTGCCTAACTCCTTAAAGCTACACTGTGTAATTTTTTAAGTTGATTCTTAGCGAAAAACACTGTTCTTTCAAAATTAAATGTCCCCATTAATGTGTAATTACTTCTACCAACTAATCAAGTATTCTCGTAAGCGTAGAATCTGCCATTTAGAATACATACGAGTGAGCCGCTCGAATGGCAGAAGCCATGTTACGCCTCCATCTTCAAAATACATTAGCCAAAGAGGGACGTACCTGGAAATTTAAGCTTCGGCTTTTGCGTTTTTACACTCAGTGGCACTGTGACGAATGCGAGGGGGAGAGTGCTTGCGACTGCCGGCAGATTTGAAATAAAATGGCTACCGTATGAGTTAAAATGCTCTCAGAATGGGAGGGGCTAGAAAGTAATATTCATTTGGTAGTCATATACAATTTCACCGCTTGATGGGAGAAAATCTCTCACAGTGTAGCTTTTAACATTGACTTTGTAATGGGTGTTGCGGTTATTCTAAATATCTCCTATTTTTTCCATTTCTGTCTACAGAGAATTATGTTACAAGTTCAGCGTTTTGAAGATGCACTAAATGAACTGAAAGAAAAAGCAGCACAGTTTGATCAGCATGCAATAAAATACACTATTTCTCAGTCGGTTCATTCACTGATCCAACGGTGGACTCGGTTGTACAGTGTTGCTAGAGCTCAGGTGAAAGCCCTCCAAGACTCTGCAGATAACTGGAGATGCTCCAGGGAGAAGGTAAGGAAACTTCATGAATAGATACTCACAACTTATTACACTAAGATGCTCTTTAAATTCAGAGAATGTAATCAAACTCATGCAATTAGTGCAAATCAGATACAAAATGCCATAAAATTATTGTTAGGTGCCCAAATAGCATATTTTAAGTAAATAAACAAACATTATTTCAAACATTTGAGTTATGAAGTAAAAGCAGTTATTCTGTAAGCAGTGAGCCCTGTTGTGCACCTGTTGTGGATCTGAGATCAGACCAGAGCATCAAACGCCAACAGTGGCCTGGGAATGATGTAATGCTTGGCAATGATAGTTCATACAAAAATAGCCCAACATGGAAGTTGACAAATCAAAACTCTTCCCATAAATCTCTGCTGGAATCACAGCTATGTTAGCAGTACCTTGTCTTATTTATTTTTGGAAGCGCACACTAATTCTGTGTTGTTTCTTTGTGACCTAAGCCGGTTTCATTGTTCCGCTGAGGATATGACATCACTCAGTAAGAAAGAGTCATAGTTCTTGCAGAACTCTATGTAGCACAGAGAAAGGAGAGCTAAAAACCACAAAGAGCTGTTTTCATGTTTCATGACTAATTCATTATTAAGAGTTCTTTGATGTCCTGATAGCTTCTCTTCTGTAAACGCAGTTGCTGATGTCTTAACCCCTTTCTGCAATGGAGTACATATATAATTGTTTTAGATTCAGTTAAAAGTGAAACAGTCATTAAGAATTAATGGAGTGTAATTTATCCCCAATTTTACAATTATTAAATGACATCAGCACCTGCGTTTACAGAAGAGAAGCAATAAAATTAAATCTATATTAAATCTATATCTACATATTAAATCTGAATAAATGTGCAAAACTTGTAACATTTCAATTTAATGGCAACTGAACATGATAAATGCATAGTTATACATAAGAAAATAAAAAATAAAAACGTTTCTTTTCTTTCTTTTTTTTTTTTTTTACAATAAAATGAATGCTATAGCATGATAGTAGCACTTATTAACAGGAGTCAAATTTGTTGGAGTAACCCATCCCACATCTCTCTATGATTAGCTGGAGAAAATGCGAGCTGTTTGTGAGGACCTGCACAGTCGCGTTCCTGACAGCATGGTGGAAAAAGCCTCCAGTATGGCAGCCCTACACAGTCTTCTGGAGTACCACGACTCCTTCAGTCGAGAGGTGGAGAGAGAGAGCAGCTCCCTGACCCTCATCAGATACCATGTGCTCAACCTGTTTCTCCATCCTCACGTCGCTGCACCCTCCACACCCAGCAAACACCAAAACCAAGAGAACCCTTGTCTGCTGGAGATTCAGAGCATTCAGGAGAAATATGACAAGTATGTCTCTCTGTCTGTTCGTCAAAGAAATTGTTGATAGAATTTAAATGTTTAGATTATCTATCAACTAAATTCTATTAACTTTTCAGATCTGTCTGTCGTTTTATCGTTTTGTCTGTCTTTCTGTGCTTGAGAGTGCTTTGAATTGACAACACAGTGTTGAGACAACACTATTCCAGTTTCATGTCATGAAAACCATTCCAGTAATTTTGGAAAAATTTCCAACCCTACTTTTCTGTCATTGCTTTTACATCTTCAATCATTTGCATAATATGTATTTTCTGTTTCCTTTTTCTCCTTCAGTCTGTTGCAGCAGGTGTGCGCTAGCCGGCAGCAGGTGCAGGTGGAGCTGCTGGAGAGAGAGGAAGTGGTGAGGGAGTTGGGTCTGCTAAAAGGCTGGATTCAGGACACCCAGGGGCTGCTGCTGAGTCCCACCGCAGACCTTGATAACCTGCTTACTGACCTGGAGGTACTGCAGCGCAGCATGCACAGTGGCGAGATGCATTCTAAAATCCTACAACCCGGTTTACTTTACTCATGATAAGTATGTTTTTTTTTTTTTTGTATGGTTTTTGTTTCCGCTAGACGGCTCATGGTGGCATGCAGTCTCATCGCCAGAGCCTTGAGCAGATTGCAGATCGTCAGCAGATGAAATATCAGGACCTCCATGCCACTCTTCCTTCTGAGATCAGCACCCAGCTGGCAGAGATCACACTGGCTCTGGGTTCTGCAGAAGATCAGGTACCTTAATTCGTATTAGGATTTTCAAAAATACAGGTACCAAATTAATTCTGGTGAGGAATTAATGTAAACTCAGTTTGTAAATGTAAATGGCGAAATCTGTGCATTAGACCTTATACATGCAGCCTAATTGACCAACAGAAAACCAGTAACTGGTATTGATTTTGACTACTGAAAGTTTAAGTAACATCTCTTTATCACTTAGCTATTTTTTTCTCCTGTGCTCAGGTGCAGGCACGGGAAAGAGAGGTCCAACACAGCAGAGATATGAAAGAAGACTTTAACTCCAGACTTCTGAATATCTCAAAGAAAGTCAAACTCATCTCTTTGAAACTCAAGCAGAAGGCCATGGATGTTGAGGAGGCTAAAGAGGAGACAGAGGTACAGTGTGAATACAACACTGCATTGTAAGCTGTGGTACAGACTTGCCCTATTTACTGAAGTGCACACTATAAATAATGACATGCGTGTACTCCAAAATGACTTCCTCACAACCTGATTTCTATATATATCAGAATGAGTGCAGTTTACAACAAGGCATTTTAGCATAATTTAGTTATTTTATATTTTCAGTATTCATTTTAATTTTAGTTTAAGGTTTAGTAAGTTTTTCATCTAATATTTTGTACTTAATTTTAATTTCTTTCGGCTTTTTTATTTTTATTTAAATTTTCAAAACATATTTTTAATACTTATATACTTATATACTTATTTTTAGTTGACATGCCACCTTGCAGTGTTGTTATTGTTATTTCTTACAACACCTTTTATCATTGCATATTAACTTTAAACATTGTTTCTTTTTTAACCTGCCATTTTTCTCTCTTAATCCAGACTCTATTTGAGGAGCTAGATGAGTGTGGCCGTGCCCTGTCCGAGTTAGACGTGGCTGTGCAGGAGTTTGGAGAGCAGAACCCTCTCCTAGCCAAACAGCTGGGCTCCAGCCTGAGTAAGCTGACCGAGCTTCATGCTCAGACCAGCAGACTGGCGGAGGGAAGGACCACATGCCTTCAGAAGGTCAGCTTTGGGGAATAACCTGTTTGGAAACTGTCAATATTTTTGTGATTCTGTTTGTTGATACTAGTGGCACAGAAATTACACACTTAATCTTTAAATTTGATAAAAATGTTTTATAAAGTGTGTTCAACAAATCGGCCCTTTTCTCTATTTTAGGCAGAGAAGAACTTTGAAGAATTTAATGAAATGCTTACGCTAACTCTCAACTGGACAGAAAAAGCAGAGACGGTGGTCTCAGCCAACATGCTGTGGAGTCCAGCCTCTCAGATGCAGGAGCAAATTAGAACCCATCAGGTTGTGACACCCGCTTTATCCAGATCACAATTTCTATGGATCTGTTGGGGCAGAAATCTAATGATATTTTGTGATATATCTCAATCAGGCCTTATTACAACAGTGGCAAAACCTCCAAGGAGAGTTTGAGGGTCTGGTGGAGAGGGTGGGTCTGCTGGATGAGGTGGTCCAGACAGATGCTCTCCACCAGCAGGTGGCAGATCTGAGCAGACATGCTGAAGAGCTGCAGCAGAGAGCCAAAACAAGACTCCTGACACTACAGGATGCAGCCAAGGTAATTCACAACAATACGTCACACACACTACATAAAAATGAATATAATGAGAACTTTGCAATGGGCCATGCATGTGCCCATTTGGGTTTGTAGTGTGCTGTGATGTGTCATGCTGAATGAAGTCTCAGTGTCTCGTATTCAGCTGTAAATAACACTAATTAGTTTTAAATCCATTTTATTTTAATGCAATTTTGTTTAAAAAAAACTGCAATATCACTGTTCTAGTCTACTTCAAGCTTCAAGTCTGCTGTAAATTTAGAAAGGTATTGCCATCTAGTGGCAAATTAGATAAGTAGGATAATTCCTCATTATTCGGTATCTTCTTTGCTAGACTTAATTTTTCTGTTTATTAAATTGGTGTATGCTTACCACAGAGAAGTACATTTACAAATTAAAAAAACAAACACCCACATCAATCCGGCATTTATACAATTATAAAAATATAGTGAAACAAAAGAATGAAGAGATGTATCCATAGGTTAATTAAAAATACATATTACAAATCAGCAAATATATGGGATGTATTCTTGACAAAATTCAGTAGAGGATCTCAGTTTTTATCAAATTTTTTAGTGGAACTTTTTTTATTTTAAAATACATCAAATCTTCTAAACACTGCTTTATCTTAACATTCTTTTATAGCTTTATCTTAAACCATACAATCAGTAATGTACATAAAATCTGTGCCCATGAATTAGATGTTTAGGTTGAATTAAAAATCTGTGCCCATGAATTAGTCCATAAATTGTCTTGCTTAATAAATGCCATTACTATATAACTGGCATCAAGCCATGAAGAAATTGGACTGTACTTCCATTTTTCATTAAAGAGCAGATTACTCCTCATTTTAAAATGTAAAGGTTTCAGAACATTTTTAAATGAGTAACAATATGCCCTGTTTTCGTGTCTCTAATAATATAGCCTTATGGGTGATTATTTTAATTTTTACTTATTATATGATTCTGGAATACTTTATTCTGATTGGTCAATGGCAGCATTCTGCGGTCAAACATTTGTATATAATGCATACATTATAAAATATTATTAGTATATATTTAACTTGTCTAAGGAAACCATTTTATAGTAAGTAATACTTATGCCATCACTGTTTCAGCTCAACTGTAAAATCATAGCTACTAATGGTTCTCAACTCATGCTCTCTTCATTTTTGCACTCTTTAGAGCTACATTGATCTGGTTTTGAGCACCACTTTATAACATTTTAGGCCCACTTCAGCTGCTTGTATTCTGTGGGCATATGTCTTGTCATTTAGCATTTGTTCTCTGAAGTAAATCACTGAATTTAAAGGGCTTTAGTCTCTTGCTCAGGGACTCTGTGGTGATTTAGCAAGGTTGTGGATCCCCACATGATTGAACCTGCAGTCTGTTTGAATTAAGTGAGTGGTACTGTGGTAAACTGAAATCGATTTTTCTCGATGGATATATCTATATGCCAAAAGGGGGAGCTAGTGCTTCTGTTAATTAACCAAGTGCTTTCACAGTGACAAATGGATAAATCAATCCATTGTTTTGCATAGCACCTCTCTTATAGGCCCCTTTATTTTCCTTCTTTCGTTTCCTTTCTCTGTTATTTTTAACTCTGTTATTTATACTATTTAACTATTTATACAGTGTTTACAGGGATATATGGATGTAATTTTTGCTAAATAATCAATGAAATATTTAAAAACATTCCAGATATTTGTCTCTGTTAAGCCAATTGTCACTGGGATGAACATAATGATCCTACTGTGTGTCTTTCTCTGTGTAGGACCTGGGGAGACTGGAGAGTGATGTGAAGAGCCTCCATCTGTCCATAGAGAGAGTCCAGGAGACTCTGGCCTCCCCTGATCTGGCTCGCCTCAGCCTCAGAGAACAGCTGGCTCAGAGACAGGTACACCGATCACTCTTACTAACTTCTACTAACACATTTTTTTCATTTCTCTGATTAATCTAATGTATTTACTCTCTGATGAAAATGCAATCATTACATTCTGTACTGCATAGGGTAGTGTGGCCACATTCATACACTGCTAATTATTAGTTATTTTGTTATTCTTTTTTTCCAGTAAGCATCTTTATTATTAGAACATATACATTGTATTAAGTTTATTTTCTTGTTTATGCTTAAATATAGCAACATTTAGTTTATGGTTTATGCTTAAAACAAGAACAAAAAAGGTTGACAACAAGGTAGACAAAAATAAACTTAATTTTTAACTTAATAAATATATATTTTGAAAAGTATTCAAGTAAAAAGTTTAGCTTCTCAAGTAAATTTATCTTGTTTTAAATGTGTATATGTTATGTAAAAATTATATAATATGTTTCCTAGGTAAAACAGGTTAGAAACACTGATTAAAAAATTAAAATTAGTAATGAAGAAAAAATGAAAAAATAAATTCTGACACAGAAATCAAATATTCTGATTTTAACACTGGTACCATCAAACTAATGATGAATATTTATTGCTCAGCTCCTGTTGTCAGAGATGGAGGGTCTCAAGCAGCAGGTGCAGGCTATGCAGATGTGTCAGAGCGCCCTCCGGCTGCCAGAGGATGTAATGGCTGCATTACCCCTATGTGTTACTGCACAGAGTCTTCAGCACGAAAGCAGCCATCTCCAACACAATACCATTCAACAGTGCAATATATTACAGGTATCTAGTCTACACACAGATTGCAACATATTCTGAGATGAAGATGTACTCATATTGATATTGATTTTTCAATGCAAGCTTTCACTCAAAAGTCTTTTTGACCCCATTGTACTTGTCTTAAATGTACAGTAGCAATAACTTTTTAATCCTAAAACTAAATTATGATTGTTTTTGATGTAAGAAACCTTAACTGACATTATAAAGGGGCTTCAGGGGTAAATATAAAATGCTACAGAAGTGTCGAATTTGGCCACTTCAGTGTATCTGCATGGTTTCATATAGCACGGTCATGGGATTCCTCTGGGCTCGGCACTTGTGTTTTTAAAGGCTCATTTAGCATCTCTCTTACATTCCCCCAGGAGGCCATGGTGCAGTATGAGCAATACGAACAGGAAGTCAAGAACCTACAGAGACTTATTGAAGAGGCACACCGTGTCATTCAGGACCGCCCTGTTGCCACAGGAAACATACATGAGCTTCAGACACAGATACAACATCATGAGGTGAGAAAGGATATCCTTCGTTCATACTTTTATTACTTTTATAGATGCTTAAGGCATAATATTTATTTTTTAAATACTGTTTATTCACAAAAGCACTGGAATCTGTTATGATCATTCTTGTGCATCAGTCAGTCAATCTCACAATTCATTTCAAACATGTTGTCTTAGCTATTACTCACCTCGTTGGTTTGCTAGTTTACCTACGTTGGAATGGAATGAGTCAGGCCATAAATTCCTAACGTGTTCTCAATGGGTGTAAAGGTAGTTTTGCGATCTTTGACCTCTGTCTGTTTTGTCCTGAGAGACATCAGATTATTTCTTTCTCTCACGCCCTTTTGCCCTGTTTCTTTACATTTGCACACACAAACACATTCACACACATGAAGGCAAGTACGGCTACACGATTAATCAAATTGATGTATGGCTTTGTGAGATCAAATCGCAAAGGTTGCGATTGTTAAGCGGCTCGGTTTGCTGTAAATGCTGCTCCACACAAACTCATCTCTGCATCTGCTTTGAATTATTACGTGGTTTTATGCCAACACAAAAGCTTGATGGGTTAACATTTGAAAATTAAGAAATTAAGACATCCATAAATTTTAGTAGTGTAATTTTACAGTTTAATTGAATTATTGTTTAATATTTTATTTAGGAATGCTAATTTTAATAATTATCTATCCATTCTCCAAACAGCTTGTCTCTGTAGGGTCCCGGGGATGCTGTAGCCTATAATAATAATAATAATAGTTATTTTTTATTATTGTTGTTATTTTTTATGGATATATATATATATATATATATATATATATATATATATATATATATCCATAAAAAATAACAACTATATATATATATATATATATATATATATATATATATATATATATATATAAAATTGTTCATATATATCATCACATTTTAAGTCGCAATCATAATTTTTATTTAAAAAAAAATCACAATTCTATTTTTTCCTCCCCAATTGTGCAGCCCTTAATGACAAGAGCGTCTAAACACACCAAATAAAAATAAACCTAAACCTGTACTGAGTCTCATGTCCCCATGTTTTATTAGCAGAGCTTGTTTTAGTTGGGGCGGCAGCTGTGGCTTTATTACCCAGGGTTATTTTCCTCTGCAGAGCCGAGTGCTGCAGCTGCAGCTTTCTCCCACATGACCTCATTATCAGAGGCTGGCCTGTCTGTGTGTGTTTGCGAAAGAATGACAGTTAAAGAGACAGAAAGACGGGAGGGGGGCTCTGCAGGCCATACAAAATCTGCAATGTGAGCCCCCTTCCTCCCCTCTAACTCCTCTGGCTCGCGCCCAGTTCTTTTGTTTGTCAGGAAAACAGCTTCGGGATTGGTGGAAAGAGAGGAAGTGAAGGGAAGGAAGAAAAAATCCCTCAATTCCTGTTCCCGTGGTCTTTGTGTGTGTGTGAGTTGGCCGGTTAGGGGGAGGAAGTGTTCTTCCTTGCTCTACTCCCCTCCCTCTCTCTCCAGTTGGTCGAGCTCTGTGCCAATCACGTTCACTGTTACACGAAGGCTTGGCTTGTCGGGCTTCTCCTACCGCTCTCTGATTGGCTGCTAGCTCAAAATGCCTGAGCTATTGCTCGGCTGTGCTGTTTTTTTTTATACTGCTAACAGACAGAGAGGGGGAATTTCTCAGCTCAGCTCGCCGGTGCCGCTCGCTGCATTAACCCCCTTTTCACTCCTCATCTATGGGACTTAATCCAGGAACCATATGTTTGGACGTAACCCAGCTGCATGGACCTCAGTGGAATAATAATGTAATGTGTCATTGTGACAGGAACTGGCCCTGAAGATAAAAGGCTACCAGGAGCAGATCTCAGCCTTGAACTCCAAGTGTAAAATGTTGACTCTGAAAGCCAAGCATGCTACCATGCTGTTGACGGTCAGTGAGGTTGACGGCCTCTCAGACGGATTAGAGGAGCTGGAGGATGAGGAGGAAGAGATGCCCAAACACCCACCAACACACCCCTCTGTTGTCATGGTGAGTGATTTACACTTGTACACATGTTAGGAGTGGGCGGGGTGCACTGGGTGCTCTTTTTCAGATAAGCATCCCATGGGTCTCTTGTTTCTCCCACAGTGTTGTATGTGCCTTTGCATTGTGGATCCCTGCTGTTGTTTGTTACTGAAACAGGAAACAGGATGAGGGTGTTAGTTGGCCTTGACTTTGTCAACACTATTAGGAAATTTAAGTTGCCCTGCGTTGCATCAGTCATGATCAGGGCCGGATTCCACATTAAACCGCCAACAGTTCAGCTCACGCTCCAGCTGTGTCGCTCTGTCCTTACAGACTTGCAGAGAAAGGAGTGTAGCTTTGCGGTACTTCAGCAGTCATTGGAGCTAGATCTAAATTTAGTCTAATTTTGGAGTGCTCCAGTGGTTCAGATTACTTTAGTTCATGCTGGCAAGCACAATTCATTATCGTATGCCATCTTGTTGTATTTTTACAGCGAGTCTTTGCATATCCTCTGCCCCATTTCCTGACCCGGTTCATTCCTTTATCATGACGAGAGGTCTGTGAAGGGCTTAGTCATGGCTCCTCTTAACAAATGTGGTCTGTCTGTAATTCTCTGGTGATGCTTTGCTGGTGATGCTTTTCTGCTTGAATCATTACTTCCTGTCAGATCCGTAGGGAATATACATTACTGCAGAAGTTTGGGGTCAAGAAATTCAGGATTTCTGTTTCAAATACATGCTGTTCTTTTGAAAAAAAGGAGGGGGGGGGGGGATTATTAAACAGCACAACTGTTTTCAAAATTGATGATAATAAGAAACGATTCTTAAGCACTAAATCAGCATATTAGAATGATTTCTGAAAGGTCATGTGACATGTATTAACAGGAATTAATGAAATTTTTAACTGCAGCAATATTTCACAGTATTACTGTTTTTACTCTATATTTGATAAAATAAATGCAGCCTTATTGAGCATATGAGACTTTAAATCTTGCTGAACCCAAAGTTTTGAATGATAGTGTACTTTTTTCCAACTCTCTAATATTCTTCCTCTGGTTTTTTTTCCTTCTTCCTTTGATGCTATACTCCTGTTTCACTTTTGATGTTTCTTTCTTTCTCTTTCTTCCTCTGTCTCTTTGGTTGTTTAATGGTCAGATGACGGCAGGTCGTTGTCATACTCTCCTCTCTCCGGTCACAGAGGAGTCTGGTGAGGAGGGCACCAACAGCGAGGTCTCCTCTCCCCCCGCCTGCAGATCACCCTCACCTGGGCCTAACGCTGACACCTCTCAGGTATCCCGTGGCTCTAACCCATACCTCACTAACACCTGCCGACCTTATCACATTTAATCAACTTATCCCAGATCAGCCACTAACCCACTTTAACTCAGTTTAAACTTGACCAATTGATTACTTACAATAGCCACTGTTCTGTCCTTGATTTAAATATGAATCTGGCTTTTCACACTGTGCTTAAACTCGGGTTAACGTCATTCTAAACACCGCTTTTAACCCCGGGTAAAATAATGTTTCACATTTTCAAACGTCAGCGTATGAATACCTAGGAGTAATTGTTTATCTCTGGTAAATTATGAGCAGTGTGAAACATGATTCTGTTCGCCCAGGGTTTAGAATGACCCATGGTTAAATATTTTAAGTGTGAAAAGCTCAAATGTTCAAGAGGGTTCCCAAGATCATGGAAAACCTGGAAATATCTGGGAATTTGAAAAATGGGACCGTTTCCCTTACCTTTTCTGGAATTGTAGAGGTGTCGTTAGTATTTTTATTTTATTTTAAAATACTTATATCGTCTTTGTACACAGATACAATTCTAAGTAAGACATTTGTAGGATGATTCCCTCAAAGTGTAAACATTGTGACTCTTTGATGCTTTCAAAACATTTCTGTTGGTTTGAGCATTCCAATCAACCCGAAACGGCAGAATTGAATCAAGTATTTGTCAAACTAAAGGCTCTGATATACTCACTTCTTTTTCGTTCTTCGCTTTGGGGTAAAAAGATGTTTGAAATAAATGAGCAGTGTTATACTGTTAGCGAACATCCTGACACCGCACACGCTACTGAGAGCAGCGTTTAGATAAATATGTAAGTATGTGTGCTTTCCTTTCAATAAAATAGTCACACAGCAAAAATGACAGCAATGGGAAAACAAAAAAGAAAGAAATCTGATCATAGCGATGTGGATGTTTGCTCAAGCTCGTCTGTGAGGGGCTGCCGCTTTACTTTCTTTTTATTGTTTATGTTTATTTTGTCATTAAATTTACGTTTAACGTTCGCTGGTTCCCGCCTCCTTCTTCCCTGAACTTGAACTTTGTTACAGTGGGATCTCTATTCTTCAGTTGACTTTCTTGAGGAACTTTATCTCTGATTTAATTCTGACTGTTTGTATAAACATACATCAGCCATGTAATGAACAGAGTTGACACACATTTGAACATGGCCTCAGGGAGTGACAACAATGTTTTGGTTAGCTCAGATTTTTTATGTGTTTAAGCATCTGGCAAAAGCATGGTTAACCACTTCAGTGTGTGAAAAACAATTGGCATAATATTGTTATTAGGTACATGTGCAACATCTGAAAAATGCAGACACAAGCACACCTTAGTATCACTACTGTTTTCTTGTATTTTAATAGAACCAGCACAGTTTGGTTTATTATTCATGCATGCATGCACACACTCAGACACGCACATTGACGTAATTTCACGTCTTTTGTAGGGTTCAGGACGAGCTCCTTTAAGTAGAGCTCCATTGCAGGAGCTGTATGACCCCTCCATGGAGTCAGCTTCCTCAGCAAACCTAGACAACCTACAGCGCTCATGGGAGACTTTGAAGAATGTGGTAAATATCCATAGATGCATCTCACATTACAAAATTCAAATCACTTCTTCATACGTTGGCTAGCATATATTTTTTACAGATCAGTGAGAAGCAGAAGAGCCTATATGAAGCTCTGGAGAGGCAGCAGCACTATCAGGAGACCCTGCAATCCGTCTCCACAAAGATGGAGTCCATTGAGACCGCACTAAATGAGGGCTTAGAGCCAAGCAAGAGTCCTGAGAGCCAGATGGCCGCTCACCAGGTGAGAGAGGCAGAGGATCAGATGAAGCAAGATGACCACAGTAAAGCTAGATCACATAAAAACTCAAGCCTACTGCTGGACTAGCGATACAAGCCAGAGGACAGAGTTACCCTATAGATTACCAACTTCTCCTATGTCTAAATTTAATCTCTTACCTAGAAGTATCTTTCTTTCTGTGGCATGTAGCCTTTAATGTAACTTTATTGTTTAAAACTAGAGCAAATCAATGTACTAATGAAACCAGAAATGAATAGAAGCAATTTTATGATTGATGGTTGTTCTTCAGGCTCTGATGGATGAGATCCTAATGCTCCAGGATGAGATCAGTGCTCTGCAGGCCTGCTTCTCCCGGGAGCTGCAGATGGATGAGGACAGTTTGGAGGCAGATGCCGGAGACCAGCTGGCCCTGCAGTCAACCCTCACTGTACTGGGAGAGCGCATGGCCACCATCCACATGAAGGCCTCTGGAAAACGACAACTTCTGGAGGTGAGCAAGAGTAATATCATGCAAAAGTCATGGCGACGGCAAGAAATCTGCATTGTCCGTTAAAAAAGGATTGTAGTAGATTATTCTGGTTATTTTACGCACTGTTGTTTAGCACATTCTGGTCATTTCAATGTCATGTGTGTCCTAGTAGTAGTTATTTTAGTCTAGCAATGGCAATATTGTGTTTTGTCTGCTTTAAAAATGTGATTAGAAAGCTCCTACTTCACACTGACTTATTTGGCTTGAGAAGAACCAACAAGAAACAACTTATTACATACCCTTGCATTTAGCATATTCAATTTTGTGCATTATCTGACCCGCAGGAGCGATTGAGTGAGCAGTTAGAAGAACAGAGGCAGGAACAAGCACTACAGCGTTACCATAGTGAAGCAGAGGAGCTTGACAACTGGCTGCTCAGCACACGTGCCACACTGAGCTCCACTCTTCAGCCACAACCACAGGACATGGACATGGAGGAACAGCTGATCGACTGCCAGGTGAGAGACTAGGCGTGGGAAATAGAAGAAAAAAACATGCCACAATATTCCTAAATTTTGATTGAGAACAGTACGCATCATGATGTAGATTTTTTTTTATGGGAATATGATTCACTGAAATGATTCACTGAAACATTATTGTTCTTTTGACCTTGTGCGATCATGGACACTTTTTTGTTCACACTTTTTGAATTGAACTACTGAAAAGTCATGTCCACTGCAAAGAAACAACTCTCAATATACAAATAATTATAAATATATTAAATTATTTGTTTAATCTGTCCTATAGTGTATTTTCAATGCAAACAATGAGGCCTCATTCTTTTTGGGGTTGAAAAAGCATTTATTTTATTTCATTTCATTATTTCATTTCAGATAACCAATTTCATAGTTTCAGAACACTGAAAAGCCAATTTTGAGTTATGTAAAATTCATTATAGATATTCTCTAGCATGTAAACAGTCAATTCATCAGATTCTGGTGGCTAATCATCTCTGGAGTCACTATAGTGGGCCGCCTTAAATCTACTTAGCTGTGTCGGTTTTGTCCCATTCTGTTGGTCATTAGGATTAGGGGCTTCTTCTTCCCTACAGTCGTGGGACGTCCCACAGTGCATGTCTGCATTTCTTCAAGGAGACACACACATACACACACATGTCTTTTGTGTTGTGATTAGAGGGCTGTAGGGATCAAGTTAACCTTTAACCTGAGAGTTAGACTCTTTGTGATAAGTCAGGGTGGCCCTGACCTTTAGCTTACTGCAGTGGATGTTTGCTCATTTCTCACTAGTGAATGCCACAGGCTGTCTCCACTATTAACCAGCATTCAGTTCCAGCTACCCTGCAGGCCTATCCCAGCACTCCTGATCTATTCAAAATGTAGAATTTTAAAAATCTCTTTATTGTTTCAATTGTTAGTAGTACACTAAATTCTGTGGACTAGTGTGCATGTTGTATGGTAGAGATATAGATGTCTGAAGACTCGGTTAAGCAGCTTAAGAAGATTATCAGTCACTGCTTACACACACACGTCTCCTGTTAATTTATTTTTTACACACCTTCTGTTGTTTTTTGCATGCGGGGTGTTTGACCCATATCTGACAACAAACTAATCCACAACTTTTAACCTCAACTTTATCTTTATGGTAAACTCATCTGAAAGTTTTGTTACTTGAATTTACAATGGTAGCACCTAAAATAGAACTGTCTTTGTCAAAACATGTGATTCTGAATCAAACAACAAACAAAAAAGATATGTTACAAAACCCAAATCATTATTGTTCATTTAATGTGATTAATGTTTAATTAAATGTAATTGAAGGTGTTTGACTAATGTTAATGGCACAAACAATCCTAAAATATGAATCACATTGCTGAATCATATCTAACCGGTTCTCAATTTAGTCTTGTAATCTTTTGTTCCTGATCTAGAACATGTTACTGGAGATCGAGCAGAAGGTGCTGTGTCTGTCTGAGCTGTCAGTGCACAGTGAGAGTTTGCTGATGGAGGGGAAGGCCGGTACACGGGGTGATGCTGAGCAGCTCTCCCTCAAACTATACTGCCTCAAATCCAGCCTGCTGGAACTACAGCGCATCCTCCAAGACAAACAGACCCACATCCAGGTGAGGAATATGCTACAATTTCTCAAAGTAATGTTCAGTGACAGAAGAGCTGCCCAAGAACTGAAGCAAATCTATAATTGAGTAGAATTAAAGAAAATGCCAACCGTCTGAATACTAAGAACAGGTCACTGGCGTCAGTCTGTACTTTTGCCAACACATACCACTAAAAACACATCCACGCCTCAATGGATGCATTGTGAACAGCGGTATAGAAGAATGCCAAGCGCTGTTCATTGTTGTGAAAGATGTTCCACTGCTCTCCAGAAACATCCATCTAAAACAAAGACCTTTAACAAATTGTGGGGCAAGTCTGGAATTTTCACCCAGCTCTTGTAAATGAGACTTGTTGGTGACGTATAAAAGCCTGATGCAAGCTGATTTGGGTCCATCCCCTATTGACAGTCATGACTGACCTATAACCTCTACTTACTGAAAATATGTTTTAATGAACCTTTATTGTGTGCGTGCGTGCGTGCGCGTGTGCATGTGTTTTTTTCCAAGAAATTGTCAATTGTTTGGACATGTTCTATAAAATAATTTTGCCAAACATTAATTTGTATCTGATATAATATTTTTCTGCAGAAAGTAATCAAATCAAAGCTTTTTCAATTTATAAATTGTATAATTTTCTATACTTATAAAAACGACACATTTCATTGCCGGCCACTTTGCCATACATTAACATCTCTAACTGACTTCTATGTCTTTTTTTAAGGGGTCACTTCAGGAGCAGGAGGACATTGAATCAGACTCGTCTCTGTCTCAGAGCCCCAATATGATGGACTGGCTCATTCAGGCGCGATCCACACGCAACCAGCAGCATCAAGACACAGTGCAAAGACAGAGGGTAGACAATCAAACAACGAATGTTGACCAATAACATGATATCAATAAACTTAACTAGCGCATTATATGCTGATATTTACATGGTCTTTAGAATAACATCCTAGTTGCATTTGAATGAGCAGGAATGGATTTAGATTTTTGAAATCAGCTCTTATATATAATGCAGGAATTAGAGGAGCAGCTTGATGAACAGAAGAAGTTACTGCAGTCTGTAGCATCTAGAGGGGAGGAGATTCTCTCTCAGAGAACAACACCTAATGAAGAGAGGTCGGTCCTCCTCACTTGTCCATTATCTTACATGTTCACGTCTTTCTTTATCACACTACAACAGCTCTTCTACAAACCAGGCATGCCAATTTAACACAAATTTGGCGCGATAAAATAATGCAATATGGAAGTCGGCATGAAATACACATTTTTTTATATTTCTATATTCTATATTTTCTTAATGCATATTATAGATCTTATTGTGAACAATTCATCCATACATGTTTTTTTTTTTATTGACCTTTGTTTAATTTAACTCTGACCTTCCAGTGAAAACGACTTGACTTGACTATGGCTTGCTAAAATTTACTCGAGTTAAATTTACAAATGTAAATGATCACTGTAAAAACTGGTCTTCGTCCGTGTAGATGATATCCTGCTGATATGACCAATAGACGTTTAATGGTCCTTCGTAGTCCTGACTTTTCCCAACCACAAATGAAACCCCCTTCACACAAACTCCCCTTTTACCATTGAACGTCCTACAATCGGCGCAGCACATTATTCATATACCAGCCATTCTGGACCTGACTTCCACTTTTCGTTGAACTGTAGGCCTTAAACCCCACCTGTGCAAGCTTGTGTTTATCTGCTTCCATGTTTGAGTTTTCAATAATCTTCTACACTTGGATGCACATCACTATACACAAGAAAAGATTTGCCCCTTTTAATTAAAGCAATTAATCATGGATCAGTATTCATTTGGTGACCATTCTTAGCGAAAATTTATGATTTAGAGTTGATTGATTTTGATTTGATTACTAATTGCCATATCATGTAAACAGTTTCTTTTAATAAGTTTTAATTTTAATTAATTGACAGCTATATTGCAAACATATATGAAAGACAAGTGTATGTAGCACAGACTCATAATGAGCTTCTTTCTTCACTGTTTGTAGTTCTCCTGCAGAACTTTCTGAAGGGGTTGATGGTCAATGGCCTGAGAGCATGAGCACAAAGGATCAAATGAGAGTCAAATGGGAGAACATGAGCAAAGACCTTAACAACAAACTACAGCTGTCATTAAACACAATGGAGCAGTCACACTGTCACATGGTACATAATCAACTTCAACACTATACTTTAGCTTTGTTTTTCCCTTACAACCTTTGTAGTCCCATTTAGCGACTTGTTAGCAACCGCCTTTTACAAGACAAGTAAAAGCTTTAAAAACATCAGGAGGGGTATCACTGATGTATTTTATGTCATAGAATAAAACATTAAAATATATTGACCTTTCAGGCATATAAACAAAAACCCATTTAAAAAAAATATTGACTTCAGGACAATGGGACCAGAAGTTCGGGCCTACAAAAAAATCCCTGCAGCACTAATTTCTTGCCCCCTGAAAGAAGAAATCATAAAAGCTGCCTCTGTGCTCTAAATAAATAAGGACTATCCTTTCTCTTAGCTATACCAGCCAGTGTCCAGTCCCTGTGGACTCTTCAGAGGGGAGCAAGTGAGTCAGGATATCCTGTCACCCAGAAGTCTGTTTGAAGGCTTCAGCCAAGACCTGGAGGACTTGCCTCAGGTACTGCCACTGAACATTTTAACATGATGTTAAACTGCACCAGGATTTTGTATTACTATAACTAGCAAAGATTTATTTTCAGCTATTCGTTCCTTTATTTCCTCCCCACAGACAGGGGGCGCTGACACTAAGCTTGCATGTGCTCTGGAAAGGGCTCTCTATGAGGCGGTGTCCTTAGCTTCCTCCTGGCTGGACAATGTTGAGAATGAGCTTGTATCTGGCCCAATATTATTATCTGATGACTCAGAGACTCACCTGGGCCACCTAGAGGTCAGACATAGTCATTTTCATGAGAGTCTTAAACTATTTTTGTTATAAGAAACACTACCACTTTTTGGCGCTATATCTTTTCTGCTCTTGTCTCTTCAGGGTTTGGGTAAGGAGGTAAAGAATGTCAGCGAGGAGGTTTGTAAATGTCGGGATGTGCTCGGAGGGACAGAGCGGCTATGGGATGAAGGTGGAGAAAGTGTTTTGGTTGAGGAAGTGTTAGACAGTTTGGAGGGGAGACTAAAGCTGCTGGACACAGTGCTGGAGCAGCGATGTGACAGCATGAAAGACAAGCTACAGGAACTCACTGTTTTTCAGGTATATTTTGCTTGTATCTGGTTATTTTTAATCAATATATTGTTTTTTCTCGCTTTTTCTCTCACATATACATGTTCCTCTTTGTCTATTTCACAGACTGAGTTGAAACTGTTGCTTACTGCACTCAGTGACTCAAAGTACCAGCTTTTGCAGAAACTGAATGCAGCTATGGATCGGCCTGCTTCTAAACAAATGGAGGTCAGACACACATTCAAAATGACAGAAATGTTTGCATGAACCCTAGCAATACTTTGTTAATCGATTACGAGTAAGATCAATACAATTTAAATATTAACAGATTCTAGCAGAAGCTGAGGACAGTCTGAGGGAATTTGAACAGAAAGTTTCTGAGATGAGAAGCAGAGGAGAGACACTGCAGCCCAGCCAGCTCTGCACTCAAGAGCTGCTGAAACTACAGGTACACACATCTGTCTCTCTCCTCCTGTTTGCTTTAGAAACCGCAATTACAGTTGATGATTTCATGATTGCCATTTTACTTTCCACTTGACATTGTGTTCTGCTGTGCAGGATGCTTATGAAGTTCTGGTGGAGATGGTGGGATCCAAACGGAGTGGGCTGAACCAGAGTTTGGTACTAAAGGCTCAGTATGAGAGAGCTCTACAAGACCTGGTAGATCTGGTAGACACCGCCCAGGACAAAATGGCTGCTGATCAGAAAATGAAAGTGGGATCAGTGATTGAGGTTCAGATTCTCCTAGATAAACACAAGGTACAACAGCAGTGTTTTGTGATTAATTGGTTTTAATATTATTATTATTATTATTATTATATTTTAAATTGTATTAAAATCTCACACTTTTACTGTTTTTACTGTATTATTGATTAAATAAATGCAGTCTTGGTGAAAATAAGACACTTTTGTTCAAAAAATTTTTTTTTTTAAATCTTACAAACCCTAAACAATAGTGTACACTTACATTTTACAGTCTTTCTTAGCCAGGAAAACCAACCAAACATATTGATGACTGTCTCCTCATGCAATCAAATTCTCTCAATAATGTGAATGTCAATTCCACCTACTTTCTAAAATAATTTATTATACTGTGATGTTTGGTCCCCTTTTGGAGAGCATGTACTCATATTTTCTGTCTGTCTTTTCTTCCTGCAGGAGTTTTTTCAGGGGCTAGAGACACATGTTGTCCTGACACAGGCCTTCTTCAGGCAGGTCAGTGGGTTGGTGGTGCAGCGGGAGGTCCAAAGCCTGGAGGAAACTGTGGCTCAGGCCCAGGCTGTACTTAAACAGGCTCACAAACGAGGAGTGGAGCTGGAGGCCATCCTGGAGGTTGTGTGGATTTGTGTTTCTATATAAGATAGATACAGATTATAATAAGTGCATATGGAGTAATTAACTGTCATGTGTTTTGTTGCATCAGTGGTGGAGTAGGTTGGTGGGTGATTATCAGGCTGTGCACAGGCAGCTGGAGGCAGTGGAAAGCAGCATTCCCAGTGTAGGCCTGGTGGAAGAGACAGAGGACAGACTGAGGGATAGAATTGCTCTTTACCAGGTACAACTCCATCATACACATAGATCACTGAATCAGACACGGTTACACCATAAAATCAATACAACACCAACCATTATTTTACATTACAGACATTACGTTACAGTATCGCATTTGTGAAGAATTAGAAATCAAATTGAGAATGCCTTTTGAAAAAAATCCTGAATTTGAATTTAAGAAAGTAAAATTATACTGTACACCTTCATATATTATTACAGATTATAGTTTGGGGTCAGTACATTTTTGATCATCAATGTGATTTAAAAATACAGTAAAACAGTAATATTGTGAAATATGATTACAATTTATAATAACTGTTTTCTATTTGAATATATTTTCAAATGTAATTTATTCCTTAATTAGCTTAATTTTAAGTAGCCATTTCTTTGATCATCAGTGTCACATGATCCTTCAGAAATCATTCTAATATGCTGATTTGCTGCTCAAGAAACATTTCTCATTTTTATCAATGTTGAAAACAGCTGTGCTGCTTAATATTTTTGTGAAGACTGATACTTTTTTAAGGATTCTTTAATAAATAGAAAGTTTAAATAATCATAATTTTTTTTAAATAGAAATCTTTACTGTTACTTTTGATAATTTTTTAATTAAAAAAAGATCCCAATTGTAGAATGGTAGTGTACATTAGGAATGTTAGAAGATTTAAAAACAAGGAAGGGTAAATCTAAAACTAAAAGGAAGGGTGTGTTCACTATCCCACTCTCTGTAGCGTCTGAAGGCCGGTATGTCTGAGTGGCAGCCGCAGTTGTATAAGTTGTTGGAGGATGAGAAGAGGCTGCCTTTACATGTGTCTTGCTCAGAGCTGGAAACTCAGCTCAATCAGCTGGGGGATCACTGGCTCAGCACCACCACCAAGATCAATAAAGAGCTACACCGCTTGGACTCCACCCTCAAACACTGGATCAGGTCAGAACATCTGATCACTTTCTCTTTGTGAGAATGACTACTGCAGAATCTTTATTGAATCTGGTCTAATTATTTATTCAGCTAATTGATGTTGCATGGTGTCTTCATATTTTATTGTAGGTATCAGAGCCAGTCAGCTGAGCTTAGCCAATGGCTGAGTTCGGCACTAGACCGCCTGGAGTTTTGGAGCACTCAGTCTGTTACAGTACCTCAAGAGCTAGAGACCGTCAGAGACCATCTTCATGCCTTCCTGGTGAGAATGGTCATTAAATATCCTAATAAAAGAGGTTTAGGTCTCAATTGTCTTTCACAGACACTCTATATCATCTCTATATCTGCAGGAATTCTCCAAAGAAGTGGACGCCAAGTCGTCTTTGCGCACATCAGTTCAGAGCCAAGGAAATCAGCTACTCCGGTTTAAGAAAGTGGACACGGCGGCACTCAGGGCAAACTTGGCCCAGGTAGACACGCAATGGGCCGATCTTCTCACCCGAATCCCTGTGGTCCAGGAGAAACTCCACCAGGTATGATAACTGAGGCTGGTTGCTCTGGCCCATTTCA
This sequence comes from Meda fulgida, assembly GCA_030578275.1. Classification (NCBI taxonomy): domain Eukaryota; kingdom Metazoa; phylum Chordata; class Actinopteri; order Cypriniformes; family Leuciscidae; genus Meda; species Meda fulgida. Next base: position 15,683,460 of record CM060635.1, on the reverse strand, counting down.
GTTAAAGAAGGGCGTGCAGATAATGAACAGGCTCACGTGGCTATGCTAAAAGTTGCATCCATGTTGTGACAAACAGCTGCAGATGGAGAAGTTGCCATCCCGTCATGCAATAACAGAGCTAATGAGCTGGATATCCCTCATGGAGAATATCATCCAAGAGGACCAGCAGAAGATCATGGGGGTAGTGGGATCTGAGGTTGTGCAAATGTATCTTCAGAAATACAAGGTAAGAAAAAGTTAGAAAAGGCTGCAAGAACAGTTTGTTTGTTTTTTCAAACGAATAAAACATGGAATTAGTCATTTTGTACACCATGAAAGATACTAAATTTCTCTCTGTCTTTATTGACCCCTCTCAACAGGGTTTTCAGATTGACCTGTCCTGTAAGCAGCTGACTGTGGACTTTGTAAATCAGTCAGTTCTGCAAATCAGCAGTCAGGACGTGGAGGGGAAACGCAGTGACAAAACTGACTTTGCTGAGCGTCTTGGGGCCATGAACCGCCGCTGGCAGATACTGCAGGGACTTGTTACAGAGAAGGTTAGACATACATTTAGAAAATTCTCAATTTTTGCTGGAACATGCATCATCAGGTTTTAAACAAATTGTTCAATTCAACTTTTCACTCAAATTATTATTATGATATATTTTGTTCTGAAAAAATAATAAAAATGCCAAAAACCAGTGTTTTTACAAGTGGACTGTGACTTTTGGACCATAATTGTATGTCATTTACCTTTAGATGTTTTTATCATATACCAAACTGGTGCCTTCTGTGTTTTACAGATACAGGTTTTAGAGGGTCTGCTTAAAAGCTGGTTAGAGTTTGAGAATGTGGTTCAGACCTTGAAGACCTGGATTAGTGTACAGGAAGAGAAACTTAAAAAGAAGCACAGGATTGAGGATGTTTCCTCAGCCCAGAATGCACTTAAAGATTGTCAGGTAGATACTACACCCTAGCTGTTAAACTCTACACAATACACAGTACACTATATGGATTCATGGGTAAAGATTGCATAGATAATACTAAATAATCCATGTGCTCTGTTGTTTTGAAAGATTGATCTGACTGTCTGTCACTGTGTATGCTAGGAAATGGAAGTGTTGGTAAAGGAGAAAGAGAAGGATCTGGAGAGGGCTGAAGAGAAAGGATGCTTACTAATCCAGGATAAGAAAGACGAAGCCAGCTCTGTTATTCTGGACACCCTAAAAGGCTTAAACCAGTCTTGGGCCAATCTGGATCACATGGTATGTTTCACGTAATGCATGTCAGTAAAGCATCTAGATTTGGCATTTGTTATCTTCATGATGATATTTGTTAACTACGTTAGTTAACCGGAACTAACAATTAAAAATACTTCTAAAGAATTAAGAAGTTAATGTTCATTTCAACATTTACTAGTACATTAATAAAATAAAAAAATGGTATCCGTTAATATTATTTAATGGCCATGCGATATGATGAACCCTAACGAGAACCCTAACCCTAACAATGAACAATTGTTTTTTTTATGAACTAACGTTAACAAAGATTAATAAATACTGTATCAAATGTAGTGTGTCAAATACTGTATCAAAAGTGAGTTAATGCATTTACTAATTTTAACTAATGAGACAAATAATATTGTAAAGTGTTGTTAGCCATTTAAATTGTTTACCTTGAATTTGTTTCACTGGATTGATTCATAACTACATATTGGTATGCGTTTTTTGAAGCTGCATTGCTCACATAGTAATGGACAGAATATGTACTATTTTCATAATCAGATTTTCACCAAAACATTCAGCCTGATCAGTCTTAAGTGAGGTTTGTGTGTAATTGCAGATCGGGCAGCAGACGGTCAGTCTCCGGGCAGTGCTGGATCAATGGAGTCTATATAAACAAGCATATGAGGAGATTCAAGGCTACCTGATGGAGGGTCGTTACACCATCTCTCGTCTGCGCCTTCTCACCGGCTCCCCAGAAGCTGTGCAGGTTCAAGTAGAGAATCTTGAGGTGCAAAACTGTGCTAAACTTGAATGAGGTGTCATTAGCATTATTTGGACCAAGAACCTAAAATCACCATGGGTATTTGTGTGTCTCAGAGTTTACAAGATGAGCTGGAGAAACAGGAGAGCAGTTTACGGAAACTGGGCTCCATAACGCAACAGCTGCTGAGAGATTGTCATCCCTCAGTGAGCGATTCACTCAACACAGCACTGGGTTATGTAAATCTCAGGTGAGTTTCAAATTCCTCTAGTATCTAATGAAGACACTGATCAGTACAAAGTGATCCAAAATCATTGATCTTCTGCTGATCTGCTGTCAGATGGAACACGCTGCTGGAGCAGATCTCAGATCAGCTGAGGAAGAGTAAGAGCCTGCTGCAGCTGTGGCAGCATTACAATGCAATTCATGCTCAGAGCAGTGCCGACATCCAGAAACTAGAGGAACAGGTGGAACATCTACTCAAGAGCGCCACCCACAGAGACATCACAGAACAGGAAGTAAAGGTGAGGATTTATGAATGCATGGTAGGTTTGCAAGCCTCTTAAATATTTGTGTTTATGTCAGTGACACAAAAGTATGTAATCAGTTGGTAATTCTGACAGCTGTGTGCCGTTGTAAAATCTTTGTAGCAATTGCCACAGTGTTCCTCTTTGTAAAACTGGCATTTCTTTAGGGCCTCATGGCGGCTGAGGGATCCGTAGAGTCTGTCCTGCAGCAGCTGGATGAGTTTTCAGAGCAGCTGAGACAACAAGTGGACCCCTCTGCCATGACAGCCTTCCATACAGACCACCTGTCACTCACTCAGCGATTGGCAACAGTTGGACGTGCACTCCAAAGACAGCAGTCTCTGCTAGAGGTTCGAATGATTCGGATTTGACCTTGTGCACATAGACACTAAACTTTAAACTGAACATTTTACAGTTTTCACACATTTATTTTAATAAAATTTGCACTTCTGTTTAAAAGCTTGGGGCCAGTAAGTTTATTTGATGTTTTGGTTTCTTATGCTCATTTATTTTATTAAAAAATACAGTACAAACAATGAATTGAAAGTTTAAAAGCAATTAGTTGCTTTTACATTCTAAAAGTCTTTATTGTCACGTTTGATCAATTTAATGCGTTCTTGCTAAATAAAAGTATTAATTTCCTTCAAAAAATAAGTCTTACTGTTTCCAAACCTTTGAATGGTAGTGTATATTTTAAATTAGATTAGATTTATTTTTAAATTCACAATCACTTTCATAGTTTTGATGCTCTTTAATTTTGTACGTTTCACAAATACCAGACTGCAAAAAGCCTGTCAAATATAAATGTTTTTTTTTCTCCTTCCTTTCCTCAAGGTGGGTGTGAGGGACTATGAGAGGTTTAGTAAGGAGTTGCATTCTCTGAGTCAGTTGTCAGAAGAAGCGGAGAAGGTTCTGAAGGAACCAGACTCAATTGGACCTCCAGATATCTCCTCTGTGCTGGAACACATGGAAAAACTTAAGGTAAAAATTGTTGACCATTTTCCTGTCAAATTATTAGGTTGTATAAACACATCTGAACATTCTCATATATCTATGTGTCTAGACCCAAATGTTAAAGCTGAGTAGTCGTTCTCCTGATCTGGAACGTCTGAATGAGTTGGGTTATCAGCTTCCCCTCAACGATAATGAAATCAAGCGTTTGCAGAACCTAAACAGGAGTTGGTCATCTGACTCTGCTCGTGTAATAGAGAGATTCAGGTATGTGTGGTTACTCTTGATCTACAGTAGATGTTCAATTTTGGTGTTCTCCATAAAGATGTGTAATATTTAGTTGCGTGCACCTCTGTGTTTTTCGTTCGAGCAGTAAACTTCAAGCACTGGTACTGCAAAGACAGACCTTCTTGGAGAAGTGTGATGCTTGGATGAACTTCCTCACCCAAACAGAGGAGAAGCTGGCCGCTGAGATCTCTGGGAACTACCAGAGCCTGCTAGACCAGCAGAGGGAGCATGAGGTACTGATAGACAAGCATTAATTCATGTTAATAAATGACACCTTATTGTAGTGTTACTGTCTAGTTTGCTCACCAAGACTGCATTTATTTGATCAAATAAATGCACAGTAAAAAATTAAACAACTGTTTTCTATTAATGTTTTTTTAAAACATAATTCCTGTGCTGGCAAAGCCTGCATTATTACTCTAGTCTTCAGTGTCACATGGTCCTCCAGAAATCATTCTAATGTGTTGATTTAGTGTTCAAGATATTCAAAAAATATTTTTTTATTAGGGCAAATTTTGTCCCCATAATATTGATGTCAATATTCAGTTTTTCATTTCAAAACTCACATTATAAGATGGCTATATTAGCAGGATGTATCAATTTAATGCATTTTATGCTGTATAGTTTGATTATTTTTAAGTCATAGTTTAATGATCTACTTTACAGAAATGATCTACTAAACTTTTTGTGTTTGTTTGTGTGTGTGTGTGTGTGTGTGTGTGTGTGTGTGTGTGTGTGTGTGTGTGTGTGTGTGTGTGTGTGTGTGTGTGTGTGTGTGTGTGTGTGTGTGTGTGTGTGTGTGTGTGTGTGGTGTGTAGCTATTCCAAGTAGACATGTTTAGTCGACAACAGATTCTATACTCTATCATCAATGATGGACATCAGCTACTGAATCAGGGACAAGTGGAGGACAGGTAATTTTAGTTTTAAATAAATAAATACATTTGTTTATTCTTTCATTCAAAAATACTTGAAGTGACAGTCTTTTCATTTTGACTTACAAAAAAGGGATGACTTTGGCTTGAAACTGGCACTGCTTAGTAACCAGTGGCAAGGTGTAGTGAGGCGGGCCCAGCAAAGACGAGGAATTATTGACAGTTTGGTTCGGCAGTGGCAGCGGTACACGGATCTGATAGAGAAACTGCGCCACTGGTTGCAAGAGGTGTCGCTGGAACCAGAAGACCAGCAACAGGGAGCAACAGTAGCATTGCAGCAGATCCGTGGAATGTTAGACCACATACAGGTAAAAGATACAGCCTTAGTTGTGTAAACAGAAATAATACCCACCTGCAAATAGCCTCATGCAATATGGATGTTCACTTTTCTCCCTCTAGCTGAAGGAGCGTGTGCTCCAGAGGCAACAGGGCAGCTACATCCTCACGGTGGAGGCTGGAAGGCAACTCCTCCTGTGGGCTGATGCCAGAGCGGAGGCCTCGCTTCACACTGAGCTCACTGATGTGCAGGAGCACTGGAGGACCATTAACATCCGCCTCGATGAGAGGAAGAAAGAACTGCTTTCTTTGTTAAGGGTGAGTTCAGAGTAAATGTTAATAACATTTAGTTGATTTAGTTGTTCATATAATTGAAAAAGTATAAAGTTGAATAGTTGAGTAGAGTGTTTGGTTATTTGCATTTCTTTAGACAGCTTGCTGGATGTGTTTTACTGTTAGTTGATTGGTATTATTAGCACATGTAAGATTAGGGGTCAAAGTCTGAGACTACTGTAAAAATTGCTTTTTTCTGATAAATTTCTTTTTTATCATTAATATGTTACTAATTTAATTATCAGCAAAACAATGTCATTGTAGTGCTTTATAATTTTCTTATCATTTAGTCACCTAGAAATAGTATAGAATTTTGTATAAATGTTTATTTATTTTTTAATTATTTATTTTAAATATGTTTACTTTAAAATTATTTATTTTAAACGTGTTAATTTTACATTCTAAAAATTTATTTTTAGGCTTTTATTTTCAGGTTTTTCAATGTGATTTCAGACTTTTGGACCTCACTGTATAAATATGACATGCTGTTGCATTGTTGCAGTGTTATGTGATTTGTAACATTTTTAGGATTTTTATAGTACATCATGTCACAGATTTTTAAGGGCTATATGACCTATAGTTAAACTTTCAAGTTCAGAATGTTTTTGTGTTCTGTGAAATCATGGCTACAAGCTATTTTGAGCTACAAATATCAAAAATATGAAAATATAGCTGCAGTGTTAAATGATGCAAAACAAAAATCAAATATACTAAGCGAAGATTCTGCAAACCTATAAATGGATCTTTTGTTCATAGTGCTTTTCCCAAAAGAAAAGAGAGACGTTGAAGGACTTTGCATCTGACCTTACAGAGCAAATAGAGGCAAGCTACTGTAGCATAATGAGAGGGAGAGTGAGAGAGTGTGCACATCATGTTTAGTGTGTGCGTGTGAGGAGGATGAAAAAGAGAGAGAACGGGACGAAGAGGCAGCGAGAGAAATATCTTCAGTACTGTGTGAGGGAGTCTGAGCGGTGCTGCGCTGCCAACACAGGGCAGCAGGGACAGGGAGACATCCGCTCTATTTTGACGCAGTACATTTGGGGACAGACAACAAATTTGGATTGCAAAGGAAAATGGCTCCACTTCCCTTTGGTCTCTGCCTCTTTCTCTTCCTCTCTCTTCCACATCCCTCTGTTTTCTCGGATGACATGATAGAAGGTACCTCACTGCTATTATCTCTGCATGATAATCTTTCTCTGTGTCTCGGGACCATGACCTTTTGCTCTGGCCACGTTTAAATAAAGACCTAGCTGGATTTGGTTACATATGACTTTCTCTATTACAGTCCTCCTGATTAACAATGTGATGATCACTGTATGTCTATATCCGACTTTTCCTCGAGTGTTGTAATAAGCATGTTCATCAGTGCACAAAAAAATGCGAAGCTTGATGTTTCTTAAATGCATAATGGAATACCTTGCCAGACTGTGTACTGCAGCAACTGCAGAGTGTTATAAAAGGACGTGCAATCCTTGAAAACGATCATGCTCACTCTCTCTCATGATTTCACAATATTTTTTCTTTCTGGCTATGTGTGTAGGACTGGGATCAGTGTGAGAAAGGAATTGCTGCATCGCACGAGAAGTTGAGGGACTTCAAGCTAAAGCTCTCTGTGCCTTTACCCGACCACCATGAGGAGCTGCACACAGAACAGATTCGCTGCAAGGTGAAATCTGACTCATCTTGTGTCCAATGAGCTTCTAGAAACGTGTTGCTTCAGCAACATCTGAGTATCTTCCTTATCATTTGTGTTAAAGCATTTCCTAACCAGATTTGACGTAATTACACAACAGCATCTCTGGTCTAGATAATTATTCTACATATTTGTTTGTGTAGTCTGCTGCTGTCAACCACTGCATTAATAATACCCTCGCTTATTTAATGTAGAATGTGTGATGCCCTGACGCTTTGATTCATTTTTTTATCTGCAAAGAAGGGTTGATTCGAGAGGTGTGTGTAGTGTAGCAGAAACTTTGTGAAAGTGACATCAACCTTTGATCTCTATGAGCTAGACTATCAGCAAGAGCTTCTTTGACTTTGCCTGAGGGAAAGATGTTGAGGTGCATGCTAGTCATGCTACAACCCTTCATGTTTGCAGAGACGCTGAGGTTTAGTGCTTATGCGTATGCAGCAACAAAACAAAAGTGTTACCAGCTTTTTCTATTAGAATTATTCCTTGACATAGACTGACTGTTGTTATTTGTGAGTCACATACCATATCTGTATTAGGACTGTGAATGCACACTGTGAATGCTTGCCGAGATATTAATATCAACAAATATCAACAAAAATGCAATTAATGTCATCTTGTTTGTGTGTGTGAGGAGAACAATATGTGCAGACAATATTCCTCTGTTTTAGATAAATGAAACCAGCAGATACAGTTTTATCTGTAATTTAAAGACATTCAAACATTTTATTTAATTTTACTTTGCATCTTACATTTTGTTTGTTTAAATTCTTGTTAAGTCCTAAAACTTTATTTTCAGCAGTTACAAATTGAACTGTAATTTAAATTGTATTAATTTAGTTTAGTTTGACATTTGACAGGTCCATTTCTCACTATTAGCTAGTTGCTTATTAGCATCCATATTACTAGGATATTGGCTGTTTATTATGTACTTATAAAGCACATATTAATGCCTTATTCTGCATGACCATATTCTACATTTCTAATCCTAGCCAATACCTAAACTTAACAATGACCTTACTAACTATTAATAAGCAATAATTAGCTGTTTATTGAAGCAAAAGTCCTAGTTAATAGTTAGTTAATAGTGAGAATTGAACTCTAAACTAAAGTGTGACCAGACTTTATTTTCACCAGTTGCAGTTTGAACTGTAATTCTTTTTATTTTATCTTAATTTTGTTTTTGTTTTTGTTTTGTTTTGTTTATGAAGTCTTTATGACTGTGTACTGTATGTGTGTGTGATAGGAATTAGAGGGCAGTATTGAAGGCTGGGTTGATGATGTAGCCGGGCTGTGTATTTTGAGGGAGTCTCTCTCCAGTGGCCTCAGTGCTGATGACCTCACAGTCCTACACGAGAGACTGATATTACTCCAGAGACAGTGGGAGGAGACCTGTCACCAGGTACACACGTCAGCCAAACAGTCTGTCTCTTCACATTTGTTTTACACCATAACACGGTCTATGCAGAGCTGCCTGCCATGAGCACAGTTATTTCACAAGACTACAGCACAGAGAACAAACTCAGACACTGAAACGCTAACATTACAGTATATGAACAACTGCAAGTTTTCATAAAGTTTTAATAACTTTAGATAATGGCTATGTAAAGGGATGAGCTGAGTTGCAAATTTATTAAAATATTGGGTAAATTCAATAGGTTGATTTTCTCATAAGATAGTATAGCACATTTTAAAAAATCCAATAGTTTTCTTAATCATTGGAAAATTGTTGTTCTAAGCATAAATCTAACCAAATTTAGTACGTTTATTCTTATAACAAGAAGAAAAAAAATCAAGATATATAATAAACAAGTTTTAATATGTTATGAACTTCTTCTCCTTAAGTAAATATATCTTGCTCTAAGGATGTTTAGATATTTTTACACGAAAACAAGACAAAACGACACTTTCATATGCTTATTCTTAGTGTTTACCCCATATTCATCTAAAATTCCCAGAAGTGCTTGTTTTTGTGTTTGGAGAAGGCTTGTTTGCTTTCCAGAGAGCCCTTAAATGGAAATAGTGATTAGATAAAATTGAGATGGCAGGAATTTCTTTTGCGTTTACCTGTAAAATTATGTTGTTGAATCAAAGTTCTTTATGGCTCTTTGTTTGCTTAGAGCAGAGTAGTATAAAGGATTGCAAAGATTTCGTGCCACTTCACCCTGATGCCTCTTAGTAAGGAAGGACCTTGGGAAGGAAGTTTGGTGCATAACACCTCAGAGATTGAAATATTACCTGCCCATCTGACATCTTCCTGTTCTTATTCTGCTCACCATCCTTTTTGATCCTCTTCTCATTGCCCTTTATGTCCTTCTTTAATCGTACTCTGTGCTCACTGAACAGTTGATCGATCATTGTCTGTCATCCCCGCAGCTGTCCCTGCGCAGGCAGCAGGTGAGCGAGAGGCTGAACGAGTGGGCTGTGTTTAATGAGAAGAACAAAGAGTTGTGTGAGTGGCTCACCCACATGGAGAGCAAGGTCTCACAGAATGGCGACATCAGCATTGAGGAGATGATTGAAAAGCTCAGGAAGGTGATATTAACATATATTCACAACACACTTATTTCTAGTGAAATCACTAAGAAATTGGTAAATAATTATCCAAATTAAATATATTAAATATAAAACATCCTGTGGGAAAAAAACTATATGTTTGATTGCTAAGTATAGATTGTATTTTTTTTTTAAACTAAAGGATGTCTAACTTATTTCACTGAATATGTGAAAAACAATGTATAATCATGTATTTTGCAATCTTTGTTATCAGGACTATCAGGAGGAGATCTCAGTGACCACGGAGAGCAAGCATCAGCTGGAACAGATGGGGGAGAGACTGGCTCAGGCCAGCCATGAAAGCAAAGCTGCAGAAATCCAGTACAAACTCAGCAAAGTCAATGAGCGCTGGCAGCATCTGCTTGACCTTATAGCAGCGAGGTGAGTCAGTTCATTTGGCCCATTGGTGGAAAGGAAGTATTTTGCACCAGCATCTTAAACATGACACCATGGTGTCTCTGGATATGACTGGGGCAGTCGAGTTGCCTGCAGTCAATTCTGAAAGCTTCTCACGTGTGTGGTGTTGATTTCACTGTGACCCATATGTGAGAGGGTGTCATCCTCTCTCTCTCTCTCTCTCTCTCTCTCTCTCTCTCTCTCTCTCTCTCTCTCTCTCTCTCTTTCTCTCTCACTCTCACTCTCACTCATGTGTTTTAGCTCTGTGCGGCGGCTGCTGTCTTGAGTTTTCTCTAAGAGTTTATAGAGAATGGTATTAGAATGACATGCTTTTATTTGGATTGAATTAAAGAGCTATGTGCAGTTTTTTGCTCAAGCAAAAGTATTCACATTGTTCAGAAGCAAACATATTTCAAATCTTTCTTACACACACACTGACACACTTTTACTTGGCTATCTGAACAGGGACATTCCACATACTTCTATTGTTTTTTTATACAGCTAGTAAACTAAACCTTAACCAACACTCAAAACCCTAGCAAAAAAATGTAATGCATTTTTACCATTTTTACAAAGGAGGATGTCACCAAAAAGGTTTTTTGTCAGATTTAGCTCACTTCTGAGTACAAATATATCCCCAACATATGGTTAAGTAGGAACACATTTCCAATGTTTTGAATTTCCAATTTACTTTCTTCTTTTGTTTTCAATTTACATTTTTTTTCTCAACATCAACAATAATAGACCTTTTTTTTTAAAGTGCAAAACAAGTGCTTTTTTAAGTTAATTAAATTACATTTAATTTTGAAGCTACAAATGGTTGCTATCTTTGTTTTTCTCTTAAAATTCTTTATTTTAATTTAATGAATCAAACTTTTTTAGTTTTTGTATATATATATATATATATATATATATATATATATAATGAGACGCACATATTCCAGTCCTCTGATCAGCACGTGCTAATGACTGGTGTCTTATTTTAGCCACAGAAGTATTTGTCACTCCCAGCTGCTCATGCCTGCACTTGAGAGCAGTTCTCTCTCACACACACACATGGTCAGATACCCCACACACTAACCAGGGCAGTAGAGAAAGCCTGGACACTGTTATTCAGACGAAAGAGAAGGTGACTTTTGACAGGGAAGTTTTTCTTTCTTCTGGGACACTTGATTATGCCCAAAAGATTATGTCCAATGGTGCTGGAAATGGGCACTGATGACATGGCAGGATGCCCTGGACAGGACTCTGATCTGCCAGAGTGTGACTGCGACATTAACAGGCAGGAAAAGATATATTCACTTATCATTTGCGTAGTACATATTCTGCTGATGTTTGAGATATGTTAATGCTGTACTGGAAGTTGCAGTGTATTATATTTGATATTTTGTGTCATACTTAGTCATGTCTAATGGCGAAGTGTCTAAAAGGAGGTTTATTAGTTTATGTGGGTGAAATATGTATTTGAGATGTTTATGTTTATGTCTCCACATATGTGATTGTTAAAATGTACATTATTGATCAGACACTTTGTTGAAGTTTGTTGAAGAAAACGCTTTACCACCCAGGTGAAAAAGACGTACTGTTAAATGTATTAAACATGCATTATAGTATATTTTTATTGTACTAAAAACATACTCAAGTAAATTTTTAATACATTTAATAGTACGTCTTTTTCACCTGCATGCTGCATTGGTTGACCTTCCTTTGTTGTTGTGGTGGATTTCATTTCATTGTGTCCGATTCATTTCAGATTTTCATTTTTGTGCTTCAGGAATGTAGCTTAAAGCACTGTCGCACTAAACCATTCAAATGCCAGGGTTACGTGAGGGCTTTATCTCACCAGATAAACTAACTTTTTGCTAACTGCTATAGCATACACCAAAGTTTCGATCAAAGCTTGCTGAAGTTGAAACATGTCCTCTCTGCATCAGTGCTCTTTGCTTTATATCTAAACTAAGATAAGACATTTTTCTGAGATATAAATCTGGAATGGTGGCACAGCTGAAACATGCTATGCTGGTATGCATGAGTGTGACAGTAGCACTGTATTGAGCTTGTGATGTAGGAACTATTGGAAACTCTGACAACATTGGATTGTATTCTGTCTCTGCTTATGTTGTTATATCTGCAATACAGCTTGACCTGACATCAGTTAACAAGTGACAAAGTAACTTCATATTTCTTTTTTATTAAAATTATACAATGTAATGCAAATGTTATATTTTTATATTTACATTGAAAACATTTAAAAGATGCTAGAGAAATGCTGTTGTAAGCAGTGTCATTGTATAAGCATTATTTTCAGCTTATTATGCTGTGATAAAAGTAGAAATGAACAATATTGTTTTCATGGTCATTATGATATAAACTTTTATATTCAGATTAAATTTGACAAATATAAATAGAATAATTATCAAACTACTATAATACTAAATATACATTATTAATATTATTAAATAATCATAATATTTCATTTTGATTTAAATTTATATTGACATTAAATTGAAAAAATGTATTTATGTCTGTTAAACTTAAAATGCTGTTTTATGGAAAGACAATACTATAAAAGTATTTCGAATCAAAATATGACTATTCAGAAAAACATTCATGAAAATGAATTATTGAATGTACACCCGATATTTACTGATTCTTTGAAAGGCATCTATTTTTTCAGGAGAGAGAGACGATCTCAACTCAAGTTACCTTGACTGAACATTAAATATGTTTGCACTGCACAGTCCTCATTCATATAGCTTGTCATATTGTCATTTTTTCATGTTTTCTGTATTTGTGATTATGCTGAATCAGAATCTGATATTAATATAATCTGGGGGTCTTTAGGGTAAAGAAGTTGAAGGAGACACTGGTGGCCGTGCAGCAGCTGGATAAGAACATGAGCAGTCTGCGCTCCTGGCTGGCTCAAGTCGAGACTGAACTTTCACGTCCCATCGTCTATGAGACCTGTGACTCACACGAGATTCAAAGAAAACTGAACCAGCAACAGGTAACACACACACAGAAATTACATTCATTCACAGACAAAGACACACAAACATTTCTTAATATATTTTAAAGACCTGTTAAATCACTGCAAGTGAAATGAGTTTAAAAATTCTTTAGACACAAAGAACTTGACTTCAGGTCCGGCCCATGGCATAGGCGGAATAGGCAAATGCTAGGGGCGCCACTTAATATATATATATATATATATATATAGGATAAATAATCATGAACACAATGACAGGGTGAAATGGGCTGTGATGCATGGGGCACCAGGTAAAATCTTGCCTAGGGCAGCAAATTGGCCAGGGCCGGCCCTGCTTGACTTCATCTGACCCAGTTAGTTTTAGCATTATCATGTATCCTTACTTTACCCAGCAACAGCCAGCACACATCATCCTCTTCCTGCATTAGAGACAAATTATGATATGATTGTAAAAAGGCAAGGTTTCTTAATTTTTTTGGACCTGATGATGCAACAACATAATTTATGGAGAAATGCATGACTGCAAGCTCCTCTGCCTAATAAACTGAAATGAAACAGATGTCTTGAGAAGCTCAGTACAAATCTTATATCTCTGCAGGATCTGCAGCGTGACATCGAGAAGCACAGCACCGGTGTGGCGTCAGTGCTGAACCTGTGTGAGGTGCTGCTGCACGACTGTGACGCCTGTGCCACAGAGACTGATTGTGAATCCATCCAGCAGGCCACACGCGGTCTGGACCGCCGCTGGAGAAACATCTGTGCTGTTGCCATGGAGAGGAGGCTCAAGTGAGTGTGTGTGTACTGTATAGTTTCTGAGCAAATAAATGCAGCCTTGCAGCATGGAAGACCCAAACGTTTGACCAATAGTGATGAAAGTGAAGCACAGTACAATAAAAAATAATTGTGTAAAGGTAAGAACGTTGAAAGTGAGCTGTCTAGGATAGTTAAACCAGGCCATCAGAGGAACAGGTGTGAGTGGATGTCGTGCCTACTGGCTCATTGTATGCAGGTTAATTCAGAGTTGACTTTAGTACATGATGAAATGTTTAACAGCTGTCTTTTTTAAATGGATGATATTGTACAGTTATATTTCCAGGTACATTTTTAGTGTGGACTGTGTAGACGTTTGAACCCCACTGTATGTGTTTCTGCAGGATTGAGGAGACATGGAGGTTGTGGCAGAAGTTTCTGGATGATTACTCCCGTTTTGAAGAATGGCTGAAAGTGTCAGAGAGGACAGCAGCTCTGCCCAACTCCTCTGGAGTGCTGTACACCGTCGCTAAAGAGGAGCTCAAGAAGTTTGAGGTATTCTGAGATCCACAGAGAGAGTCACTGGGGTTGAGGTACTGAGTGAGAGCAGGGGTTCCAAATTCCAGTCCTCGCGCCTCTCCACTCTGCACAGTTTGTATATCACTCTTATCTAACACACCTGATTCAGATCATCGGCTCCATGATCGCGTGTGTCCTGATTGACAGGGTCCCTACGAAGTGTTCACTGTTCCCTACTCCCTGAGCATGTGATATCATGTGTTGAGGTTCACTTTACTTGACAATGCTTTTAAAAATGTGTTTATTCGCAAAACATCCTGCAATGTTAAACACAGACGAATCTCAAGTCGAACATATTAGAGGAGTTTAAGATTTGATGCCAATAATATACTTCTGTAAATAAATATCATATAAATTACCATACTTTCATTTAATATACATGTTTATAATAATACAATATAAATATTAATGATACATTTCACTTAATCTAATGTCTAATACAAAAGCCCTAAACTTAAGGATAAATGAATGTTGCGATGTTTAATATGAAAGTAAAAGTAATTTGGTAAGATGTCTTTTTATCTTATTTAACCCATAATCATGATTGTTGACTTGTAACTGTCGCTTCTCACACACTTTACACCTGTGAACAGCCGCATACAAACACACCTGTTCGGATTGGAATCTCTCTTAAGATGGCTAAATACCCTAAGTCCATTTCGTAGTCCACATATGGTCAAACAGAACCCACTCATCAACTGAGCGTGTCAGATAAGAGAGACATGAACAATGTGTAGAGCAGGAATGTGCGAGGACTGGAATTGGGAACCCCTGGTCTAGAGGACAACTAAGAAAGGTACAGAGCCCCTAAAGGGACATGAAGGAAAAAAATATGAGATGGGAGGAAAAATTATTTGTCAATGCATTTGCTCGCAAATATTTTGCAACAGATGTTTTGCAAGCGAACGTAAAGTTTCTCTGTGGATCGCCAAACATTTGCGAGAGAACGCAAAAACATTGACACTTTATTTTCCCTCCCGTCTCATATTATTTCCCACCACCATGTCCCTTTAGGGGCTCCATAGAAAGGGGCCTGAATAGAGACAAATATTGACAAGAATCCTGTTGGGAAAGAAAAAAAGATATCAAGTATCTGTCACCAGCCTGTACTATGATGACTTATTTGCTCGTTCACTTTCTAGAGACTGGGTCAGTGGGGTCACCCCTGCAAGTGTCTCACTGGTATCATACAATGGCTACTATCCAGTCCACTTTAACCTTTTAGTCTTTTACAATTTGAAAGTTGTCAATGTTGACTGAAACAAATGACTGAACCATGCTAACATTGCTAAAACAATGATATATTTAAAAAATGCTTCACATAACTCAAACTAAAACAAGGTGTAGCAAGTTTTTTTTTGTTTTTACCAGTTTGTTTGTGAATCTCAGACTTTGTTTGCACCGTATATATTGGTGTTATTTGCAATGGTGAGATACTTCCAGCTGGTCTTACATACATTGCTATTATATCGCAGGCCTTTCAGAGACAGGTGCAGGAGTGTCTGACCCAGCTAGAGCTGATCAATAAACAGTATCGAAGGCTGGCACGTGAAAACCGCACAGACTCGTCCTGCCAACTACGACAAATGGTGCACGATGGGAACCGACGCTGGGATGTACTACAGAGGAGAGTAGCAGCCATCTTGCGCAGGCTTAAGGTGATGTATTATCAATTTTACGTTATATACATTACTGTTTAAAGTTTGGGGTCAGTACGTTTTTTTTCAATTTATCATTTTATGCAGGAAGAATGATAGAATGATTTCTGAAGGATCATGTGACACTGAAGACTTGAGTAATGATGCTGAAATTCAGCTTTGCATTACATGAATTAATTACATTTTAAAATGTATTGAGATAGAAAACAGTAATTTATTTTTTTTATAATTTTACTGTTTTTATAGTTTTTTATCAAATTAATGTTGCCTTGGTGAGCATGAGATTTCATTCAAAAACATTAAACAAATCTTACCTTGTTGATACTTTTAATTATATTCAGAACCTCTGTAACAATCACTATTGATGTAGAACCTAAACTACACAGAGGAGCTGTGTGATTCATTGACTTGTCCCTCTTCTGTCCTGCAGCATTTCATTGGTCAGCGAGAGGAGTTTGAGACAGCCCGAGATGGTATTCTGGTATGGCTGACCGAGATGGACTTGCAGCTCACCAACATAGAGCATTTCTCAGAGTGTGACGTTCAGGCCAAGATCAGGCAACTAAAGGTAAGGGCTGTGTGCGTGTGAATGATTAGCATTTTAAATATTAATTACATATTAAATATTATAATATTCAATACTAAAATTATAGCCAGAAAAAGTTTCTCTCCGTGTTTTATACCTTGACAATTCACTAACATGCATGATATATATTTTAGACCTGGAAAACTCTGACAAAATAGTTTTTACTTGTTCTATAGAACATTTACTTTTTTTCATTTAAAATTAATATGTGATCACTTGTGTGCCAAAGGCATTCCAGCAGGAGATCAGTCTGAACATGGGAAAGATGGAGAGTGTGTTTGGGCAGGGGGAGGTGCTGATGGAGAAGAGTGAGCCTCTGGATGCTGCTGTCATAGAGGAAGAGCTGGATGAGCTGCAGAGATACTGTAGGGAGGTGTTTGGTCGGGTGGAGCGCTACTACAGGAAACTCACACGCCTGCCGGTGAGACATATTCACATGAATACGACTTAGGGGTGTATGTAGGCGGTATGACGATATATAGTTGTGACGATATAAAGAGTCTAACGTTACACATTTAGTTATATTGTTTTTAGCGCAGAATGTGTAGCAAACATGCATTAATGAGAAAATAAAGAGCAGGATGTGCATGATGTTAAAAAGAGTTGAGTACAATAAGCCGTTAATAAAGAACTCAATGCAGATCTTGCACTGACTGACACACACTTGAAGCACATGTACAGAAAGCCACCTCTCTTAGGCAGCATCTGATCACAAATTCAGTTCTCTTTCGTAACTTATTGCATTTAAATGGACAAATAGACACACAATTATGTCAAAACCCCTATCGTGGGGAGTATTCATATAAACACAGTCGGCTAGGTGTTAAGTGAACATAAACAGTTGGGGTGAAAACCAGATGAGTGTCAGTGTATTAGATCCATGCATTCGGTCTAAAAGTGACAGCAGCCTTATAAACCTGCTGCTGTCTATGTCATTAATGTTAATCAAACAACAAACGACAAAGAGAAAATCACGCACTGCTCTTGACTAAATAACTTTCGTATATTTAATAAGGATCAATGTATATTTAATTCATACAGTGAATTTTGTTTTGAGTAAAGGTGGTTCTCACTTTCGTGCTACCTCTTGTTCACAGATAACCGATGATGAGTGTGAAGGCTCAGATCGTGAATTGGAGTCAGGTGACCTCTCAGACCTTCAGTGGGGTGAGGATGATGCCATGTCCCAGACAACTAGCAGGCCACCTTCAGTTGACACTGCTCCTGCTTGCACAAACGGCTCTGGCCGGGACACCCCTGCCAGCGTAGACTCCATCCCTCTGGAATGGGACCATGACTATGACCTGGACCCCATGGGCCATACCATGTCTACAGAGCAGGGTAGACGCAAAGATGAGGATGAGGAGTTATTGTCTATGGCCACTGCAGCACTTACAAGTGAGTGTGCTTGACTTGAAGGATGTTCATGAGATAATGCTCCAACTGAGTGTCCGACACCCTGAACTGGTCTTCTCTATAAACTGTTGGTATGTCTTGTTGTGTATCTCTTTTTCCACAGATGTAGTGATTCCTGAGAGCCCTGAGGCTTATATAAAATTAACAGAAAACACATTGAGGTCCTCCTCTGGTAGGCAATATGTTGTGGCATGCTAAATTAATACTAGATTAAGCTACACTGCATGCTGAAGAGTCCCTTTAAATATCATATTGCATGAATTGCACTATTATGTTATTTTTAAAGAAAATTTAAGTGCATGTCAAACATTCTGAGAGATCTGGTCTGTTGCGTTTCCCAACTTTAAAAGCTTTCTCATAGCAAAGGATGCTAATAGCTATTTGATTTGAAGAAAAGGGAGAAAATAAAGTTTTAAAGCACCTCCTTGAAAATAAACCAAAAGAGGGAGTTGAGAATTTGATGATTGAAACTCCAAGTGTACTCCAAGAGTTTCGAAGTGTAGTCCAGTTAAAATAATTCACGGGATATTGTTCATTAAATCTAGAAATCTGGGGACCAGATTGCAGGGCTGCGGCTTCTGTTCTATTTAATATTGAGAGCAGAATAAAAGAAAAAGCAATGAATCTGGATAAAAGTCCATACAAATTTAGTTTTCTCTTTTAATGTATTTAAAAAATGTAATTTATTTCTGTGATGGTAAAGTTGAATTTTCAGCAGCCATTAGTTCAGTCTTCAGTGTCATATGATCCTTCAGAAATCATTCTATGCTGATTTGGTGCTAAATAAACATTTCTTATTATTATAAATTTTCAGGAGGCTTTGATGACTAGAAAGCTCAGAGGAACAGCATTT
Organism: Meda fulgida; assembly: GCA_030578275.1. NCBI lineage: Eukaryota > Metazoa > Chordata > Actinopteri > Cypriniformes > Leuciscidae > Meda > Meda fulgida. Next base: position 15,664,713 of record CM060635.1, on the reverse strand, counting down.
ATTTGAAATTGAAAGCTTTTGTAAGATTATAAATGTATTTAATGTCAATTTTGATCAATTTAATGCATCCTTGCTGAATAATTATTCTTTCAAAAAAAAAAAATTATAAGGTGATGTCACTTCTGTAAAGCAGATCTTAGGTCGTATTTACGGTGGCCGAGAGGGCTCAACTCGCTGCAACTGAAGAAAACGCATGCAAATAGAAAAAACACCAACACATTAAGAAAATTAACTCATGTGCTGCAAATGTTGTTTCCCTGTTCTTGGAACCACATGCATGAATCAGATTTACATATGCTTGTTCATTCCAGCATGTATTTGATATTTTGTTTAATTTTTCACTGTTATAACTAAAGATATCTTAAATATAGAACAAGCAAGTTCTCTGTATAATATTCATATTCAATATTCAGCAAATAACATGAATAAAACTTAACATGTTTTAAAGCTTACAAAACTCCTAATACATTCACAATGTGATCACAGAATAATCCTTATTTTTTAAGATGGTCATGTGACCTCCCACGTTAATCAATACATGAACTCCTGCAGGCGAAGCAGTTCGATTATTAGACAATATGCTGGACACCAGCCGTTACAGCCTCCAGCAGACAGATGGCACTATGGGTTGCCACGACACCTCTTACATGGGCTATGTAAGTACAGATTCGATGTACTGCTCAGCCCGTTTAGTCTGTAATGACAGTATGTGGCAAAGTTAATGAACGTTTGATTTGTTCCTTTGCTCTGCACAGATGCGGTTAATGGATGATTGCCGTGGCAGTCTGAAAGCGGTCAAGAGGGTTGAGGGCGAGCTGGAGGAGGAAGAGGACAATCTCTCAGGCCTGAGCAACCCTGATAACACTGAGACACAGAGCACAGGTTAGTCCAGCACAGAGACGCTGAGGTTGCTGAGTACACATTTATGTTTAAATGTGATGGTATTGTTATAATTGTCATATTTCAGGTGTCATTGAGCGCTGGGAGCTGATCCAGGCCCAGTCTGCTGAATCAGATCACAGGCAGAGAGAAGACCTGGTGCTATGGCAACAGATGACCTCTGACCTGGACAGCATGGACGCGTGGCTCGGTCAGGCCGAAGCCAAATTAGAGCTGAGGGGGAAAGATAGTGCAGATATACACACTATTGAGCAAATAATTAGAAAACTCAAGGTTTGTGTTGCATATGGTTTATAAGAACATATTTGTACTCGTGAAAATGTGTTTGTGCATATTTGTACAGTTCACACAGGGATTTAGTAAGTGCTCCTTCCTAATGCTATTGGTGGGCTGGACAATTAGCCATAGCTTTTGAAAATCATTGCAAACAAGATTTACAGCGCTATTCTGTTTGTAGTCTTAAAATTCAGAGAAGAATTTGGATGATAAACATTTCAACATAAAAGCCAACAATATTATTATCATCACATGACCTTGTTACGCGTATAATCAAGAGAGTTCATCAAAGGCTATTTTGCCATGGGTTCCCTCTGGAATGGATAATGGGTTTTCAATTTTTGAGTAAAATAAGGTATGTGGTTAACGCTACTTACTTCGAGAGCCTTTCCCATTCTATAACATAAATCAAAAACCACTGTTCTAAAAGCCCATTAGAAATCCCAAGAGGACCCATGGTGAATGCCATACAAATTGGCATTACCAGCATTACCATGACTTACCAGCTCTCTTACCGCTAAAAATAAGATGCCTTCTAATTTGGCAAGGAATCAGAATGAACATTCTGCAGTAGAAAGGTGTTTCTGTACACTGCTGTGCTGTTTAATCTTTTGGGATTGGTAAGATGATTTTAATGTTTTTGAAAGAAGTCTCTTATGCTCACCTAGGCTGCATTTATTTGTTTAAAAATACACCCAAAAAAAGAATATTGTGAAATATTTATAATTTAAAATATTTTTTTCTGTTTGAACATATTTCAACATGTTATTTACTCCTGTGCTGGCAAAGCTGAATTTTCAGCATCATTACTCCGGTCTTCAGTGTCACACGATCCTTCAGAAATCATTCTAATATGCTGATTTGGTCACAGGGCAGGCCCACGTTGCATTATCAATAGTTTCCCAAAACCTAATTGAAAAATAATGATTTCTATCTTCTTTGTTGCTGAAAGTAAAAATGTACAATTTCATATTACTGTAAATATAATAGTTAGTCATGCCCAAGCTGTAAACATAAATTTGTCACTGACACCTCCATATGTGGGTTGCTCATATGTCTACACTGTTAAATAAAGTCTTGGGCACACACACACACACACACACACTGGCATTTCAAATCAGGCAGGATGTCAGCAACAGAAATAAACAAGAGGAAATCCACAGCATCCCGTTGACCCACATACAGAGTCTGTTTAAATCTTGGAGCATCTGATTTCACCAGTTTATTTTTAGTTGCACACGAACTAAAATATGTATACAGTTCAAAGTTTGTAAGTGGGCCTTTATTTCAGTGCAATTTAACAACAGAGATAAACAATTGAAGTCCTGATTAACCAAAATAAGTCTTGTACTTAAATGCATATCACAATGTAATCTCAAAAACCAACATACAACATTCTAACACAAACACTTTATTTTGTTTCAACAGGAGTTACAGAAGGCCATGGATTCCCATAAGTCCAAAGTACTGTCCATCAACTTAAATAGCGTTACACTCCTCCAGTCAGACTCAGAGGAGAGCCAGGAACTGAAAGTGAAACTCAAGGAGATGAACTCACGCTGGGATGGACTGGGAAAATCGCTTAAGGATTGGAGAAAAGCACTCCAGGATGCTCTGATGCAGTGCCAGGTACACACACACACACACATTCAAAGTTTGAGGTCAGTAAGATTATTTGTTTGAAAGAAAATAAACCTTTTTTACAGCAAGGATGCATGAAATTGATCAAAAGTGACAAAAAGACATTTATAATGTTACAAAAGATTTATTTTTCTAATAATGCTATTCTTTTGAACTTTCTATTCATCAAATCCTGCAAATTAATATAATGTTTCCACAAAAATATTAAGCAGCACAACTTTTTATTAACATTGATAATAAGAAATGATGTAATAATAAGAAGAACATTTTTACTTTGATCAAAAACTTTAAAAAATATTACAGACCTCAAACTTTTGAACGGTAGTGTACATTAAAAACACACACACATGGGCAAATACTGTCACTCACACTTTTTGCTTCTCTACAGGAGTTCCATGAGCTGAGTCATGGTCTTCTTCTCTGGCTGGAAAACATTGACCGCCGGAGGAATGAGATTATCCCAATCGCATCAGGGCTAGATCGCCATACAATACGAGCTCATTACAGAGTGCTAAAGGTACCTCTGAACAGGTCCCTGCTTTCCCCAATACTGAATGCAGAATAAATAAAGATTAAAAATAGAGCATCCCATGAGATAGAAAATAGTATGGCCATCTATTGTACTTTTAAAGTATGTTTTTTGGCATTGCATTATGAAAATTGTAGTTCATCCATAGTCAAAATGTTTGCCAAGCTAAACTACATTGATACACGTTTGTCTGCAGCAAATCCAGCAGGAGCTGACGGAGACTGAGCAGAAGGTGGACAGTCTGCAGGAGCTCTCAGGGCAGCTGCTGGTGCAGGCACATGGCAGCGAGTGTCTGGAGGCCCAGGAGAGGGTGCACGTCATCGGGAACCGTCTGCAACTGCTCCTGAAGGCTGTGGACACAGACCTAGAGCTGCTAGAAAAAGAGCTCCAGACTTCTGGGAACAGACAGGTCAGTCTACAGGCACATTCATTGCTTGTCCATCTCTTCAATGGCCGGTTTTCCATCAGTTTGACAGATAAAAAAGGGATATTGTCCATAATATCAGACTCCATTTCAAAGCTAAAACTCAGATCTTCACCCAACTCACAGGATGCGTCCCTCTGGTCTGTTACGGATGACGCAGAGACTTCTGGATCGGTCAGTCCTGTCAGCGTTTCTACTAAACGACAATCGGTAATGCATCTCCTCTCCCTATTTTTAATATTATTTCGGGCATGCCGTGAAGGTCACTGTCCTGCTAAAATGAGGTGGTTGAGCTGATATCGGGGGGAAATTTTCGCTACGTTAGTTCCACTTAAATATTTCTCATTGACAAAATCCCCTGGGATATTTGCTCACTTCCTCATCCCCCTGTAAAAGATGTTTATTTGTGGCTCTAGAAGTACTTCACTTCTTGTGAAATATATACAAGAAACACTGGCTTTACCTTTCAGATGTGCTTTGAATCAAATCAAGCCACAGTCAATTTTAGTGGATTTGTTTGAAGGTGTCTGTGCGGAAAGCCAGGTTTCTTACACCTTGCAAGATTTTTGTTTTGTCATTGCCACCTATTTTGCTACCGCCTTTTGTTTTGTTGTTACTGGTTTTTGATTGTACTGATGGCCTGGCTATATGTCTCTGCTTGTCACCACAAGCTTTGTCTTTATTTGCTGGGACTGAAACATTCTTTCTTTCTTTTACCCCTCCCTCCCTCCCTCCCTCCCTTTTGCTCATTGCACAACAGCTACGAGGCAAATGTAGTGTGTCAGAACCAGGATCCTCAGCCAGGCTTCCACGTCACAGGTACCTGTTTCTCGGCTTTAGAATGCAGGGGGAATGATGGAACTCATTCTAGATCCAGATCCCAGATCCATAACCATCAGAACCATTCAGATCAGAGGCCAGATCATCTGCGGTGGGAGTCCACATGGGCTGTTCAGTTCTCAGAAATGAATTTGTTTTGGTTCCAAGTCAAGGATTCTTAGTAATCTTATGTGTTTTTCCACAAGACCATAATATTGAGTCTGACAATGTAACTTTTTGTACTTTGAACACAGAAACTGTTAAGAAACTGTGTTCAAAATCCTCATGGGTCCATCATCTTTCTCCATTCTTGATGCCATGTGAAAATATTGAAATGTATCAGTCATTTTCCAAACCATGTACTTCTTTTTGTTGGTTTCATTGTTTTTTGCAGTTTTCTTTTTATGATGCACTCACGCTCATCTCTGCCTTATATCAGAGAAAAATACATAAAGGCAGCCATATTGTGTAAAACCTAATAGTAACTTTCATTAACAACATTAACAAACATAACATGTATGTAATGCTTAACTAAAATATTTATTTTTTAAATTTACATTCAAATAGATAGAAATGCCATGACACCTCAATTCATATATATTTAATATTTCAATGTACGTGAATTACTGATTTGTTAAGCATTATATCATGTTTTTTGTGACTTCTTAATGAAATATATTATAAAAGTATTACAAAATATGGAAGTGTCTGTAATATGGATATGTTTGTGTTTGATTATAACACAAATATGGGAAGCGATATCTGTCCGAGAACAAACGATCTAGAGATTTAATATGTGCAATCTTTCAGCAAGTTAGGATATATGCAAAAAGCAAAACAGTGACAGGCACTCAATTTTTTTTGCTTGGTTTAAGATGGTTAACTTTTTAAAAAACGAATCACACGATAAACTGAATAGTAGAAGCTCTGTGTTACTCAAGACATTTCCGTGTGTGTCATTAGAATGGACTTGATAATGATAATCTATTGGTATGATATTTTGTAGGTTGCCCAGCGGTTCTGGATGCGCTTCGTCTCACTCTGGTTCCTCCGGGTCACAAGGTGGCGCTGCTGTGGCTCGCTGCCAGCCCTTTCTGCTGCGAGTGCTCCGGGCGGCTCTGCCACTGCAGCTCCTACTGCTGCTCATAGTGGGCCTGACCTGTCTGGTACCCATGACTGAGCAGGATTACAGCTGTGCCCATGCCAACAATTTCGCCCGTTCTTTTCATCCCATGCTTCGCTACACCAACGGGCCACCACCTGTATGAGACTTTACTAATGCCTTCATATGTTTTATATAACACTGCAGGACACAGAATGGACTAGTGCTAGCCAAGGTGGATTGTTCCTGTTCCTGTATAGTTACTGCTGCTAATTTAATTTTTCACTAAAGTGTGTACTCTTGAACTCATTGCAGTGTAGACCAGTGTTGGACAGCCAAACTGGTGAACCTCTTCTGTCCCAAGGAAACAGAGGAAAAATCATATATAATTATGTACTAAATAGCACTGACATAAGCATAAGGTACTGCACTTATACCGTCCAAGGAAATGGCCAAAATTATTTGCTTAGGCTAAAGAAAGTTTTATTTTTATTTTTTTATTATTTAAAACTAGAAAAAAGTTATTTTCAATATTATTTAAATAAGATTTTGCATGATAATTCAAATGTATTTTTATTTAATGGCATGTTCACAACTTTTTTTTTTCCCCCAGAAATGTAAAAGTCATTACATCATCTGTTAATTTGTGTGATATGATAATATGACAAAAAACATTCATTATGATTACAATGTCTATGCCTATTTATCTATGTACAGTTTGCTAATGCTGACAATAAAGACACATCTTTTCATTTAGTATATTTTTCAACTATTCTTTATAATTAATTGAGCCAAATTAACATTTTCACATGTAGGTCTTTCAAAATCAAGACTTGTACTGTACCAATCATAACATTCAAGTATCAAATATAACAGCTGATAAATGCAAAGTACAAGTCTACTGGACTATGACCAAACACATTCACAGATTTGCGACAGATTAAAATGTGACAATGTAGTTTACATTGTAATATAAGACAGTCAGTGTCCTTCACATTGATGAAATTGAGCTCTTGTTAGCATTTACATGTCATGTTAACATGGCTATAAAACAAATTACAGCACTTTAATGAAGCAAAAATAGGATTTAAGATTTTGTGATATCAGCCAACCAATAAGTAAATGTCTTTGTAAAAAAAAAAAGCCACTGATCACTGAGCCATTTGAGTTAAGACTACGTTAACGTTAAGATTAAAAAGAGCAATGATTAGTATCGAGAACAAGCTCTCTGAATGCAAGAATAAATCATGATTCATTAACAAACTGTTTTATGTAATTACTTTTTCTTGTTTTTCTTTGTTCTAAGAGTAACTTTTCTCCTCTGCTGTTTTCAGTTTGATCACACTTTATATTAGTGTTCATGTTACTTTATATTAAGAGCTGATACATAGCTATTGTTATTGCCATAATGTAAATAATTATAGTAACATGAAAAATGAGTTAACATACCACTTACTTCTGTGATTGACAGATCAGATTTGACAGTGAAATGTCAATATAACACCAGCTGTTTTCTAATCCAATGGCGGAATAATCAATGTCTAAAACAGATTTTATTTGCAAAAATGCTAGTTTCTAATGCACTTCACCTGCTCTTGGTTGTCCTTTAAAAAATTTTTTGAGTGAGTTTGTATGTTAAAGCTGTCCTGTCACTCAATAGATATTAAAATATCTAAAAGTAAAATAAAAAGAATTAGCTGCTTCTACAGAAACATGTCTCTCAGTGCACCAAAAAGAGCCCTTTTTCTCAAGTCTGAGAGATGTCTTGAATCCCTGTAAAAAGCTTTGGGGGGAAAAAATCATGAATCAAGTGAACATAGAAGTATAGTGTTTTGGAGCCAACCTGTGTGTTTCTACAAATAGGTTAATTTTCAAATGTGTAAATTTCTTGATTAAAATCTAAGGTGTACTCTGATAAGGCACAAGGAGAGACTCCACCTTTGTTTTGAATCACAGTTCGTATTACTGGTTGGCAGTCTTCACATTCTGCAGCTGTTGGGATTGTATATGGTACATAGGTCAGGGGTCTGGACAGGCAGTGTTGGGCTGCATGGCTCCAGGTCCTCTGGTGGAGGGTGTAGACGGGGGGTCTTTCTCACTCTGTGCCCTCAGTCGCTGCACCTCTCCTGGGGATTGGAATCGCTGGGCATCCAGCATCTCCAGCAAAAGATCATACAGCGGGACTCGATTCTTACATTTCATATGATATAAGTGCTCCATTCCTTTGTTGCTTTCAAAAAAACAAAACATTACGAATATAACATGCTTGACTGATATGAGCAATAATAATTTAGCAACAATATCCTTACTTATGGTTGCATATAAAGGGAAGAAGGTCCCATCAAATAGGTAAAACACCTTTTTCAACTCTCTTATACAGCAAAAACTGTAATATTGTGAAAATTGTTTTAATTTAAAATAACTGTTTTCTGTTTGGAATGATTTTAAAATGTAATTTATTCCTGTGATGGAAAGCTGAATTTTCGGGAGCCATTACTCCATTCTTCAGTGTCACATGATACTTCAAAAATCATTCTAATATGCTGATTTGGTGCTCCACACATTTCTTATTATTATCAATTGTGTTGTTTATTTTTTGTAGAAACCACGATTTTTTTTTTCATGGTTTCCTGGATGAATAGAACGTCCAAAAGAACAGCATTTATTTTAAAATTAAAAATAATTATTTCAAAAGTCTTCTGACATTTTTGATCAATTGAATGCATCCATGATGAAAAATAAAATCTTACAGACCCAAATCTTTAGAATGGTAGTGTACGGTATATGTTTTAATCGTTTGATTTATCTATCTTAGTTTACCTCATGTGTCTGATGTGGGAGAGCAGTAGCAGGAGCTGCGCCTGACGCCGGGACTGCAGCTGCAGGGAGGCACCGGATTCACTGATGCCGTAAATGAGGGCATCAGTGATGTTGTCCAGCATGCACTGCACCATGAAGCTGTCCATCAGGGGCTCCACTGGACTGGAGCAGAATGAAAATGCACCTGACAGAAAAGATGAAGTAATAACTATTTAAACGTTTCATATGAATTGATACCTGGGACATGTTTATGCTGGGACATGCTGAGTACATTAGCATGCACAAGTTTGAGGATTTATTTACCGGTATTGTTTTTTATTTTATTTTTTTTATTGAAAATAATACTTTTATATAGCAATGACGCATTAAATGGATCAAAAGTAAATACCTTTTTAATGTTAGAAAAAAATGCTGTTTCAAATTAATTTTGTTTATTTTTATTTATATAAATATATAAAATATTATATATATATATATATATATATATATATATATATTTTTTTTTTTTTTTTTTTTTTTTTTTTTTTTTTACATATCCCAGTTTCTACCAAAACTTTAGCACAACTGTTTTTATAATAATTTACATTGATAAAAATAAGAAATGTTTGTTGAAAAAGCAAATCAGCATATTAGAATAATTTCTGAAGGATCTTGTGACCGAAGGCTGGAGTAAAATATTATTGTTTTTACTGGACTTTTGATAAGCCTTGGTGAGCATCACAAGACTTTCAATTTTTAAAAAAAATCTTACCAACCATAAACATAAAATACTTGATAGCATTTTATGTTTACATTGATGAAGGTGGAAGGGATTGTGTGGAGGAGACTGAATGATCAAGTATTCCAGGGAACTGTAACTTTCTGTTACCACAGACTCACCAGAATTGAGAAGTATGATGGCTTTGAGACATACAAATTCCTCCAGCTTGAGTTTGAGACTGCGAAATCGAGCCACAGTCGCCAAAAGCATGTCGAAGATCTCAGCCATCCCCTCGACACATTCTCCTTCATTCCTGTAAAGAGGAAGACATTTACTGTGATATGTGCCTTAAAATGGAGCTTCTTTTTTCTTTCTGTGAGCATTGTACATGCTGTTTGCTGCTTGCGTGAGAGCAAAGACTGGACCTGTGATGGACTCTGTATGTATTCTGTCTTTCATCAGTTCTTATCCTATCTTAGCAGTCTTCTCTCTCTCTCTCTCTCTCTCTCTCTCTCTCTCTCTCTCTCTCTCTCTCTCTCTCTCTCTCTCTCTCTCTCTCTCTCTCTCTCTCTCTCTCTCTCTCTCTCTCTCTCTCTCTCTCTCTTTACGGATGCTAGTTTGGATTAGATTCGTATTTCCTTAGTCAGCGATGCCCTTTAAAGAGGCTTGTTCCCAATCAGGTCCTCTTTAATTACATGCTACTTGTGACATGGCCTTCTGAAGAGGAGCACAAGGCTCTCAGGTAAATAGTTCAAATCCTTTTTTAACAATCTAGTTTTCATTTTACAATCATTCAATCTGATTTTGCAAGGCACATCCCTCTGCTGTGCCAAATCCTTTCAGCGGGGGATAAAACCACATGCAGCTCAATGTTCTTTAAGAAATTGAGGCAAAAATAGGCACACGTAGAGGGAATACATCTGGTCAATGTGACATCTCATTAAGCTTACAATCGCACTCACAGCATCAGTATCATGTAAAATTATGTGACTAAAAGAAAGCCGCGCTTCTTTAGAGTATAACAGGTGTTCCCACAGGTTTCTGTCACGGCATCTTGGTGCTTTGCCATTAGTCTTAACAGTCAAGCGAGGCTAAATGTAATCAAAACAACTGAATGTGTTTTCAAAGCTTCACAAAGTGTGATTGCACTTTTCCATGTCCAAATAGATGAATAAAAGTGGTTCTAAAATAGTCATTAGATTAGGTTTGTGCTTTATTTTTTCTTTAGCCTAACTAAATGAGTTGTATGTATGCAAAAAAAAGTGGAAATACTTAATTATTGTTTTTTTGTTCTACAAGAGGAGGTGCGGAACATCCAGTACCTATCGAGAATGAGATCCTGAGCAAAGATGAGTTTTCCAGGTGAATGAATGGACCTCCATATGAGGCCGATCATCAAGACCTCCAGCCAAGAGCTCTCCAACAACTGAACCTGGTCATGAAGAGAGAGGTCCTGGAACCCTGGAGAGAACAGTCACAACATGCTTCATGCACTAAATATGGTTAAGGTCCTTCCTTCAATGTAAATCTATGGGATTTTTCACCCACCATCACTTAGGAAAGTAACAGCCCACCTCTTCCCAACAAGCTGCATGATTTGAGGTATCATTCAGGTCTGTAGGACGGGTTGCAAACCAAATTTAAAGGAGATCTATTATGCAAAATTCACTTTTACATGGTGTTTGAACATAAATGTGTGTCCGCACTGTGTGTAAACAACCACCCTATAATAGTATAAATTACCCCATCCTCTTTTTTAAATCCCCATAAATCACAAGCAGTGTCTCAGAAAAAGCCGTTTGCAGATTGTAGCTTTTGTGACATCACAAATGCTTAGGCCCCGCCCACGACTGCTGACGGACTCGGCCCTATTAGCTTATCTCCTTGCCAGAGCATTTAAGTAAGAAATTTATTCTTATTAAAGCTACTAAGTTATTCAGTCAAAAGCAGTGAGTGATTTTCTATTTTTCTTTTGTTTTTTGATTCATATCAACAGCATATACAGCAGTATACTGTTTTCACTTTAATAAACAGATATAATATACACATTCGATTTCTTTACTTGCTGTGTTTATGTGTACTTTGTGTGTTTTAGACATAACCTTGTGTGTATTTGACAGTTTAAGTGCAATAATTACTTAGTTTAATACTCGCAGAACATGCCATCTGACAGCCAGATTTCTGTGCGTGTGTTTCAGATGTGTGCACTCAGAAAACCATATATCAGAAGTTTAGACTGATATGGCTTTAAAATGCATGCAGATAATAAACTTTCAACTAAACTAAACTACTAAACTTATGAACTGCAATGCCATCTGAGCATGATCGCAATGGAGATGATAATCAAAACCAGTAGCTGAGGCATGTAAAAGCTCTGCCCTCTTCTGGAAAATAGTGTGGGGAGCAGCAGCTCATTTGCGTTTTAAATGAACACGCCAACTTTTTGGGACTTTAGCTTATTCACCGTATCCCCAGAGTTAGATAAGTCCACACATACACTTTTCATCTTTGTGCATGCTGTGTCTCTGTCTGAAGCACCCACCGCTAGCCTAGCTTACCACAAAGACTGGAAGTAAATAGCTCCAGCTAGCATACTGCTACCAATAAGTGACAAAATAATGCCAACATTTTCCTATTTATATCTTTTAACCATATACATACTGGGAACTATATTCTCAGAAGTCGAAGCACTGCAAAGTAGCAGTAGCAAGTAGCAGTGCTTCGCCTTCTGAGAATATAGTTCCCAGTATGTATACGGTTAAAAGATGTCTGTCTCTCATTTGACCTTGTTATTCGTACACACAGTGACTATACAAATCACAAAAATTTAAATAGAAAAATGTTGGCATTATTTTGTCTCTTATTGGGAGCAGTATGCTAGCTGGAGCCATTTACTTCCAGTCTTTGTACTAAGGGGTGCGTCAGACAGAGTTACAACACGCACGGAAATGAAAAGGGTATGTATGGACTTATCTAACTCTGGGGGATACGGTGATTAAGCTAAAGTCCCAAAAAGTCGGCGTGTTCCTTTAAAGATACATGCACAAAACCAGCATGTTTTTCCTTCCACTCAAACATGGTGTAGCCTAGTAAATGATCTGTGGGGTATTTTGAGCTGAAACTTCACAGACACATTCTGGAGGCACCTGAGACTTATATTACATTTGGTTAAAAGGGGCATAATAGGTCCCCATTAATACTAGTAATATTAGTGATACTTACATGAGAAAGAAATAAAAAATAAAATAAGGCATATTTAATTCCTATGATTGAAATGACCTTCCTTTGTGATGTGTACGAGAGGGTTAGAAGAGTAATAATTAGCATGTTTCAGTAAATAATTCTGGAATATGACATTTTGGTGTTGTCACCTACATATAACAACATTTAAGTCTTGTCCGCTGTATCTCATGAGATAAATTGTTTACTTTCTCAGAGGAGGGTTAATTAAGAAATCTGAACATCAAATATAATGTCCCAGCAGGTGTCTTTATGTGTGCTGAGCTCAGCTGGAGGCCAATCGAATTGAGCCGCGGCATAGATCACTGTAATAACACCCATGCTCTTTATCTTTGTGCCATTGACCTCGTCATTTGAATCTCTGCCACCTGTGCTGTTGAAAACTGCTGCCACGGTTACAAAAACTGGCAAGGCTGTCACCGGGGACACTTTCTCAGAAGTGCCTCCTTCACATTTAAAAAACATTTCCTTTGATGCTGCACTCACAATTAAAGCAACTTTAATTGATCTTTGAAAGATTTCACCTGGTACTTTCTTAGCCCAGGCTATCATGTGGACGAGTTCTTTGTCAGCCATGTTTGTGAGCAGGGACATCATGGTGATCTCGGTGTACGGGGGGCTGTGCTTCTGACGTGAACAGACAGCCGGTGGCTCTGCACCCAGAAGCAACACCAGCACCTGGTCAGGGGGCATGCATAAAGCGCTGACCACCCCGCCGCTGCTCTTCTTCCTCTTGTCCTGAGCTGTCCTCAGTCCGACACGGCTTGACTGCTCACTGTAGCTCTTGTCACGATCTTCATTACCGCTCTTCCTCTGCTCACGCCTGATAGCGCGGCCACCACGGTCCTTACGAATACCTGCAATGGAAAAGATGCGGGCCAAACTATTTGAAAAAAAAAGACAAAGATGAAAGCCTGTGCAGTACATGTGAACAAGCTTGTCACAGCCTGATTATATGAGGTAGTTGATGGGAGACATGCCTTTTGGTTTATGTGTGTATATTTAATTTACATTTAACACACATATTCATTTAATAACATTTGCCAAGATGGAAAATCTATAAATAAAACATATAAAATGTATATAATAATAATAATAATACTGTCAGGGTTGTTGCAGGATACTGAAGACGAGGGAACAGAATTTCAATGCAGCTGGTTTATTCACAAACTCAGGTTACAGGAACACACAGGAACACACAGGAACACACAGGAACACACAGGAACACACAGGAACACACAGGAACACACAGGAACACACAGGAACACACAGGAACACACAGACGACGATCAACAAACACTGAGGGAAAACGCAGGGCTTAAATGAACAGGGACTAATAGGATGATTAACAGAACACAGGTGAAGGGAATTACTAATTAAACAGACCGGGAAACACTAACAGGACTAAACCAAAAATAACAAAGACAGGGGGAAACCAGATCAAAAAACAGAACTTAAACACATAGAAACGTGACAGTACCTCCCCCCTCCCCGAAGGTGCGTCCTCACGCCGTATAACATCCAAAGGGGTGGGAGGGTGGGCATCCTGGACTCCAGGACGGTCCAGGCGGAGCAGGCTGAATAGGGGACAAGGGCGGAGCAGGCTGTGGGCGTGGCCACGGCGGAGCTGTGGGACCCTCGGGCGTCCAGGGCGGAGCTGTCGGACCCTCGGGCGTCCAGGGCGGTGGTGACCCTTCGGGCGGCCGTGGCGGCGAGGACCCTTCGGGCGGCCGTGGCGGCGAGGACCCTTCGGGCGGCCGTGGCGGCGAGGACCCTTCGGGCGGCCGTGGCGGCGAGGACCCTTCGGGCGGCCGTGGCGGTGAGGACCCTTCGGGCGGCCGTGGCGGAGATATTTTTTTAGGTGGCCATGGTAGCACTGGTACCCCTAGCAGGTATACTGCACCCCCCAAAATTTTAATGGGGAACTTGACAGTTACAAAGATTGGATCTCGGCGCTCGGGACTGGACTTCTTGTACTCTGGCGCGGGACCAGCGGCGAAGGAAACTCTGGGCTGGGCGGGACCAGCGGCGAAGGAAACTCTGGGCTGGGCGGGACCAGCGGCGGAGGAAACCCTGGGCTGGGCGGGACCAGCGGCGGAGGAAACCCTGGGCTGGGCGGGACCAGCGGCGGAGGAAACCCTGGGCTGGGCGGGACCAGCGGCGGAGGAAACCCTGGGCTGGGCGGGACCAGCGGCGGAGGAAACCCTGGGCTGGGCGGGACCAGCGGCGGAGGAAACCCTGGGCTGGGCGGGACCAGCGGCGGAGGAAACCCTGGGCTGGGCGGGACCAGCGGCGGAGGAAACCCTGGGCTGGGCGGGACCAGCGGCGGAGGAAACCCTGGGCTGGGCGGGACCAGCGGCGGAGGAAACCCTGGGCTGGGCGGGACCAGCGGCGGAGGAAACCCTGGGCTGGGCGGGACCAGCGGCGGAGGAAACCCTGGGCTGGGCGGGACCAGCGGCGGAGGAAACCCTGGGCTGGGCGGGACCAGCGGCGGAGGAAACCCTGGGCTGGGCGGGACCAGCGGCGGAGGAAACCCTGGGCTGGGCGGGACCAGCGGCGGAGGAAACCCTGGGCTGGGCGGGACCAGCGGCGGAGGAAACCCTGGGCTGGGCGGGACCAGCGGCGGAGGAAACCCTGGGCTGGGCGGGACCAGCGGCGGAGGAAACCCTGGGCTGGGCGGGACCAGCGGCGGAGGAAACCCTGGGCTGGGCGGGACCAGCGGCGGAGGAAACCCTGGGCTGGGCGGGACCAGCGGCGGAGGAAACCCTGGGCTGGGCGGGACCAGCGGCGGAGGAAACCCTGGGCTGGGCGGGACCAGCGGCGGAGGAAACCCTGGGCTGGGCGGGACCAGCGGCGGAGGAAACCCTGGGCTGGGCGGGACCAGCGGCGGAGGAAACCCTGGGCTGGGCGGGACCAGCGGCGGAGGAAACCCTGGGCTGGGCGGGACCAGCGGCGAAGGAAACCCTGGGCTGGGCGGGACCAGCGGCGAAGGAAACCCTGGGCTGGGCGGGACCAGCGGCGAAGGAAACTCTGGGCTGGGCGGGACCAGCGGCGAAGGAAACTCTGGAGGAAAATCTGGGCTGGGCGGGACCAGCGGCGAAGGAAAATCTGGACTGGGTTCATGGGCTGTAGCTGATGTGTGCTGCCCACAAAACAGCCGTGGACACCACAATGAGCGCTGTGTCTTCCAGAGCAGACTCAAGTGCGGCGTGTTCAGTCTCTGGCGGGCAGGCGATTGACTCCGGTTCTGGCGAACAGGCGACGGGCTCAGGCTCTTGCTCGAAGACTGGCTCTTGCTCGAAGACTGGCTCTGGCTCTTGCTCGAAGACTGGCTCTGGCTCTTGCTCGAAGACTGGGTCTGGCTCTTGCTCGAAGACTGGCTCTGGCTCTTGCTCGAAGACTGGCTCTGGCTCTTGCTCGACAGGGCTGATGAGATGAGGATTGGGCTGGACGCAGAGATGTTGATGCTAAAAAAGTTGTCTGGACCCATATCGCCCATATCCTCCCCTGTGACCTCCACGGATCCCCCGGAAAATAGCTTTGCGGGTTCCCACAAAGGTCTGCTTATTTGATCTCCATGTTCGACTGGAGGCTTACACTGGAGATTCTTTCTTTTAAAGGTTAATCATTCTGTCAGGGTTGTTGCAGGATACTGAAGACGAGGGAACAGAATTTCAATGCAGCTGGTTTATTCATAAACTCAGGTTACAGGAAAACACAGGAACTCAGGAACACACAGCCATACATCGACGACGATCAACCAACACTGAGGGAAAACACAGGGCTTAAATGAACAGGGACTAATAGGATGATTAACAGAACACAGGTGAAGGGAATTGCTAATTAAACAGACCGGGAAACACTAAAAGGACTAAACCAAAATCACAAAGACAGGGAGAAACCAGATCACAAAACAGAACTTAAACACAGAAATGTGACAAATACATTAGTAAATTCCTCCTAATCAAATTAAAATCACCTTCCTGTGTGTTGCGGCCAATTCACATTCATGTACTGAAAAGGAGTCAATTCTTAAATTCTGCATAATGCCCAACCCTGGACAGCAGTAGAGGCTTCTTAAAATCATGATCACGAGGGAGCTCATGTTTATGTGAGACTTAAAGAGAGAGAAAGGAAAAGATAAGTAGGAATATATTTTATGTACCTCCTTTCATCATGCCTACTTCATAACACTTGCGTAGTCTGCATGCTTGGCAGCTCTTCCTGCGGTTTCTGTCAATAGTGCACTGGTTGGTCGCTGGACAAACATAGTCATTGTGACCTAGAGGCAGAGGAACGAAGTAGAGCTTGTTATTGATCATTATTTTACCTTCAAGTTCTTGCTTAAACAGCAAAATGCCTAATCGTATGCCAGATCTTTCTTTATTTTACTTCTTTTTTAAGATCAGCTTTCAGAGACGTTTTTTTTATTTTTAACTACGTATTTGAGATGTGTAAATATTGTTCCGTCACAAGCGACAAAGAGTGCAGTGCATCAGTGGCCTTGGATCTGATTAAGCACTGAGAGCAGGTACATGGTGTTCCTGTGCTCCAGATGAAATTTTAAATTAGATGAGTGTGTCACAGACAGAAATGTCACAGACCTACACACAAACACATACACACGGACATCAAAAACCATGCACATAATCCTTATAAGCCTAATGAGGTATGTTTGTAATAGGATATTATACAACAGAGAATCCAAAATATTCATAACAAAATTTGGATGTGAACAAATCATAGCAAACACATTTTAGTGTAATAAGACATTTTGGGTGGCTAGCAAAGATGCCCTGGGAACTGTTGAAAGCAATTCACACCACCATGCCCATTAAAAAGACTCAGGTTATTCCTTGAAACTACTGCTCAACAAAATCACTTTAACAATTCCAAATTCCGATCAGCAGTGATGACAATTTAACAATTCTGTGCCACAAGTCGCACAAAATTTAAATGATGGAAATGTTTCAGAACAAACAGTGCATCGCACTCTTCTGCGTTTGGGGCTGTGTAGCCTCAGACCAATCACAGTGCCTATAATAACCCCTGACCACCATCGAAAGCCCCTACAAACAGTACACGAGTGGCGGAACTGGACCTTGAAGCAGTGGAAGAAGGTCACCTGGTCTGATGAGTCACGTTTTCTTTTACATCACATTGATGGCTGTGTATGTGTGCACCATTTACCTGGAGAAGTGATGGCACCAGGATGCACTGAGGGACGACGACAAGCTGGTGGAGGGAGTGTGATGCTTCTTCTGGGAAACCCTGTGTCCGACCATTCATGTGAACCTAAATTTGACACGTGCCTCCTACCTAAACATTGTTGCAGACCAGGCACACTCCTTCATGTAAATGGTGTTCCCTGGTGGAAATGGCCTCTTTCAGCAGGATAATGCACCCTGTCACACTGCACACATTGTTCAGAAATGATTTGAAGAACATGATGAAGAGTTCAAGGTGTTTCCCTGGCCTCCAAGTTCCCCAGATCCCAATACAATTGAGCATCTGTGGGATGTGCTGGACCAACAAGTTCGATCCACGGAGGCTCCTCACACCCTGCAGGTGCTCACATCTGCTGCTAACATCTGTGTCCCAGATACCACAGGACACCTTTAGTCCATCCCTTGGTGAGTCGCGCTGTTTTGACAGCATGCGGAGGACCAATAGCATATTAGATAGGTGGTCATTGAAGGGATCTCAAATTCAAATTATACGAAACAATTATAAATAGGATACTCAAATTCGAATCACAGAAAGTAAAAATTGATTTACTCTGTTTTATTGTCTTGATTCTGCTCTTCTCTCTGCCTTCCTGTCCTGTCTGTCTTCTCTCTCTTTAAACAGAATGTCTCTCGATCATTCTGTACTCCCTTATTCTCACTGTAATTCCCCTCACGCCTCACCCATTGTGTCCTGAAACCCATTTGTCAGGCACACACTTACAGTCATTTTCCTCCAGTTTCTCGCTCAGTTTTCCTCACCAAAATGGCAGTTAAATCAGCAGCAGTTACCTGCCCCAGGTAAGAGCTCACCAGGAGCTTGTGTCAGGGTCAAGTTCAAAACATCTACCCGGCCTCTCATCTCACCAAACCCACCCAGGTCTGCATCCCCTCCAACACAATACAGAACTGCAAATAAGGTGTAGGCAGAGACTTCTGTGAGCTGCCTTTGTACATGTCAGCCTCTCGTCAGATTTAGCACGTGTGAGACTTTGATTCTCACCTTTTTCTGTCACCTTTAAAAGGGAGGACAATAGTGAACAAGCAAGGATGATTACATACTGCACACTTTCACACATTCAATTTTGTATTTGAAAGCACAAGGGCTTGACTGGACAATAGAAATCATATTATTTTTCTTTTTGCCAGCACCCATATATTTTTGGACATCATATTAGGTGACTGAGAAAACAATGTGCTCTAAATTATCAACCTTTTTCCAATGATGAATTTGTTATTATTGCTTGCAGTTGCTGAGGATTATTATCAGAGGATTATTAATGTCCATTGTTATGCATGTATGACTAGTGTATGACTACTAGAATTCAATCAACAAATGAAAACTTTTATTGAGCAAGTATGTTCTTGAAAGTCACTATGAAATTAAAATGGACAATTCTTGGTTTTTAATGGAATGTTGCACAATTTATTATAAATGATTTGCCCATGTGCCCTCGTAACCTTTAAAGTTTCCATAACGTGTTTTCTTCGTGTTTATCCGAGTCAAATATTACATAAATTATGCAATATTCCATAAAAAATAAGAATTGTCAACTTTGATTTCATGATGACTTCAATCAAAATAACTTCCCATCTCCCTTGCAGCAGTGATAGGCTATCTCTTCTCTGGTGACGTGTTTTTTTGGCGCGAGGGTGGGATAACCTTTCATTCATATGAGATCGGTGTTTTGTAATCCACTTCACTGCTTTTCAATTTAACTATGTAAAGACGTGCTAGACTGTGTGCTCGCTCGAGCCTCGTGTCTTTTGCCGCGTCTCGCGCATGACACAGCGTTTAAAAAGACGCGTCATTCAAGTTCAAATAAGTTTAACTTTAAGAGCAAAAAGCGCTTTTCTAAACCTTGTATTTCACCCACTCCGCTGCTCTGCATCTCCCGTTTTTAAACGCAAAACGTGTTCTGTGTGAATGTTCCGTGTTTGTGTGTTCCGAATCCCAACAGACTTTTGTGCATTAATAGTGGGATTTTTTCGGTGATATTCTTACATCGTTTCGCCAATAGGTAACGTTATAGCGATAATTGCTGTGTTTTTGAGTGAGTCATTTATTAATTCCATTTAAAGCCCAATTTATACTTCTGCGTCGAACTCACGCCGTAGCTGCGCCGTTGTTCAGAAACGAAACAATTGACTGCCCACGCTTTATTTCGATATATTTTCAGTGGCAAAAATAGAAAATAGAAAAAATAACTCCAATAAAAGTATAGTTACTTAATATTTGCGTTTGTTTTAAAGGTGCAGTGTGTGCTTTTTAGCGGCATCTAGTGGTGAGTTTACGAATTGCAGCAAACCATCAAAAGTCACGGTGGCCAACAGGAAAAGATGTCATCGTCTGAGACAGCAGAGTTGCCAGGTTTCTTTGAAGGTTTCTTTACAAAGATAAATTAAGAAATTATGTTTACTTTATTATTCATTAAAACAATATGTTATTGCGAATATTATTGTTACTTGTTCATCATTGTGTCAGTGTTTTATTCTCTGACTATAGCTATAGCTTCTTTGCACGAAGAACAACATAGTGAGGAAACACTCTCTTTAGTAGTTTGTCCGTTTAGAGAGCTGTAGAAACATTTCAATGAAAGGGAACCCGCGGTGTATGTATAGAAATGGCTCATTCTAAGGCAATAAAAACATAACGGTTCATTATAAGGTCTTTATACACCACTGAAAACATAGTTATGTATATTATAATGCATTTCTGTCTACAGATCCTAAATATTACACAATGCACCTTTAAACAATCAGTTCTGAATGCCAGCAAAGCTTAGCTGTGAGAGTACTTGCAGCCGAATCACAGCCGTGCTGGTGTTCAGAACAGCAAGGATTGTGTTGGTTACCCTGAATGCTTCTCTTGAAGAAAGCTTTGCATCCCTCACAGGACCAGACTCCATAATGATAGCCGGAGGCATAGTCACTGCACACCGCACAGAAGCGTGTCTCCTTCTCTGAATCAAACCCTCCTGCAGCTCTTGATCCGGTGTACATCTCCTGCCTGTCAGTCGCACTGCACAACACCTCACACAGACCAACACCTGCCTGCTGAGAAGAAACCACACTGGACCTGGAGACAGACAGAGGTCAGATGTCAATATACAGTGGATAATAACGATAGCAACTAGGCCAAGTTCCAACCACCATTGAGGAAAAACTGACTTTTGTGTTTTACTGATTTACTAGATGGCACACTTACAAATAATTCAGTAGGTCTATTAAAATTGTGGCAGATATAGATAAGTGGTTAACTATTTCCATGTTATGGTCGCTAAATGACCGATTTTGAAGACAATCGTATTTTAACAAATTACATTGCAATGTAGGCCTCACAACAAGATATCGTTTCTGAGATTTACTAAAGATTAAATTTTAACCGTGTTATTAAAATACACGTGCTATTAAAAAATTACTTTCAGTGAGCATATACATGTAAAATAAAGGTAATGAGCATACACAATTAAATATCCAACACTGGCATTTATTTAAAAATAGATACAAGTTTGTAATGTCCAAGGAGAACATGTACGTGACTGCAAACGGCGGACAAGTGTGACCATCCCCGTTTCCTTTTGACCCCTTGTTCCAGTGTTTGTAAATAATTATTTTTATCTTTAATTCTGATGTCCTCATAAATGGACTGCAGTGATGTCCAATGCCACCAAAATGTCAAACTGAGATCTCCAAGCAGCCTAAAGCAGAGATACATCGTCACTTCTTGAAGTGAAACTGTATTATACGCCTTTGACAAAAGATATAAACTACAGGTTTTACTAAAAATGTGCTGTGATTCATTAATTTCTTCTTAGTTTATTTGAAAGTGAAAAATGTGCTCCCTGTACATTCAGACAGGACGTGATAATTCCAATTCCACGGTTGTTTTCACCAATTGTACTTTCCTCAAGGTCTACAGACAGAATTGAATCAGAAACTTTACAAATGTACACTTCTTTTTGTGACTTCAGACCCCATGTCGGATAGTGGTGTTTACAATCCTAACCTTCTTTTCCAAGAAGTCAAGAAATACTAATAATTAACAGCACAAACATAGAGCATAAAGTAACAACAAATAAAAAATAAACTGTAATTAGTTCAAGAGCACAGAGTATGTCAGAGAACACTCGATGTGACACTGGACACGAAAAGGTCAAGTGCTTTGTATGTGTCTGTGTATTCCTTAAACATACTCAATGATTTCTCACAATCTACACACACATAAGCAAAATATGATCTGTTCTTTAGAGTAATACAGAAAGTATCATATCCTGTTCTAACCACGAGATCAGCATGTACTTTCTGACCAACAACATCTCATCACCATTTAGTCTTGAAAGAGAAAGAAAATGTATACATGTCCTGCTGGGAAAAAAGCGTGTGAAAAGTCATGCACATTCTCAATAAAACTGTAAATGATCGCACATGCCAAAGACCAACTAGAAATATTAGTCATACACAACTCACAAACCTATAGCCATAACAATTAGGAACATAAAAAAAGATGTTTACTCAATTCAATACTCTATGTGTATAAAATATATGCAACGCATCAGTATTAACATACGTTCCACCTTTAAAAGATTGTAAAATCTGTAATGACGGGGAAAAAAAATTGTTTAGTGTAAATGTTCAAATGGTAAATGTTGGCTAATAATGGTACTAAAATTACAAAACTCAAGGTTAGTAAGCAAATTAAACATGTTCAGTGTTCCAGAATGGGTTCACGTTTTATGTAAGGTGTTGTTTGTCAAAATTAACCTCGGTAAGCAGGTATCCAAGCAGGCTTTGTGTGCTAGACCAAACATTATGCCTCAATGAATCATATATCAGGTGTAAATGACCCCCAGAACAACCTCATCTGATTAACTGGACACCTGACAATATTTCATGTCTGTTTTATGATCTTAAACATCTTATATACTTCCCTCTCCTGTTATATTTATTATATTTAACCTGGATTTCAACATAAAAATGGCAATAGAGACTTGATTTTAAGAGATAAAAACAAATGATTTTCAGTTTCTACAAAAGATCTTAAAACCAATATAACTTGTATACCAACTTTATTTTTTAGTTCATTTAGAACTTGGAATTCTGCACCTACAATGAAGTCCAAAACATCAACACAACCAAAGCTCATATTTCAAGCTGCACTGACCTGTAGACTGTGCTAGACGAGGTGTCCAGGTAGTAGGACACCTGGTGGGTCGAGTGGTGTCCTCCATGATGGCTCAGGTACGGGGACAGCTGAGGGCTGGTGGGTGCATACATGAGAGGGCTGCTGGATTCTCCGCCTAATGTCTGCAGATGTTCTTCAACGGGGGGTGCGTTGGGGTCCGTGGGAGCCGGGTAGTATCCGACAGAGGCAGGCTCTGCGGGTGACGTGGTGCCGTAGGTCTGTGTGGGGTCTGGGTACTCATAGGCTCCATCGAGGTAATTGACAGACGAGCTGATGCCCCCTGCGCTGTGCTCCTCCTTGGGGTACATGGGCGAGAGTTTGTGGGCAGTGGGCGGTGAGGAAAGTCCCTCCAGGTCTTCTCTCTCCGGGTTCAGGTTGGTCCTGTGTCGCTGCCTGGCACCAGCAGCCTCTCCGCTGGGCTGTCCTCCAGACATCACCATGGAAACACACACGCAACCTTAGGGTACAATCTGTTCATAAGCAACCACCAAAAGACTGTTTCTGTCTTTTTTAAGATCTGTCTTTTTTCCACCTCCCACTGTCTTTCTCAAAATCTCTCTCCCTTGTTCTGCTTTGCTTCCGCCCCACTGCTCTGCCTACTCCTCCAGTCCTTCTTGGGCTGAGAGTCAAAATGTGATGTTTTTCTAAGATATGTGAGGCTGCTTTCCCTTTTCCTTTTCGTTTTTTCTTAAAATACCTTTTCCTTTTTCTAGCTTAAAATATGACACTGAAGGAAGGATAAAACACAATGAGCAACACTACAACTGAAAGGTAGTCTGAGATGAGGTGCTTTTCTATTAAACAGGAAACCAAGAGGACAGGAAACTCAACTGTAACTACTAATAAGGATATGCTTGATTATAAATCTAGATCAACAGAGCACATGGAATATAATTTCTTGTGAAAATGAAAAAAAAAACCGTTGAATCCTTTACAAAGTCCTTACCAAACTTCAAATCAACCCTCTGATTTAAAAGTTTAGCCCCATCACAAGAAGCATTGATGCATCCCCTCGCTACTGTATCGCTGACTTCCTGTGCCCTTCTCCCTTTCACTGTCTGTCGCTCTGGCTAAAAAAAGAAGAAAAAAAGAAGAGGTAAACAAATTAAAGACAGGTCGATACTGACGGTCACTCTTAAGAGCAGGTCATGGCAACCAGGTAAACAAGAGATAGGTCACCACCTGATTCACTTGCCAGAACCTTTGGATTTCCACTTTACATGCTGCAGACATGGGCAATTATACTTCAAATAATGTATTAACTTTGTTGAATGATTTTTGCAAGAGGTTCACACTGGACAAACAAGTCTGTTTGATGATAATCAGTTCTCTGTACCGGCAGTTATTAAAGTGATTTATAGTAATAAGAAATGTCTCATGAGGACCAAATCAGCATATTAAAATGATTTCTGCAGGATAATGTGACACTGCAGACTGGAATAATGATGCTGAAAACTCAGCTTTTCCATCACAGAAATAAAACATTAAAATATTCAGCTGTCTTCAAACATACTAATGCTAGTAATTAAAGCATAAGCTGATTTTTATTTGTCTATTTATTTCTCACAGCTTAAAAACACTACATAAACAACAATACATCTTACAATCCTTTATTTGAAGCCAACTGAAATCTTTTAAGTCTAAATCTGCTAAGCTCCATGCCAGAAGAGAACTAGAACAGTTCAAAGACCAAAACCATGGCCTTGATTTCCAGGAAAAAAAACAACAACGCATATATGCAGTCCTCAGCTGACCCCTAAACACAAAAAGATAGCGTCCATGTGCTTATTACGTAACAACAATCCTTTGGGGGTCCTTGACTCTTTTCTTTGCTGCTCTAGGCAAGGCTCCTTGGAAAACCCAGGAAGCCTCCACACACAACTTAAGAAAAAACTCATGACCATTTCTGCCAGCGTAATTTCATAACTTTATCTCTGGAACTAATTGCTAAATACAATTACATTGTAAGAGTAAAAAAAAAATGTAATTTCTAAACTTCAATTGCATTCAAAACACAGAATTACCATTTTAACAAGCCTGTGAGTACATATGCACGGTATCCTGACTAGCAGCTATTTCCAATTTGCTCATAAATAAGCTTAAAAAGAAACAATCTTGGTGCAATTCTCCACACTACCCATAACGGTAAACCTTCTAAAAGTGCTTGATGAGAAAACAATAAAAACACTCTGAGATGGTGAGTGGCCAGTTTTGTTTTTTTTATCAGAAAGAGAACAGAATGTGTTAATGTGCATTTCATGAAATTCCCTTTTGAATTTGTGTCCTCATACATTCAGTTTTGCCATTACTTTACTATAATTGTTTTATTAAAACAGCATTTCTTTAATGTTTTCTTTTTAAATTATGCACTCAATGCAAAGCCCCAAAACTATTAGGCTACATTTGAAAAAAAAAAAAAAACTTTTATATACTTTTATTAATAACACATTTTAGCCAGAAACACATACACCTTTCTCACTATCTCAAGGAGTTTTGGACAATAACATTTAACTACAACCAAACAAGACATCTGTAGAGTCTTATGGATGTATACGTCTAAATGTTTACATCTGTATTCTTTAAGTAACCGTACTTGTATACAATACACATCAGCAGTACAAACAGAAAACCATATACTGTGTAAACTATGACCAAAAGATTGCCAGGTTTCTCTTCAAAACATCATTGTTCTATCAACAAGGACATCATTTAGGTTCATATTAATTTCAGTGTTTGATATGCAGGAGTGTTACGGTTCATTACATCATTTGCTTCCAAGCAAAAAGTGTTGGATAAAAAAATATATAAGCAAAGGTAAAACAACATAACACATTTGTTTGGCATGTTGGTAACTGAAGCAGCATCTTTAATTAGTGCATTTTATCACTTCCTCTCTTGCTTCCTGTTTCCTTAAAAAAACACCTCTACCGTTCTCTGTGTGGACTGGAAAACTGAACCACAGCATATTTGGCATTAGTCATCCAGTGTGGATCCTGAGAGTTGAGCTTCTCTGCCTGGCCCAGCTCTAAGCCCACCTGAACATCAGCCTTCAGTGTCCTAAGACTACAGAGAGGGGCAGGCTGGAACCCCCTCAATGCCCGATCGAACAGAACCGTATGGTCCCACTTCCTGTCGCCAGTCAGCTTCCTGTAGTTCAGGTCTCCTTTGAAGAGAATCAGGTCAGAGCCCTGGAGCTTGCTGTAGAGATCAGCTGCATCCAGCGCCATGTCGCAGAACTCATGGGGCATGGTCCAAAAGGGGTGGTCATGGTAGGACCAGGTGCCATCCTTCATGAAATGCTTCCATTGGACACCGCTAGCTGACATCCACTTGTGATTGGCTGCCATGGTCTGCATGATGGTCCACTCAAAGTCTTGTTTGGTGACGTCTGAGACGAACCATGGGATGGACTTGCCATGAAATCGGATTTGCTTGGCTAGTCCGGCAGAAACAAGGAAGTCAGCAAGGACCAGATCGGTAACAAGCTCAAAACCAGCATTGTCTAAAACAATGTCCACTCTTGCATGCTTCTTCCCTTCGGATCCAGACCCTTGAGCAGCAACCAGCGTTGACCAAACCATGTTGGAGTCATCCACTAGGATGAAGCGCTGGAGATCAGGCAGAGAATCGATGGGACTGGACCTTTGAGAGTTGTCCTGACCGGCAGAGATGGACAGATCACACTTGTTTCCCCACAGAGAGACCTACAAAATACAAAATAAACAAGATTATGTGACATTACGTTATCCCCAACAGTATAATATCAATTAAGTAGACAAGCACATGCTGAAAACAACAGCCACCCCTAGGCATGTTACTTGGCATGGCAAACTTGTCATTTTGGCTAACAAGATTCTTTGTTCTAAATCAAAAATGCGAGTCATTAAGTTAATGGTTACGGCTCAGTGAAATCGATTTTCCTTGTTTTTGGTGTTGTGTTCTTAGGTCATAGAAACATAAACATTTGTTTTTAATGGCAGGGATCATTGAATTATGCTGCAGCTAAGAGCATGGAGATAACCTGAAGCAACTTGAGAAAGTTCTCTCGCAGCTGCATCTCAGTCATGTTCTCCATGTTGGTGATGAGCTCCTGAAGGTATGTACAGAGGCATTTAATCGCTTGTTGAGATTCAAAGAAGCTTTGCGTCTTTCCCTCCTTAAAGCCGTCAAAGTTATCCATCGGTGGACTTTAGGAAACAAAGTAAAACAAACAAAATAAACAAAATATAAAAAAAACAACTTATAGCACATTTAAGATAACACTTGCAATTATTATTTGATTTGAAAAAAAATACACTAAAATGGTGTAAACTACTTCACTAATTACTATGCTATAGTATTTTTAAAGCAAGACATACTTTTTTTACTCATCACAATTTCATTTAGAGCTGTAAAGTACAATGATGTATAGTCATATTTCAATAGTCTTAAAGATAAAAAAAATGTTTACGATTTTTTAAGATTGTCTCTTAACATATTCTGAAAAGTTGGAAATATTTTGATTAAACAGGTTATTTTACTCAGCATTTTTATTTTTACAATTAGATGCTACAGTTAATCTAAACTATAAGATGCTTTGATTTGTGAGTAAAACTGTGACAGTATTAATTTCACTAAAGTATAATTTCACTGCCCTTTTTTTTATTTTAAATTGTATTCATTATGAATTAAGCTGATCTGTCTTACTTCATATACAGAGCCTCTTGGATCCTTCGGTACATGTAGCACTCCATATAAAGCCATGGTGACTTGAACCAGCTGACAGGCTGCCCGTCCTCCATCAGGTCCTGCTGTCTGCCCATGTATTCATTCCAGGCCTCTGTGTCCTCAGCATTATCAGTCAGAAGCAGCACAGGTTTGTCTGTCTGCAGTTCATTCCTCAGCTTGGACAGGAAGGAGATGGCCCTCTTCTCTGCCTGGATGCCCTCCTGATCAAATACATCATTTAGAAGTTAAATCTGAGAAAACTGTCAGAACAGGCTTATTTTATGAATAACATAAGAAAATACTGAATATTGTACAAATGTTGAACGTAACAAATGAAAAATCATACATGCCTTTCCGTATTCTTTGAAGAAATGGTCTTTATTACGATGTAAAGAGTCTACCACTTTTGTGAGTATGGTTGGTAGTCTATCTCTCACAGTCAGATAGGCAAATGACCTAAATAGCAAATAATTAAATATTTAATGTGTAATTATTATTTAGTGAAAATCTATGATTCAGACAAATAGAGATACATTTGTTATGAAAAAAAACCTAGCGGTAACGCAAAGAAACGTAACTTTCAAAAGCACTAGTAATTTGAGGAATAAGAAAGAAAGGCTACATCCAAAAAGTAGTAAATAAAGTATTTTATATTAGGTGATAATACGGGGTTAGTGGTTGTCACTGTCATTACATCCAGCAGCAGCATGACCATTGAAATCAAAGAGTCTAAAAAGCTGGTTAGTCGCCTATCTAGCATATCTAGGCATTATGTGCTGTCAAAACATTTCTGCAACGTTCTCTTCATACAGTTTCTCGTTTGTATTCTAGTTTTCTTGTATTCACAGCATCTGTCCCAGTCCCATTTAGACCATGTTTTACTTCTGGCAGGCGTAAGGCGATGATCAGACACTGTTTTTGCTCTTAAATACACGAGACGCCCAATAGTTAGTTATACAGTAACGTTACTGCTGTTAATAGTACGCAGTAGTAGCTGCAAAGCGTGCTAATATCGATAATCTCTCTCTCTTTTTCCCACACACATCATCATATCGGTCATTTGGTTACAACTTCCTATGCTTGAAAATTACCAGAACTGATTTACTAGTATTTTTGAAAATGTCCTTTTCACACAATCTGTAAACTGTAATTTGCCAGTAAAGACGGTGCGTGTGAAAGGGACTAAGTTAACGTTAATGATGACAGGCTGACTAAACGCGGCATGCATTCATTGCAATTGAACAACACGATGAATTTCTTGCCGTAGCCTAATTATATATAAATGACGTCAACAGTGAGCATGGAAGCTAAACTATGATTATAAAGACATACCCCTCAAATTTAGCAGAGAGTGACTGCGGGGGGAACGTTCCCTCTACCTCCATCTTTGCAATGCAAACAGGAAGGACAAGAGGTTTTCAACAAACTTTATTTAAGAACGATTGGTGACCAATTAACAATGTAATGTAAAGGTATAAAATAATTTAATACACTCTGTGTCCTTCACTCGCAACTCGCACTCGGCAACACATTAAATCACACAAATGAGCATGGTATTTGTTTTTTTTTACGAGGAATTATAAACCAATCTGAGCTGTCAGTATCTCGTCATTCTCGTGATCATTGACACTACTGTCCTCTAGTGGCCGGTATGTGTAAGCCATGTTGGTCACACAAACAACTCAGACATGACAATATTCAGATGCATAGTATTCACAAAGTACATTGTGATTTTTTTTATTTATTTAATATTAATTAAATTCAAAGCCTGCACAGGCGGGGGGAAAGAAAACATTTAACCAGATGGTTTGTTGCTGGTCTCTCAGCCTGGTGTGTTGGCTGCTTTCAGAGGGTTTTGGGCACTTTTCAGCTGATCAAGCTGGGTGACCAGCCGGCCACAGAGCTAAACAATAGCTTATCCAGAAAAGACCAGCATAGTCTGGTTTAAACATTTTCAGCAGGCTAGTAGTCTCAGGATATCCTTTTCATGAAAGAGAGACCTTAAATATGGATCTAATGAGCTGTTACTTATTAACTGTCATTGATTAAAAACAAAAGATAAATCAGGTCTGTTTTATATCTAATATACATGTATGAACATGTTGCTCGCTTATGGGTACTATACTAACTTACTAAACAGTTACATTTTATTATTGTGTCTACAGACAGACAATTCTAAACCATATTTTAGGATGCTAATGTGATTTTCAGAAATTGGAAACAGAAACCACAGTCCCGGATGCCGTTATCACCCCACCAGACCACATGGCCCTAACAGACAGCTTGTTTTCTCATATGGAGACACCACCCCTCAACTTCCCTTTCCTTGTTCTTTTTTTGCAAACCCACAACTTAAAGTTGGCATCCTCATTTTGCTGTCTTAAACTTCCAGGGTGTAGACTTAACATTTTCTCATGATTCTTGCATGCATTTGTTCATGTGATTCCCCAGTGTTATTCATTTCCTGACATCTTAAGCAGGCCTGGTCAAGCGAGCTCACATCCTGTTCCCCTCAGCATGGTGAAAGCTCACAAACTCTGGAAAGGAAAATGTAAATCTTTTCACTTCTTGCACTGTTCAGAATGGAACTAGTGATTTTCTCAAGGTAGCGATTCTTAAAAAAGATATTCTGGAAATTAAATGTAGCTATTTAAAGGCTAAATGCATTTAAAGGCATTATATCTAATGTATAGATAAAGAACCTCATGCAGGATGGTCCAAATAATTACATTAAAATTAATTGATTAGTGAAAACATAGAATAAGGATCATCTTTCTGGTATCATAAGGAAATCTTTTTATTCAGCACCCTTAAGATAAAGAAAAAAAATCAGCTTTTTTATTCTGGTATTATGGTAAGATTTTCAAACAAGTATCTTTTAAAAACTTGACCAAGAAAATGAATAGAACTCTTACCATTTTTATAACAACGTTTGATAACACTTTTTGCAAATACATAAAAAGATGTAAACCAACGGAGGACTAAACCAGCAAAAAAAATAAAAAAATAAACAAAAAATAACCCAAATGGTCTTCTCGAAGCAATTTTTTAAATTAATTTTGAAACCATATTTTAAATAAGTTAGGGTTAAAAGGGACTACAACTATTTCACACACACACAAACATATATATATATATATATATATATATATATAAACATTAGCCTACAGACACTCAATTATGAATACATAAATATGGGTATATTTATTTCCATATTTGTTCGCTATTTTAAAAAAAACTCCATTAATATCCCAATGTCCCTTTTAGGCTTAATAACGAGTTTTTAAATGTATAATATTTAAAATAATAATAGTAAAAAACAATAAGCCTCATTAATTTGATTGTAGCCTGTGGGTGTGAAATCATCGTTCTTCGAATAATACGCGCGTTTCTCTTGGCTGTAAAATGTTTCAGTCTGTCAACTGAAATGCAAATAGCCTGTATCTGTCTCGATACGTTATCTTCATGTGGGGGTGGGTAGCGTGACCTACGGCTATCCAACTCCACTAAAATCCGTTTATGTGTAACGTTCACCAACGATCGTCGCCCCTGAATGATGGCTCAACATTCATCTCCGCCGCACTGCGAACACATGAGGAGAACGACAGACACACATATCGTTCACCAGTTCACTCATTTTAGCTGCTCTTAGCGCCAAAGACCGTTTAGCATCCCAGGGAAGTGGGTTTTACAACCGCAATTTTAAACCCTTTTAGACAGTCATGTGATTGTAACGTAACCCGACCGGAAAACACCGACGACCATCGCCGCCAATGCTGCGTTTCAGAGGAACAGAGCAGCTGCGAGCCCAACGGACAAGTCCCCCGGTACCAGACATCGACTCACCGAACTCCACACGCTCTAGCGGAGGAAAGGTACGTGCGTGTTTACACCAGACAACCTTTATCGTTAACTGCTCAGTTCTGTATTTTTTTTTTTTTTTAGTTTAGTTTATTTATTCGGTGACCACCCCTTCCCCCCGTGTGTGTGTGTATCCGTTTCACGAAGCTCCGTTTATTTTTGCTTCTCGTCTCTGATGGTCGATAAGCTCCGTTCTGGGTTTATATCGTTGTTATTGTTGTGAATTTACACTATATTCGAGATAAGGTTGCTGGATCATGTGCTGGTCGAGCAGCGAGCGTCTGCGCGTGAACGTATCAATCATCACGTTTCAGTTTTTGACGGTTTATTTTCTATTTGGGAAGAAAAGCAGATTGCGGAAGTGGTCGGTCTCTGCGGGAGATCTGTCCGTTCCACGTGTCTCCGTAGTGGGAGGAGCTAGTTTACAAACCACAATGAGAGCAAGTTGAAGCTGTAGCGATTGGTTTGGAGCTGGAGTTATGAGGAACTGCAATGCTCGTTTGAAATATGTTTCGGTACCAGGAAACACCTGTAAGCGGGTTAGAAGTGTTTTTGCATAAAATCTGTCATGTCATTGTTTGTATATTCCGTCAAATTTCGATGATTGCTGAAAGCTGGGTGACTTATTGAGTAAAAAACTAAAGTTAAAGGTCGACTTAAAAGTTTTAGACAAAAAATAAATTAACAGACTTTTATGAAATATTATGAATATATACACCCATTCGAAATCCGTCTTCTAGGAAAAGCAGTTTTATTCTACTTCATCATTAGGTGCTGCCATATTGACATCACATGACCAAATGCAATGAGCAGTAAAGTTACACAAAGTAAAAATCCCATTAGTTTTCTCTATGGGGATTGATTTTTAACAATAACTTATAAACCTTTACAGACAGACCAACTGTGAGCTACAAGATTGTAGTCAGTGATATGCTTTTGGTGAAGCTGTCAGTCTGCATTATTTCAACTTATTTTTAAATATTCCATTTCAGCTGTAAAATTTCTGGAGGGAAAAATACAATCTCCACCAAACAGAGAATCGTGTGCCAAAACATCTTTTTAGTGCCTGCCAGCTCCCATGAAGCTTCACAAATGACATTCATTCTGCGTCCAAATATGCCTTATTCACTGTTATCCTAGCTGAAAAACAGAATGTGAGATGAGTAGTGTATTCATATATAGAACATACTTTTTAACAGTTGCTTTATAAATAAATATAGTCTACAGAATCTTTAAATAAGTAGGCTAGTATTATATTTTCCCCCTTTGTTTTTATTTTGACTAAATTTAATTTGCAAAGTTTCATGGGATTGTAATTCTTTCTCTCATTAAAGCAGTTAAATACACCATCTTGTACCTTTTTTCTTTTAATTCATTTTTTAAATAGCAATTCAAATTTTGTAATGTTTTATAAACCTCGTAGCTGCTATAAAGACAAAGCTATTAACCAAACCAACCACTTTCAGACAGTGTTCAAAGTTCTTTACAAAGCAACCAAACATTTTAAAGAGCATGCCACCAATATCGCACCAATAACAATAACACAAAATATAAATGGGATTGATTAATTTTATGAATAATTATAGATGTGTATGTGTTGAAGACAGAAAAATTATAATGAACAAAACAAAAGATAAACAAACTGCTTTGGTGTGAAGCAGCATCAAATTAAACAAACTTCATTCATCCAGGCCAGTAGGTCTCAGTATAGTCCAAAATCCCTGATGGGATTGGATGATTGAAGAAGAGTCAGCTTAATGTGAACTAAAGCTTCTTCTTTTTAAGAAATGCTTCGCAGTCTTTACACACAGTTATGTGACGTTACAGCCCATGCTTTCAAAGACCACTGACAGTGAGTGTAGACTCTACGATGCATCCTTTCTCCACCCAAGAGGGGTTGTGTGTAAGTAGCCTCAGGAATGCTGTCTGAAGAGCCAGTCATGTGACACACAAAGCCAAAGCCTGTGATCGACCTGGAGGCTAATGGACATTCAAGGCACAGAGGCTGTTGAGCTGGTTCTGGTAGATGAGGGTTAATAACCTCAGGGATCAGGGTTCATTGTTCAAAGGTTGCCTCAGATGTTTGGCCCTTGGGTGTATCTGACCGCTCTGTTGGGAATGTGTTTTCAGGGTTACAAGTCTGAGTTTCTTTTTTTAAGTTGAATAACCAGTTAGTTGTCTTAAATATCTTTTCTAATGCATTTTTCAAATGATATTATAATATAGTTTTCTATCCTATTGTTTCTCTTACCCTAGAATAAAAACCTGTCCTATCATTTTATTCTATATGAAGAATACATTTGTGCATTGAATACAAACTGATTTGTTATAATTAGAGGTCTGAAAATGTTTTAAGATATATCTTGGGAGTGGAAGAATATGAAAAGTTTCAAACAGAGGGTCAATATGAAAACCACACATAGCCTACAGCTTTTCTGTTTGTAAATGTCTTGAGAATGCATACTCAGCAAAACTTTCCTTCAGCTTGATCAATAGGAAGGGCTCAGTCTTAAATGTAAATGAGAAGTAGATTTGCCAGTCTAAAGTAGCTAAATAATTAGTTTTTAGGCTTAAGTAAATTAAATGCTGTATCAGAGTGCCCTAAAAGCACTGTAATTAAATCCTATCGCTTAAAGTAACAGCTCACATTCCCAACAAGCCACACAGTTTAAGGTTCATTTTAGTAGCACCAATTATGGGGGAAGAGTGTTTGCCAAAGTTTAACACTTGGGGTTAAGGGTTAAAGTTTGTTCAAATCCTTAACCCTAAGAATGAGCAATATTACTGGTTGGTTGTAATATTTATATGCTAAGTGTTCCTTAGAGTTTAGCTTTTTGTTAATCCAACAGTGTTGAATTCATAATTGCGTCTGTTCACTGCTGATTACGTCCATGTCAACAGACAACTTAACAACCTTCTTTCACTTAGTCTTTTTTTGGTGCATTGTGGTCTGTAGTAGACAGGAAGTTGACTGTCATCTCTGGCCCTTTCTGTGTAGGTGGAAGTATGGAGTTGGCCAATCATGGTCTTATCCTTCTTCAGCAGCTCAACGCACAGAGGGAGTTTGGCTTCCTGTGTGACTGCACGGTCGCCATCGGCGATGTTTTTTTCAAAGCACACAAGGCCGTACTGGCCGCATTCTCGAACTACTTCAGAATGCTCTTTATACACCAAGACAGGTAAAAGCTCTGCATGTTATTTTTTAAGTCCAATTTGTGCTTAAGCTAGGGATGTGTTGATATGGTAAGGTGATAATTATTCTCATGTTATAACGAATAAATGACCAACATTGGGATTCTTTAGGCCACTTTTTTGTTTAAATAAATTAAAAATAAAACACTAACAACTTAAATCAATAATTTCCAATGCTACAATGAATGTAGGCATCACAACATACTAATTTGCTGTATAAAAATGTATAATCATTTTGAGATTTGCTGAAAGGTTGGAGTACACTACACAAATTTTCAAATCAGAACACATTTTAAAACACTAGGCATCATACACTTGCTGAGTTTGTAAATGATTACAGTGTAAAACTGTATCATGTCGAAGCCGATAGCCTCGTGGTCAGCGCTCCGACATATAGCGCAACTTAACCTCGGGCGACCAGAGTTTGGTCCTTTGCCGATCGCGTTCCTCTCTCTCTACTCCGTGCTTTCCTGTCTGATCTCTATACTGTCCTATCCAATAAAGCCATAAAAAGGCCAACTGCCAGACTTTTAAGCTGTCCCGAACACAACAAACTTGCGCAGAAAGATGCATACGCTTCATTGATAGGAGACGCATGACAAATGAAAACAATGTGTTCTAAAATCAGCCCAAAATATTAAACCTGTTCAACATCCTCTGACAGGATAGAATCATTGTATGAAGCTAAAAACACAGGTCTGTGTCCTTTTATGCATTACGTGATTTTCTGCAAAATTTGCAAAATCCAACTGCGCAAAATCTGCAGAATGGTTCTGCCTTTTGGAAACTAACTCATCCAGACTGCAGATCGGGGCAAATATCTAGACAAAAATTCTGTAGTGTATTCCAGCCTTAAAGATTACATTTATCATTATTATTGAATTAGTGTTTTTCAATTTTAAATAAAGGTGAGCATCATATGATGGCAAAGGTAATCTAAATTTAATAAAGGAAATGAACATGCACAAATATCCAATATGGATAATTGATACCAATAGATTGTGCATGTTAGTACTGTTAAGATCAATATTTTAGAAGTGTTTTTATTTCATTTTAAGGCACAATTATCGCTTCAAGGGATAGTTCAACCAAAAAAGGCCACCCTCTCAAGCCACCCTAGGTGTATTAAACTTTCTTCTTTCAGCCAAATACAA
The DNA here is from genome assembly GCA_030578275.1 of Meda fulgida. NCBI lineage: Eukaryota > Metazoa > Chordata > Actinopteri > Cypriniformes > Leuciscidae > Meda > Meda fulgida. The sequence goes on along the minus strand of CM060635.1, from coordinate 15,628,938 downwards.
TGGGAAATATGCACTGAACAATATTATAAACGCAACACTTTTGTTTTTGTCCCCATTTTTAATTTTTTTATCTATTTTAATCTAAGATCTGTTTTTTAATATAACTCCGATTGTGTTTTGCTGAAAGAAGAAAGTCATATACACCTAGGATGCCTTGAGTGTGAGTACATTATGGTATAATTTTCATTTTGGGGTGAACTAACCCTTTTTTTTTTTTACGTTGAATCTTTGTTTCTTTGTCTTCTGAACCAGTGACTGCGTCCGCTTGAAGCCTGCTGACATTCAGCCCGACATCTTCAGCTACCTCCTCAATCTGATGTACACCGGCAAACTGGCGACACAGCTTATCGACCCAGCTCGCCTGGAGCAGGGCGTCAAGTTCCTCCATGCTTACCCTCTTATTCAGGAGGCAAGTCTGTCTAACCATGCAACTCAGGCACACCCTGAGGTCAACCTTCCTCTTTCATCCTCTCTCTATGGCATTCAGATATCAGACCAACAGGCCACACTCACAAACCGCCTCTCAGCGAGAACACATCTCTCCCCGCCGTTCAACTTAGAAGGTGACGGTTCACTTGACGGTAAGGCCGTTAGCACAAACAAAGCTACCTCACTGATGCGGCCTGAATCTAAGCATAGGCACAATTTTACAGAAACAGAGGTAGAAGCATCTGCGAGCATCAGTCAGTTTGTGAGGGAAGGGTCCGAGATGGAAACATCTGCAGGTGAGGCCCCGTCATGTTCCCTGAACACCAACACAATTCTGCATGTGAAGCCCAGCATCATGAGAAGAAATACCTCTCTGAGGAAGCATTATACGTGCCACGTCTGTGGGGGGCGCTTCACTCAGCGAGGAACCTTACGAGAGCACCTGCTTCTACACACTCAGGCTATGCTCCCCCTTGTGTTGGAGTCCGTCGGTGCGGCTTCCCCCATGGCGACTGGAGGTGCCGCCACACCAGAGGTGGAGGAAGTTCTCAGAGGAAGCGAAGCCTCCGCAGCCACTCCCATCATTGTGGACGTTGCCAGTGACAGCGAGCAACATCTGTACTTAAAAGACTCGCCACATCCTGAAACCACCATGTCCATCCCAACGACAACTGCAATCAGCCTGTACACGGCGCAGCCCCAGGCGGACACGCCTCCTCCATCCGATATTGCTGATATTGACAACCTAGAGGGTGCGGCTGACATGGAGCGGGAAGTGAAGCGGAGGAAATATGAGTGCTCCACTTGTGGCCGCAAGTTCATCCAGAAAAGCCACTGGAGAGAGCACATGTACATCCACACAGGCAAGCCGTACCGCTGCAGCGCATGCGGAAAGAGCTTCTGCCGGGCCAACCAGGCGGCGCGGCACGTTTGCATGAATCTGAGCTCGGAGCCAGCGTACACCATGGTGGACCGACAGAGCATGGAGCTGTGCGGGACAGATGACTCCAGCCAAATGGAGGCCCTGTTTCTAGGCTCGTCAGTGAGACCATACAAATGCAATGTGTGTGAAATGACCTTCTCCAGCCCCAATGAGGTGATCAAGCACCTGTGCTTCAACCAGGGGGCGCTCTCGGGTGGAGTGGCTGGAGAAATGGGCGTCAGTGGGCTGAACAGTGACAACCTGGCCAAAGACGAAGGCTCGGATTCATCCAATGGTGGGCCGTTGATAACACCCATCAAAACAGAGGAAGTCTTTGTGGAGTAGCTCCATATTCATCCACTTCAAAATATAGTTTGTTTTTTAATGTATTCCATTTGAATTGTGGGTAAATTATGATCAGAAGTTAAGCTACAGATCGAAACTTCTGTTATATATATATATGCATTTTTTTTCTGGGGATTTTACTTTAACTGAAAAGTGCTTCCTGCATTATTATTTTTTTTAACACTCATAAATTTGGTTTGTATATTTATAACAGATTTACTGTATGTTTAGACCAATTAGTCAAATTCCTGTTTCATTCTGTATTTCTTTCAAGGGTTTTGTTGGTTACTCGGGTCATTTGCAGTTTTTGTTGCGGTTAAAGCTCTTCCTCTGTCTAACTCTACAGGAAAAGGATGTAGTGAACTGCTGGAATCCTGCGTTCATCTCATTGCAGATCAGTCTAGACTTCTCATTATGTTGGATTGGTAACTCAATAGAATACAAAAAAAAATCCTCAAAATCCTTAGTTCACGAGTATAGCACCAAAATGAATTTTGTATGTCGCCTCCATGAAAAATGAAATCTGAGCAGCTAAGTGTGGATATTGGTTTAAGAAATGTTTTCACTACCTCAACCGGTTTCGGACATGCAATATCGGACTAACCTGAAATTTGCATCAAAGGTTCGAGGATCAAAGTCAACTTTATCTTCCAGTGCCTCTGAGGAGTTACACAGATCTCAAAGTTTTTCTTTCTGTTTCTAATTTCTTATTACATGCTTTGGGTTTGCAAGTGCAAGGTGCAATTGTAGATAACCTTCATTCAGTGCCAGATTACTTGTCGAACGTCATTTATATTAGAGTTAATGTGACCCACAATATATTTCACATTTGTTCACGTTTACTACAGTACTTTTTTTTTTTTTTTGCCAATACCACCTAAATGATAAACATCCATGCCGTAAAAAAATGTTTGGTGGCAACAGCAGCTCATCAGCAATCTGGTTGTCATGCTCATCAGTTCAACATGTTTACAGTTGTGCTGTGTGTTTAATCAAAGTTGTTACTGTGTGTGAGTTTAGAAAACACTGTGGCCAATCGTACACATGTACATAATGTAGCTTGAAGGGAGATATTTCTGTCACTGTTCCCAGAATGAATTTTGCCATGAAATGATTTGCTCGATTATGCTCCTAATTTCCTTATTATTGAGACTTGTATAACTTTTCTAATTTTATGTACAGTGCTTTATTTACAAAGAATTTTATAATCTCAAAGGTTGAATATTGATCAATGCATTTACTGTAGAATATTATCCATTTTAGTGTAGCACAAGTGTCTGTATGTTTGTCCTCTCTGCATTGACGGTCTTTATGTTCTAATGAAACTGACAGTGAGGGCATGCTGTTAAAGCACTGATATCTACTAAAGATCCCTGACTACTCTGATTATACTTGTGCTACGTCAGAAAACTTCTTTTTTTAACCATTTTAAACCAGGGCAATTAACAATCAATGTTAAATATTTCTTCCATCTTGCTCCTTGTAAAGACCTCCTTGGAATATATTTTAGCACTGTGAGTTAAGTTACTACTGAATAGATAATCATAGCACAGGAAGGACCATTTGCTTTATTTCGTTACAAATAAGTTTTTTGTTTTTAACTGTCCAAATCATGTGTAATCATACATGCAATGGAATGCCTTTTTTTTCTGTAGTCTTGTTACAACTCTTTATTATTTGTACATATGCAAGTTGTTACCCATTGAGGCAGTTATAGGGAGGGGAGGAGAGGGGTAAAGGTGCCCTCTCAAACGCACAAACCCCAAAGCCAAGGCAAGTATACTGTGATCTCTCGCTCCTCAGGAACTTGAACAGTTGTCTCTGGAAAAAATACTTCCTTTGCATTTTCATTGTGAATAATGATAATAAATACTTGTGTTTTTGAAGTGTGCATGTTGTTTTCTTTAATATACATTATTGTTCAAAAGTGTGGGTTAAGTATAAATAAATATTTTAAAATATATACTAATTTAAAAAAAAATACGGTTTAAAATATAATAAATAGATAGTGGTTATTTTTGAAAATTGTATTATTTCACTGTATGTTTTTACTGTATTTCTATTTTTTAACAAATCAGTGCAGCCTTGGTGAGCGTTAGAGAATATTAAAAAGTCTTACGGATACCAAACTTTAAGCCCATTCTCTGCTAGAGGCAATTTTGTACAGGTTTTTGGTAAACTGGATCCTTTATACATAATCAATCATGAGGGCAAATATTTTGCCTTTGTACCTCCATCGATGTGAAATTAATAATCAGAGGGATAATCAGCATGGGTTTATTTATTCGTTTAAATCTAGTTATGTGAGCCACTAGATGGCACTACATCAAAACTTGCAAAAAAGTATTGAACTTAATGTTTTCCCTGCTTAAATATTCCCAGCATTTTACGTATACCAATTCAGTTATATTCACTCCAGTTTGTATTTTCAGTATCCTCCCTCCACCTGACGATACATCCTCAAAAACAAAACCACATAGAAAGGGTAATGGGGGAAAAAACTAGTTTTAAAAAACTAGTTACTACACTAGCTTTATTTGAATGAAATATAGACATGATTTGTATCCATACTATTAACAACTTGAAGAATACAAAAAGAGGTGAGGGTCATGCAACTGGTATACAACATTTCTTAATGCTTTCATTGGTTATGTGTTAATATTACAACATGACTTAAGGTACATAGGTATACAATTTGTACAAATGTTAAAGAGCTGCACAGTAGACTATTATAAAAGCAAAGAAAATAATGTGAGTGGGTTGTTCATTCAAAGCTTGACAGTAGTAGCAGAGCTGTTTTTCTATTGAAGATAATGCATCCCCTTTTCAGTCTGTCATTTACATTCTGACAGTCTAGATGTTTTCTTTTACAGTTTGCCGCCATCATCATCTAAATATGCAACATCTGTAACATTACATATTTTGAAATGCTTTTCTTTGCCATATTCTGCATGTATGGCTACAATACTACTCATTTCAAAGAGACTGACAATAAGGCATCAACATGTATTTCAAAGAACAACGTTTTTTGTTACAGAGATTAGAAATGCGTAAAAAAAAACTACACTATATTAATGAATACTCACTTATATGTGAATCAAAACCATGTGTAACTGGACAACCTCTGTTGGAGAGTTTACCAATAGATGGTGTAAATACAATTCTCCTCGCACTATTTTCTCACAGTTTTCCCTTAACCTCAGGTGCATTTTAGGTGTTAAAACATGCATTTTGCTAAGGGCGTCAAACAGTGAAGTGCACATTTATGTTGAGGACAATAAAATGTCCCTTTTTAAACAATCCCTACTCATGCAGGCGTTTATCATCATCGTGATCATCTATTTTCAGAGGGTACCACTAAAAGCAAAAGCAAATTGACTCTTGACTTTAAAATCTCAAATGTCACACATCAATGTTACAATTGTTCATTGTGATTGTGCATGATAAATATACATAATAAAAAGTTAACATTTCACAGTAAGGGACAGAAAAGTGGTATATCTACAGTGAGCATGGAGATGATAACGGCTTGATATTGTGTTTCAGTGTTCACTGAATTTTACCTCATTTTCACATTACAGCCACAGCATATTATGCACTTTTTCCATTTACTATAGCTGTAGAATGTGTATCTGTACCATATTTGTTAAAATTACTTGTCTAAATAATATTTTGTAATTTTACACCAGCATGACATCATGATTTCAATGGGTTTGTAGAAGGTTAGAATGTTTTTGAGAGGGCTGAGAGAATATTTTAGATATAAATACAATATACAAAATAACAATCCTCCTACTCAAACATCACAAACACACATTAGCTCATACAAGATTCACACATACATATTCTCTCCATTCGGCAGACTGCTTAACAACTAATAAAAAAATTAAAATGTCCATCGTAAGTTACACGTCAAAACATGGCATCTGAAGCAATTTGGCAAAAAACAGGAAAGTGGGAATAGGGGACATCCCTTGAAAAGTCCAGTGAGGCACAAGACCTCAGTGATATGGTGGCTGAGTGAGAGTGAATTGGGAAAGAGGAATAGAGGGATGAATGGATGGATTAAATAAGAGAGAGGAGAGATTGAACTTTAGTCTCTTGCTCTGGGAGTTGGGACAGAGCACTGTCTCTTAGTGTCTTCCATGGCTGCCACTCACTTCCTGCTTTCCGGAAAGCTCGGTGTCCCAGTCATGTGACCGCTTTTTACATGCAGACTGCAAGACAAAAAGGAAAGTGGTGAGAAAAAAAGCCAACCAGATGCTAGCACATTAACATATTGTTTGCAATACATTTTAAGCTTATTTATCATGTACACTGCTAAGTCTGCTAATGTTAATTCAAATGCTATTTCAAAACTGCAATATACTTTGCACTCTTTTCCTTTTCCATTGCTCTTCTCACAGCTCTTTAATCAATTAGTATGACAAGACACTATCCTGCTTTGTCACCTATCATTTCACATTAATGCACACATTGCTCTTTCCATCTGCAGTGCATCTTCTGTGCCTCCAACCACTGTCTCACTCTGTTGTATGACTCAGCACAAGTCATCAAGGCAAAGGGGGTAGTGAGAGAGAGAGAGAGAGAGAGAGAGAGAGAGAGAGAGAGAGAGAGAGAGAGAGAGAGAGAGAGAGAGAGAGAGAGAGAGAGAGAGAGAGAGAGAGAGAATAGAGTGAGCCTTGCACCAAAGCTCATGCTGCGATGTTATATATCACCAGCGTCTGCTCTACTGCAGTGCTGCATTAGCACTCATCAAACATTTAGCAGACACACCCAGCTCTCCTCTCCTGTACCGTCCCCTTCCTTTTTTGGTCACACTTAACATTAGGGCTCATTGAACAGTGTAATTGTTTTAATAGGTGATGAGTAATACATCTATTTATTTTATGGAGTTGCCTCGGATTATGAATGTCTTTATTGCGAATGTAAGTAATAATTTTGAAATATAATATGAGTATCAAGTATATTTATGAGCACTTTCTGATTCAAGTCGCACTAAAACAATAATTAATCTTTTTAATTAACCTAGGTAATGCAGCTTTATTTCATTAAGGATGTAAACACATTAATCATACTATCATGAACAATCAAGAGCTTTGTGCGCACAATACAAAAGACGTGACGTGCAACATGCATTCGATGAAGACTGTAGCTTGACTACACAAAAACTATACATGCCAATGTACTTACTGTAATTTAGTATTACCCATTCAAGTTCCCCTCCTATATTATTATCTAGCATTTAATAATTTCTTGGGAAAACTGACATGGAGAGTCAGGTAGCATTGTACTTCATTCAGTACTTTAAGACGTATTTAATTGAATGAATAATAATCCATCAATATCATAGAATAAAACTTTCCTGATTTTTTTATCATTTTATCTGCTAATATGCTGATTATGACACTGCCATGGATTGTATTTGATCATACAGTGTATCTTATTAAATTCATTGGTTCTCTAACTACATATTAAAAGCTTTGATGAGTGGAAGAGAATAAGGAAGGGGGTGGGGAATTAGACTTGGTCTTTCACCACAAGTTCATCTCTCTTCACACAGCTTCCCTTTAAGACCCAGCAGTGAAGTGAAGGGTCAGGCAGCGGCATTCCTGCTTTGATACCGAAGGTCCCTTGGATACTGGTACATGGAACAAAAGCTTTTTCATCTCACTGAATGGAAATCCACCCCTAATAAAACTAAGATCAATTGATGCTTTTAAAAAGGCACCATGCAAACCTGAAGAAGTTTGATGGTGAAGTTTACTAACTAATGTGGAGCTTATATCTCTTTTGTTTGTGATGGAAACTAATTTTGAAAAGAGTTTAATATTTTGTTATAGTTGTTGTTTTTTTTCTACAATAAAACTTTTAATTAACAAATCAATTTTAATAAATTTATAAAGACTAACCTGCTCATGACACTGTGTCAACCTCTGTGGAGACAGACTCATTCTCATTCTCGACCTCCTCCACTACCTCCTCTACTGCAATGGCATTTGCTGTCTTCTCAGTAGCAGTCTCCAGCTTGGCAGGTACATTTTTAGCATCCGTCTTTTCCGACAATCTTCCGACAATCCGACAATCTGGATTTCTGGACTCTCCCTGGTTTGTCATGTCCTCTGTTGAAACCTTCGTTTGAGGCTCTTCCAAGTCTTTCTGAGGCCTGTCTACTACTGATTCTTGACCATCTGAACCGTCTTCTTTCATGTTTGTCTCAATGTCTTGAACAGGTACATTATCTGCATCTATGACATTTATGAAACCCACGTTAAATTCCTGTGCGGTCTCAATCTGTACCTCCTGTGCCAGTTGACACTGCTCAGCTACAAACTGGTCTTGACTTGCAGATGTTTCTGTCATCTTTTCTTCTGGTATGGCTTCTGAAATGTCTGAATCTTGTGTCTCTTGCTTGATTTCTGTTGGCACTTCTGTGGAATCTGACTCAACTTGACTTTTTCCTTCTTCACGTTCTTTGGTCTCTTTTGCTTGCTTTAGTTCAACTTCACTTTTCGTTACCTCTGTTTCTTGATGCACATCTACCACAGAGACTGTGGCAACCTCCTCATTTTGAGCATGGATTTCATCTGTGATAGAGAATGGGACTGTTTCAACGATCAGGATGGCTCCATTGACTGTTTTTGTTGGTTTCTCAGTGACAATGCAAGTTTGTTCATTGTCATCTTTGCAGCTATCGTCAGATACGTTTGGTTTCTCTGGGCTTGTTTCTAGTGGAGCTTTTTCCCCTGAAATGACTTCTGTTGAAGGTTTTTCCTCAATTATTTCAGAAACCGCTGGGAACTCTTCAAGTTTGACCACCACTGATGTGGTACAGCTCTCTACCTCATCAGTGGCTTTCTCAGACACTTTTTGTTCTGCATGTGCCTCAACAAGGTTCTCCACAACATTTTGAATGACCTCTTGCACAATAGCACTGCTCTGTTTCTCAATGATTTCTGCCTCTGTCACTTGGGATGCCTGGATAACTTCAGTTTCCTCTTTCACATTCTCAATAACTTCCTCAAACACAACACTAACCTTTGTTGAGGCTACTTCAAAGTTTCCCTCACTGACTCCTTGAGCAGAGACAATCTCAACATCATTCACTATAACCTGGATATTGTGGTCACCAGTGGGTAGAACAACAGGAACCTTTTCCATAACAGTTTCATAAGCTAGATCTGCTGAATGGGATTCTGTCGTCTCAGATGTTGAGTTTATAACACAGACAGTCTCTTTGATGACAGCAAATTCTTCGGTGGTGGCCACAACAGGAATGCAATCTTCCGTAGACCCAGCAGTTTGAGAAGCAGGCACCTCTGGAAGGGTTGCCATGGCCTCCTCTATTACAGCCATGGCAACTCCCTCCACAGATGCTACATCAACAGTGGCAAATGTCTCTTTAACACCCTCCAGTTCTTGCACTTTCTCACCTTCAGCAACAGTAACTTCTGTGACTTCTACAGTTTGAGCACAGATTGACTCTTCAACAGTTGCTTCAACAGGACCTGAAGCCTCAACCTGAGGGGATTTTTCTGCCACCACCGGCTCTTCAAGAAATTCTGGTTCCTGTTGTACAGCATTGATAAGCGCTACTTTGACTGCTGCTACTTCTTGGAGATCACTCACAGTCTCAGCTTCAGATATCTCCTTCATCTCTTCAAACTGTGCTTTCTCCTCAACTGCATTTTTTATGGGCTCATCTTTGAGCTCTACTTGACCTACACTCATCTGAGCCTCATGAACCTTATCCTCAGTCACACTGAACTTTTCAGGCTCCTGTGTTTTGTCTTCAATAGCTAACTCTTTGACTAGTGCCTGAGTAACAACTGTGACCGACTCTACTGAAGGCTTCTGATTGAGGCTTTCTTCTTTTACCGCCTTTATTGCACTAGTGTCAAGGCCGGTGCAAACAGCGGTTGCTTCTGTTTTCTCGTGTGCAACCAAGACTGTTTTCTCTTCCTTGATGGCTGACTCAACCAGAAGAGCATCAGTGATGACGGCAACCACGTTTTCCTGTTCCTTAGTCATGGTAACATATATGGCACTTGTGGTAGTACTGATAGTTTCCACAGCTTCTTGTAGTACTACATCAGTCTTCTCTACACCATCACCTGGGACAGGAGTTGTCTCACCTGATGTAACTGGAGATGCTGTAACGCGTGAAACAGCAGAAACCATTTCAGTCTCCTCTACTTGTTCAAGGGCCGTAACTGCTTCTGATGTAAGCTCGACAATGTCCTCTGCAATGGTGTTATCGGTTGATTTGGGTGTGGCAGCTGTGTCTCCTTCTTCTGGTATGTCACTCAATTGCTTTCCCTCTGTCTCATCCTCAATTTTTTCCACTGTGGTTGAGATCCAAGATGGTGATCTATCCTCAGCTATGGCCTTTGTTTGAGTTACTGGTGCAGATTCCTGCTTCACCTCCTCTGCCTTAACCTCAACTGTAGCAGATGGTTCATTGTCATATTCTGAAAGAGGCACCACAGCTGGAGTGTCGGAGTCATCCTCTGCAGAGCCAATATCAGAAGAAACCTGCTCTTGTTTACCATCAGACTTCTTCTTTCTGCGTGGAATCAATTTCTTCAAAGAGAAAGAGGATTCTTCTTTGGGGATTTCACTGTCAGAGGTTGTCTGCTCTGGGCCTGAGGCTTCATCAGACTTGTCTTCTGCTTTAGGTTTCTTCCTCTGGGTTACCAGCCTCTTGAAAGACTCCCAGGTAGACACAAGTTCTTCCTCTGGTTCGGGAGAAGAAGCCAAATTCTCATGATCAGCTTCACCAGAGCTTACAAGAGGGGACTCGGCAGTCTTCGTCTGCTCTTCTCCAGACTGCTGCAATTCCTCCTCAATTTTAGGTTCTTCATCATCAGAATCAGATGTTTTTCTGGCCCTTTTTTTAGATGACCCCACACAAATAAGAGCTTCCCAGGACACAGATGTATCCATTTTTCTTTTTGACTCCTCTGCAACTGGTTCAGGCTTCTCAACTTTTGGCTCAGCCTTAGATTCTGCCTGTGATTCTTCTTTAGACTCCGATGGTACCTCTTCAGAGGGTTTAGGCTCATTAGTTTTCTCATCGAAGACGGCACTTTCAGTTGAAGATAGGGTAGAAGATTTGGGTTTGTCTCCAGGGGCTTCATCTTCGCTCTCAGATGGCCTTTTCACTCGTTTTTTTGGAGTGACTAGTTTTTTGAAAGAGGACCAAGGTAAAATTCCATCTTTTTTTTTCTCACTGTCAGAAGTGACTGGTTCACCATCAGGCTCCACGGCTTGAGCCACCTCAGCTTGAGTTACTTCCCCCACAAGATGCTCACCAGATTCTTCTGGAGAAGATGCTCCGCTGTCAGGTTTTTGGGGCTCACCAGACTCAGTGGAAGACTGGATGTTTTCAGCAGCTTGTTCACTTGACTCAGTTTGCTTTGATTCAGCTTCTTTCTTACTCTTCTGCTTTTTGGATGACAACTTCTTTAGACCTGCTCCTGTAAACAGCTTCTTAAGTGGGCTTCCCTGAGCCTTGGCTTTCTCCTGAGATGACAGGATTTCAGCTTCAGTGGTCGCCTCATCTGAAGCATCTGGCTTGTCATTTGTTGGTTTTGCATCATCAATAGGTTGGGATTCATCAACAGTTTCAGCAGCTGGAGCTTCAGCAGTTTCAGCAGCTGGAGCTTCAGCAGTTTCAGCAGCTGGAGCTTCAGCAGTTTCAGTCAGATTTAAAGTTTCAGATTCACTTGTAGTCTCAGCCTCTAGTTTAAGATCTTGTGTCTTTTCTGTCTCAGTGGAAGTTGATTCAGCTGCAGTTTCAGCTTTAGTTTCAGTTTTGTTTAGTTTCTCTACTTGCTCGTCCTCAGCTGGTTCTTTCTCTGCATCCACTTTAGCTTCCTCTATACCCTCAACAACATCATCTGCGGTCTCCTCAGTTTCCTTAATGTCCTCTTCGGCAGACTTTTCTTTGACTTGTTCATCATCTTTGAGCTTTTTGAAGCTTGTCTTCTTCCGCAGGTTAGAAAAGATTCCCTGAGTGAAAAATTTCTTAAAGGGGCTCTGTGTCTCTTGAGAGGGTGGACTTGTGGGCAATTCAGTTGACACTTCTGACTCTGGTTCTTTCTTTGATATCGTTCCCATTTTTTCAGCAGATTTTTCGGTTGCCCCATCACTTGCCTTTTCAGTCTCTGATGGGACATTAACTACAGTTTGGTCTGTTGGTTTCTCTGCCTTATCAGTCACGTCTTCAGTCGTGGCCTCCTTCTCTTTTTCTGTAGTCTCTGGTGATTTGTCTTCCACAGATTTGTTTTCCTCTGTTACAGGTTCCTCTTTCTTTTCCTCATCAGCTGCATCTGCACCACTCTCTGCTTCCTTCACTGTCAGCAGTTGCACAGGCTCAGTCTTCTCATTCTTGTCTTTCTTCAGTGTGAACTTGAATCCAACAAAACGGAAGATCTTCTTGAAGCCCACCTCATTTGTCTCCTCTTGTTTTTCTTCTTCCACCTTCTCCTCTGCGGTTGTAATTTCATCTGCATTTGCAGAATCATCTCCTTTCTCTCCATTAACTTGAGGGGTAACCTCTTCCTGATGCACCTCAATTGTTTCAGGGCTGTCTTCTTTTTGGGAGATGGTGTCTGTCTGGCCAACTGTAATGAAAAATATGCAAAGTTTTAGTGAAGTTTCTAGTAAATTTTTTCAGTTACAGTTCAAGTTACTTGAGTTCACAAATGGCATAAATGAAGCCATTATTAGTGGAATCATCAAGGAATGAGTTAACAGATTATCAAATATCATAACACTCAAAGCCTTATAAAACTCCGTTGTCTCTTATGGATAGCCAATTCTCTAAACGACTAAGTGTAGAAAAAAAACTATTTAGAGTAATAAAAGCAAAATACATGATCTAATGTAATTATTTCAAGATGGAGGGTTGTGGCATTTGAAAGAAATCAGAGCCACGTTGCTAGAACCTGCAAAAATTTTCACCCCCTGTACATATTTAATCAGGCATATGATGGTGATTCGGTAATAAGCTTACATTTTCTGGTCTCTTTCCTAATAAAATCTGGGGAATGATGACAAGATTTTACATCAAGGCAACCAGGGGAAATTTCCATGTTGTAAGCTTCACAGTTATGCAGGCTATGTTGCCAAACTTGTAGACTATGAAATTGACCTTATTTAATAAAACACAGCAAACACATTATGAAAGGGGTGGTTTGTATTATTACTTTATTAATCTACCTGAAGCCTGTATATGTGTCCAGTTCTTAAGCATCCGCAGATTTTTTAAACTAAAATGGCAACAGGTGGGATAAACCAAAGAACACAAACACACACAAACCTGTCTTAAATTCCTCCCTTGACTATCTATGTTTTGACAGGAGTGGGTCAGTTTTGAGGGTGTGGGGCTAGGAAGAGGGAGTCGAGTTTGCATGTAGGGTGGGCCTCCTGGAGGCTCAGTTTCCCTTTGACATCCAACATAGCAAGGGACCATTCACATCTGGCTCTGCTTGCTCTTGCTCTGGGGTCTGAAACCCACCCAGTGACTTTAAAAAAAACAATTCCAAGCATTTTTAATGCATGGATATCACATTACTTGCCTTCCTACGCACTTATATGACACAGGCTGAGTTAAAGGGGCAGAAAACCCATTTATCTACCAAATCAACTTAAGCCAGAGGTCAAAATGATTTATACATTGTTTAGAACAATTTTATTTTTATGTGACTGGTAAAGTCTTGGATTGATTACCCTAACCTTGAAACTCATACAATGAAACAACTGGACTGACTTATATATTGCCTACCATCATTTCAGATTTTCAGATCAGTAGACGGTCATTAAAATAAAATACTGATGCTCTTTATCGTGTTGTGGTCACTCCATGGAAAATCACTCTTAAATTCATCCATCAATTCTATATAGGTTTAAATAAAATTGGAGCTCCATGTTTTCAATATATGATTTAAATTTAATGAAGCACCAACCTAATTCCACAATTCAATATGGTATTGGGATGCAAAGGCATCCCCATCCCCCTACAATACAACAAACCATCCCCCCCACAGGCCAAACCAAAATCTAAACTTCAGCTTAGGAAGACTGTATTGTGTTGTCCTCTTTGTCTCACAATAGGTCTCTGTTTTTTCCTGCTTTGACTAAAAGGGGTGGGGGGCGCACACTATTGTCCATCGTGGAACTTAAACTACCATGATTAAAATCCTTATTGTAAAATGGGAAACGGGCATTATGGGAAGCCATATAGAATGACAGACAGAAATCTCTCAGCCTTGGTAATATGGAAGACTGATTTATAACACAAGCAGTAAGGTTTATAATTTAAACATTTCTGGTTGTGCAGTGTTTGTAAAAGTGTTAAAGTTTGCTGGGATCTAAATGTCAGTGTAGTACCATAATTGGACAAACATTTGGAAAGAGGAAATCTCATTAAACTAGAAACCCACCTTAAAGATACACTCATGTTTTTTTGTGTTTGTTTACATTATACATTATACTTGATAAATCTGCAACTACAGATGATATGTTTTTAATTCAACTTTACTAGGTTATTTTAAAAACATCTCCTTCTGGGTGTATTCCCAGATGTTTCTTCTTACAGTTTTAACTATGAAGTTAAGTTTAAGAATATGAAGGATGCACATTCTCATGCAAAAAGACACTGTATATGTGCATGTATATTTTTACATGAGCACATTAAAAACAAAATGGGTCAAAGACTTGGTGAAGCCACCAGTTGCCCTACATTTGCCTTTGTCTTAATGGTGGCTCATACTTGGGAAACTTGAGCCAAGGAATTCAAAATAGCGTGTCTGTTGTGGCTGCTAAAGTGTGAAACTGTGGGTGAGCATTTTGGAATGGGTGGGGGAAGATGCCATCTGAAATCACAGTGGTGTGATAGGGCTTTCTAGAAATATGGGGGATGGGTGGATGTTTGTTGAGACGGGCCTGAGGTAATGGTCAACAACCCACTACCCCTTGCTGTTACATGCAAATATAGGCTGTTCATTAGTGGAGTCTGTATGTTTAGGGAAGTTGCAGCAGTAGACTGACTGTCGGACCCCCACCAGTCCAACTACCCCACCTCCTGCACTAAATAACTACACTTTAGTAACTCTGTGACTCCCCTTGACATAGATGTGTTTAGAGCATATATGAAATTTAAAGGGATAGTTCACCCAAAAATAAAAAATTGAGTAATCATTTACTCACCCTCATGTTGTTCCAAACCTGTGTACGTTTCTTTATTCTGCTGAACGGAAAATATTTTATTTTAAAGAATGTTGGTAACCAGACAGTTGATGGGGCCCATTGACTTCCATATATTTTTTTCCTGATTACCAACATTCTTTAAAATATATTATTCTCTGTTCAACAGAAGAGACTAATACAGGTTTGTAACAACTTGAGGGTTAGTAAGTGATGATAAAATTGTAATTTTTGGCTGAACTATCCCTTTAAGCCAATTTAAGTCAAATTAAATTGTCAATTTAGGACAAAATAGATTAAACGGCTATAAAAAAAAGATACGAAAATCCACAGAAAAGTCCTAATAAACATCCCCAGCTAATCAAAACACTCTCATGTCATGTCAAGTCATGTGCAGCAGGTAATCAATTCCATACACCCACACCAACTCTACAGAGAACCCTGACTAAGATCTAAGGGGCTTAAAAACTCATTAAAATTCCTTAAAATGAAGGACATCAGAGACCACTATAGCCCATCAACTCTGAACATTTCCAAGAATTCTGTACATTACATGTATAAACCCACCAATCTGTACTTTTTTCACATACTAAAAATGAATACAAAGTGGTTTAAAATTAAATGTTATAAGGTTTAGGATGGTCTCCCACACTTAATGGTTAATGCTTCACACTGTCAATATACAGAACAATTTTTAAAACAAATCCCTGATATTCCATAAGTTCTAGATTCTATCAAAGACCAAGAATCAATGAAATGCAAAAAATAATTAAACATACACACACGAAAAAGCTTGAGATAGGTCAGAGAAAGCAATAAATGACTTGAATGAAAAATTCTAGATTTTTTTTTGATGAATAACAAGTAGGCTATTTAATAACATTAGCCTCTACACAATTATACCATTTTACTGAATTTACTGATTACTGAATAAATTCATAAGATGATCCATTAATAATAAAAAATAAACCTGAAAATAAAATCAAGAAACTCCTACAGTGCCGATCTCGTTTATTATCGCTCCCCTGTCCTAAAATATTAACGATAATACACCCCAACTATAACAAGTAATAGATTTTAGATGCATCTTACCTGTTAGAGTTATTGTCCCAAGCATTTCAAAAACTTTTGCAATTACTTTTCAGGAAAAAAAAGAAAAAAATCAGTTTAACTCGATGACAGTGATGCGTTTTTGAACTCCCCTATTGTAAATGTCCTGCTTCCTCTCAGACTATGATCAGCTGATTGGCTTTAAAGCTACACTCTTGTTTCCCTCTCTTTCTCTGTCCTGTGAGCTTGTGTTGAGGTCAGGCGTCTCCTCTTCTGAGTTTCTGGGTGAGAATGAGGAGAACGGGAGGTTAAAACACATTTCAACAGACACTGACACATGTCCTATGTGGGACCACCCCACCCATGCCCCCCCCCCCCCCATCACCCCCACTCCTCCTCAACTTTTCAGCTGTTCTCAGCCCCTCTCTACTGAATGAGTTTCCCTCTTCCTTCCCCCTCCACTCCTCTTCACACACTCCCTCCACCCACTCACACAAACATTCCTTTTTCCAACTTTTTCTTTCCCTGTTCAAAATGACAGAAATTGTCAAACCATAGTTAAATGTGGGTATGTGTGTGTGAGGGGAGGGAGTGAGGATTACTCATGTTATCAAAGGCATTTCTGTTAATGATGTTTTACAGAGCTCCATCTCCCCTTCCCGTCTCCTAAACAGCAGGCTCCATATAAAATGGACAAGGGTGAAACAAGGAACTTTCTGCTTCTTCTCCCTTTCACTCAACCGAGCTCACATCTTCTCCACAACACTCTCAGTCCAAGCTATAAGTATGCAACTTTTTGCCCTACCTGCCAACTGAGAGTGAAAAAACTGTAAACAATTATTTTCAAGATTATTGGCACGAGTTTTACAAGAAAGTACTGTTTCAATCTGTCTAGTTAAAATAAAAATCAATGTGTTACTCATGTCTTTGTATAAAAATTGTGAAATATACTAACAATTTCTGAATTAAAAATATTAATTCTACACCATTTTTTCAGTGTACCAGCCATATAACATATTTCTAACCTAAGCTGTATTTTGCATAAAATGTATTTATTTATTTTATATTGATTTATTTAATTTTATTTATTTACTTCAACATTTTAAAATGTAAAATGTTATGTTTTGTCCTTGCAAATTGACTTTTTCTTGACAAAACTGTCAGTAAACATTGTTATTTACATTTTAGCGACTTTAGCGATTAATATTCCATATATAAGTTGGGCGGGGGAGGGGGGGGGGTGTAGAGGTCCCTGAACATATGTTAAAATATAGTAACCTTTTCTGACAGATGTCAGTTGCTTTGAATTATTTTAGGACTTTTTAAAAAATATTATACTGTGTTTAGTAAAAATGTCTCCCTTATTACGATTAACAATGTGAATTGTTTATAAGCGAAAGGTTAGCAGGTAAAGTGACTTTCTATTTAAATTTGTTTCCCAGACTAGGTAGTTTAGTGCTAATGTAATGAGGCTGCAAATGTGCAAATGGTCCATTCAAAGCGTAAACTGAGGCAGCTTATTTCATTCAACTTTGTTGAAGGAGGATGGCTGAAGAATGCCAGAGAGATTCTTCGGCATACAAGGGTCTAATCAGACATCTCACACCTTGCCATTGTTCCCATGGAATGTGCGAATTCCAGCTGAAATCTTCTTCAAAAGGGGTGATAACAACTCTAATCCAGTTTGGTCTGGAACCTCAAGACTATGCAGAAACTCATCTGGTTAAGATTGGTATTTTTATCTCAGCCAAAAACCAAAAGCTGCTTCTGTATTATTCACTTGACCAGACATTGTATTACAATGATTTGATTGAAATGTTATTGTGATGTTTAAGTTTATAAACTGGACCGGACAATAGCACTAGACATCAACATAAGTTGGGTGCAAAGCTAGAGGGGACAAGTAGGGCAAATTCTTCTTGAATAGCTGATGAATAGCCACCCTCAGACTATATTGTGATCTAAAGCAGCAGACAGAGACATGGAGCTCAGATCAGAGGGATTTGACACATGGGAAAGACTTTTTGTCCCCAGTGACTCCATAGGAATGGAATTCAATAAGAACAGACTCTCACACACTAAAGACAGCGTGAGTCACCCCCATTTACTGTAATGGACATTCCTCGAAAGACGAAGCTTGTCCTCTACATCTTCCTGTATGTATCACTCAAAAGCTGAGTCATATTTGAGGACTTGACCATGAAGACACAATTAATATGAATGACCTAATCTTGCCTGATGTAGTAAGATATGATAAAACACCAACAGCCAATCACCGTCATGGTCTGGCATGGTGGATCCAATACCCAGAATGACATCGATGTTATCTTTTCCACCAACGAAATGCGATCGAACACAGAAATGTGAGCAGTCGGCAGTCTGTTTTGGCTGGGACCATTGGGAGGTGGGCGTCCCACTGGCCTGGGGTCTTGCAGGCTACGACGTCATTGAAGACCCCAACTCACACACGTACACACGTACTTCCAGATGCACACGCCCTCAACTATGCACGAATTCCTCAACCCAAGAAGATGATGTCGAAATAATGGGAGGAAAAGGAAATGAGAGCTATGTGAAGATCTGGCCAGTATCAGAAGACTTTCTAAGTTTCCAGAATTCTCCTGCTTTATACTTTCAATTGATTTTTCTCAATACATTATCTATAAAACACAATCACTTCATTTCGTACCTTCCTCTCTATATCTCTATATCTCCATATCAAGCTTTCCCTGTTATTCTTCCCGTTTCCTTTGCTTTCTATGGATAGAGGAAGCTGAGGAATGCAGCACAGGAAGAACGCTCATTCTTTTGCGTCATTGCTTCCTCTTCCCTCACCAGTTTCCTTGACAGTTAGGTCATTTTCATTCCCTCAGCTAATTTTGCAATTTTTAGAAAGGACACTTTGACAATGACTCTTACAGAGTACCTAACTACTCCAATGAGCTGTCACAGTGCAAGGTACAATTTGTAACAATGACATCATAATTCATCCCACTGTTATGGTCCATTTGGTTTACTTATGCTCTATGTAGCTCATTGATACTGCAATTAGACACTATTTTTGGTCAACATTTTTTTTAAATGTTTTTTGAAAGTCTCATATGCTCACCAAGGCTGCATTTATTTGATAGACAATACAGTACAAACAGTAATATTGTGAAATATTATTACTATTTAAAAATCACTGTTTTCTTTTTTAATATATATTATATTATGTAATTTATTCCTGTGATGGCAAAGCTGAATTTTCAGCATCATTACTCTGTATTCAGCGTCACATGATCCTTCAGAAATCATTCCAATATGCAGATTTGGTGCTCAAGAAACATTTCTTATTATCATCAATGTTGAAAACAGTTGCACTGCTTAATATTTTTGTGGAAACAATGATACCTTTCCTGATATATATTCACGATTCTTTGATAAATATAAAGTTTGAAAGAACATCATTAATTTGAAAATGTTTTTTTATATATATATATATTATAAATGTCTTTGAGTGGCTTTTAATCCATTTTATGTGTCCTTGCTGAATAAAAGGTTTAATATCTTATATCTTAAAAAAAAAACTTATGGTTGGGAAACCATACAACTAGTTCCCGACATGACTTGGCTCTATGAGGCAATCAAATTTCTCACGAATGACCTAAAGGTAATAAGTTAGGGAGATTTTATGTCAATATGTAGTAATGTAAAATATCAAGCCAACATTTGATTGTCTGAACTGTGTATTCCCTCTCACAAATCTCACTTTCAATATCCTTATGTCAATAGTCAGGACGAATGTTTAATAGCCAAACAAAAATGAAACTACACTCTCTTTCTGCTTTAACTTTTATTTCTTTTGATTAATGCATTCTTTACATCTCTTATACAATTTTATTGGCGCAAATGAAATGAATTAAATTACACTTAATCAAATATTTATTCACACTCTCCCTGTGGTTTTCTCTTTCTGCCAAGCCCTTCATCGCTCCACACTTCTCACATTCCATTCTCATGTCATCTCAACTTTTCTCATCTGTGTCTGAGTATTACTAAAACATACTCATAGTATCAAATGCCTACTCAGTCAAGAAAATCCATCAAGTTACTAATAGACCACAACATAACAAATCAGTGCAGTTTGTATGTAGTTTCAAAAGACCCTGACCTGAATATTTTTTTGTCATTTTGAGCTAGAAAACAAGTACTCAACCAAAATAAAAATATGTCCACAATTTTCCAGGAATCTGACCACAAATCACACAGCAGCTCTGGTAAAATGATTCTACGAAGTGATACACGCGCACACACACACACACACACACACACACACACACACACACACACACACACACACACACACACACACACACACACACACACACACACACACACACACACACACACACAGTCAACATCAAATCACTCAGATTTGGATTCAGATTCCGAACACCAATAAAAAAGCTGAAGCAATTATCAACCATCTCAGAGGTGGAGCTCTCTGTGGACACAATTCCACGAAATAGGTCAAACATACAGAAACACACATACTAAACTGATAGCAAAAAGAAAATATACAATAAAGCGACACACTTATGCCAGCAGGAATTCCTGAGATAAACAGATAATCACATACAGCCTGTTAAAACATGTTTGATATGGAGCACAGACTCATATCCTATCAGAGTAAAAGCACACACACACACACACACACACACACACACACACACACACACACACACACACACACACACACACACACACACACACACACACACACACACACACACACACACACACACACACACACACACACACACACACACACACACACACACACACACACACACACACACACACACACACACACACACACACGGCTTGGTGGGGGAGGAGGACTGTGTATGAGATAATGGTTGAGCTCACTCTCTGGACTCACTCACGCAGCCACCTCCTAAACGCCTGGCAGCCAGCTTGTGTGTGTGTGTGTGTGTGTAAGTGGGTGGGTGGGAGAACTTAATTCTTTTGCAAACTTTTGAATAAATGTATCTGATGCATGTCTGTTCATGCAGGTCATGCAAATATCTGTGTTTGTAATTTTATGCTGACCCAAGTGCATCAGTTCAATCAGGTGTGTGTGGTTAGCGCGCATGTATGGCTGTGTGTCCATGACCATTTGAAAAGCTAGGGGTATTCAAAATCAAAAAGATGCTGATTAAAGGAAATGGTAACAATGACTGTGTTTTTAATATCGAGAGCACTACTTTCTTCTTTGTTGATTTTGGCAGAGGAGAAATTGCACAAGATATTTCTGGCAGAGTGGACACCAAAATAATCATACTTCTCTCTCATTTGACTTTTTGTGGCTCTGGGTACATGGTTTCTATTGTTAAGTTACACTAAGAACTGACAGCATCATATTTTGGGAGGTTTCTTAACATTGGAGAACGGACAGATATATCAACACATTCATTTTACACACAGTGCATTTCTATAACACGTTCCAGGGGTTTTTCTGGTACTCTGGGGATGTTGGAGAAAATGAATGGCTGCACTGAGCACGCAATACTCTTGGCTGGCATTATAGCATTCATCATGCAGATTAAATAAAGCCAGTGTTGAGATCAGAAATTTTGGAAGTGTTTCAATG
Organism: Meda fulgida; assembly: GCA_030578275.1. Classification (NCBI taxonomy): domain Eukaryota; kingdom Metazoa; phylum Chordata; class Actinopteri; order Cypriniformes; family Leuciscidae; genus Meda; species Meda fulgida. The sequence continues at coordinate 15,607,345 of CM060635.1, read as the reverse complement.
CCTTGTCCTGGTATTGTCATGATTGAGACTTTTCTACATCTTACTGTATCTACAACCACAAAGATAAGGAACAGGTTTTATTTGCATGTGAATGTGTCTACACTGTCAGATGTGGTACAGAAAGTCTATTCGGTTATCTTTGTGTCTTCTTGCTTCCTGTAATTTCCTTTGTGGTAAGATCTGTTTCCCAGTAAAAAATGTCTTTCGTTCTTGCTTTGATATACTTTTAAGATATGTTCAGACAACAAGAAATAACATTCATGAAAGAAATAACAATGTCCAATTTGTGATCAAATAATTATTTTAATTATTTTATATTTTATATTCTCTGAATGATTCATTCATGAATCGGGCACTTCTCTAATAGATTCTCGTGAAAAATTGTGATCCTTCCCATCCAAAGAAACTTATATTGCATTTAAGGTATACAATTTATCAGTTCATGCATTTCCTGGGAATCAAACCCATGAGCTTAGTGTTGTGATTGCCATGTTCTACTGTTTAAGCTACAGAAAAATGGTGGACTGCTCATTTTATATTCACAATTCTTTGTTTATACACATCGAAATTCAAAATGCAGTTTCCTCACCTAAATTCTGTACAAATTCATGGTTCAATATATTCAAGTTTGTTATTCTACAATATGGATTCCTTTTTTCAGTTTGTTTGTGATGAAATTCCTCCTTTTGATCACAAAAAAAGTGTGTTATTTGACCACAAAAATAAAAGAAATTTCGACACATGCAATGAGGCTAGCTTATTAAAAACATGCACCGGTCTCTTTAAGGGGTCAGCTAGGTCATGGCTTACTAAATATTATTGGGGGGCAGCATCTCGGTGGTCTCTCTGAGTTGAAAAGCAAGAAAAAAATGCAAAAAAGGAATATAAATAAACACGGTATGCATTATTGCTCTAGGGTTTTCTCACAGTCCATTGGTAGGTTTATGTTGGTGTCCACTCACTGTAGCCTCTATGTAGGTGTTCTCATCCCTAGGATAGCTGGAGATTATGGGAAGGATCAGCTGGGGTTCGAGGGCACACAGATAAAAAGATAAAGATCGCATCTTAAGCCTCACACACACACACAGACCCCTGATGCTGGGAGGTGGCTTACTATTAGTGTCAGTCATTGTCATTCCACGCACACAGACACGGTAATAAAGATATAAGAGTGATATATATACACACAATGTACAAGCGCATATAGTAAGAGCATATACCCTCAGCCGGTGGGTTCTCCTCCGTGTGACCATTATACTCTGTCTGATCATCTGTCTTCCCATTAAGACTGGAAATAGAGATCTGTCCATTCTTCTGAAGAGGCTAGAAAGAAAGAAACAGAGATATGAAGGGTCATAATTTTACTATGATCTTTTCAGCAGGGCACTGGCGATACAATTTTTTGTGTAGCTAGTCAAAACGGTGATATACTGTAAAATTTTCTCAGATGCTTCTTGCTCTCTCTTTGCACCAGACTGTACTCATTTGTAGTTTTAGCCTTTTGGTTTAGAATTTTCGCAATATACAAATAATCAAGTGTGTTTTTTATTTAAAAAATATTCACATTATAGTATTAAAGTTTAAAAGTATGGGATCAGAACTTTTTTAAAATGTTTTCGAAAAAAGACTCTTCACCAAGGCTTAATTTATTTGATTAAAAATACAGTTAAAAACAGTAATTTTGTGAAATATTATAATAAAAAAACTTGTTTTAAATTATATTTTCAAATGTCATTTATTCATGTGTTGGCAAATCAGAATTTCTTTACTCCAGTCTTTAGTGTCACATGATTCTTCAGAAATCATTCTAATATGCAGATTTGCTGCTCAAGAAACATTTCTTATTATTATCAATGTTGAACACAGTTGAGCTGCTTAAAATTTTTGTGGAAACTGTGATACATGTTTTTGTCAGGATTCTTTAGCCTCTTTCACACAGAGATTCCGGAAAATACACGGATAAAGTGACCCGGGATTTGACCCGGGATCGTTTGATTTTGGTTCATTCACACTGCCAGTGATTTTCCGGAATCAGAGAGTGCGTTCACACACAACCCGTAAAGATCCCGTAAAGACACATGACATTGATGTGACATGTAATGTCTCAGCAGCGTCTTAAGTTTGCTTATGAGCCACGCTTGTGCATTTTTTTTCTCTGATTCGATCACTAGCACATTACGTATATAGTTTCACTACTGGCGAACGATCCCGGCTTTAGCGTCATCATTACGACACGGCATTGATTATGGCTTTTGTTCACACAGCGCGCGTTCCGGGACTGATCCCAGCAATGTTACTAGGTCCCCATCCCGGCATCAATCCCGGATCGTGTTTGCGTTCCCACAGAAGGCGTTCTGGCAATTTCTCTGCAATTTCCCGGGATCAACGCACTGTGTGAAGGGGGCTTTAGATGAATAGAAGTTCAAAACAACAGCATTTATATGAAATAGAAACATTCCAAAAGGCAGCCACCACTTTTGGAGATTCAGTAAAAGAGCTGTGCACCATCCTAAAGGTTTGGCACTTCTTTTTTGTATAAAGTGTTAAAACAGGTGCAAGAGAAGAACTCAGTTGAAGACCAAGATTTGAAGGGATTTGACATTCATGGTTTTAATATCAGTGCAAGCTTTCATGTTGACTACATTCCAATTCAAAATAGCATTGATGTCCTAGAAAAACACATTTAGAAACATTAGAAGGAATTTAGAAGGTGTATCCACATAACCAAGCATTCACAATTCCTACAGGTACAGTAAATATTTCAGCCAGGAAAGAAAGCCCCAATTCTAAAATGTGGCCTGCCGATCACATTTAGGATTCAGTCAGCATTGCTGGACAGGGCTGTAATCTGAATAGCACCTTTAACTCCACCAATTTAAATAAGCTTCTGAAAGGTTAACTGAGGATTTTTGGTATATGTACATTATAAAGATATAGTTTATCACATTTCCCTTCCCTTTCTACTGTCTGCTTGGCTTTTAAAGTCCATTAAGGTTTGGAGAAAACAAGAATCACAGACATTAAGCAGCATCATATCAAAAAGACATTTCACTCTGAGCAGCCCGATTTTATTGAGTTAAAGGCTTCAGGCTAGTTTAATAATAGAACAGTGATAGGAATCACAAAATACTCTCTTGTGAGGGTTGAGGAAAATATGTGAGCAATGCAATTACATTAAGAAAGTTAATTTCTGTTTAAAGGCAGAAATAAACATAAGCGAGAAGACTCAATCCTCAACCAGCTTTGACAGTGGTCCAGCAGGTGTCCTTTAAACCCGTCCTGGCCTCTGACCCCCAGCCCTATCTCATGACAGTCATTCTCCACATTCCGAGGCCCATTCACAGAATTCAAGCCTGATGGGGGTAACCCCACCCAAATTCCCCTATCAAAGCTATGTTTCTTCCCTTCCTTCATCTGATCTGACATCACTTGCCATTAACAGATCCATAACTTTTAAGGTGTCAAAAATACATCCTTATTCAAACGTTTGGGGTCAGTACGATTTTTTTCATAGAGAAATTAATGCTTCTATTCAGCAAGGACATTTAAATTGATCAAACGTGACAGTAAAGACATTTATAAATGATTATATTTCAAATAAATTTAGTTCTTTTGAACTGTTTTGAACTGAAAAAAGTGGATAATGGTAAAAAAAAAATATTAAGCAGCACAACAGTTTCAATATTGATAATAATAAGAAATATTTCTTAAGCACCAAATATCAGCATATTAGACTGATTTCTGAAGGATCATATGACTGAAGACTGGAGTAATGATGCTGAAAACTCAGCTTTGCCATCACAGAAACAATTACATTTTAAAACACATTAAAAAAGAAGAGTTGTTCTAAATTGTTATAATAGTTAAATTATGACTGTTTTTACTGTATTTAAGTCAAATAGATGCAGCCTCTCTGAAAATAAGAGACTTCTTTCAAAAACCCATTTTCTTTTTTTGTCCAAAATTTTTGGGAACTTTCTCAAAACTTTCCAGGTTTAGTGACCAATATCATTACGAACATTAATGAAAACGCCTCGGTTCCGTATGGTAACCCTCGTTCCCTGAGGAGGGAACGGAGACGTCTCGTCGGAGGAGTTTCCAACGAATTGGGATCACGCTAGGGAGACCAATCAACTTCGAGTGAACTAAAACGAGCCAATAAACATTGGCATGCAAGATTTGCATTCCGCGACCCGCCTACCAGTGCGGGTATAAAAGCGGAAGCAAGCGCATACACAAACGTTTTTCGCTGAGGAGCCGAACGGTGTCCAGTCCTCCGCGAAGGTACAGCAAGCATGGCGACGGGATGAGACGTCTCCGTTCCCTCCTCAGGGAACGAGGGTTACCATACGTAACCGAGACGTTCCCTTTCGTTCGGGAACTCCTACGTCTTGTCGGAGGAGTTTCCAACGAATTGGGATCCCTAACAAAACACCATGGTGCTGACCCCTTCCAGCGCCCAGCTTAGCTCCCGGCATAGCAGTTTCTTACTTATATGAGGGGAGCTAGCTAGGAAGAATCACACTGCTGTTCCGCAAGACCCGCTCAGAGGATTGGATAACACTGGGAAGCGTGCCTACCCCGTAGGAGGGAACGCTGCGGAGACCCTGCCTGCCCGAAGGGAGGTACTGGAATACATGTATGTACTAACCCGTAGGGTAGTTAACATACGGCAGTCCTTGAGGTAGTCCCAGCCCGAGGGGTGGGAGCGTACTCAGCATGGACGACAGAACGGGTCTGTTGAGGGGAAGACACGGAGCTAACCCGGAGGGTAGCTGGAACGTGGAAGAAATGGGTCGCCGTAGGGACCACTGTAAAGGCCACCCAGTCTAATAACAACTCCTACGAGAGGTAATAGATCTGGCGCCGGGCGATCCGCCTCGCCTGGTGCCGGAGGGGTGATGGAGGAACTCACGAGGTTAACCGTTTGTTGGGGAACCAACGGAGCAAAAAGACGCACGTATCCGGCCCATGGGGCGGGAATGGCGTAGCAAGCCGACACAACCTAATTCCTCACGCTACTGGCAGTAACGAGTACACGGGAGGAAAAAGGTTCAACACGGAGGCTATAGAACCTAGCGAACGTGTTAGGTGTCGCCCAGCCCACAGCTCTACAGATGTCTGTTAGCGAGGCGCCTTGCGCCAAGGAGGAGGCAACACTCCTAGTAGAGTGTGCCGTCAACCTAGGTGGGCAAGGCATGTCCTGGGACTCATTAGCCCGGACAATAGCATCCACTAACCAGTGGGCTAACCTCTGCTTGGAGACAGCCTTCCCCTTCTGCTGGCCTCCGTAACAAACAAAGAGCTTATCTGAGGTCCTGAAGCTTTGCGTTCTGTCCACATAAACCCACAAAGAGCGGACGGGACAGAGAAAAGCTAGGGCTGGGTCTGCCTCCTCCAAGGGCAGCGCTTGCAGGTTCACTACCTGGTCCACGAAAGGAGTGGTAGGAACCTTGGGCACATATCCGAGTCGGGGTCTCAGAATAACATGAGAAAGGCCCGGGCCCAACTCTAGGCACGATTCGTCGACCGAAAAAGCCTGCAGATCCCCTACCCTCTTAAAAGAAGCCAAGCCAACAGGAGAGCTGTCTTCATAGACAGGATATTCAACTCCACCGAAGGTAAGGGCTCAAAAGGGGGACTCTGGAGTGCTCTGAGCACCAGAGATAAGTCCCAAGAGGGTACGGGGTGCAAATTACGAGGAGGATTTAGTCTCCTGGCACCCTTAAGGAATCTGATGACCAGGTCGTGCTTCCCTAATGACTTACCTTCAACTGCATCGTGATGAGCGGCTATTGCGGCAACATACACTTTGAGGGTGGAGGGAGACAGCCTTCGCTCCAACCCATCTTGCAGGAAGGAAAGCACGACTCTGATCGGGCAAGTTCGGGGGTCTTCCCGGCGGGAAGAACACCAATCGACGAACAGGTTCCACTTCAACGCATAGAGGCGCCTCATAGAGGGGGCTCTAGCAGAAGTGATGGTGTCTACCACAGCCTGTGGTAGGCCACCTAGAACCTCCGCGTCCCGTCCAGGGACCAAACATGGAGTCTCCAGAGGTCTGGACGCGGGTGCCACAGGTGCCCCGTCTCTGGGAAAGGAGGTCCTTCCTCAGAGGAATCGGCCAAGGAGGGGCTGTCGCGAGGAGCACGAGTTCCGCGAACCAAGTCCTGTTGGGCCAATACGGCGCAACGAGCAGGACCTGCTCCTCGTCCTCCCTGACCTTGCACAAAGTCTGTGCAAGAAGGCTCACTGGGGGAAACGCATACTTGCGTAGGCCCTGGGGCCAGCTGTGCGCCAGTGCATCTGTGCCGAGAGATCCTTCGGTCAGAGAATAAAACCACTGGCAATGGGTCGTGTCCGGAGAGGCAAACAGATCTACCTGAGCGGCTCCGAAGATTCCCCAAATCAGCTGGACCACCTGGGGATGGAGTCGCCATTCTCCCGGAAGAGGTGGCTGCCGTGAGAGCTCGTCGGCCGCACGGTTGAGCACACCCGGGATGTGAATGGCCCGAAGCGACCTCAGATGCTTCTGACTCCATAGGAGGAGATGGCGGGCGAGTCGCGACATACGACGGGAGCGTAGACCACCTTGACGGTTGATGTACGCAACGATCGCAGTGATTTACTGCTTGCAACTCTAGGCAGTTGATGTGCCAATGCAGTTGAGGCCCCGTCCACAGACCTGAAAGTGCATGCCCGTTGTACGTGGCCCCCCATCCGCTGGCAGAGGCATCTGTAAACACAACAGCATGCCTGGACACCTGGACTAAGGGAACTCCGGCCCGTAGAAACACAGGGTCCGACCAGGGACTGAAGGTTTGGCGACAGTGCGGGGTAATGTTGACCCGGAACGTGCCGCTCTGCCACGCCCATCTCGGGACTCGATCATGAAGCCAGCACTGAAGCGGTCTCATATGAAGCAAGCCGAGCGGCGTCACTGCGGCTGCGGCTGCCATATGCCCCAGGAGCCTCTGAAACTGTTTCAGTGGAACCGCTGACCTGCCTTGAAAGGACTTGAGGCAGTTGAGCACTGACTGGACGCACTCCTCTGAGAGGCGCGCAGTCTGACCGACCGAGTCCAACTCCATACCGAGATAAGAGATCCACTGAGTGGGGCAGAGTTTGCTCTTGTCCCAGTTGACCTGAAGACCCAAACGGCTGAGGTGTCGGAGCACCAAATCCCTGTGTTCGCACAACAGATCTCGACAGTGAGCTATTATGAGCCAGTCGTCGAGATAGTTGAGAATGCGGACGCCATGTTCTCTCATGGGAACAATGGCCGCCTCCACGACTTTTGTGAAGACACGGGGCGACAGGGCCAGGCCGAAGGGTAGGACTTTGTACTGAAATGCTCGACCCTCGAACGCAAACCGAAGAAAGGGTCTGTGTCGAGGAAGAATCGAACATGAAAGCACGCGTCCTTCAGGTCGATCGCTGCAAACCAATCCCGGGGACGGATGCATTCGAAGATGCGCTTCTGCGTGAACATTTTGAACGGGAGCTTGTGCAGGGCCCGATTCAAAACTCGCAGGTCCAGGATCGGTCGTAACCCACCGCCTTTCTTGGGTACAATGAAGTAGGGGCTGTAGAACCCAGACTTCATCTCGGCTGGAGGGACCGGCTCGATCGCGTCCTTCGCCAGCAGGACGTCGATCTCTTTCCTCAAGACAGGGGCATCGACGCTCCGCACACGAGTGAAGCGGATACCCCTGTACTTGGGAGGCCGGCGACTAAACTGAATTGCATAGCCGAGCCGAATGGTACGGATGAGCCAGCGGGACGGCCTCGGAAGCGCTAACCAGGCTTCGAGAGACCGCACCAACGAGCCCACCCGAACCACCGGCGCACCCGCGGAGGGGCAGCGAAGTGGAAGGCAGGGACCAGACTCCGGAGGCATTACTGCGGCCGAGAGAGAGGTCTGGGTGTGCAGGGCAACACCTACCTGCTTCCACCGAGGGGCAGACGGCAGGGAAGGCCCGGAGGCGTTCGACTGCTGGCTGTCCCGAGGCGAAGGAAGGAAGGGAAACGAGGAGCGAGGCCTGGGGGTGTCGGTCCCGGTTTCCGCGCCTCCTTGCCCAGCGGGGGACGAGAGTGACGAGGCCGTGGCGGCGTCACTGATGTCTGAGCGCTGGGGCTGGGAGAGGGGAACGGGAGTGGTGCAGCTCGGGGGCAGCACGCACTGCCACTCTGACCCTCTCGGACGGAGGAAACTGGTCTTATTGACTGCCAGTCTCGACCGTGAGGGGAAACGAGGAACGAGGCCCGGGGGCATCGAGTCCTGATTTCCCCTCACCCAGCGAGAGACGAGAGTGACGAGGCCGTGGCGGTGTCACTGCCATCTGAGCGCTGGGGCCCGTGAACTACTTAGAGGAAGTGGTCTGCTCAAACTTTGGGTACCGCTGATTCTGGATAACCAGCGGCGGAACAGAAAAGAGTTCTCCACCCGGCCCTCCCCGGGGGAAGGAGTGGTGATGACACGCACTCCCAAGAGCAGAACGTCACATACTCTGGGTAGCTCCTCTCAGGGTTGTTTCCCTTTCCTTTGCTGGGGGAAAACAAACTCCGAGCGGGCTGGTTTTGAGGTGCTTCTGGACCACCAGTGTGGACATCGTCTAACCGAGGGCCAGTGCTGTGACTTATCACGGTCAGTCACTAAGCACAGCTCAACCCCGAGTTAGAACTACGCACGTGCAGTGGTAGTGAGAGAGGAAAAACTTTTGCAGATTTAGGCATGTTTGGCTTGCCATATTGGCACCAAAATGCTTCCATACTGCCAAAATTCTTCACACACATCCAGGCACTTTAGAACAGCCCAGGAAAGTGTGGCTGTTAAGTCTGAATCTTCAGCATGAGAACACACCATTATAATAGGAACTCAGCATCATATTCAGAGTATAACAGCCCTCTCTCCGATGTAGCGACCGACATCTGTCCTCCCTGGGGCCCCGAATGAAATGCCAGCTCCCTCATGAGAAGGACCAGAGACCCATCCGAAAGCCTAGACGGCACACGGCACGCTGAGCGGCTCAAGCCTTTACGAGAAAGGGGAGACGAACAACGTGCCGACGTGGTCATGCACTCCTGAGAGAACATGAACCACCCACGAACGCAGTCTTAACACACTGATTAGGCATGTGAAACCGTGATCGTGGCCGTCAACCAGGCATGCAAGATAGTGAACGTGGCCATCGCTTTGATGACACACAGCATGCTGGGCGCTCAAGCCTACAGGCAGGCGAACAACGTGCTGACGTGGTCATGCTCTCACAAGAAAGCATAAACCACCCACGAACACAGTCTCAGCATGTTTGCGATGCGCTAGAGGAGTGAGTGGTTCGTGCTCACTGAAACCCTCAGATCACCAATGTTATTTGCCAAAGTAGCCCTCCTCTTGTGCATCAGAAGAGAAACTAGATCGGGAAATAAGCAAAGGGACTCACCTCACAGAGGCACACGAGTCTTGATCTTGACCGCGCATCTTGAGCACTGAATGACGCACGCTGGGTTGCCGTGACAACCCGCGCTGTCAGCCGGCGCTCGACGGCACAGGGCACGCTGAGCGGCTCAAGCCCTTACGAGAAAGGGGAGACGAACAACGTGCCGACGTGGTCATGCACTCCTGAGAGAACATGAACCACCCACGAACGTAGTCTCACACACCGATTAGGCATGTGAAACAATGAACGTGGCCGTCAAATAAGGACAGGAAACGATCGCATCCAGAAAGACACGAGTGAAACGTCATCCTGAAAAGGACGCGATCTTCACTTGTGTTGCTCTTTCAGGAAGAAAGTACTCTCTATCGTGCTGAAGCACACAGGGACCCAACGCGGCAACACAGCGGGGAAACTGCAAGCCCGCTGTGCGCACTCAACCGTTTACCAACTGTGAAAACAGCTTTTGAATTAACAGCATATAGATGCAGCCGGTAGACAGGAAACCGCTGAAACGCCATTTCACCAACACAGAGAGATCCCCTCCCGAAACAGCTGACTCGTAGCTCGTAAGAAAAATACAATCTTAAAGCTCACTCACTCAGAGAGGACACAATCGGTCGGCTCCGAAGCTAAAAGCGTTTGTGTATGCGCTTGCTTCCGCTTTTATACCAGCACTGGTAGGCGGGTCGCGGAATGCAAATCTTGCATGCCAATGTTTATTGGCTCGTTTTAGTTCCCTCGAAGTCGATTGGTCTCCCTAGCGTGATCCCAATTCGTTGGAAACTCCTCCGACGAGACGTAGGAGTTCCCAAACGAAAGGGAACAAACATTAATGTTTCCATATTTGGCAACAATAAATAAACTATGAAAATCAATTCTCCACAATACATTTATTGAGGAATTGGATAGTCTGAACATCATCACAAGATAAAATGTAATTTAATGAAAGACATCACAAGACACATACACACACGTCAGCTATTGTTTGAGTTATTTACTTCAATTTTCAACATGTAATTTTCTTGATCAGATCCATGCAAAAACTATTAGACAACTGTAGCCTGATACTTACTACGCTTGCTGAAATCTTCAAGCTGAAAAAAAGTCAAGATCACCATACTGATCCATATAGGAAGCTTTTATGCCAATTATAACAGTGAACACAAGGGCAAAACCGACATGACATTGACTATGGATAAATTAAGATAAATAAATCTTGCTGTTTTTAAAATGCATACAATTCTGATTGGCCAGTTATGCAGTTTCTGCAAAAGGTTTAAAGTCTGAGGCTGCTGCTAAGATCATAACTCACCGGGAGCATTTAACAACTGTTCAACCAACAAAAAAACTGATAGAATGTGTGCTTAAGTGTGACAGTTGTTTAACTGAAATAACTAAAGGTAAACACAATCTGTCTTTAAGGCACCACACACTTGTGGGTGGGAGGTTTGCACAGATGTGTGACATCAGGTGTGAGTGTGTGTGTGTTGTCACAAATGTGATTTGTGACTGGTCTTGTGGTCTGCTATTTCAGAACATTTATGCTGTAAATTAATACAACAAAAACGTCTCGGTTACGTATGTAACCCTCGTTCCCTGAGTAGGGAACGGAGACGTTACGTCGGATGACGACGAATGGGGTTTTGCTTAGAAAGCCTATCAACTTCGAGTATAACAAAACGAGCCAATGGCAAAGAAATGCCATGGGTCTGCAGAATTTGCATGACGTAACTCCGCCCCACCTCGTGGGTATAAAAGGAGGACGCCGGCAACATGCAGTTATGTTTCTTCGCTGAGGAGCCAAGACTGAGCTCAGGCGATCCCCGCGGTACAGCGGAAGTGGCAGGAAGATGTAACGTAACCGAGACGTTCCCTTTCGCAGTCACTCCGAGTTACGTCGGATGACGACGAATGGGGTTACCAGTCTAATCACGCCATCTTCACAGCTGTCTTCCAGTGCCCTGCGTAAATCTGAGATCCCTGTCGTGAGACTAGCACGGACAAAGGACTCCTATTTAACACAGGAATACCGCGGTACACTGGGAAGCATATTCCATAGTTTAGAGGAAATATGCAATAACACCAAGCCGGGGGGGGGGGGGCATTTAGAAATACACACATGACCCGAAGGATGCATATGGAGAACAATGGGGTGTCCAGCCGCAGGTCGAATATTTCAACCCCAGGGGTGGCAAGGAGGCTTGCCAAGGGAAAGACACATGCTAAAAGAGGCTTACAGTGGAAATACACATGTGGGGGTAGCTCCGGAGAGGGACCATGCACACGGGAGGCACCTAGCCGACGCACAGGCAATAGACACTGGCGCCAGCGTCAGGAGTGCTGGAGGAACTCAGGGCTTGCGGAGAAGCTCACCTGAGGAAACAAATCGCACGTATCCAGTCCGTGGAGTGGAATGGCGAGCAAGCGAAGACACATGAGCGGGTCCAATACTAGCTGGTTGAAGCGAGTACATGAGAGGACACTGGCTCCCCTCGGAGATTGTAGAATCTGGCGAATGTGTTGGGTGTCGCCCAGCCTGCAGCTCTGCAGATGTCTGTTAGCGAGGCGCCATGCGCTAGACCCCAAGAGGATGCCACACTCCGGCTGGAGTGGGCAGTCACACCAAGGGGGCACGGTCGACCTTGCTGCTGGTATGCCAAAGCAATGGTGTCCACTATCCAGTGGGACAACCTCTGCTTGGAGAGAGCCTTTCCCTTCAGCTTCCCACCATAACAGACAAAGAGCTGGTCTGAGGTCTTGAAACACTGCGCTCTGTCTACATAGGCGCGGAGAGCGCATACTGGACAGAGCAGTGCCAAGGCTGGGTCTGCCTCCTCCAGGGGCAACGCTTGCAAGTTCACCACCTGGTCCCGAAAGGGAGTGGTGGGAACCTTGGGCACATATCCAGGCCGGGTCTCAGGATCACGTGAGAGTAAGCCGGCCTGAAATTCCCGGCACGCTTGGTCAACGGAGAATGCTTGCAGGTCCCCTACCCTCTTGACAGAGGCCAGTGCAACCAGGAGCGCTGTCTTCATTGACAAGAGCTTAAGCTCCACTGATTGCAAAGGCTCAAAGGGAGGACTCTGCAGGGCAGTCAGAACCACCGCGAGATCCCAAGAGGGAACGAGAGGAGAACGAGGAGGATTCAGTCTCCTCGCTCCTCTCAAGAACCTGACGATCAGGTCGTGCTTCCCTAAGGATTTACCTTCTACCAAGTCATGGTGTGCGGCGATAGCGGCAACATAAACTTTGAGGGTGGTGGGAGACAGCCTTCACTCCAACCCATCTTGAAGGAAGGAAAGCACGACACCGAACGAACACCTCCGGGGGTCTTCTCGGCGAGAAGAGCACCAGCTGACGAAGAGGTTCCACTTCAACACATAGGCGTGTCTCGTACGACGACGCTCTAGCGGAAGTGATGGTAGCCACCACCGCTGGTGGTAGGGTACTCAAACCTGCCTCGTCCCATCCAAGAGCCACAAGTGGAAGTTCCAAAGATTGGGACGAGGGTGCCACAGGGTTGCCCATCCCTGAGAAAGGAGATCCTTCCTCAGAGGGATTGGCCAAGGAGGGGCTGTCGCGAGGAGCACCAGTTCGGAGAACCAGGGCCGGGTGGGCCAGTACGGTGCAACTTGAAGGAACTGCTCCTCGTCCTCCTTGACCTTGTGCAAGACCTGCGCTAGAAGGCTCACTGGGGGAAACGCATATTTGCGGCCCCGCGGCCAGCTGTGCGCCAGTGCATCCGTGCCGAGCGTGCCCTCGTTCAGGGAAAAATACAGGTCGCAGTGGGTCGAGTCGTGAGAGGCAAACAGATCTATCTGTGCGTCCCCGAACTGGTCCCAAATCAGCTGAACCGACAGGGGATGGAGTCGCCATTCTCCAGGAAGGGGCTGAAGCCGTGAGAGCTCGTCGGCTGCACAGTTCAGGACTCCGGGAATATAAATGGCTCGAAGCGATCTCAGATGCTTCTGACTCCATAAGAGGAGGTGGCAGGTGAGTTGCGACATACGGCGGGAGTGTAGACCACCTTGATGGTTGATGTACGCTACAGTGGCGGTATTGTCTGACCGGACTAGTACGTGTTGACCCCTGAGCAATGCCCGAAAGCGGTGCAGGGCAAGGCGTACTGCCAGCAACTCGAGGCAATTGACAAGCCATAGGCGCTGGGGTCCTGTCCAGGAGCCCGCGGCAGCATGTCCATTGCACATGGCGCCCCAGCCCGTGGTGGAGGCATCTGTTGAGACAACAACATGCCGGGAAACTCGTTCCAAGGGGACACCTGCCCTGAGAAAACTGAGGTTCGACCACGGGGTGAAGGCCCGGTTGACCCGAAGGCCCAGACGAGCTAGGTGCCAGAGCACAAGGTCCCTGTGTTCGCAAACCTGGTCTCGAGAGTGAGCTAGGATAAGCCAGTCGTCGAGATAGTTCAGGACGCGAACCCCGTGAACCCGAAGGGGAACAAGGGCTGCCTCGAAGACCTTCGTGAAGACGCGAGGAGACAGGGCTAGCCCGAAAGGGAGAACCACGTACTGGTATGCCTGCCCCTCGAAAGCAAACCGGAGGAACGGTCTGTGTCTAGGAAGAATGGAGACATGAAAGTAGGCGTCCTTCAGGTCGATCGCTGCAAACCAATCCTGGGGCCGTACACATTCGAAAATGCGTTTGGCGGTGAGCATCTTGAACGGCATCCTGTGAAGGGAGCGGTTCAGCACGCGCAAGTCCAGGATTGGTCGTAACCCACCAGCGGGGCTGAACCAGCGGGGTCATGCGAACCACAGGCGTCCCCGCGGAGGGGCAGCGAAGCGGAGTAACTGGCCCAGACGTGGACAGCATAGCGGCCCGGTATGGGGGCACAGTTAACAACCGCGCCCTGGCAGAGGGGGCCAGGGAAGAACCAGGAAGGTCGTCCCGCGGGGGCCTGCTCTGCCAGAGGTCTGGCGACAGAGGGGGACAAGGGCGAAGCGGTCCATGGACGGCACGCCGTGTCAACCGACTCTGTAACAGAGGGGGACGAGGAGAGCACGTCTTGGGGGTGGCGCTCTGTGTCGCCCGAGAACTCTGTGAGCTCAGGGAAGAGAGGATTGTTTCTTTCTTTAACCACTTTAGGGTGCTGCCCACCCATGGGTGAGCAGCGGGGAGCGGAGAACAAAAGATTCTCCCCCGGCCCTCCACCGGGGGAAGGAGTGATCCTGCTTCCATCTCCTGAGAAACGACCATCATCCCTGAGCAGCCCGTCTCAGGAGCGCCGCTTGGCCCGGCGATACCAATCTGCCGCAACCAGAAGTGCACGGGCGAGGCATCTTTAAAAAGACTCGCGCTCTTTTGTGAGAGAAACACTCTGAGTGTTGAAGCGCCCGGGGAGACACGCACTCTCTGGCAAACCACTGCACAGATAAGCAGGAAGCGCGCGCTCGCTGGAGATCGCCGTCACACCAACACCAGAGGAACTCGTTCGTGAAGCTGACAATTCAGAGATGGCTTGTGGAGAGAAGAATAAACTTGGCTCCGAAGTGAAAACACAACTGCATGTTGCCGGCGTCCTCCTTTTATACCCACGAGGTGGGGCAGAGTTACGTCATGCAAATTCCCCAGACCCATGGTATTTCTTTGCCATTGGCTCGTTTTGTAATACTCGAAGTTGATAGGCTTTCTAAGCGAAACCCCATTCGTCGTCGACTACGAAAGGGAACAACGATCTCCTTTAAAGAGAATTTTACTGCAGAACTGTAGAGTTAAAAACAAATAATAAAGTGTTTTAAATATTACATGTTTTAAAAAATATTTTTATTGTCTGGGGTTGCATCTTTGTCACCTTTTTCACCCCTGATGAGTTTGCATCTCTGTTCTTCTGTCTTTCGTAAAACTTTGTTATCTGAAAATACCCCCATCTTTGTAATGCTCTCATCTGTTCTCCTGCCTAGATTGCAGTCATCTGTCAGATTGCTTTTCTCTCCTCCTCCCCTCCTCTGCAGTCTCTCTGTTCCATTCTGCAGATCATAGGTTCAGGGACGGCTGTCCATCCCACAAATCACTCTGCAGAGAGGTTGCAAATCTCTTCACTGTTGGACAGAAAAAGACAGCAAAGGAGAGGAAAATGTATGCCCTTCTAAACATCTATCCAGTTGTCAAATACTACTATAGCATTCATCTGACAGATCTGTGACCTTCTGAAGGTTTTCAAGACTCTGTTGATCTCAATGACATTTTGGATTGTTAACAAATGTACACTTTAAATTAAAACTGACATACTTACAGATTTAAAAGGACCACAAACAAGTGGAGGCCATATAAGTGTATGCATATAACTGTATGAACTTAAGATAAAATTAGATTTTATTTTATTCGAATTTTGTCACTAGAATAATAAAAGAATAACGGACAAACCTTGACCTCTTGGTATGAATGGTTAGATAATTTATATATTTTGCAGAATACCTGAACAGTTTAGACTCTTTTGAGAATTTTCCCAGTGTGGCCTCAGTCTCTTAAAGGGCAATTTAAACACCTTAAGATGAATTACAGTGTGAGTAACGGCCTTCAGCAGGGTGTAAACTACAGACATCATCGTATCAAAATCTCATATAGCTATCTCATAAAACTGAAAGGCCAGGCTAGTATATCAACAATTTTCATAAGCACTGCTGCAAAAATGTTATATGAATACAGATTATAAATAGATGCATAGCACAATAACAAAATTGTCATATATATTGTGAGAGGGACATAACATGACACGTAAGCAATACTACAAGTTCTTGATTTTGGAAATATATCTATTTGTTTGACTTTACACAAACTTGTGGAGTTCATGCAGCTCGAGTGCTCCTGTCAATACAGAAAATGTGGGACAAACGTTCAAAGACATTTGAAAATTCATGTTAATTTTTCAATTCAACTTTTCACAAAAAATTATGCTGCTGATAATATAATTTGCTAAAATAAGAAGAAAAAAATTAGCAAATTAGAAAAGTTAAAAATAGCTAAATTTTCTCTAGTGGTCCCAGACTTCAACCCCACTCTACGCATCCAAATATTTTTACATATACCCATGCTATGCCTGACACATCGCAAAAAAATCCCCTCGTTCATGGTTCATCCGTGCCTGTTAACCTCTGCCCTTTGACCCCTTGCTGATGAGGACTGAATTACAGAGAGAAATCTTTACATCAAGAATCTTACAGCAACAACTAGCATGCACCCCTAATAATAATTCTAATTGGTAATAAGTCTAATTATAGACTAAGTCTAAGTCTTGGTTATATTATACCATATATAGGGCATTTATATTTCAAAATATTTGTCAGAAGACTATGCAGTAGAATTGTCAGAGCAGGTATAACTGTATTTAGGGAATGTCATTTCATCACCAGGAGGCAAGGATAAAGACATTTTCTAACATAGAAGGACAAATGGAGAACTAGTTCGTACACAATGATATATGTGCCTGATGCAAGAGTTTAAATATAATTCTGCCAATTCTGAGAATGGAGAGAGTGAAGCAGCAGTAGATGAGGTAATTATGAGAAACATTCCAAGTTTAGGGAGGTCAGGGATACAGACTGAGAACACAAGGGGATTTTTAGATGTAATGCTGTGTATCATCATTATAACAGTGATAAGAGAAAACATGTGATGTACTAATCAAGCTGTAGACAGACAATATCAGTGGTCAGAGCACCGAACTCTGTGGGACTCTTGTGGTGTGTTTGCAGAGTGTGGAAACGAAACATGATAGAATCTGTTGTCAAAGAAGTCTACAGGGAACTAAGACTTTAGATCCAAAATCAGCAGCTGATGGTTGAACATGTTAAAATCAGCAGAGAACTCCAGATCAATTGAAACTGAGGAACCAATCACTCTTATTGCCTTTTAATAAGAGTTAATAAAGACAGAATTTTTATTAACTATCCCTTTAAGCAATTTGATTACACAAGGAAAGCTGTTTCAGTTGAATGAAACCTGATTACTAGATGTGAAATAGATTGTTTTGTGTAATGAAGTTTGACATTTAGCTGACCCAAAAACATTTGACTTAAAAAATATGAAAAGCCTACAAATTCTGATGGCAAAGGAATGGTAAAAAATTGTTTTAGGTATTTTATGAGCAATGAGGAAACATAATGGACCACATTTTATGATTTCCACTCTGTTAGTGACTATTAACCTCATTGCTTGCTTTTGCTATACTGCTATCCTGCAGAGAAATTGCAATTAAGACTGGTATTTGAGACCTCATGATTGATGCATTATTATTCACTGTTTATGCCCCAAACACAAACCTCCTTGAGAAAACACACTTCTCTGATACAACAAACTGTATAAAAGCCACCAAACTATTAATATAACCCTATAACTATTAAACTATAATTCTCTCTCCTGCCCTTTCACATTCACCAATTGCTTATACTTAAGTATTAAAAATACAGTTCACCCCAAAAAGGTCAAAAAGGGTCCAAAACACTATGCTTAACACTATTGATAAGGACACATTGGCTACATCATTTCCATCTATTAATTAATGATTCCAAGCAGCTTTCTGGAGATTTACTTAGTGAGACAACACACTTATTGCGACAACAAAATATTTAGCTGTTTTTGTATTATATATACAAAAAAATATTATATTTTAATATATACACATATTACACACATTTATCTAATTTAACTTGATCTGCTCAAAATTCCAATTGAATTTCAAAACAGTAAAGTACTCATCCAGCACAAGAGAGAAAGACTTGCTTTGTGTAGGGGTTAAGCACACAGATACACATCCAAATTTGGGTAACACATACTCAGTATTGGAGCCTCAGAGACCACAAACTGCATGCATCATCTCCTTCGACACAAACACAGATGTGAAACGAGCAGTCTCTGGCAACACACAGCAAACCTCAGTCTATCTCAGTTAAGTAATTTACTTCACAAACAATCTACACCAGTGTAGTATTACTGTGGTAAACTGCCCCAGTGTTTGAAACGATTACAACTTGATCCTAACAATAAGGCCACCAAAATATACTGTGCCCTTACATGCCTAATCATATCAAATGTACAGTCAACATACTGCTCAAGATCATAACTTCTCAAAGTCTGAATCAGAACCAGTGTCACAGTCCAAACCGACCGTTTTTCACTCACTGAAGGGGAAAATCTGTGGCTTCAAAGGCAGACAAACACATCATCTTGTTGCCTAAACTTATTAGACTTTGGAAAATTTATTTGATTTGAGCTTCACATTTACAAATAGCATAGTGACAACTTTGCATTTCTTCACCCTGACTTGATAAATCACATATCTGCAAGGCTGTGAAGAGATTAAGTGCTTGCTTTGCTAAAACGTACTTCGTGTTGGCTTCAGATTTGTTTGTTTCATGGAAACATATGCAGTGAATTCTTTACTTCTTGTTTGACGAAAGAGGAATTTATTTTTTGGCACAGAATGGGAGCTATATACAAAAAAGGAGCGATTTTGTTACGAATTCCAGGAACTTGTACATAAATGTCCGTGCGGAGAGCCTTCCAAGCTGCGAGCCACCCCACTGTGCATTTTCCTGATCCACTATTTGTCTCCCGCCGATACTGGGAGTCCTCTGTTCCTTCCACTCCCCTAACAGCTGTCACTAAGGCCACCCTTATGAGCAAACATCAATGTGATAGGACAGGACCTCCCTGTGTCTCTGGCAGATCGACTGGACCTTCCCAGATCCCCCCCCCCCCCCCGCCGTTAGACTGAAACAATATACCTCCTTCTCTTACTCTATCCCAAGGGTCCTCCTGTGATTCAGATCATAAGAAGAAAGGAAAAGTTCAGATGTGACTCTCCTGTTATTTTAAAGAAATAATAGTCAGAGTTTAACATGAGGATCTGGTAGGGATAGTGAAACTGGATCAGTTTAATGACTGCAAAAAAAGTGAAAGTTCACTTATTATAAAGAAAATTTCTGCACTAAATAACCGTCACTAGACCATATTTATAGGTACTTACAAAACCTGCAATTAACTGCACGCATCTGGCCTAACCAATTGACCAACTACTTGTCAGTGATGCAGGCTCTTTAATACACTTTCGTGAACTGTGACTACTTACACTTTCAAATTAGATTTCCTGTCTGTTGTTTAAGAGACAGAAAGTGCATTTACCATTTTCCCTTGTAAGACCTTAGAAGATTAGATACAACTCCAGGGAAATTAGTTCACCCACTGCCACCAACAGCCACATGATCTTGTTATCCAACCAAAGAAGATGCAGAATTGTTTCAGACAAATGGGTTGAGCTCACAGTGATTCTCACATGCTGCCTGATTTTATTTTATGACCTAACAATGTTACTGTGGTAGAAGCATGTGACCAGCTTTGGTGGAGACATGCACATTCACAAACACTCTCAAAGAATCCTAAAGGGATAGTTCAGCCAAAAATAAAAAATGTCATCACTTTGACTTTCTTCTGTGGAATATACAAGATATTTTAAGAAATGTCTCAGTGTTTTGTTTGTCCATACAGTGAAAGTTAACAATCACTAAAATTGTTTGTGTTAGCAAACTTTTCAAAATATCATCTTTTGTGTTGCACAGAAAGAAAGAATCTTCTTTCAAAAACGTTGTATATGAAGTATGATATATAGTATGTTCATATGTATATGAACCATTATACAGTCCATCACAATCAGGAGGAGACAAACAAAAATTAACTGCAGACATCATCTTTATCATCATCACTAATAAAACCAGAAAATGCAATCAGTGTTTACTTCAGGGCCTTCTAGGATTTTCTATATACTGTAACTCTCGGTATAGATCTGAAGATAACATTTCCAAATGCCAGCCAGAGCGATATATGACCTTTCAATCAATACATTATTGTGCTGCGACTTTACAACTCTCCCTGGATGCTACACATTTAATATGTACTTTCTAACGTGCACCTCCCAACGCTCATACAGACACTTGAACCATTACCAGAAATACGAAATACAGCAGTTTGTTAAGAGGCATGAGTCATGATTTGTCTTTCAAGGATGAAGAAGAGTTATTCTGTCCTCTGAGAGAGAGAGAGAGAGAGAGAGAGAGAGAGAGAGAGAGAGAGAGAGAGAGAGAAAGACAGGACAGCATCTAGTTATTTTTGGTACAGCAGTGAGCGGATGAGACTCTGCACTGCAGTGAAGTTTCCTCCCCTTGTTTCCTTTGTTTAGCTGTCCTGCAGCTAGGGCCTCATTTACCAATTTAACATAGAAACGAGAACAGAAATCATCTTACAATGATTTATGAAACATTCGTATGCTGCCAATCCCATCGTACGAATGATCGTACATTGATAAATGTGGCAGCTCAAAACAATCGTCATTTGAATATTATGCCCTTAAAAATTCATGGTTTATAAGCCTTGCCCATAGATTTTAACGTAACCATTTTAACGTAACAATTTTAACAGCCAAGAAGAGGAAGTAATCTCATGAAAGAGAAATTGATCTCATTCCAAAAAAAAAACAATTAACCTCGGAATTGCAATTAAATTAATAAACAATTAAATTAATGTATATGAATATTAAAACAAATAAAACAATTATAAACACTGTAGCCTAGGCTTCCAAATCCATTCAATTTAACGGTATTCAGAACAGAACAAGAACGAAAATAGCAACAAAATCTCACAAATCACACAAATCCAAATGTTTCCATATTCGCAATCTAACATTTGGTTGCTAAATTATATTTATTATGTAAACAAGGCTTTGCACTTCACTCGTGTTCCAATATCAAAAATTGTGTTTGGTTGGGCGCTGGGCATGCTGATTTGAACATTGCAACTTTTATGTTTGGTTGACTGCATTTTAGTTTGATGATGAATGGCTGAAATATCAAGTTAGCAACGCTAGAAATGCCAAGTTTTGCGTGGAAAGGACCGTACACCCACATTTTCAATTTACAAACATGGGGACAGTATCAAACCGGAGACATGTAAATGGTGCCATACTTACAATATCATGTAAACGGTGCCATACTTACAATACCATGTAATGTAATGTGATGTCTTGTGGGTGTCCCCCCAGGCTCGATTCTGAGGCCTTTTATTGTTTCACCTGTTTATATTCCCATTTGAAATAACATCTCATTTCATCAGTACAAGCCAGTCACAGGTGAAGCAAATATCGTTAATCATCTCCTAACAAGACCACATATTAAGGTCTGGGTAGATCAGATGGTAAGCAAACAATCAGTTTTCATAATCAACATGTTGGATGCAGGGGAAATGGGCAGGAATAAAGATATGAGCAACTTTGACAAGGGCCAAATTGTTATGGCTAAGCACCTGGGTCAGAGTATCTCTGAAACGGCAAGGCTTGTAGGATGCTCCTGGTCAGCAGTGGTAAGAATTTACCAACAGTGGTCAGAGGTGGGACAAACCACAAACCGGCGACAGGGTGTTGGGCCCCTAAGGTTCATCGATGTACAAGCCAATGAAGGCAATCCCGTCTGGTACGAGCAAACAAAGTCTACTGTGGCACAAGTCAAAAAACATTTTAATGATGGTTATGGGAGGAATGTGTCGCACTCAGCTGCGTATGGGGTTGTGTAGCCGCAGACCAATCAGAGTGCCTAAGATGACCCCTGTCCACCGTCGAAAGGGTGAGTGTCGGAACTGGACCTTGAAGCAGTGGAAGACGGTCACCTGGTCTGATGAGTCCCGTTTTCTTTTACATCACATGGATGGCCGTGTATGTGTGCCCCTTTTTACCTGGAGAAGTGATGGCTCCAGCATGCACTGTGGAACGACGACAAGCTGGTGGAGGGAGTGTGATGCTTCTTCTGGGAAACCCTGTGTCCGACCATTCATGTGAACGTAATTTTGACACGTGCCTCCTACCTAAACATTGTTGCAGACCAGGCACACTCCTTCATGGTGTTCCCTGGTGGAATTGGCCTCTGTGTGCAGTGTGACAGGATGCATTATCCTGCTGAAATTGTTCAGGAATGATTTTTGAGGAATATGATGAAGAGTTCAAGGTGTTTCCCTGCCCTCCAAATTCCCCAGATTTAAATCCAATTGTGAGACATACATCTGTGGGATGTTCGATCCACAAGTTCGATCCACAGAGGCTCTGCCTCGCACCCTACAGGACTGTGAAGGATCTGCTGCAAACGTCTTAGTGCCAGATACCACAGGTATAACTTCGGTGGGTCGGCGCTGTTTTGGCAGCACATGAAGGACCAACAGCATATTAGGCAGGTGGTCATAATGTTTTATACAAATACAGTGCACTCATATCACTACGAATGGCAGAAATTGCAATGTGCAATGTGGCCCGCCTTCTAAATAAAAAAGCCAATTGACACCTGGTAAAGAGTCAGAGACTTTTTTTTTACACTATTTGAGCATTGCAAATATGGCTGCAGAGTGATCTGACTTTCCTTGAAATGGACTTTGGCATCCATAAAACTCATGGTCTCCATGTAGTCACAGACCAATGAAATAAGACACAGATATGAGAAAGACTGTTTTACTGTTCCGAGGACATACACTTAAAGGTGCTCTAAGTGATGTCACGCGTTTTTTAGGCCGAAACATTTTTTGTCACATACAGCAAACATCTCCTCACTATCCGCTGGCTGCCTGTCCCCTGAACACACTGTAAAAAGACGCGGTCTCTGCAGACACCCCAGGCTCCACAAACGGCAACAAAAACAAACTGGGCTAACCCACACCACGAAACATAACAAACTGTTCCAGCCAATAACCGACAAGAAGGATTTGGGGGTGGGGTTTGGGGGGTTAGTGTGTGGATGAGGAGGAGGGAGGGTCGAGCTAGCCTCCGTTTTGTTTGACAATACTTTAAACGTCAACAAGAAGTGACGTCACCCGACATCGCTTAGAGCACCTTTAATTGTGTCCTTTATACCTTAGCAATATGATTACTAAATATATTTTAGCTAGATCACTATTTAGTCAGTATGAAACTACAGTTCCAAAACCCAAGCAGCTGACTCAATTAGTACTTATAAATAGACTTTTAAACACCTTTTCCCCAATTATTCTCATTCTCTTCTCTCTAATTTCTTATTTTTTATTAATATTTATTCTTATTCTTATTTTGAGTCTACTTCCATGCGTATTTATGTGAACGTTTACTTATGTGTCTTCTTTAAGGAACTTTGCAAACACTGTTTTAAATAATTCTATGTAAGTAAAGTTTTACACACCAATATAAATAAATAATTACTAAAATTTAAAGCTACACATAAAGTATCCTTTCTCATAAAGAAATAGTACACTGTCTAAACAAACCACTTCACCATGGTGGTCTGAGCCATCTACACGCAAACACTGAGTCATAATTATTATCCATTAGTGATGCTTGGCCATGACTTAATAAATGCTATAGGGCCTGTTTTCAATATTGATTTTACTCTCCATCACAGCCAGCACAATCTTCTACCAAGCTTCCTGTATTATCCACATCCTTTCATCAATGATTAGAAATCAGTTGTTAAGGGATCTTGATGAAAACTCCACAAACAGCTGGGTACAAATATCATCATTCACTCTTAACTCAGAAGAGCTGTTAGGAGAGTAGAAAGATGAAACTGTCAAAGCCTTAAGACTCTATGTTAAATGGAATCCACAGTTTAATTACAACATCTCATTGATCTCATTGAACTACATCTCCCAAAGGCACAGCTAAAGGTCACCCACACCGTTAAAATGCAATGCATTCATAAACAAGGAAAATACTATATTAAAGGGATAGTTCAACCAAAAATGAAAATTCTGTCATTAATTACTCACCCTCATGTCGTTCCAAACCCATAAGAATTTCGTTCATCTTCTGAACACAAATTAAGATTTTTTTAACGAGCGCTTTCTCTCCCTCCATAGACTCCAATGTAATCACCACTTTCAAGGCCAAGAAAGGTAGTAAAGACATTGCTAAAATAGTCCATGTAATACAGTGGTTCAACCTTAATTTTATGAAGCGACGTGAATACATCTTGTGCGTGTGATGCTGATGCAGGATCCGGCCAATACTGAGCCGGCATTGAACCCGTAAGCGCTGCTGTGTTTACAACGTGAACAGCATCAGAGACTGACACAAAAGATAATAAATTGTTGAATAAAGTCATTATCTGTCTCACTTCCTGTCAATTGTAACATCCTTCATCCTACAATAAAAAGATTTATAAAAAAAAAAAAAATCTTAATTTGTGTTCCGAAAATGTTTGTGTTTTTGTGTTTGGAACGACATGAGGGTGAGTAATTAATTGCAGAAGTTCGATTTTTAGGTGAACTAACCCTTTAATGGAGATTCACAAAGACTGAAATGTGCACTCATATAGCATTGTTTATGTGCATATGCTGTCTGCGTTTTTGCTCCAGATTCACTAAAGTTAATATGCAAATAAGGTGTAAGCACAAAAATTCCCAAATAACCTGTGCTGAACACAATTTACACTCGACTACATGGATGCGCCTATATATATATATACAGTATAATGCTCTTCTCCCTGATTTGATGCATTACTGCTGTCATCATCGCTAGGAAATGCTTTCCACAAGAGGTAAAAGCAATGCTAATTGTGCCAGGCAAATGTGGTTAGTGAAGAAGATGCAGGGGTTTGCACTGAAATACAGCATACTAAATGGATTAGTGAATTTGTCCTTTAGTGTCTATGTAAGAGCGGTTCCATTTAGATGGCTAAGATTGTTTTGCAGCTTCAGACAAACTGTTATACAAAGAATCGCTAAAGAATCATGATCAATTAAATCTTTGATTCATTTCTGAAATAAAAGCAGTGAAATAATTATTGCAAAAATCTCAGCAGCCATCTCTCTTTTTTTCAAGAACAAATACATATCAGATCATCTGTTTTGAGGTTCATTTGACTGGGAGTGGTTCCTGTCTGTGAAGACATTACATCCAGTGCCATCCACTGATTGTGGCTTCTGCCTAATTTTGTTGACACCATTGTCACTCTGTGTGGGAGTGTTCATATTTGCATAATCTCTTTGATTTTAAGGCTAATTGCTACAAGCATCACACAAAACATGCATGGGTTAGTGGATCTATAACTGTTAAGCACAGTTCGTCCTGCATCTGCCCATTTACAGAGAAACAACAGTTATGACATCAGCTAAAACCAATCAGCATTACTAAGCAATAAAACTAGCATGCAAACAATCTGGGACCAGCTGGACAGCACAATCTGCCAGACCAATTCAATTTGCAGAGAAAAGAACATCATTACACTGCAGTTTTTATTGCAAGTAACACCCTCAGCATCTTCCTATGTTCATAAATGTAACTTACTGGAAACAAAATGCACAAGTATACCAATAATTTAACCCATGATTGTTAGTCATTTAAAGCAGCCAAAGTATATTCAAAAGCATTCTGTCACCTGTGCTGGAGGATTCACATTCAAATCCAAAAGACTTCCAGAATCCATCCTAGTGAAGCTTCCCGATGATGTTTATCTTCAAATGTCGATAGTCTCAACTACATTTGTATTAAGCTGTGAAGCAAACACATCTAGGAGCTTTTAGTTGTTGTTCAGCAGTACAATAGGTTTCTTGAGCTGTGAAGTGCAGACAAAAGTAAGCGGTTGACTGGGATTGTCTTTTTCTGGCAGTGCAGTAATGAAACGTTATTGATGCTGCTGACTCCTGGTGAAAGCACTTCTCCAAAAGGAGAGTGCCTTACTTTTATCAGCAAAAGCCCATACAGTGAAGATAAGGAAATACGATGGAATTGCTTGTTTACTTGAGAAAACAAGTGAAACTAAGGGGAAATAAGAGAAAGAAATATTTCTTTGCTCCATATTGTTAATTAAAGAAGGTACGTCTTGTGTATTGTCTCTTCGTTCTACCTTTGCCCTCATTGGCCTCTGTTTTTTTTTAATTCTGGAAGACTGTGTTTTTATGTAACTCTGGCACTTATTAACATTTTATGAGGCCAAATTTACTTCTAAAGAGGTAGAGAGAGGGGAGGAGGGGAGTGGAAAACAAAAAAGAGAGTGAGTGTGATGGAGGACAGTGAGAGTTGGCTGGTGAAAATAGAACCCTTCTATTTTGACCCATGTAAACAGGTCCTTACTCATAAGAAAGAGCCAAAGAGAGAGTGATATGGCACTGGCAGGGTCAGAATCAGTGAGAAGACTGCCTGTAATTCTAAATACAAATGCGGATTAAAGCTCCACAGATACCTTTTCTGTACACAACAATAAACGAATACATTAGAAAACAAATCAATGCATACAATACAGTTTAAAAAGTTTGTGGTCAGTAAGAGTATAGCTAATGTTTTAGAAAGTGTTTTATGCTCACAAAGGCTGGTTTTGTTTGATTAAAAATACAGTGTAAACAGCAATTTTGTGAAATATGATTACAATTTACAATAAAGGTTTTCTGTTTTCTGTATCTTCCTGGAGCCAAAATGATGTATGGTGTGATTAGCTTACGTTAAATATAAAGCTGGCATGCCTTTCAGTGTGACAAGCTATCCATCTAGAACAGCATTTTTCTTATTCTTTATATAAGAATTTGCTTTTGCACTTGCTTTTTTGTTCTTGCATCAATTGAAAGACTACATGGGATATGTGTACTAATATATATATAATTATGACATCTTTTGCTGAATTTTTTAGCATGTTATATATTTATAAAAGTGATTCAGTTTGACTTCAGTAAAAGTGGATTGTTTATTATGTCACCCTTGAGGAGCACACTTGAGAATATGGACATGTACCTCTGTCAAGACATAGACAAGCTCCATGTGACTCTATAAATTAAGACTATTAAAAATAGCTTAAATATCTGCTCCAAACAAGTTCAACACATAATCAGGAGAATAGCTGGATCTTTAAACAGGAAGTTACTTCATTAGCATCATGCCTCTTCTAATTTCCTTTTCTGGAAAGGAAGTCCTGCTCTGAAACAGGGTGGTCCCTTTAATGACTAATGTAATTACCCAACAAAAACGTAATAAACGCTCACTAAACACCTCATAGACAGACTATCACTACTAAATGGATATTTTTCCAAAACCTGACACCATAACTAAATATATTTTCCTCATTCCACCTTTCACTCAACTGTTTTTTTCTTCTTTTCTACCTTCCCTCTCTCTGGCTGATGACAGCGCACTCTCCATCTGCATCCTTCATCTGAGTGAATTACTTTAAGTGCCTCCCTATCTCCTCTAATAAAAGACTAATGGTCTTTTCATTCAGCCTACTTCTTCCTTACTGCAATTCAAAACTGTGATATGACAATGCATCGAAGAAATGAATACATCAATATGATCAGCAGGTTCTAGGCCTATACTTATTTAGACTCCTATATTATTATTATTATATATTATTATTATATTATATTATATTATATTACATTACTTTTTCAACTGATTGAGACATTTAACAAATTAGTCAAACCTCAGGAAGTCCCCACTCCCGTTCTAGTGCATTAGTGTGAATGGGACGAGGACCAAACAGCCTTGCAGGCCGCCGATGCCAAACCCTCATTAAACCACTGATCCCCTGATGTCTGTGTGCACTTCCATCACACTATATTACATAATCTTACTTCAGCTCCTATTTGCACTCATCTGCTGATCCTGGATCAGATCCTCTGACCATAGGACTCATTGAGCACTGTTCTACTATGAACAATCACTGATCTCAGGTCAGGGTCCTCAGTTACACAGAAGGAGATTGATTTTAATCAACAATGTGAAAGGATATTCAAAAACTGCTGAAGTGCAGACTTCATTGATTTGAATAAAATATTAGCCTATTTGGTAACACTTTACAATATAAGGTTCAATCTGTTAACATTAATTAATGCTAAAGGTATCATGAACTACATTGAATTGTTTTTTTACAGCATTTTTTAATCTTGGTTAATGTTATTTTATAAATATTGTTCATTGTTAATTCATGTTTATTCATAATACATTGGGGCCTAGTTTCACAGACAGTGCTTAGATTAAGCCAGGATTAGGCCTTAGTTAAACTAGGACATTTAAGTAGCTAGAAAAAAAGCATTACTGATGTGCATCTTGGGACCAATCAATGACATATTTTAAGATGTCACTGCAAGTTACTTTCAGTTAAGACAGCTTAAGCATGCATTGTAGTCAGTGACTAGACCTAAGCCTTGTCTGTGATGGCATGAATAAAGTTAACAGAAATTACGAAAATTTTGTTCATGATGCCTAATGTTATTACATTAGACCTTACTGTTAAAGTTATGTTTCATAAACAGTTTCATACGTTTCATAATAAGATGACAATAATTGATGACAACAGAATTGGGACATCCATTCACATTTGCTCTGTCTAACAGTATACGTTTTTTCCTGTCCTCACCTGAATCTCACTTCTCAACACTACCTGTATTCAATGTGACTGCTAGAGAGTCAGTTTGACATCTCATACAGCATCTGTTCAGTTTCTTTTGAACTAAGAATGTTATTTCTCATTTCTTTCACAAAAAGAAAACTGTATCTCCCTCTCCATTTCTTATCTTTACCATTCTCATCACCCCTAGCAGAAAAGCACAAGCTAATTATCCATCTACTTGTTTTCCCTCCCTGTGCCCTTTCTTTCACTCATTCTACATGATATGTTCCCATTCAGACCAGCCATCTTTCTCCCACGCCCCCCTCCCTGAATCACTCTCTCTCTCTCCCTAGTTCTCTTTCTTCAGGCCGATGCACACACAGCACCCCTATGCCCCGGGACCTGTCCTCCAGCCCATCCTAAATGGGCCCTCTGTTCTCTCCGTTCTCCACTCCCCCCTCTTCTCGGGTCCCATCCTTTATGAGGCTCTTATCTGATTGCAAATGCTCCCACACCACTCCTCTCTCATTACCGCTCTGACATGTAAAGGGTTTTATGCCATCCTTCATAAAGTTAAATAAGTTTACACATTCAAGTTAAACTCTACTTCTGAGAGTTAAGTAGTGTGAATCTAATCCAGATAATCACAACTAAAGGGTGTTTATGAACTTGTCAATCAGTGCATTGTTGGTTTGGAAAAAGGCCTGTGTGTGTATCGCATTGTAAGGCCAACACAGGCATTATTGTGAGTTTATGTTTGCAATTGAGTCTTTAAACGAATCACGGACTTAGCTTGAAAAGTCTGAAAAGGGTCGAGAACCGAGGGTCAGCCCCTGTTGGTTTTTCAACAAAGTGAGTGTTTTAGAGGCATTTTAGGGGGAGGAAATGTTGAAATGTGAGGGGATGTCTGAGTAGGTGTTCAACCCCATCCATGTTTTGACCCATTTTTAGAGCGCGCGAGTGTGAGCGAAAGCGAGAGAGGAATTACTAAAATTCCTATGTGCGCCAGAGAGGATGTTTATCAACCACATCTCCAGTAGGGCGCCTCACACAAACGCTGTATACACAGCATGTAGTTGTATTGCTAAAGCGCACACACAAACACACCTGTTCAAGGCTCCTTATCTGATAAATAACAAATACTCGAGTTTTGCATATTCCATACCTTAAACAGGTCTTGACATGTTTCAGTCAAGATTCAGATTTACGTAGAATTCAGAAAAGTCGCAAAACTGGATGGGTTTAACATGTCTTTTTGTATCTAAGGTCTTGTTACAACAACTATGTTAACCTATCTGATTGCCTTTAAAAAAGGTGCATAGCCTTCTCTATTCAAGCTCAGCTGGTGAGACAATATCAGCGACCATCATCAAGCACTTTATATAAAACTGAACAGCTGAAGAAGAAGAAGAATGGAATGCTGGGGGAAAACAACATACAAGGTCATTGTCTTGTTTGTACTTTGTTTGAGAGGAAAAAAAAACATCAAATTGTAACGGATGTCTGGAACAAAATGTGTCCCATCACATCTCTGCACATTACCTAAAACAATCATATCTGTTGTGCAAAGTTTCATATTTAACACACTATGTGCTGATCTCTTCTGTAAGGAACAACTTAGAGATGTTACCTGCAAAAGTTAGTAAGTCTTCTCAAACCTAAAACAAATAAGAGCTCCAGAAGGCTGTATCTAATGATTGATGTAAAAGAACATGAAAAGCAAATATGGTGTCCATTTCTGAATGTGTAAAATTAATACAGTGGGATCATAGCAGTGGCTTGGACAATTTTAAATTTTGTTTCTTTGAAAGCACGTTTTAAATAATAACTGCAAACAATATGGGTTAACTTCGTGTTAACATTAGATAAAATTGTCAAAAACTATATAAAAATAGAGATGTAGGTACAGAGTGGACAGTCAGTTGTG
Organism: Meda fulgida; assembly: GCA_030578275.1. Taxonomy (NCBI): domain Eukaryota; kingdom Metazoa; phylum Chordata; class Actinopteri; order Cypriniformes; family Leuciscidae; genus Meda; species Meda fulgida. The sequence goes on along the minus strand of CM060635.1, from coordinate 15,576,644 downwards.
GTTTTTATCATCTCTGTGTATGTGATCAAAATAATAATAACTTGAATTGTTCAGCTTTCTTGTGAACTTTCTACAGAAGAAAAAAAGTCAAACAGGTTTGAAATGACATGAGGGTCAGTAAATGATGACATTTTTGGGTGAACTAACCCTTTTAAGACCCAATGGAGCATCTCTTTAAACAATGTAAGAATGTAATGGTGCATCATATAAGATGCTCATTTTCACTCCACTGAATCTTAGTAAACCCCAGTGATTTCTTCATGCCTTCTCCTACATTAGCCCATGCCATTTTGATACATAGCTCTTTGAAAGTAATATAACACCAAGGTGTAAGTTATGCATCTCGTGATTTCGCACATGACAAAAAATAACAGCATAGTGCAAATTTGTGTCTCTAAATTAAGTAAGGCATCACGCAAGAGTGAAAAAGTCCCAGATTGGTTGGAGCCAACCTGATCTCATGGGGGGGGGGGAAACTATTTTACGAGGTCGTGATTTTGAACTGCTATAGCCCCACCCTAACCATTAATGCACAATAAGCAGATTGTATGAAAATCATAGAGATGAAAACATATTATGTGATTGTACGAATTAGCCACAAATTCATTAAATATATATGAATTGCATTGAGAGTGTGTTGTTAGAGTGCAATGTTTTTTTCTTGCCCCAGAATCACTCTGAGGTGGGTTTCTCTCATCAGTGAGCAGGAAATGGAAAACCCAGAGTGGACTTTAAACAGTGATCACAGAATATACCTCAAGAAAGAAAGGGAATTACTGCTCCACTTACAACCTGTTCTATTTCTATGTGTTGCTTAGCAACTCACAAAGCCTAGAAGAAAAAAAACCCTACAAATACGAATATACACTACTTGCTAACTAGCCACATTTTTGACTCTATATTCTCTTTTAAACTGTAACTTCTTGTTTATAGAACTTCTGTATAAAAGTAGGCTATTATCACACTTGTGTCGTGTGGTGATAAAGATGACTTCGATTGACCTGCAGCCTCATGTTACTATTCAGTATGACAGCACTACTGCTGTTGAAAAATAGGCTATATTTAAAGGCAGAATTGCTTGAATGATAATTATAGTATGATGTCAAACAAATAACTTATTCAACCGACCAAAGAGCCACTATGAGCGACCCAGTGTCATAAAATATTGAGAACATTAACCATCATCATGAGAAATTAGGAACCAGATAGAAATGCATGTATATCTCAGTTTTCTTTTTCCTGACGAATTAAACTGATATTGTTGTCTCTGGACAAGAAAAAGAAGGGAAAAAAAGACAAAAAGAAATGAAAATATCGCACCGCTGCTGTAATAACTGGTGGAGTCAACCTCAATACTGCACCACTGCAAATCTACTCATTAACCTTAAAATAAAACTTAAAGACCACGCATAAGCAAACAGGTCTCAACGTTTTCTCAAATAGGCCTACCTGCTAAACCGAATCACACAAACGCAGTCCCAGCTAACGTTAGCTGTCAGGAGGAGGTATCAGGTGTTTAACGTACTTAAAGCAAAGCTCAATAGCTGCGCCACGCATCTAGCTCAAGGGGTCCCGAACGGGGATACTTGTCAGCATGTTCAGCGATTTACCCCTCTTTTATCCTCACACACGTCAGCTCATAACGATAATATTTATTTTCAAGCGTATTGTTACCTTGCCATCAAGGGTTTCTCCATCCTGAGCGTCGCTGAGCTCCGCGTTGATGTCCTCTGGCGCATCTTCGGGGCTCTTCGCGTCCCGCTGCACGGATGGTGTCGCTCCCATGGTGAATAACGTCGCTGTTTCTCCACTCTCAGGAAAATAATGAGCGTTCAAAAGGAAGTAGGTATCCAACAGCCCGTGTAAATGTGCCCTGCAGTCCGTCCCGAGGGTTGTCTACTTTGGAAAGTGTTGAAACGGGTCTGTAGGTTCACTTTTAGGAGCCCTCCTCCTATCAGTATCACATGGAGAGCAGCCAGACACGCCTTACAGCATCAAACCAGAGTGAGACCTGGGACTGTAACACCATTTAGAAAGGTACCATACTCAGCCAGCCTAATAGTTGAAATTTTAGGACAAAATACAATTCTGAGATAAGTAGCCTACATTTCAGTCTCGTTATAGTTTGATTTGTAATCATGTTATTGAATGTTACATTACAGAACTAGTAGCCTATTATCTGAATCAGAATTTTCTCTTGTTTAATTATAATATGCAGGTAGCCTATAAAAAATGCCTGTTAATGTTACAACTTACATTTTATTCGTTATAACTTGGTATTGTCTTACAACACTAACTTTCTCCTAACATCTGAGGACAAAAAGGCTCATTATGAACTACACTGGCATTTATATTTCTTATGAAATTGTACAGAAGTTTTTTTATTAAAAGTATGCAGAAATATACAATTTTCAATGGCATGCAACTGCAATAAAAAATGTTTTAAAAAATGTAAGCTTCTGCCCTGGTTTTATTTACAGACACTGGGAATGTCAACATTGGGTGCCGGATGGGCCTCCACAGAAAAACAGGCCTGTGGAACGTGTCCCACAGGAAATCTCGAATTAAGAGGGCACTGTATTTTATGTCCACATCATGCATGCATCTAAACCAACCATGCAATGAGGTTTCTCTCTGTCTCTCTGCTTTTCACAGAGAATCACTACCGAGTTTGCACAAGCCACTTTGCTGTGGTGTGATACACTGGCTCCGTGTTCAGAGAAGTAAACAATGTTAAGATTAAAATGACTAGACTTTGTATTAAAATACATAATGCATTGTTTTCTTAAGCAGTATATGAGGGATCAGGTTGGGTCATTTGATTATATGTTTATGTTATGCAAAGACCACTCCTGTGGATGTCTATGTGCTGTGCAAAAGTTTGGTCATTGTTATTGAATAACTTAGACTAAAAGAAGTGGGAAAAACAATTAAAGAATAGACTGAAGGCATGTTCGCTTTTCAGAAATACTCAGCCACCTAGTTTGTGGTGGATAAGTGGTGTGTTTTGAACACATAGTTAAATCCATAATAAAAAAAAACCTGTATTGCAAATCAGAGAGCACCTTCATTATCTTTTTTTTATCCTCAAAACAATATTCTCTTATTACATAGAGCAGTGCGTTATGTGCATTACACATTTTGTGGGTTATGAACTCAAAGTAATTTGATAGACATGTTCAGGCTGTATCACAACGCTTGCACACTGACTTTACGTAATGTGAGTCCTCGAACATATTTAATTGATAAATGCTTAACATGCTTAATCACGCGTTTAATTGATTCATAATTTTGATGTTCAGGACCACGGTGTAGAAAGAGGCCCAATATGTAAATAAGTAAAGCAATTAGAATTGTTAGTAAATAATGAGTCATTTGCCCTGGAGCTGATGCTTTTATAAAGACACTTACAGTAGCTTACATTTTACAAACAGTGAAAGACCCACTTGAACAATCTGAGGTTGAGTCAAGAGGGTTAAATGACTTGCATAAACTGAGGGTGGAAAACAAACTGCAACAGCATGTAAAATAAAACTCAGAGGTTGCTAAATAATAATTAGAAACATGGCTGCAATTGTGAGTCGCAACTGCAGTATATATCACTGGTAAAAAAAATGTGTCATCTCTCCAACAAGGGAATATCTTTTATTGAGGGAAATAAAAAAGAAGCCGCCAAAATGTTGGTGCCTGAATTCCCAATGGCTTTGTCTAAATGTCAAAAGAACAACCTTAAAATGTAATTGAATCAGCATCTCTGTGACCCAGAAAACAACTTAACCAAATTGAAACAATTTATCCTAATTAAAGACCAATGAATCTAATCTGAAGGAATTTCACCTTTGTGGACCAACAGTCTGACTACACAATATGGATTAGTGAATCATTTCTGATTTGAGATGCTTGACATAGGCAGAAACTTTAATAACTCCCTCAAATGATTGACGTCAAAGACTCAGTACAGCTAATTCAGATAGTTCTCTATTATCTAACAAGCTGATACTGTATAATAACTGAGAAAACACAGAATGTGAATATAAGATACTTTTCAAAAGTTTGGGGTGGTTAAGCTTTTTATTATTCAGCAAGGATGCAACCTGTTCAAAAATGACCGTAAAGCTATTTGATACACGATTTTCGAAATAAATGCTGCTCTGTTAAAACTTTCTAATCAAAGAATGTATCACAGTTTCCACAAAGATGTTAAGCAGCACAACTGTTTTCAACATTAGAAAAAGGTTTTTTGAGCACCAAATCACCATAATAGAATGATTTCCGAAGGATCATACTCTGGCTGGAGTAATGGCTGTTGAACAGTCAGTTTTCCCATCACAGTAATAAATTAATTTTCAAAATGTAGTAAAATAGAAAATATTTGAAATATTTCATGACATTTTACTATATTTTTGATCAAATAAATACAGCCTTGGTGAGCATAAGAGACTTCTTCCAAAAACATAAAAAAAAATCTCACCAACCATAAACTTTTTAACAGAAGTGTATAGGGTAAAATGCATTAAATGAGCAATAACAGCTCCATATGGGCACCCTACAAAAGATCAAAAGGGCAGCAGTCCCTGGCAGCAGCAGGAGCCTATTCATCAGAGCTCCACCAATCTCAAATATGCAAAATAATAAAATAATTACTTCCCCTTTTTACAGCACACACAATGTGTTCATTTTTTACATCGTGAAAAAGGAACAATAACACTACTGGACTACTATTTTGGGTACCCACAAAAACTCCATTGGTTGTCCTCTGTGGGGCAAGAGATTAGAAGAAGAGATTACAAGTTTTTGTGTGTGTGTGAGTATTTGAGTAAATGTCAAGCTGAGTTGGTCAGCTAATTATGGGTGTCTTCAATAACAGGAGCAAAAGGCCTCATTGAGAGGTGTATGAATGAGTCCTGCTGCCCTTGCAGGGTGTCTCTGATTGGACAGTGTCCTGTAGAGGCACAAGAATTGAAAGACTGGGTGGGGGCCGGTCGTCTGCTACTGTTCGATACATCACAGCTCTTTATCCTAATAAAAGACCAAGGAATCTAATCTGAAGGAATTTCACCTTTGTGGACCAACACTCTGACACAATATGGATTAGCGATTCATTAACTCCCTCATGCATGTGCGCTCATAACTAATGCATTCTCTCACAGACACATAATGAATGTGTCAAATGTTTTTTTAAAGAGGCATATTGATAAAAACAAAAAAAAAATTATATTGTTCAAAATCCAATTTAAAGTATTTACACCGAAATATTGCTTTATTTTTTTCTGGCCAGTCATCTTGTTTTCTGATGGCCTTTTTCATTGTAGAATCTTATATCATCACTGGAAAAATACAGGGTTTGAAGCATACACAACTATTGCAACAGTTATGGAATTCTTCTCTCTACTCACGTAGCACACTGTAGTTTAAGACTCAGAATAACAGATAACGGTGGAATGTCTAAAACAAGATTTTCTGGCATGTACTCGCATGCATGCTGAAAAGGTGCATAGACAGGTAGACTGAAGTATGTAACATTTGTACATTTAAATAATTTATAACAAAGAGAGAGAAAGAGAGAGATAGAACAGGTGTCAAACAAACCACTAACAACACCTATAATTTTGTTTTGTGTAGTGTCTAAATAAAAGCTCCTCAGACATCAGATTCATGGCATATTTGGCTGTGACAAATATCTGAAAGTAATACAAATTATTTACTGTACCAAATGGAGAATGCTAACGGTATATAAGAGAATATAAATGGAGTTCACTTGAATACTGTTACCATATTCCATAAATAACCTGAAACAAATAAAACAGAAATATTAAAGCATTAGGAGTTTTAAGCTGCATGGAATGAGTTAAAAAGCTTTTGTGCGTCATTAAATTGTAAACACTAAAACACTATGTAAACCAATGCTTACAGAAAGAAAAAAAATGTAAAGCCTAAAACTCTAAACAAACAGAAGTTCATTGAAATGAAAACCTGCTAAATAAAAAAATAATAAAGGAAGCTATTATTGTAGAGTTGATGACCACAGTAGTTTCATTTCTAGAAGGCAGTGGATGAGCTGCAATCATTGGCATATGAACGGCGGCCTACACGGACCGTGAGGAACACCTGAGAAAGGAGGAAAGGAAGAGAGAGGACAAAGAAATGAGAAGAATAATTGAGATAGTTTTGTACATGAAATCAAATCTTATCTTTTTGGGGTGTGGCATGAGTAAAGCACAAAAACTAAGTCATTGTTGACACACATAGTTGTGTTCTTACTGGTCAAGTGCATGTATGGGACAGTAGAAATGTCCTCAGAAGAGTCCTTTTATCTCCTCCGTCACAGGATCAAGGTCAATGTCATAGAAACAGGGTCTAGTAGGCAAGCCTGGCATGGTGCTCATCTGAAAGAAATGTGCAAGACAAGAAAACAATTTGATAGGCAACAAATCTTTTTTTGTCTGGGGTATATATATATATATATATATATATATATACAGTGAGGAAAATAAGTATTTGAACACCCTGCTATTTTGCAAGTTCTCCCACTTAGAAATCATGGAGGGGTCTGAAATTGTCATCGTAGGTGCATGTCCACTGTGAGAGACATAATCTAAAAAAAAAATATCCAGAAATCACAATGTATGATTTTTTTTTAACTATTTATTTGTATGATACAGCTGCAAATAAGTATTTGAACACCTGAGAAAATCTATGTTAATATTTGGTCCAGTAGCCTTTGTTTGCAATTACAGAGGTCAAACGTTTCCTGTAGTTTTTCACTAGGTTTGCACACACTGCAGGAGGGATTTTGGCCCACTCCTCCACACATATCTTCTCTAGATCAGTCAGATTTCTGGGCTGTCGCTGAGAAACACGGCGTTTGAGCTCCCTCCAAAGATTCTTTATTGGGTTTAGGTCTGGAGACTGGCTAGGCCACACCAGAACCTTGATATCCTTCTTACAGAGCCACTCCTTGGTTATCCTGGCTGTGTGCTTCGGGTCATTGTCATGTTGGAAGACCCAGCCTCGAACCATCTTCAATGCTCTAACTGAGGGAAGGAGGTTGTTCCCCAAAATCTCACAATACATGGCCCCGGTCATCCTGTCCATCCAGTGCAGTCACCCTGTCCCATGTGCAGAAAAACACCCCCAAAGCATGATGCTAACACCCCCATGCTTAACTGTAGGGATGGTGTTCTTGGGATTCTTCTTCCTCCAAACACGGCGAGTGGAATTATGACTAAAAAGTTCTATTTTGGTCTCATCTGACCACATGACTTTCTCCCATGACTCCTCTGGATCATCCAAATGGTCATTAGCAAACTTAAGGCGGGACTTGACATGTGCTGGTTTAAGCAGGGGAACCTTCCGTGCCATGCATGATTTCAAACCATGACGTCTTAGTGTATTACCAACAGTAACCTTGGAAACAGTGGTCCCAGCTCTTTTCAGGTCATTGACCAGCTCCTCCCGTGTAGTTCTGGGCTGATTTCTCACCTTTCTTAGGATCATTGAGACCCCACGAGGTGAGATCTTGCATGGAGCCCCAGTCCGAGGGAGATTGACAGTCATGTTTAGCTTCTTCCATTTTCTAATGATTGCTCCAACAGTGGACCTTTTTTCAACAAGCTGCTTGGCAATTTCCCCGTAGCCCTTTCCAGCCTTTTGGAGGTGTACAATTTTGTCTCTAGTGTCTTTGGACAGCTCTTTGGTCTTGGCCATGTTAGTAGTTGGATTCTTACTGATTGTATGGGGTGGACAGGTGTCTTTATGCAGCTAACGACCTCAAACAGGTGCATCTAATTTAGGATAATAAATGGAGTGGAGGTGGACATTTTAAAAGCAGACTAACAGGTCTTTGAGGGTCAGAATTATAGCGGATAGACAGGTGTTCAAATACTTATTTGCAGCTGTATCATACAAATAAATAGTCAAAAAATCATATATTGTGATTTCTGGATATTTTTTTTTAGATTACGTCTCTCACAGTGGACATGCACCTACCATGACAATTTCAGACCCCTCCATGATTTCTAAGTGGGAGAACTTGCAAAATAGCACGGTGTTCAAATACTTGTTTTCCTCACTGTATATATACACACACAAATATATATATATATATATATATATATATATATATATATATATATAAACACTTAAAAGACAGATTCATAGTTAGTTTGTTTTTGTGAAATGCATGTTTGCCTTAGTTTTTAGGGCCTTTAGATTCACTCAGGATAGTGGTAAAAAAATAAATAAAAAAAAACCTTGCACGTGACTTTCTAACTTTTACGTGGATATTGGGACATGCGATAAGTGCAAGTTTACAAAAGAAATAACAGTATAACAGCTAATTGCAAATATGGAAACACTTGGATTTGTGCCGAATGAGGGGTATGTGCAGGCCTGCATTAAGAACACATAGTGCTGGTGCTATAGCAAACCCAAGGGCCCCCTGCATAGCACATATATCCATCTTGGTGCCACAATGTTTTCTACTGCAGAAATAATTAGTATTTTAAAAAGTCATATCTTTGCATTATTTATCAGTGTATTGTATCTCTATATTTAATATTCCAGGCTACAATACAATACAAATGGATACATAAATGCATTAAAGTCCCCCTGTAGTCAATCATTTTATACCAAACTCATATTTGATCACCAAAATGGCATATTTTAAAAATGTTATTGTAAAAAAAAAAGTTATTCATGCCTTAAAATAGCTTGAATGTAACTCTACACCCTTGCTACATTTAGTATAAACGGTTTCATGAATATGTAAATGGGCCCGCCTCCACTCACTCTTACAGACTTGTCAACAACTCGATGGATCAGAATGGTAATGCATTTTTTGTATCGTGATCTACAACGTTGGACACATAACGGTAATTAATATGATTAGCCTTTGGCTTGACTATGTTATCAAACAGCTAATAATGAGTTGCTAATGTTGAACAAACCATATTCCTGTTCGCCATGTCAGTCTGCCCCCTAGAAATCATTATCCTTAGAAACGCTTTGAACAACTTAGATCGTCAGTGGAGAAATGCATATAGTTCATCATAACATTGTTATATACATCATACACCTGCTATATTGCCAAATGTACCTGATTTTACATAGAAACTGAAAAATACACTGGCATAACCTGACTTCTCTTGAGACCCCCCCCCCCCATGCTGTGTCGCAGCATAGTCAGTGGCGGTTCTACAATGAATTACACTGCATTGAATTAGTGAAGCTGTAGATTAAGAAATATATGCTAGAACTTTTCAGTTTCTATGCTATTTTATTGATAAATCACAGAACAGTGTTACAATACATTTCTGCGCTACCTAATGATTGTGTGCACATGATCTTCACGTGATATGCGCGCTATTGTGTGCGTACCAGTAAAATAAGCGGTGCATGTATTTCTCATTTTAACTGAAACATGGGCTTAAAAGATTTGTTATTCTGTTGCGCCCTCTATAGGCCATGAATGATCAGCGACTAGTCGACGTCAAGCGGCAGACCATTTAAGTCGACTAGTCTGTCTGTTCAAACCCTAATCCACACATGCCGGAGTTGTGCCAAATTATTACCCCCCTAGTTGTCAGGATACAGGCAAGGAGACAGAGGTAAGTTAATCCAAACACAGCTTTATTAAACGTGACACAAGTGCATGGGTGAGTATTCTCAGAATTCAGGTGCAGATACGAGGCGGATCACTAGGTGTGGGGCTGATTACAGGTGAGCAGATCCTCTTCAGGTTACTTTATGTCAAGCGGTCGCAGATCTTTCATACGTGTCCTTTCTCTTTCAGATGTCGTCGTGGGAGAGACAACTCGGCGTGAACACAGGGACTCAGGAAGATACAGGATTAAGGGGGACAAGAATCCAGGCGAGATTTCAGGAAGCAAGGACTCGGACAGGATGTCTAGAAACAGTGGAACAGGAATGCAGAGGTTAGTAATTCACCAGTGAGTATACTTTACTTGGCTGGAACTGGACTTCTCAGAGACTTTGGAGGACAATGGGAAATGGTCTGTTCCTGTTGGAGGCTCGACGGTGAGTGAGGCTGTGGTGAGTGTTTTTATGCAGGGATTGATGAGGCTTACTGATTGTGAACGGGTGCAGGTGATTAATATTCTGGGGAGAGTGATCGCTGTGTGGTGAAGGATGTGGTGTCTGATTGGTTCCTGACATTACCCCCCCCCTCCAGGGTCCGCACCAGGCCCCGACGTCGTGGTGGTCTACCTCTGGGCCGTGGTGCAGGTTTGTCAGAATATTGAGCGTGAAACTCTCAGAGCAGATTGGGATCAAGGACGTCGTTCCGGGGTACCCAACATCTTTCCTCTGGTCCATACCCTTCCCAATCTATGAGATATTCAATCTGACCACCTCGACGTCGGGAGTCCAATATCTCATTAATCAAATAGATAGGCTCTGGTTCAATAGGTGGTATCGGGGGGTTATCCTCAGGGACCGGTTCTGTGGCTGAGTGAGGTACAGGTGGGTGGTGAGGTTTCAGGAGGGAGACGTGAAACGTGTGATGGATCCGATGTTCTGGAGGTAGGCGAAGTTGATAAGTGACTGGGTTTACTTGTCTTACAATGGGGAACGGCCCGATGTATCTGGGGTTGAGTTTGCGGCAAGGTTGGCGTAGACGGATGTCCTTAGTGGAGAGCCAGACTAGTTGTCCGGGTTGGTACTCGGGAGTTTGACGGCGGTGAGCATCTGCAAAATGTCGTTGGCGATTCACTGCTTGGTGAAGATGACGATGAGTTTGATTCCACACTCCCTCGCTCTCTTGAAACCACTTATTAACCGCTGGCACTTCTGAGGGTTCGCCGCACCATGGAAACAGTGGGGGGTTGGTAACCCAGCACACACTGGAAAGGAGTCAGTTGAGTGGATGACTGTCTGAGGGAGTTTTGTGCGTACTCTGCCCAAATGAGGTAACGACTCCAGATGTTTTGGTTGGAGTGGCAGAAGGTACGCAGGAATCGCCCTACATCTTGGATTTTCCGCTCGGTTTGGCCATTTGTTTGCGGATGGTATCCTGATGACAAGCTTACGGTCACGTTCATGAGGGTAAAAAAGGCTCGCCAAACTCGGGAGATAAATTGGGGTCCCCTGTCGGACACAATGTCCTCTGGGATGCCGTAGTTCCGGAAGACGTGCTCCATCAGAAGTTCAGTGACAAAAGCCGTGGGGAGCCCCTTCAGAGGAATCAGCCTGCATGCCTTGGAGAACCGATCAATGGCTACGAGGATACAGGTGTTACCGTCGGAGGCAGGCAGGTCCGTGACGAAATCCACTCCAACGTGGGACCAAGGTCTATGTGGAACTGGAAGCGGTACTAGTTTACCCACAGGGAGATTTCTGGAAACCTTGGACATGGCACAGGGGATACAACCTTGTATGAATGTTGTGATGCATATTGGGACACCAGTACTTGAGTTGGAGAGTTATGAACGTTTTGTTTATTCCGGGATGACCTGTGCCTACGGAGGAGTGAGCTGAAGCAATGAGAGAGTTGCGGAAGTCCTCTGGGACGTAAATCTTCTCGGGGGGACATCCTGGGATTCGAGGCTATTGTCGTGACAGTTCCAATAATTGCTCGTTGATCTCCCACTGGATGGGATTGACAAACAACTTTTTGGGCAGGATGGTCTCAGGTTCCTCCTTAGGGGTTTCTGGGGCATGGATGCGAGAGAGGGCATCCGCTCTAGTATTCTTGGAGCCTGGACGATAAGAAATCTTGAAATGGAACCGGGTGAAGAACAATGCCCATCGCGCCTGACATGGATTCAGTCTTTTAGCATCTCTCAAGTACTCGAGGTTATGATCCGTAAGTACCAAGAATGGATGTTTCGCCCCCTCTAACCAATGCCTCCATTCCTCCAAGGCAAGTTTCACAGCCAAAAGCTCTCGGTTCCCTATGTCGTAGTTGATTTCCGCTGTAGATAATTTATTGGAAAAGAAAGCGCAAGGTACGGTCTTGGAGGATGAGCCCGAGTACTGGGACAGAATCCCTCCTACCCCGGTAGTGGAGGCATCTACTTCCACCACAAATACCTTCTCTGTATCTGGATGGTGGAGCAAGGGTGCAGTGGTGAAAGCGGCCTTGAGGGAGTTAAAGCCACGCTCAGCTTCTGGGGTCCAGAGTAGCACTTTCGGTTTCCTCTTTAACAGGGAGGTAAGAGGAGCTGTCAAGAAACTGTATTGGTTTATGAACCGTCGGTAAAAATTTGCAAAGCCAAGGAACCTCTGGAGCTCTTTCACCGACTGTGGGGTTGGCCAGGACATGTTGGTTTCGGTCTTTCGCTTGTCCATCTCCACACCTCTTTCACTAAGTTGGTATCCCAGGAATTCGACATTGGTCTGATGAAACGTGCACTTCTCTGCCTTTAGAAATAGGGTGAATTCCCTGAGTCGTTGGAGTACCAGGGCCAATTGATGCTGATGTTCAAGAGGGTTCTTGGAATAAATCAGAATATCATCGATATACACCAACACAAATTTCCCCAGGTAGTCTCGGAGTACCTCGTCCATGAAGCTCTGGAACACGGAAGTAGCGTTTACCAACCCATACGGCATGACCAAGTATTCATAGTGCCCTGCAGGCGTGATGAAAGCTGTTTTCCACTCATCCCCTTCTTTAATTCTGATCAGATTGTATGCACTCCTCAGATCCAACTTGGTGAAAATCCTGGCCTCTCGGAGCTGTTCGAGAGCTGTTGGGATGAGAGGTAGCGGGTAACTGAATTTGATGGTGATTTGATTTAGGGCTCTGTAATCGATGCAAGGTCTTAACCCTCCATCCTTCTTGGCGACAAAAAAGAAACTAGCGGCAGCAGGGGATGTAGAGGGACGAATGTAGCCCTGTTGTAACGCTTCCTCAATGTACTTCCGCATAGATTCTTGCTCAGGAATGGAGAGTGAGTAAATCTTACCCTTGGGAATCGAGGCATCGGGGACCAGGTCAATGGCACAATCCCAGGATCTATGAGGTGGCAGGTTGGAGGCAGTAACCCGGGTTGAATATGTCAGAAAACGAGGAATAGCAAGAGGGAATATTTGTAGACAGATTCTAAGTGGGGCTCTCGATGGAGGTGGAACTCACAGTGAGCATTTTCTCGGGTTCCGCAGCTGGTGGAGCAGAATGTGCGCATTTCTTAAGCGAACAATGACATCCCCAACTGGTTATCTTACCGGACTGCCAATTTATGGTAGGTTGGTGACGAATTAACCATGGACGGCCGAGAATGATGTCTGCTTGGCTATTCTGAAGAATGAAAGGTTCGAACATTTCGTGGTGAAGATTTTCAATACACAGTTGGATAGGTGTGATTAGAGAAGTAACATACCCCTTGTTAATGGGTTCGCCGGTCACTGCATGAATGGAGTATGGCTTGGGAATGTCGAACTTCCTGAGGTTAAGTTTCTTGCAGAGTTGCCCTGATATGAAGTTCCCCGCTGATCCGGAATCGACAATGGCTGCTACAGATACATGGGAAGTTTGAATTTTCAGGATTACTGGAATAGTGAGTGGTGTCGATACGACGTGGTGATCCAGAACGGAGCTTACCGTCATCTGAGGTGGCCGAATGGGGCATGCAAGTCGAAAATGACCCTTAACACCACAGTACAGACAACTTCATTTCTCTGCGACGAGAGCGTTCAGCCTGGGTGAGCCGGTGAGTATCAACTTGCATTTCCTCTGGGGTTTTTTCAGACTCACGGTTCGTGGGGACATGAGAGGATGTGGCGTGAGAAACTCGAGTATCTCGATAGCAGCTCTGGGACCGTTGATGAATACGGAGAGTTTGCTGTATGAATTTCGAGCCCCAGGTTGTCATCATAAATCGCCATTTGGAGACGAAGTGCAGGATTGAGACCGCCGCGATACACAGCCAGGAGAGCCTTTTCGTTCCAACCACTCACTGAAGCTAGAGTTCGGAATTCAATGGAATACTCTGAAACGGATCTCTTATCCTGTCGAAGATGCATTAACTTATCACTGATGGTGGAATCACTGACTGGTTGGCCGAAAACCTCCTTGAAATGGTGAATAAAATTTTGTAGTGACCTGGTAACCTCAGTCTCTTGTACCCACAGCGACTCAGCCCATCTCAATGCTGTTCCAGATAACTGCTGAATGATGAAAGAGATTCGTGAACGGTCTGTGGGAAACAGCTGAGGCTGCTGTTCAAAGGTGAGCGAACACTGCAACAGGAAGTCATTGCAATCTTCCGCCCGACCGGAGAAGGGCGCTGGTCGGGACGTGGGGCTAGCAATGCATACCAGCTTGGAAGTGGAGGTGGGCTGAGGAAGCGAACTCGCCGCATCGGTTGCAGGTTGCCCTGGAAAGGCTGCGGTTGGCGGTCGCTGTGTGGTGAAGGATGTGGTGTCTGATTGGTTCCTGACACTAGTATTGGTAGGTTAAGGATTAGTTGTGGGGGAGGGGTTAGGATTAGGCAGTCAGGTACTGACTTCAACGAGGGGGGTAATAATTTGGCAGGGAGTCGAAATTCAGCACAACACTAGCAATTCAGTTTCACTTTCCCTGGCAAATATAAAGGTCTTGCTTGAAGGGGTGGTATAATGCCCTTTTCATAAAATGTAAAATAAGTCTTTGATGTCCCCAGAGTGTGTATGTGAAGTTTTAGCTCAAAATACCCCACATATATTTTTATATAGCATGTTAAAATTGTCCCTTTCTGAGGGTGAGCAAAAACGCACACAGACATGCACTGGAAATTTTAAAAAACGTTTAGCCTTTTATGTTCAAACCAGAGTCAGAAAGTTCGAGAGACTCGAGAAGAAGTGACAACATATAGAATGTAACAGGACATCTCTAAATGGTTAGTTGATTAATTTTATGTAGCTTATGTGTAGTTATTTTCTAGTCACTGATTAGCATATTCTGTCTTGATAATCTATAAATCGTGTTCGGGGGGCGGGGTTTATGTAAATTTTAGGGTTTGTGATGTCACTAACCCGGGAGGAATGTCGTGTAGTCCCTACCAGCTGTTTGTTGTAGTCCTTAAAAATCAATTTCTTTAAAAGAAAATCTCCCTTTGCTTTGAACTTTGAGCGTTGTAACTTTGCAGATTTTGTTTATGCTCAAACAGCAAAATTACACTAACTAAGGTTTACCATGGTGGTAAAAAATTGCCACCGTCACAGCCCTAATTCAGTCTCAAAGAAAAGGTTGGTTTAAACCACATTGCTAACAAATCTAGTTTAGACGAATCTAAACTATAAACAGAGGCTAATGCTGGAAACTAAAAACAAAGCGTAAAATCATTTAAGAATGTAATTTTTTAAAGAGACAATTGTGGTTCTTAGAAGACCAGCATTTTGTCCTACTTTTGAAACTGATGTGTCTATTACTACTGTAATAAAACATGAAGATGCACAATCATCTTAATGTTTTAGAGAATATTAATTAAAAAAAATTTTGCAAATACTGACAGGTCAGTATATATATGCAATAAATATTCACAAGGGTTCCCTAAAAAAAAATCTGATACTTTTAAAAAGTATGCAGACTTGAAACGCAATTAAGTAAAAGTTTAGGTCATCATTTGTTATATCCCAAACAACAAAATCTGAAGCCAGGGGTCAAACCATTAAAGAAAAAAGAAAAAAGATCTTTTAAATACAACAGATTAAAATCAAGTGACTGGTACACATGTGAGACATGTAAAATAAAGGAATTATCTTAATTAAATTATCATTAAAAAACAGTCCAAGACAGAAAAAGACAGAGGAAACAGTACATCATTTATCTGGCAATTTTACCTTGCCCAGAGAATGAAAGCTCTCAGATACAAGGTCCTGCTACACTCAATTCCGAACTGCCATGGAAGACATAAATCTGAAATACTTCAGCTCCGATTCCTCATGACTGACTAACCTTTGATTTCTGTGGTTATGTGCACTTCAGAGGATAAAGGTAGACATTATCCACCTGCACTAAAGCAACACTGTCTCAACAAATTCACTTAAGCCCTATTCGCACGGGATTAGTATTATCTGGGAACCACGTGTGATTTAGAAATGACCCCCCCACATCTGAATTTCGTGTGGCGCATTCGCACGGGATAAGCGAAACCTGTGATTTTACTCAAATTTACTGACTTTTCTCCCGGATATGACATCAATAGGCTATTGCTTGGAAAAGTCTTGCCGTTATTATAGGTCTAGCTGTATGATATATCAAAAACAGAATAATGTTCCTTACCGGATACTGCTATACATGTCATTCATCTCCATCTAATCATTCTTTTTGTTTTTGCTCTTCTGATGATTTTCAGCTTTCTCTTCTGCAAATTTTGTAGTTGGTGCTAGCGACATGACTCGGCACCCAAAATACTATCAAAACACTCCAATGCCTCCATTCTTCGCGAAAGATGGATAAAAAGGCGCGCACGAAACAAAAACCTTGAAAAAATTATATACGATCCCGCCAAATCACAGAGATGCCGATTCGCACAGGACTAATATTACCACAGGACGTCAATGTTCGGCGAAATATGGTAGGTCATTTGCGGGGGAATTTTTACTTTACAAATTACAGACATGGCGGATTCGCACGGGATTAAATACACAGACAACATCCGCAATTATTACAAATGACTAGAGGTCACCAGATAATACTTATCCCGTGCGAATAGGGCTTTAGAAAGTCAACCCCTTGGCTGTGTCGTTTTGAGATGTCATTGTGTCAAAAACATGCAAGAGACTACATTATTGGCCAGAATACAAATCTGCACATAAAATTCAGTATTGCTATTGATGTGTTCATGTCAGCGTGTTGGCCAGGTTGCCAAAACACCATAAGCCTTCCAGCAGTATCATCAGGAATTCATTGTGGAGCTTACAGCAGACACGGTTTTGGGCTATAAATTTCCTGAACTGAATGGAAGTTAAGATCCGCTGAGTCTCATTGTTCTCTGGCTGACCCCTCCCTCACATATCTGGTGCATGACATCAGTTACTTCCTCCTGTAAGCCCCCATGCCTGCTTTGTCCCTCAGGGGCCATTATTGAAAGTAACAGCAGACTAACACACACACCTGTCTGTAGCCTGAGCCACACAGTAATGACTGGATAGATATGGCTTTCCTGTATAATGATTACATGCCATTTAAAATCTAAGTTGTACCTAATCTATGACTGAAAGACAGGGAGCATGCGTTCATAAAATTTAGCTTGGAGGAGAAGAAGAAGAAGAAGAAGAAGAAGAAGAAGAAGAAGAAGAAGAAGAAGAAGAAGTAGAAGAAGAAGAAATGTGTTTTGATGCTCGAGATGGCCGCTAAACTCTATTATCTGTATATAGTTCTAAAACTAATATTACAGCTTGTCGGACTGCTAAAATGTATTTATATTTAGACAAAGCGGCAGCATGTCAAGAACATAAGAAAAGTCTCCATTGTGAAATGAGAAGAACAAACAAAGTTCATGCACATTGTTTATAAAAAAAATAAATAAAAAAAACCCTCCTGCCATTTCATAAGGGTGTAAAAATAAAAATAAATGTATTAAAATTGAGGAGTTTGTTTTGAGGTATGAAACTTGCAGAATGATTTTTATTGTAGAGTAACCTCTATATATCAATGATATAGAAGCAGAAGATAAAAAAAATAAAAAGCAGAACAGCAGATATAGAGATGATGAGATTATTACACTGAAGTTCAAAGCATTGGCAGCAAATCATGAGAGGGGTTGAAGGTGAGAGGTTATGAGTGCTGGCCGTGTGTCCCGCAGCAGGCCCATGGAGATGAAAGGGGACAGAGCGGTGGTCAGACCGGAGGGGCTGGGTCACAGTCACCAATCTCACAGCAAGCCACACGGCGGACACCTCACCCTGACCCTGACCCCACATCGTAGCCAAGACCTCACTCTCAACCCGGAAATGAGCTTTCTTTCCTAAGCCTCACCCGGCCCACAAAACACACAATGACAAAAAGATACACACATGCTGGCTAAATCAAACTGGGGCACTAATAAAGGAAACTTTAACATGAGGGAAGGGCTAGAGCAAATTAATAACAAACCATGGAGCATCAGTGGACAAACATATTGTTATTTATATTAAAAACTAGTGAAATGAAGCAGCATCACCAAATTGAAATCGCAAAAAAATGACAGTTTTCAGGGATCCTCAAACTCCTCAGGTCCACCACTAGTTGGCCAAAATGGGTCACAACGCAAAATCCAGCTGGTCAGGATGCTCAAACAGACCATCGCCACATGATATCAAATCAAAATAATCAAACTTGTAATCTTTTTTTAAACCGTGAAACCAACAGATTTATTTTTTTAATTTATAGCTTTAAAAAAAAAAGGTAAAATAAATGTTAAATCCAAGGATGGAGTATCTTAATAAAAACCCACAAACATGCACACACATAAAAGCAAGCATGGGTCATTTAAAAGTTGACCACACATGCTCTAAGGGTTGTTTTTAGAAGGCCGATTCATGGGTTTCATCATGAATACTAAGTGAGAATTCAATAGACTTCTCATGATTGAGAACGGCCTTGACCAAACATTGTCAGGAATTCAGACAGAGATATACCTGCCTTAGGCCGACAATATTGTTTTTTAGAGAGCAAAAACATGAAGGCAGAGGAATTTGTTTTAAAAGTCCCAACGAGGTCATAGATCATAGGTTCAATCGTAATCCTGGATCCTATTAGTAATTGAAACATCCAGTTACTTACCAGCAAAGGAAGTAATAAAAGAACATAATATGAAGAGGTAGTGGATGGCATCAAAAGATTTCAAGCAATCAAATATATTTGGAAGGAAAGTGTAGACAGAATGGAAAAGAAAGAACAAGATGAGAGTTTCCATCAGATTTCAAGGATAATCACTTACAGTTCCAACTAAAGGGTAGATAAACCCTGCCCCAATGTTGGCACGGACGTCTCTGATGGGTAGGATAAAACCGGTAGGCACACCTTTTTTCTCAGGCATGTGAGAGAGAGACAGGTGGGTCTTGGCCATGCAGATAGGAAGAGCACCAAAACCCTGAGGGAGATTTACAGACAGTTAACACCCACATAAGACATGTACAACATCAGCTCTGGGCTCTTGACAGGCATTAACTGTTATGTTGAGAGATGCACCTATTGGGCCAAGATTATCTAATCATTTAATATCAATGAGCACACAGATCAAGAAACATATTTGCGACCAATATAAAACATCAGATGATGCAAGAAAAATTGTGAAAACGTTAAACAAATTTTCTTTATTTTTTAATCAGACACATCCTTGTCCTCGAAAATATGAAACTTGAGTAGCAAAGAGTTCGTAAATTTCCATGAATCAGCTATCGGTTTCAATAAATACATTCAAAACTATCTGTTTGTATAAAAAGTATATAAATATTGTAGTTTATAACTATGTACTGTTATATTGATGCATATAATTAAAAAAAATATAAAAATGAGATAAATATTGAATATATACATTTTAAAAATTAATTTTAAAAAAACTAGCTCAAATATCAAAACCGTTTGTGAATTTGTAAAGTTAAGTGGCTTTTAAGTGGCCCTTCTCACCTGTTGATTGTAGTAGTCTATTTTAGCTTGAGCCTCAGGTGAAAGCTCAATGTCATCAGCACCATAAACCTTTTGTGCAATTGTCCGAATTTTCTCTACAATAGGATCCTGTAAAAAGAAAAAAAGACCATAATAATTACTTAACAGATCAAGGGAGTAAAAAGAGTAGGAGTGCGGGGGGAGATAAAAAGTACAGTTTGAAATGACTTTTTTTAAAATGATCAGCTCTAAAATGTAGCTTCTGCCTATCTGGTGGTCATAAATCCCCCCAGTCAGTTCTCCATGTAGATGATTGGGATAGCAAGTGCCCAGACCTCTAAAAGGATAATAGAGGGCAGCCAGAGACAATAGCAGAGATTACCGTGCCTTTCATACAGTCACTTAATCAAAGTCACAACCTCCAAACTCACTCAGGTTAACTCAAACCAGCTGATGGCTTTACAGCACTCTGGGAGCAACAACACGCAAATCGTACAAGACACTTCTTTAGATACGATCATATTTAAACCACTAATCAGTATCAATTTGCTGTCTTTGAGGGGATTCTGTTTTACTTATTTTATTATTGTTCATCTGTTGTTGTTTTTTTACACAAATAATCGCAACTGGCCCCACCTGCAGATTGTACAGGAGTTGAAAACGGCTCTCCTGAGATGCAACTTCCTTCACAGCATGTGCCAGCTCCACAGAGCCCCGCCCACCTCTGGACCAATGATGACACGGGACAGCAGCTGAGGCTCCAGAAGCCTCTGCGATGCGACACACCAAATCGATCTCTGCTTGAGTGTCCGTCCTTCAAAGAAAGCGTAATGTCATGGGATCTGACAAGGGAAATCAAAATGGGACAGGGCAAACCACATTTTGGCTACATATTCATCAAAAACTGTAGGCCTGCAGACATACTGGAAAGACACATTGAAGTGCAAAAAGGCTAAATTAGGACACCATCAGTGGCTGATCAGAGCTCTTTGTTTAACTATTTGTACTCTGGTTTGCGTCAGCCATGGCTGTTTTCTAATGGTTTAATACACCATATTTTTCAAACATCATGTTTTAGGAAGAAAATGCATGTTGGAAAATGAGGTTTTGTAATGGACCAATCCTTACTTGAAGACATTCAGAGCAACAACCACCGGGACTCCAAATAGATGAGTGATCTGAATCTGCTTTTTTAAGTTACTACAGCCATCTGCAACCAGCTGCAAATTCTGATGGAAAAAGTAAACAGACAATAAATATGTTAAAAAGAAAACAAAATGAAGAAGTTTAAATGTCTGTAATTAATTAAAATATGAACATTTAATTCACAAGATTGAAAATAAGTGCATTTTAGAGAAATGAAATAGACAAAATTGGAAAGCATTAAAATCTTAGTTGGATCTGAATGATTCATCAGGATCTTCAT
Organism: Meda fulgida; assembly: GCA_030578275.1. NCBI lineage: Eukaryota > Metazoa > Chordata > Actinopteri > Cypriniformes > Leuciscidae > Meda > Meda fulgida. The sequence goes on along the minus strand of CM060635.1, from coordinate 15,555,684 downwards.
GAGAGGATGAGTCAGTTAGAGACGTCAGCCAACCGGCTTAGCTTTCAGAGGAAACTTCCGGCTCTTTTTTAAAACTCAATTGTTGTTCATGGAGCAGAACCAGTCTCAGAACCAGTCTCAGGCTCAGGAGACATGCTTTGGTGCTTTCTGTTTCTCATTACAGAACCACACAATTAGCTTAAGCACTTGAGTTATTTTCTCAGCTGGGTTGCTTTAGAGAGACTGATGAAAAGCAGGTACGGCATTTCTTAGACTACAACTCCCATTACGCCTCTGTGTCTCTAGCTTCAACAACACAGATTGTATTTACCCTGTTAATTGAATAACACAAACCACATTAGGGAGGAAGAGGGGAGCTGGAGAGGGTGGAGAAGATGTGCTCTGGGCCTTTGCTCAAACGAGGTGGGGCAAACCCTCATTCATTTACTGCCCTTCCTCTTTACAACCCTCTTTATTTTCATCCTGCCTTTGGGGAGCAATATCGCCACTTATTGTTGGAGTAGGATAGTACATGTAGTTGTGTAATAGTTGTGTGATAAAAAAAAAGTGTTCAAAACATCTTGTTCTTACTAAAATTAAAACACTAAATCATTAGACTTACAAATAAAATAATTTGAAGCAAGATTGGAAAATAAACATTGCTTACCTCATTAATATATTCTTTAGGCAGTGGTACACCAGCTGTGACCTTTAAAAATATACAGTATATACAGACAATTGTAAACATATCAAATGTATTTTTAATGCAGTCATGCATATAAAGGGACATGTGCATGTTCACACACACTTACATTTGGTCCACCTCCATGCATCTTCAGAGCTCGTACAGTTGCTACCAGCACCACAACATCAGGCCTCAGCCCAGACGTCCGACACTTAATGTTGAAGAACTTTTCCATGCCAATGTCCGCACCAAAGCCAGCCTCCGTCACTGAGCAGGGAAGGAGCAGGAAATGAAACAATATTGAGAGCTTTTATAAATAAGACATTGATATTAAAAACTGCTCTGTTGTGCTATATACTGATGTTAACAAACAAATACAACGTCCTATGTAAAAAGTGCTGGAAATGGGGTACAACACATGAGCATCACAAACTGTATTTTCTTTCCCCCTGCATGCCACTTTTGTTTGTTTTGTGTGTGAGAGATATCTACTGTTTGGGTTTGAACAGGTCAGTATTAATGTGTGTATGTGCCAATGAACAGTAAGCATGTGTGGAGTCTTTTCCACGCATCCATTTTTCCCAGAACTCTGCAAGCTTCCTGTGCTACTTCCCAGGCCTTTGGAGCAGGAGGGAATGGGAAGGGTAATGTTGTTATTTCCACCAGAGAGGTCTGGCATATTTTCTGAGGCTCTGCATGTGTGTGTGTGTCTGTGTATATACAGCTATCTTTGTGAGGACCAGTTTCAGATTTAGACCATCGGAGGACAAAGAGAAAGGTGAGGACATTTTAGCCAATCCTTACTTTCTGACAAAAAAAAAATCACGGAATCAGAGTGTTATCCTGGAGACCGCGCTCATGACCTTGGGAAGACCAGGTGCCATAAGAAAGTAAACCACCTCCTATATGATGCTCCCTATAAACAAATGTACATCACCAGGCCTCAGGTAATCCACACCAGTCAGGCACAGATTTACAGCCGTCTCTGGTTTGAGAGAGAGTGTAAAGTGGGAGTATATTATCGGCCTTCAGGAACTTTCAGAGAATTTGGAATTATCAGCACATCTATCAGTCTGAGCGTGATCAGTTTAGTTTGGGTAGACTAAAGGTTACTACCATGCCTCTCAGGAAAACCACCGCAGTGCTCAGAAATACCAGTGAAGCAGATCTGTTGTGTATAATCAGCTGATATAGGCAACGTCCTTCCTCTCATCCACAGTAAAAACACTACATACCACACATACCATGGCTTCAGGTAACGCATACACACGTCCCCCTCCTTCACTAACATTCTGCAAAAGTCAACAAACTCCCAGCATTCCTGCTGTTTGTTGATGCAGACGATCCAAGTCCAATATGGACTTCTTTGAATGTAACAAACGAGAGAGGTCATAGTTCCTTGTATTTCGCAATACAGTAAATCAAACTATTCATTTTTTTACTGTCCTCTGGGGGTTGGGGCTCTATAAAACAACTAGGGGGTTCTAATTGCGATTTTTCTAATAAAAATGTCAATTGTTTAAAAAGAAAATCTTCAGGATTGCTGTGCTTATTTGAAGAGCTGCACAATTTGGCCATAAACTGTGCGATTATATTAATAATAATAATAATAAAAAATGTAGTTGTAGATTGATTATTATTATTATTAATAATGAAATATTTTATAATAGAAATATTACTATTGTGATATTTCACTGTAAAATAAAAATTGAGTTATTTTACTGTACAACTGCACAATGACAATGAAGAAATTAAGACCGTGACAAATATTAGCATTTTCAAACATTAAACCATCAAACATATAATGTTAAAGAAAACCACAGGGAGTCCTTAAATCTCTTTTTTGTCAACAGCCAGTTTATAAATGCTTCTCATTACAAGATTGAGAAGATGGTTGCCGCATGTGCGTTCCCAAATGCATGTTATAAGTGAACCAAACTCAGATGTGGAGATGGAGTGGAACAGTATTTAATGTGAACCAAGCTGCTCTGAGATGCTGAAAACACCATAAACGCATGTAATAACACGGTGCCGCGCTTTGCTCAGAGACACACAGCCCATATATTTAATTCATTAAATCACAGCCTTTGCTATTTGATCATCACCCTAAGCCATATTCGCAATTTCGGTTTCTGTAGCCTATTTCAAATAATCGTGAAAACCTTAAAGTTCCCTTTCAAAAGAATTTACTATTTACTCGCTGGCAGAAAAAGTATCTCAAATTCCAGAGGCAGTAACTCAACACAGCTCTTGGCCAGTTTAGTAGGCAGTGTTTTCATTGGGCTCACACACTTCAGCTTGTCCTTAAATGAAGGGGTGAAGCTTACACTGCTCTTAACGTGGACCACAGGGCCTCCGCCATTCCCAGCATTCTTTTAGTGTCTGTGGCATGTCATTGAGCAGGGGAGGGAGGGATAGAGCATAAAAAAGGATAGAGAGGAGCAAAGGAATGAGAGAAATGGAGAGAGGAAGTGATAAAGTGACGGAAAGATGGCAAGATAAAGTGTGTGTGTGTGTGTGTGTGTGTGTGTGTTTTTGTTTGTGTGTGTTTCGGCGGCCTGTATGTTCAGGTGTGCGAACGCTGAGAGGATTAGTTGGATTCAGCTTTTAAAAAAAAAACAAAAGAAACATTCTTCTGGGTTTTAAGATAAAGGATTCAGTGTTGTGCCAAATTCTATATACTTATTTTATTAATTATCGTCGTCATAACTTCGTAAAGATGGTCAATTAACGCAATTTAAATGATCACATTATATAAGCTATAAATTGTTAAATTAAACCTTTCTTGTTTTTTCCACAGTTTAGCATAACAGCAAGACATGCCACTAGCCAATTACTCACTTAGACATTGAGTCACTCAGCATAACATTAACTGATTAGCCATTAAGCCTTTAAAATACCCTAATGCAAGTTGCTACATGTGTAAGTCAAAATGATACTACCATTAAAATGTTTGCGTTAAGGAACTTTTTTGAGGAAATTAATACTTTTATATCAGCAAGGATGTATTAAATTGATCAAAAGTGACAGTAAAGACATTTCTAATGTTACAAAAGTATGTTCTAATGTTTCAAATAAATGCTGTTTTTTTTTAACTTTCTATTCATCAAAGATTCCTGTAAAAAAGTATCACGGTTTCCACAAAACTGTGGAAGCACAACTGTTAATTCAACATTGATAACAATAATAATAATAATAAGAAGAAGAAGAAGAAGAATAAGAAGAAGAGTTTCTATAGCATCAAATCAGCATATTAGAATGATTTCTGAAGGATCATGTGACACAAAAGACTGGAGTAATGACTGTTGAAAATTGTGCTTGTCCATCACAGGAATAAAATACATATTAAATGGTATTAAAATAGAAAACAGTTATATTAAATTGTAATAATATTATGGTTTTACTCAATATAGTAATGTGATTTTATTCAAGCTGTAGAGGCCAATAAGCATGTGCAACCACTCATGAGCAGGAGTCTGATTTGAACCAGAAAACAACTCTACTGTTGTTGTTTTAACTTACCCCCAGCATAGCCTTTGTCTCTAGTCAATGCGACTACAAAAAGAAAAGGCAGTGGTGTTAGACTGAATGCGTTTGTTTGTGTGTGTGCACCCACCAACATAGCCTTCTTCTCCAACTAGTTTAAGAGCCAGCTTGTCTGCCAAGATAGAGGAGTTTCCATGGGCGATGTTAGCAAAAGGTCCAGCATGCACAAACACTGGAGTGCCCTGACATGACAAAGACAAACAATATCAGTGCAAACCAAGCCAGACATGCATTACAAATGACTGACACTGTGAATCAAGATGACCTGAAAATTACAGTAGAAATTGCCATGTTAAGAGCTGGTAACTGACAATACAAGCTATAGGGTTTAAGTGGTCAATCTCTACATCTGAGTTGTTGTTTTTTTAAATAAAAGACATGTGGTTGAGCTTGTATGTTAATTCCATTTGATCTTCAACTACAGTAAAGTTTAAAAATTGTGAAAGTCTGTTTCATCATCATCACCATCATCAGCCAGAAAGCATTTAAAGCTCAGTGAAAATGTGGGGTTTGAACTGATGACCCTGAGGTCCTCTGTAACTTCCCAAACACTGACAAGCGACACCACATACACTGACAGCTGAAGGGACAGGAAGGAGAGAGTGCAGGAAGATGGAAAGGGAGTACATACAAAGAATGGAGTGATGGTGAAGTCATTTAAATTCAGGAAAAGGATGGAAGGAATTGGATGAAAAGGATGAAAAGGATGAAATTATTAGTAACACAAGTCTGCCAGAGCCTTAAGACGATTCATCAAATTGATTCAGTTCACTTTGTAAAAAAAAAAAAAAACCGATTTCGTGATTTACTTGATTCGTTATCAAAAAGAATGAGTGATGGAAAGAGAGTGTATGGTTTTCCAGTGAACTGTCCTCTGGAAAAGTTTTGCAGAAATAAAAAACTACAATATCACAAAACTGGAAATGGAAAGATTGTAGCTCTTTGCCCTGTGAGTGTGGAAAAGAGGAAAGATTTGGCATGCCAAGCCAGGAAAGTTAAAACAGGAAAACAGGAAAAACCAAGCAAGAAAGAGCACAGCAGGCAGGAACAGGTTGGTATTGACTCTACTAGTTAAGAAAATTTTTAAGTCATTTAGTTTCACTACAAATTGACTGAGAATTTCTTAATAGTATCAATATTGAAACGGTTTATATATTGTTTCTAAAACTGCTTAATATTTTTTTGCTGAGATCATGATACATTTAAGTATGCTGAGATGAAGTTCAAAATAACAGCTTTTGAAATAGAAATTTAAATGTCTTAACTGTCACTTTTGATCAATTTAATGCTGCCTCATTTCTGAATAAAAGTGTTCGTATATAAGCATATATATATATTCTCTCAGCATCACACGAACAAATGGTTTACTTGGCCAAACAAATCTTAACTACCCATAAAAAAGAATACTTTTTCATACTTAAAAAAAAAAAATTAAGATTCAATTTTGTCCCTAACCTGCAGCTAACATCGCAGACACACCAAATAAGTTAACATCAATCCATCAGAGACACATTTTCTCCAGACACTCTTAACAAATCTCACATCTTTTGTCTACTGTCAATCAAATAGGATTAGTTCGCTCCATCTGTGGACACATGCATATACTTCAAGCATTCACACACTTCCTCTCTCACTCGTTCACACACATACTTGAATACATCCCAATCCCAGCAGGGACATTATAGCCCAGTGTAATATTCCCACAACCCTTTGCTGCCTGGTTTGTTCTGATATGATTTCTCTTCACAGAAGAAACAGGAAACCAGGCAGGAAAGGTTTCACAAAGCAGTTTTGTGGCTCTCTCTATAAACATGAAACTTATGCATGTCACGCACAAAAACACACGCCCGTAAACACCAAACATCAATTACTAGTCATTAGCATGTTTAAAAGCCATAAAGATGAAAGGCATTCCAACAATCAGGCTTTTCACCACTGTCTATTTCTCATTTCCAGTTTTTTTCAGTGTTCAGGGTTTGATAGTCAAAGACAGAGACACACTCCCACTGAGCCAAAACTCAAACCAGATGTGCATGTGTTACTGTAGGAGTGTGTGTTTTCTGTGTCAAGCATCTAATATCCTATCACTTCACCAACGCTGAGTATCAAGTTTGGGAGTTTCCATCAAGATAGGACAGTTATGCGTGCATGTGTGAGGGAGACAGAAAAAGAAAAATAGCACACAAGTGAGCGACTGTGTAAAAAATACTGAGAGTTTGGGGTACAGGAACAGGGAAGAGGTCTCACCTCCAGTGTCTGCATCAGTGTAGGTTTGATAGCATCTTTCATGAGGACTGCCAAAGCCCCGGTTACACCCTGAGAGAACCAAAGAGCAAAGCAATGTCAAAATATTTAGTAGTTGCTGAATGTCTTTATGGTAGGGCTGACAATTTGCAATTAACGACTAAATAAACTAAGCAATATGAGTAAACCAGGAAAGAGAAGTTTAAATACACTTTATCCACATTTAACATAGAATTATACATATATTAGTGCTGTCAAACGATTAAAATATTTAATCGCGATTAATCACATTAATGTCATAGTTAACTCGCGATTAATCGCACATTTTTATTTATTCTAAATATCTCTTGATTTCTTTTTGTCCCATTATTTTTTCTCATTTTAATGCTCTTATCAACATGGAAAAGTGGATGGGCTTGCTTTGTGCAAATGTTTTTTATTGAAAACAGCATTGGCATATACTGTATTCAATTTCACACTAACATTCTCACTTGGAGCAAATAACATCTCACACAATGTAACACTGTCCATCAATAAAATGGTGATAGAAATACTGACGGGGTACTGATATTGACGAGGGGGTGGAGATTCGAATCAGCTGTGTGTGTGTGTGTGTGTGTGTGTGCGTGTGTGTGTGTGTGTGTGTGTGTGTGTGTGTGTGTGTGTGTGTGTGTGTGTGTGTGTGTGTGTGTGTGTGTGTGCTTGACCATCAAGTGGTATTTCAGACTGGACATGCAGCGATGATGATAGCTCAGTTCACAACGACAAAACACACAGATCACTTTGGTCTTGTCAATGGAACCATTTGGCAACTTTTTAAAAGTAAACCTTCCATTCAGAATCTTATTGGCATCCATTTTATATATATATAATTATTATTAGTTATTTATTCATAAATTGAGCAGGTGATTAAAAGTCACTCCACAGAAATCACTGCTCAAGTTCTCTCTCACACACACCAAGTCATCGGCAGAGATCGGCTGGCCATTTCTGCTGCTGCCCACAACCATACGCCCCAATCTGGCCCGCATGTCAGCCAATCCATCTGTCAGAGCAAGGATAGCCATGATCTCACTGGCCACCGCAATGTCAAACTGGGTCTGTAAGAATAAGAGTGGAAAGATCACATTCTGACCAGCAAACAAACACATCACAGTGATGTTTAAGGGCAATTTCCATCAATTTGAATCGTCAGGAAATAAGACAGTGGAGAGATTTGTCAGACTCAGACACACACACTCAACATCTGCCAAGTCTGGTTCTTTATCACATACAGTAAACTGCTCCCACATGTGTCCAAGACAACCCCAGCTGGACTAAAACCGAGCTGTCCTGGTTTAACTCTCAGCTAATAAATACTCCCCCAATAAAACAGCTGGGAGTAGGAGTGGTGGCCAGATGCCTTATCAGGAGAGACGGGCCGCTTAACACACACCACTTGTGTCATCATTACTTGCCATTTAAGTCCATTTACAGCACCCTAATTGCTGAGGTGATCTGAGTCAATGTTTGCAAAGCTTGAGGTAACATGCTTAAGTGAATTGGTTTTCAATTTCAAACATACACACATACAATTGCTGTCTGTCCAAAACACATAGTATACTGTACTGTATGTCTCTCAAGGACAAAAGTGCTGTGCCGTAGTGCACATTTTAGTGGTTTTGGTACAGTGGGAGGGAGACGAATGTAAGCAAGTGCGTGGCCAGCTCAGAGGGTTTGCTATGCGCACAATAACACCTTTTTTGAAACATTTGCTTTTACTTAAACTGTTTCCCATTGAGGAGCATGCTGTTATCTGCCTGATTTGGTTTAAAAGTATTTTTTTCTGACAGCATTTGACATACTGCAGGACTTTTATTCCAGTTAAGGGAAATATACATAAAAGTAAAAGAGGGATGAAGAAAGATATTTAGAGCAGCGGGAGGCAAATAATCATTGAGGAAAAGTGACAAAACTACTGCATTACTTTCAACGGTTGGTTAATTGAATCAGAAGTATGAATCACGTACCTGGCGAGCATGGCCTTTTTCTGTGTTGGCCTGGCCAACAGTGATCTTGCGCAGAAATCGGTCATTGGTATCAACGACTGTTGGAAACAGGAAAACACAATTTGAAATCAGAATGAAGAATAAAAAGAAAACAAAATCCTGATTTTATACCTTAGAATAGTTCAACCAAAAAATTGTGTGCTCATTTACTCATCCTCATGTCATTCCATTTACATTTATGCATTTGGCAGACGCTTTTATCCAAAGCGACTTACATTCCATTTGAAGGTACACATTTATATTCTTATCACTTCTTGCTTTCCCTGGGAATGACTGACATTCTTCCATTAAATACAAAAAGGAGTAATTAAGGATGTACTAGTCACTCATTTCCATGCAATTGAATAGGGACCGAAACTTTCATGCTTCAAAAACAACATACTGTAAAAGCACCATAAAAGTAGTCAACATGACTGGTGCACTATACTCCAAGTTGCCTGAAGCTGAAGCAGCATGATTTGTCACTGTATATTTGAGGTGAAGAAAATCAGTAAATAAAGGACAAGGAGCGACACTTTAATTAATTGATAACTTATTCCATCTTAAATTTTGAATTGACAAATTAATAGACATTTAAAACTGTATATTTAATTTTCTCTATTTAGTAAATTAATAAAGCATATTTAGAAGAATATTTAAATTGTATATAAAAAAGAAACATTTGCCAATTTATATTCTATGTTAATATTTCAAATGCTTTCCTTTAGTTATTTGTCAATCGAATTGCTATTGGACAGTTCACTTGTTGGGGTACTTATGCCTTCATTTTATTTTTAAGGGTCACTCCTAGTCCTCCAGACAAATAGACTTTGTACCATTTTTTTTTAACCAAAATCATTCAGACCTGTTTTGTGAACAGGATCAGATTAACTGGAAATGCCTGGCTGAAAAGAAAGATTTGTTCATTAATCAGGCAGTGTGCAAAGGACAGCAATAATGGATGTTAAGAAGTAATGACAATTCTCATTTTTGGGTGAATTTCTCCTTTATACAACTACCTATGATAAAAACTAAGCATTTTAAATATATTGTGTGGCAAGCAAGACAAGGCTGAAGGCGCAACACCGGTCTCGACAGAGGAGCTTCGGAAGCATAAAAGGAGGAGCGACGATAGTGAAGGATAAGAGAGGACCAGGCCTGGACTTTTACAGTATGTTACGTTTTGTTTGTGTGTGTGCGCGGCAGTCTGTGAGGGGCTGCCACCTTTAATATATAAATAAACAAAACGAAAGTAAAGTTTGTGAACGTTCGCCATTTTCCGCCTCCTTCTTCCCAGAACAACTTACTTCATTACATGTTTCATTTGCAAAATTTCAGGTTTTTCATTTAAAATATGTTTTTGATAAATGCGGTATTGTTTTCTCATTAGGTTGCAATAACATCACATTGTTTGGCAGTTTCTATCTGCTCAACGTAGCAGCGTTGTATCTGCAGACAACGGCTGGAGAGAATCATGTCATAAGGGAACTAAGCTGGACATTAAGTGCAGCAAGCTGGACAGATTTTTTAGATCTGGCAGTCACTGCAGAGGAGATGTATGAGACAATCTAATGAATCTAAAAAAACTAATGACCTAAAGAGACCCAGAGGGATGGGTGCCAAGCAAAACCATAACCTTGCAATAAGCATGCATTCCTCAAAGACTTTTTGAATTTCTGTTTTTTTTCTTGCAGCCAAACTAAATGTAGGAGGCGGCAGTATGAGACAAACACAACTCCCAAAGGGCCAGGAAGATGGAGGGGAAAGAATTCAAACCCTCTGGTATTTTCTCATAGAAATGCAGAACAATTATTATAAGCCTCATTTTAAACATGTCCTGGGCAACAAAAATGACAAACAGCGGTTAAGTCTGCTTTTTGGATGTCTCCCATTTTCCTCTTGTGTATCGGTTTAAATTCATCTCTCTGTGAGAACAGTGTGCATAAACTACAGCATAACATATGGGACATTGAAAACATTTCATCTAAAGATTGATTAATAACATCATTATTCACTGTGATATCTTCCTATAATGAACATGGAAAATCCTAACGGTTTAAGCATTACATTTATGAAAGGCACAGAGAAAGTTGTGAGGATCTTCTCAAACACACAGACAGTTTCGCATTCACAGCGGGAGAGAGATGTAAAGCTGTTATTAATCTTCCTGGCCCCTCATCTTAGTGTGCACTTTTGAACCAACAAAGTAAATATCCCATCAGTCTTTGTAGCACTATCTTCTGAATGTAGACTAAAGGCAGCAGATGTTCCCAGGCGGCCACGAGCGAAATGGGAAACACCCCAATCCAGCTGAATCTCATCCCCCAGTGATCGCAGCTATCAGAGGCCACTGCGTTATAACCAGACGCAGAAGGTCTACATTTGGCATCCCTCCCAGGTGCGAAGAGTAGACCCGGAACTGCATGTGTTCAAGAAGGGACTATTCTCAAAAACTGCTGGTCAAATTTAATGACCTGGCCAGTTTGTAATGGCGTTACACTATCCGATTGATAAAGAAGTAATAAATCAGTAAACCGTAGCCGATGGCCACATATTGTGTCACACTGCTTGCTTCAGCTCACTGACTGTCTTCTGTATCATATTTCCTGCACCACAATCTCTAAATCTTTCTGTGACCCATCAAGCATCGAGGGATTCTTGTGAGAACATACCATATGAAGAACAGTAAAGCAATCCACATTGCACAAGATCCTACCTCGCTGCCATGTGATCTTCTCAGGGTCAAGGTCAAGACGGACAAATGCGCTGACCTCTTGCGGTGTGAGGTCACTGGGGTCAGATTTGTTTATTCCAAGACGCTGAAAATAACAGTGAGGAAAAGACAGACACAAGTGCACGTATTACCATGATGAAAAAGCTGATCACTCACATTAAACAAACCTACTATTGAAACATTTTATTACTGCTATAAGTATTGGCCTTGACTCAGATAAAGAATTCGGGAGATTTTTCCTAAATGGCAAATTGTGTGGTCATAAATTTCTTTCAGACCATTTTTTAAATTAGATTTCTCTCCCAAACGTTGGTTGTCTCTCTCGTAAATTTATCAGCTTTGCAAGTCAAAATGCAAGTCAACCCAATCTTGTCCCCGAGCAAACATAAACAGTTTGTGTTTAAAGAAGTCTCTCAGCTTATCTGTGTCACAGTCAACTTAACACAACACTTAAACAAAAAGAGAAAAACACTAAAACTTGTGAAGTGCTGAGACTTGCTGTGAATTATTGAAATATAATCGTAAGTATAACCTCATAAGAAAGAAATCGCTAGTTTTGCAGTAGCTGTACGAGGACCCCTGTTGGTTACCAGATGTACTGCATTCAGGTATTTACAGAGTTCCTATTTACTGGATAAGAACTAAAAACGAATTTTTAAATTTAAAAAAGAAAGAAATCCATATTTTTTCAATTTCAACCTGATAGAATGTTTTCCTTGGCATAACTAGAAAAAGTAACAATTTTAAAAATGTCCACAGGTTTTATTAATATATTCACATTACTTTGCCATGTCAATTTTTTTTTATAAAAACATTTAAAATTAGAAACCCAATTTATCTGATCTGATTAAAACCTGATTCCTCAATAAATATGAAAAACTAAAAAATAGCTGAGGGGATGAGCTAAAATAATAAATAAATAGAAATTTTAGTAGTTTTAGTTTATTTTAATGCTTATTTTGTCTTATTTAGAGTCCCTTTGGAGGTTTGCTGAAGCTCCCGTCCCACTGATTGAAATCCACTGCTCTTGTGACTTTTGTGTCAAATGATGAGGGCATTATGAAGTAATAAAAGTTACAAAGTTCAGAGGTACAAAGATCTCTTTCAGACTCACCTGCAGGCGAGACAGCTGTATAGGAGAGAAGCGTCTCACGCTATTAACAGATGGCACTAGTCTGCTGTACAGGGCCTATAAGACACAAAAATAAAAAATAGCTAAAGGAAGTAATAAACATGCAGCCTTGTATAGAACTAAATGGTAAATGGACTGCATTTATATAGCACTTTCAACAGACCCAATAGCCACCAAAGCGCTTTACAAATTGCCTCACATTCACCCAATCATTCATACACCGACGGCGGTGTCAGCCATGCAAGGCGCCATCCAGCTCGTTGGGAGCAGCTGGGGTTGGGTATCTTGCTCATGGACACCTCGACACTTGGTCAGGTGGAACCGGGATAGAACCACCAACCTTCCAGTTTGTAGACAACATACATGAACCACTGAGCCACTGCCCCAGAACTAGAAACATTCCACTTTAATTACACTCCTATTAATCAACTAACTATTGATTGGCCACAACATTGAATCTCAGGGATACAGTCCTGTGTGAAATCACAAATACCTGTACATTATGATTGTTTACCTTGTCTGATTGGGTAGCTTCATGTAGAATGCGGGCATCAATAGCTGCCGCCACTAGATTATTGGCTGCAGTAATAGCGTGGATGTCTCCTGTGAGGTGGAGATTAAACTGAGAGAAACAGAGAAAGTGAGAGATAGGAAGCTGCTCTCTTGAGATTCTGATAAATACAGCATCTGCCCAAAAGTCTGAGATCAAATTAAAAATCTAGGATTCAAAATGTAGTATGAAACTAAACTAGACATAAAAGTTGAACTATTTTGAAAAGTTAGTCATTAAAAGCAAAATGTGGATATTTTAAAAATAAATTCTTAATTGTTATTTTTCCATTAAACTTTCAGTTCAAATTGATATTATTATATTGATATAAACTGGTAATAAAAGAAAATCTATTATAAAAGCACAAAACAAAAGAAAGTGCATAGTCCAAAAGTCTGAGACCACTAGTGAATTTTTTTAATTTAGTTTCAATGTCTGTGTGAGTTCTTCAAGGGCTTTCATCAGTTGTGGCATACTAAGGGAAAGGGCTTTGTGATAGCGGGAGACAGGATGTTGTCACTCACCTCCTCCATAGGAATGACCTGTGCGTATCCCCCGCCCGCCGCTCCTCCTGCAGGGAGACAAAATAATGAAGCAGACTGACAAACACACAGCAATGAAAACAAGACAATTTGTATGAGATAGCCAGACATTAGCTCTGATCCAAGACTTTGTGAGCTGTCTTGCTGTGTACAGCCTAATAAGTGACTGATTTGAAAATATAAACAAAAGGACACTTGACTTGATGCCAGATTGATCTTAGAAGGCTGCCTAATTCTGATGTCTACATTTTGGTACAACCTTCAGGAAGTGCATTTATGATTCCTTAAATTGCTGTAAGTTATTGTTATCCATACACTAAAATATCAAACTAATGTAAAGCAAACAGACAAAAACACACCTTTGACTCCAAACGTTGGGCCCTGGGAAGGCTGTCGCAGACAAGCGAAGGAGTTCAGCTTGAGATGAGCGGAGAGGGCCTGGACCAGACCTATGGTAACAGTACTCTTCCCCTCACCCAAAGGAGTGGGAGTTATACTGAAAAACATAGACCGAAAACATTATCAACATATGCTTTCCCACATTCAATGAAAGGAGGTTGTGAATCTACATCTATTCTTCCTTATCCCTTCCTCTCTTTTCTTTTTCCCTCTGATCTCACTATATTAGACTGCCGGCAAAGCCCATCAGCATCCTCCCTCCCTCTCTCTCTCTCTCTCTCTCTCTCTCTCTCTCTCTCTCTTTCTCTCTCTGTGTCTTTGTGGAGTGGCCTTTTTGGCAGTGCAGTAAAGGCATGCCAGTGGTTGACAGTAATTGAGTAGGCCGGGTTGGGAGGGCAGTGCTGCTTCACAGCATCGGTAGGCAGAACAAAGAGCGAGGCTTAAAGAAGGAGAGTTAGGGCAGAGGGAAGGGGCCGCTGATAAAGCCAGGGGTCTGTGCATTCCCCACACACATAAAAGAGACCCTGAGCCCCTGATCGGAGCTGACCGAGCCACGCTTCACACACACGGATGAAAGGGAGGCTTCTGGTGGGCTTGAGAGCCAGCAGTAGATAAGATCCCTGGGTCCACCAATCATTCTCTCAAGGAATGTAGAGGCAGAGTACAAACGCGCACATGGACTTGAGCGTGAAAACACACACGGTCACTCTTTAGTTTGGAGTTCAATTCTCATTATTAACTAACTATTAACTACGACTTTTGCTTCAATAAACTGCTAATTATTGCTTATTAATAGTTAGTAAGGTCATTGTTAAGTTTAGGTATTGGGTAGGATTAGAAATGTAGAATATGGTCATGCAGAATAATGCATTAACATGTGCTTTATAAGTACTAATAAACAGCCAATATCCTAGTAATATGCATGCTAATAAGCAACTAGTTAATAGTGAGAATTGGACCCAAAACTAAAGTGTTACTAAACACACAAATATTGACCTGAAGATTTCATAAAATGCTTTTGACCTCTGAAAGTATTAGTATTTATCTTATTCATGTTCTTGCGATACAAAAATGGTGGCCATGACTCCATCTTCCATTAACTGATTGAAAAAAAAAAGCAGATTTACAGATTAAATAACCTGATCAACAAATTAAGTCAAAATTTTCTGAACTTTGTGGTTCAATAAAAAATAGTATCATTGCTTTAGTGTCTTATCAGTTTAGATGAGTATTGAGATATGAATTAAACTTCAATGACAGAAGTAAACATTGATGTCGCACCCTGCCACCAGGACATATTTGCCATCAGGCTGATGTTGGAGGCGGTTGAGGAGGGACAAACGGACTTTGGCTTTGCTGATCCCGTAGGCTTCCAGCTCTTCCGGAAGCAACCCAATCTCCTGAGCCAGCTGGGATATCGGCTTGGGAGTCTGTGCCCTGGAGATCTCTATATCACTGAGGGTTACAGAAGCGTCCAAACAGAGAAAAGGAGAGACTAATTAATTCTGTGCACAAATGCACAAGCAAAAGTCAGAGTGATGCATATTCTGTAGAAACCAAAAGGCAAGGCTGCTCGTACTTTGGCACGGGTGAGAGTGGTTGAAGTTTTAGTGGGCGGAGCCTCCATGACTGGTACTCCTGTTCTTCTAACCACCTCCTGCTGCTCCTCACTACATGCTAACAGATCACAATAACACAGCTACAAACATCTCAGCAAACAATAATAAAAAATAAATTGCATCTTGACATATATTCAAACAGAAAACAGTTTAATTTCTTTAAAAAACATTTTAAAATCTTTTAGACCATAAACTTTTGAATTGCAGTGTGAATATATTTAAAGATGCACTATAAATATAATTTATTTTTTATGTTATATAATTTTGGTATAACTGTCAAAGACATCAATCTTTAAATTGGCTAATCACAGGTTCTGAAGATTTGATAAACTTGACAGAATAATTTAGCCTATTTTAAAGATATTAATAGAAAGAAGAAACAGCAACAGAAGAACTCTCACCTGCATTCTAAGCGCAGCACTTAGAGGCCCAACTGCGTCAGATTTAGCTTCTATCCTGGGCTCCCAACAGCCATGGTGTTCTAGAAAATATGATCACACATGAAAAGTTGGCCCAGACTAAGCATCTAAGGAAATACAATTAGCGGTGTCTTAGGTTCCCACACTAATGAAATCTCTGTGGGTTATGGAGGAAATAGCATGGGCCTCTATATTCATTAAGTTCTATTAAAGAGATGGCAGGTAATGAAAGGTGAAGAAAGCCACATGCCTGACTTAATTCTTTTTGGAGAAATCACATGCTTGTCTTTCACATCCAGTGTAGTACAAATAAAATAGTTCCTTCAATTCTCAAGTGACACTTTACAAGCAAAGAAGTGCCCCTGAATGTTTTACATATACCGGCAATGTAAAAATCAATTGTTGTAATGTCTGCCAAGCATTACAGCTTTACTTTGAAGAAATATACCTTCCATTAGGGCCGAGCCAAGGTTGATGACTGCCACCCCTGGTCTTAACCAGGTGGGTGGGAGGCCCTTGTGGCCTGTGTCTAACAATACCACCACATCTGAGTCCATGATCTGAAAGAAAGAAAGAAAGAAAGAAAGAAAGAAAGAAAGAAAGAAAGAAATCCAATTAGTGTATATTGTGTATGAATAAGCCTCGCATAATTTATCTAAATGTCCATCATGAAATAAAGCAGCATTGCCCCCTGCTGGTACAAATAGCAAAATATGCATTAAAATAAAAATAAATAAATAAATAAATCTCCCACAGATCTAGCAGCTGACTTACCTGTTTCTGCAGGTGCTTTGAGCTCCACTGGCAGGTCTGCACAATCATGCCATTGTTTTGCAGCAAGAACTGAAGAGCCACCTTCAGAGGGCCCTTTACACCCACCAGCACTGCCATCTTGCCAACCAATGGAGCATCTAAATGCGAGAAACTAAAATGTAAATGCTGTAAATTTAAACAGATTCTAAAAAAACTCATCAAAAACTTCACCTCAAGTATTATGTTACAATAAAAAAAACACCATTTGAAGGTCAGGGTTCAGAAAACTTTTTCACTTTTATTCAGGAAGCACATTAATTTGATCAATTGTGACAGTCAAATATTTTAATGTTACAAAAAATATATATTTTAAATAAACGCTGTTCTTTTGAACTTTTTATTAATTAAATAGTCATTAAAAAATGTTTTTTTTACCACAACTGTTTTTAACATTAATAATAATAATACGAAATGTTTCTTGAGCACCAAATCAGCATTTTATAAATGATTTCTGAAGGATCATGGGACACTGAAGACTGGCGTAACAGCTGCTGGAAATTCAGCTTTGCCACCACAGGAATAAATTACATTTTTAAATATGATCAAATACAAAACTGCATTTATTGGATAAAAAAGTAATATTGTGAAATATTACTACAATTTGAAATAGCTGTCTTGGTAAGTGTAAGAGTCTTTTTAAAAACAGTTAAAGAAATATTACCAACCCCACACTTTTGAATAGTAGTGTACATGCATCTTCGTTTAAATTACTTTTAGAGGCACTACATTCAGTAGAATTAGCATTATATGTCTGTGAAACATTTTGGACATGGACATTTTAACGTCCATGTATGTATGTATGTATTTTAACAACGTATGCCAAAACGCATAAACAAACATAACACACCATGCCTGGCAAGTAGCTCCAGCACAGCTCCAGCTACAGGTGAGGCAAAGCCATCTCTCTGATCCCCCAACAACACACGGCCAACATTAAGGTCAGAGACCCTGAAACACATACACAAACAGAAGTGTTTTTGTGTGGAAAACATACAGTTTCTACCAACAAAAAATATTTTTACTAAATACGTGCAAAATACAGTATCATGTCAGATAGAACATATTTACAGTGAATAAACAGGGTCCAAAAATAACTTTTTGTGGGTAATTTGATAACTTAAACAGCTGTAGCTTACCCATCGACATCCTTCTGGGGCTTGATGGCATTACAGACACTTCTAGAGAGGAAGGACTGTGAAAGGTGCAACAAAATCCCATGAACAAGAGAATCCTCATTTAACCGCAAGATCTCCTCAATCACCTGTAAAACAGAGGCAAAAATTCAGGAGACAGAACTGCACTGGCAGTTATATGTATTTATTCACAAAAGCTATTCATTGCATTATAGATTAGCAATATCACTGACCTCCTCCTCTGTGCACTGGTGTGGAACACAAATCTGCATTACGTTTAAGCCGATCTGTGTGGACACAATCAAAACACAACAAATTCAAGGTGGTACATATCTATAGAAGCTATCGGTCACTAGAAAAACTACTATGATGTAATGGAAAATTTGCATGTTACTTATAACAAACTCACACACACTTGTATATGTGGTTTACGGGGACCCACCATAGGCGTAATGGTTTTTATGCTGTACGAACTGTATATTCTGTTCCCCTTCCCATCACAGAAAACTTTCTGCATTTTTTTGAATTTCAAAAACACTTAGTATGTTTATTAAGCCATTTGGTTTACAAGGACACAGGAAGAGTCATAAGCCATGTTTACATTGTAATACCCATGTTATTATACACATGTCCTCATGAGTCATAAACCATACAAGAACATGCATACACACATGTGGAGGGTCTAATAACAGCAGCAACCAGCAGGGGTGTTGATCAGCTAAACCTTGAGCCCTTCAATAAATCACTGTACAAAATGCAT
Source organism: Meda fulgida (assembly GCA_030578275.1). Lineage (NCBI taxonomy): Eukaryota > Metazoa > Chordata > Actinopteri > Cypriniformes > Leuciscidae > Meda > Meda fulgida. The sequence continues at coordinate 15,537,102 of CM060635.1, read as the reverse complement.
GTGTGTATTTGTACATGGAAAATAGTGATGATGAACATATGAGAAGACAAATAGTTATACCTTACTAGCCATCTTCTTATTCACCTCCAGCAAACTGTCATCTTCACCAGCCTATCATAAGTAAAAACATAGCAGTTTTTAGTGTCTGAGATTCATTCACATACCAACAGACACACACATAGCCTCTGCTCTCTAGTCACACCTGTATGATAGCAAGTGTAGGTTTGAGGCCTGGGTTGGTTTCTCTAATAGCTTTGAGCTCTTCTCTGCTCCTCTGAACAATGTCACTGTGAATGAGATGGAAACAAATATATTTATCCATTCAACTCAGTGGTTTCATAACATATTTCATCAATAGCAGCATTCTGCATGTTCACTATAACTGGCAATAACAGGGCAGAACTTTTCATTAAATGAGCATAAACATTTTTTTTTTTTTTTTTACTTATCAAGTTTACGAAGTTGATAAGCGTTTTAAACAACTTGGTTATCTATTGCTGACTCGCTCTGCTCCAAAAATCAATGTCAACATGCATCAAACATCAAATGACACTCCAACATCTTGAACCTCAGATCAAATCATTAGCTACACGTTTTAGGCCACACATTATGTCATTAGTACAATAAGACAATAAATTCTAAAATCACCTAAAGTCAATTTTTTTTTTTTTCACATTCCAAGTAGATCTTCAACTGCTCTAAATACTCAAACACAACTTCACCCTGCACCTGCACAGATTGTGCCAGTTTAAAACTCTTATGCTGGCTCTCCTGGCACACACATGCAGCATAACAATTATACCAATGTCCTGTTGCTGTGCTGTCTGACAGAAACCAATAAAGACAAATTAAATTAAATAAATATTACGAGTAATTAGTTTTGTTCAGCTGAATATAATCATTTTAAGCAGGTTAGCCAACACATTTTAACTAGTAGCAGATAAACTTATCTTATAGTTACCGAGGAGTCTATTGCATCATTGTAAGCATCTCTTGTAAGGCTGGCTGCAAAGGCATCTTTACCGGTTACTTTAACCCTTTGTAACAGCTACCTGACCTTTGACTCCATTTACAGATATCCATGACATATATAGGGGTCACTTGTAGGGTTTGATTTGGCAATGTTTAAAGTCTAAATACAGACATACACAAGTTTCCACCACAGACGAGTATTTTGTAAAAAAAAAAAAAAAAAAATGTTTTACAGGAACAGAACAGTCCGCGTAATTCTTTATATTTCTATTCTATTTCTATAGTCTTACAACTTCAGTCACTTGTAGGAGTGGTGGTCATGTATGACAGTGATTTCACTCCTATATATATATATATATATTTTTTTTTTAAATTGATGGTGTAACAACACTGCCATGGTCTAATTTAAAATAATGTATTTACCCTTTAACTTTCAACTCTAAAAGGAGGCAAAGAAAGAAATTCTTATTGAAATAAAAAAAATACCTCAAACTATTTTTGTCAATTTTTGTTTTTTTACTAGAAGATGTCGGTTCATGGTAAATCCTGCTTTACTTTTTTGAATAATAAACAGCTTCAACTTTGTTAGTAGGTCTTAATTACCTTCCATAATTTTCAGGGTCCACATGAATTAAAACTGATATAAAAGGGTGCATTTTAGTCATTTTAATTCATGACATTTTTAATAAATTCAACAAATTTCGTTTTTTTCTGCTAACACAAACACATTTAAATCTGTGAAGAAAGTCAATTTTGTCACATCCCACCAGGAGAGCGGGTTAAATGAGGAAACATTACCTACAAATAACGACAAGCTTTAACTTAGTTAAGACTAAAAGTCATTTTTTGGAAGGAAAATTTAATTCAGACAGTAACACGTTATGGATGTAGCCTGCGTTCACTGTGCTTAAATGGTGTATAACGTTACATGTCTCGGAAGACTAATGGGAGGCAGAAGTTACATCAGCTGACCGCCGAACAGCGGTAGCACGTGGAAACAAATCAACGCCAAGAGATAATCTACTTTAGTAACGTTAAGTCGCTATAAACCAAACAAAACTCTTACAATCACAAAACCATTCAGTGTGCTTTAGAAAATTTAAGTTTTGTCCGGTTAGGGACTTAATAACGTGTTTTATTCTTACCCAACAGCACTTTCATACAGCGGTCCATCGTTTTTTCGTGGATGACTTTTAAAGCTCGCTACCGTTTCAGTTGTCCCGCTGGTCGAACTTGCTTCCCGAACCGATAGATAAGAAACAGCGATATTATCAGGAATTAATCTGTTCTTCTCCGGGTTTAAAACTTTGATACCGGCGCGTGATCGTCGTATGCTCGCGTGACTCCGATGTGCATGGCGAAAAGCGACCGACAGTCTCATCGTGCTCCTGAGGTTTGGAGTTGCTAAGCAGCGCGGTCGCGGTGTCTGATGCTGAAGGTGATCTCGAGCAGAACTGGACTAGACAAATCAAGCGCGTGCCCGACAGAGTGGCGCGCGTAATGCACACAAGGAGGAAATGCACACGTAGCATTTCTGCAATAATTATTCACAAGTCTGAGCAAGAACTAATGACTCACCTACTGTGCAACATCATCTTTTTTTTTTGTTTACGGTTATTTTCTCTCTATTTACAAATCTGTAGGCAACTACACATTAGTAGCTATTCTTTCTGTTGTTGTTTTAATACGTTGTATTTTTATTCATTTGATATATCATGCATTTGCAAATAAGACATTTAGCCAAAGACTCTCAGCAAACTAAGTAGGCCAAGTCACACTGTTGGCAGCTTTATTCAAACAGAATGATTGAAGGCAGCACAATAGGAACAGTATTGTCTAATTGATGTCATCACATTAACCTGTCCCAGTCCAGCAGTCACATTCATGTCATGAGTTTTGTGTTTGTACGTAGCCTATACACTATAGTTCAAACTGTTTGGGATCTGAAAATGTTTTTGAAAGAAGTCTCTTATGCTTACCAAGCCTGCATTTATTTGATCAAAAATACAGTAAAACGTTAATATTGGGAAATATTATTACAATGTAAAATATTTGTTTTAATATATAAAATATAATTTATTCCTGTGCTGGCAAAGCTGAATTTTCAGCATCATTACGCCAGTCTTCAGTGTCAAATGATCCTTCAGAAATCATTCTGGCATGCTGATTTGCTGCTCAAGAAACACTTCTTCATATTATCAATGTTGAAAACAGAGTTGTGCTGTTTAATATTTTTCTGCAAACCGTGAAATGTTTTTTATAACACTATAAATGTCTTTACTGTCCCTTTTGACTTATTTATTGCATAACTATTTAATAAAAGTATTACTTTTGAAATAAAATAGTAACCAATCCTACTTTTAAAGGTATATATATATATATATATTATATATATATATATATATATATATATATATATATATATATATATATAGGTGAATCAACTGAATTTACTGCACATCTGTGTGTTGTTTTAGTTATCACCATATTTAACAAAGTTGTCCCTGGAACACAGTCTTATAACACAAAGAATAAAAAATACTTTTGCCTTTTGTTCAGTACAATTAGTTAAATTCAGCTAAAGCAACATGATTTTTCAGCTAAAGCAACATTTGTCACAACTTAACTTTGTTGTGTTCAATCCACCTATTTTTAAAAGTGAACTTAATCCATTTGTGTTAGGACAATCATTTTTGACAACTAACTGAGCAGTAGATCTGGAGTTCCTAGCATGCTTTGCAAGGGACTGCAAGGAGAGAAAATTTAGAGATTAAGTGTTATTTTATGTTTTCAGTAAAGGGTTGTTAGTTTAATGTTCTATTATGTTGAGTTTCTGTAATGTTTTTGGATTTTGTAGTTACATTGGTGGTGCTTGTGAGCTTTACCACAGTTTTATATGATGGTTGCTGTGAGTTTGTTTTACTCATTAACAAACATAATGTCAGTACTGATCAGTCTCTTCTTATTTGTTCATTCTAGTGCATATAATGATGAAACTGCAGTCAAACTTAAATTAAGACAAACTTCTCCATGCAACTAATTGCAGGGAAGACTTTTCCTTAAAATGAAGTTAATTGAACACAGTTTTCTGGGTGTATAGCGACCTCCTATAGCAACTTTCTATGCCAGTCAGAAAGGTTTTTGTATTATTGCATGTGTTGGTTTAAATGTGAGCAGGGACATCACGTTCCACATGAGGTAGACACATTTGATCTAATTAGGGTAATAAAGTTATCCTCTAACTTATGACATCTGCCATGAAACTTTGAATGAAACCATACAGAATGAGATACAGCTGACAACATTTTTGTATACACAAGAAATAGTTAGATCCATCATCACAGTTAACTAGTCATTCCATCCCAAGAATAAACACAACATTTCAAAATGTCAAACTACAAAAAAAAAAAAAAAAGGATTTCTGAATCCCTGTATTATATTTGCCAAAACAGCCAACTCTAAAAATGCACAAATTTCAATATTTGTGATACTTCTGAGATATTTATTGGATGGCAGTGTCTTGCACAAAATTACTATTATATGTGTTTATTTTCCTTCAGAAGATGAATGCCTAAAAAAGAAATAGCAAACAATATAAAATGGTAATACAACAACAACAACAACAAAAAATCGGATCACTTAGTGTATTTCTTTTGAACTGTGATATTGTGGCCATCTGATCGCTTCCAGAAGAACATTTTTTTAAACGGGTGGCTCCTATCATGTCTCTTGGCTCTCTCCAGCTTCACAAGGACCTCCCTGACCTCCACCTCTGTTGACTGAACATTGGTGTGAATGTAGTCTATCATCGAGCTCTGCTGTTCTACTAGCATGGCCACATCCAGAAAAACCTCATGAAGGCTCTGAATGCGTCTCTCCAGCTGTAGCAGTTCTGTATGACGGCTCTCAATCTGTATGAGTGCAGACCGTGCAGTTCTCCCTTCTGAAACCATGTTCTCACTGAAGATGTTCCACTGACCGCTCTCCAGCATCTCCTCGATCTGGTCACCCGTGACCTCTCGCCCCACAATCTCCATCTGCCGCTGAATATATCCCTTACAGGACTCTCTGTAGCTCATTTCCGCATCGTTGTACTCCACCATGGTATCTCGGAAACTGTTGCTTATGCTGGCGTACTGTGTTTGGGCAATTCTTGCCACCGGTGAATTGATGCCATACTTTTCCTCTAACTCTTTCCTGTGGGAATCCATTTTGCGAAGGTGCGTAAGCATCTCCTGTCCACTGGTTTTGATGCCAGCAGCGATAGCATTAGAGTCACAGGTATTAGAAACACTAGAGCCGACTGCACCTGTAAAAATATGTGAGTTTCGCTCCCTGAGAAGCTTCACTTCCAGACTGATGAACTGAATCTGATGCCGAGCCTCTTGTGCCTCATCAAAGACAGCTTCCATGTCAGGGTTGGTGCTGGTATCTTGAGGAGGATCATCATGGGTTGTGTTTTCTGAAGGGGGGAGAGCTTGGCCAGTTTCATGCTCTGCAACACTCTCTTTAGACACTGATACTGCCCGGAGGTGGTCAAGTCTGTCCCTCATGACTCAAGTATATGACTGAAAAGTAAAAAGTATATATTCTGTAAATTAATTAGAAAAACCAACTCACATGAACGTAAAATATAAAGTAAGCATTTTGGTAACAACAACCAGCTATTAAAAACAGAATATTCGTTGTCATACGTAACATGCACGTCCAAACGTCTGTCATGTGGAAACGTAGCCCGTTTAGCATACTCGTGTCACCAAAAACCTGTCAGACAAGACAGACTTGTTTTTAGCTCCACGTTTAAAAATATAAGCTAAGCTTTTAATTTTTCACTCTTATTACGTTTCTATTAGGCTCTGCTTCATCATGATGCAGTTTTTTTATTATTTTAAGAGAAGGCAAAAATCGCAATTGGTAGGTTATATATTAAGTCAGAGATAAAGATAGCCTACTATTTAGGCTATTTATAAAGAATGGGTCAATCTAATAAATCTGCAAATATGTACAATCAGACCCAATGTAGACCCATCTTATTATTGGAGAAAATTAAAAAAAATTATATATTAAAAATATTAAAAAAGAAAAGAAAACTGGCCTGCGTTTAATGTTTTGCAACGCAAACACTCTGCTTTGAGAATTCATATAACTGTGGCCTACCTAAAATTGTGTCCTTCTGTGTGGGTCAAAATCAGCTTTGCAGGGTACGAAATTCACGGTATTATATTCGTCTAAGAAAAAAAATACATTCACCCAATTTCACCGCATGTGAGTGATGATCGGTGATGATGTAGTTGTTACACAGACCCCGCCCCAAGTCGGGTTGCGCAGAGGTTTGTTTGAGATGCGCCTTGCCTCGCCAGAAATGTAGGCGAGAGTAGGCGGCTGCAGTGAGGGGAGGAGTGAAAAAAGCGCAGGCAAGACGGACAGATCTCTCTTCTCGCAGTGGACCAGACACCTGTGTGCAAAATGAATGGGAGTCTATGGAGCTAGACGGCTAAATTTGCCTCTTTCACCCTATTACCGTTGAGAAATCTCAGATCTGATTATAGGTTTTGCAAGTTCAACATGGGTTATATGACGAAATGTGAAATAACCAGTATGTCCTTTCGATTTCTTACAGGTTGAGTTGTTGTTGCCCATAACACGCTAGCATTCTGCGAATGAACGCTGATTGGTCAGTGAAGAACTGATTACGACCAGAGATACCGCTTGATGGCATCGTGGCATCCGAACCGGGACCAGAATGTTAAGGCGGACTTAACTCTTCTAGCACGTGTATTACCTGTGTCAGCTGTGTCGTCGCCTCGAGAGAAAAGAAAGTGTAGAGCGCGAAAACACCAAAGTGACTGAAGGATTGCCGTAAAGCAGTATCTCTGGTCGTACGATGTGTATGACGTCATTGACATTTTAAAATACTTTTTAAAGCAAATAAGTGACTCTAAAAAAATCTAACACCCAGCAATATGTAATTTCTTTGCATCTCCTTTCGAATACAACATCCAAATTACTAGACAAAAAATTATATCCTGAGAAAAGTGGATTTTGAGGGGTGTAGCTTCATACATAGACATCATATAGGTAGACGCCCTATCGACCGCTACTGTCTATTGGCACGGACGAGAATTGGAGCCGCCATCTTAAACCGGTCATACGCTCCGCTCAGTGTAATCTGTTTGGCAGGTGAAATGAACTGTCAGCGCATTAAATTAATCATATCTCACTGAATACTGAACTGATTTTCACGCGTTTTTTTTTGTTGCAAAGGTCATTCATGTAGCTATGATACAGGACATGTGGTTTGGTGTATTTTAATATCCATAGTAGGCTTAACAGTAATATAATATTCTGATATAAGATATAAAGTGACCATAACAATATGTGTGATGAAGGATATAATGTATTTATAAATCACTCTATAAATATTATAAAGAAGCAGAAACAGATAGTTTCAGTAAAGTAAGATATTTTAATACGTTGAAGAAACAATTTATGATTTGTGATACGCACATACACACAAACAAACACGTACACACACACACAAACACAGAGAGAACGCAGCCACCGAATCCACCAAACGCAGCCACCTGTAATAAAAAAAAGAGAGGAAGCTTTTCGACGTGTTTGCATCAGTAATTTCTAAAAATTAAATTAAAGTAAACTTAATCCGAATAGGGCTTTAGTCTCGACATTTCCCCCTCCCACATCCACATACAATAAAAAGGTATAGGCTTAATTTTGTCCGAGTTTATTTTTTCGGACAGATAGGCAGTTGAATGCTTATCTGATAACCTAGAAGCTCTTGTAATTATTACTTTAACAGTACTTTAACCCCACCTCTCTCCATGCCGGGTGAACACCGGCTGATGCAGTAAACAGCATTTCACAACTATTTCAGTACAGTAATAGCAAATATCCTTGCTCCTTCTCGATTGTCTGGTAATATTTAAGGATGGCTGGCGCGAAACAGACGTTCCGAAGCTTTGCGAGATCCCGAAGCAAAGATGATTCGAAACACTGATCCGAAGCGTGATTCAAAACACCCACGTCACGTGACAACGGCTAAATGAAGCGTCTAAATGTGTTTCATCAGGTGGAGTGCTCCGCCGAATCAGGGTTTCGTTGATTGGTCGGTTCGGGAACAAATCACACAGTGTAAAAGTTTTGTCAACGCATTTTCATATCGTGGGTTTTTGTGAGAGGAGTTTGGTTTTGAGATAGCGGATTTTTGGTGATATAGTGACATTTATAGTGCGATTTGTTTAGTTATATTTAGGATTTATTTTCCTTTACACATTGACTTAGAGACACACAGAATACATATAGTGACACATTAATAGATGCATTGATAGAAATATATATATATATATATATATATATATATATATATATAGAGAGAGAGAGAGAGAGAGAGAGAGAGAGAGAGAGAGAGAGAGAGAGAGAGATTAATAGATAGATACATATATTACAGATACATATAGATTATTAGATAGATAGGCTACATATAAGATAGATAGATAGATAGATAGATAGATAGATAGATAGATAGATAGATAGATAGATAGATAGATAGATAGATAGATAGATAGATAGATAGATAGATAGATAGAAAGAAATGGAGGCTCCACAGAAGAGATGCCGTACATCTGTGGTGTGGGAGCGTTTCCATTTGGAAACCCCAAATAAAGTGAGATGTGTGTATTGTGATCCGCAGCTAGCCTACTGCAACAATACATCATGCATGATGCGCCATTTGAGGAGCATTCATCCTGCCATTCTGCAGGGTGCAGAGGATGGTAGTGTTCCCCCTGTACCAAGGCCTGCTACTGACACTGCTGGACCCAAGGTTTAAAAATGTGGCTTTTGGAAATCCTGCCAAAGCCCTGGATGCTGAAAAGCACATCACACTGGAGTGTGCTTCACTGATGCGTTCAAACACATCTCCTGGTGAGTTTCAGTCTATGTTATCTTATGTAATGTGATTCATGAAATTTATACTTCATATGTGTTGTCAGTTTATGATTTGTTACTAATTGCCGTTTTCTTTTAATTCAGAACCACAAATGTCAACATCAGGCCCATCATCATCAACACCACTTGAAACACAAGACAGTTTATGGGAACATTTTGACAATCGTATCCGTGAGACCCAGATGATACACAATCCTACAGCTGATGCCACAGTGGAAGTGAAAAAATACCTCAGCGATGCGTTTTTGCCCAGAACTCATGATCCTCTAACTTACTGGAAAGAGAGAGCAGTAATCTTTCCTCATTTGTATGTCCTAGCTAAAAAATATCTTTGTATGCCAGCAACAAGTGTCCCTTGTGAGAGAATTTTTTCAAAGGCTGGAGAAATTATCTGTAAAAAAAAGTAGGCTGAGTCCTTCAACAGCAGAGAAATTAATATTTTTGAATAAAAATCTATAAGAAAGGGAGACATTGTGGCTTGATTTATTTTTATTAATATTCATTTTTCATGACCAAAATCACATTATGCAATGTGAAGAGACTACAGGTTACAAGCTTCATATATTACAAAAATACCTTAATTTAAAAAAAAAACATTTTTTATTAGCTCTTTGTAAAGGTTGTTTCAGATCAACACCTGCAAGTGACCACTAGGTGTCACCGTGGAGACGGGTTTCGGATTGATTCGAAGCCTCGAAACAAAATGGCACATTTGCTTCGACTGTTTAATTGCTTCACGAAGCCTCGATCTGCCCATCACTAGTAATATTCTATTCACAAAATACAACCAATAGTACGGAAATGTTAAGACTTACTTGTGAAAAGCACTATTTTCGATGGTCCGGCGATTAGAACAGGAAAATGCTCCACAATGCTCTGGCATCTTATCTGCTGCCACGCAACGAAACTAGGAATACGACCGGTTCAAGATGGCGGCCGGATTTCTCGGTTTCCAGCGGCCAATAGGGCATCTAGTCTCTATATTATATCTTTGGCTTCATAGACCTCCATTCATTCTGCACTCGTCCTGTGAGCGCCCTCATATGGAACCAGAGTGGAACTGCAACCAGTTCAGAAGCCGTAAGTTTAGACGTTCTCTGGTTCTGCGCAGATTTTGCCAATCTGAAACAAGCCTAATGTCCGGCAGAGTGCAGCAGAGATGCGTCACTTGAGAGATGAGAGCAGAGCTGATGCCAAGTATGCTAGCTCCAGCTCCAGAACTAATGTAAGCTACTAACCACTAACCCGTCCCATATTCTTATTTTGCCATACAGATTTAATGATCTTCTTAGAATATTTAAGACACATGCCGATGCGTATCAAGAGCCCTTAAATAATGTAATCTTCTGACGGTATTTTTTTTTATGATAAAGCCCTTGTGTAATGTTTATTTATTAATTGATTTATTCAAATTAAGTTTCCTCAGGTTTATGGTGTATTTATTGAGGAAGGCTTAAAAAACACAGCCATATTTTGACTCACCACGTAGGCTTAATGTCATCACAAAGTTTATTTTGAAAAATATAGATAAATCAAAAACGAAAAACTTAGCCTATATGGTTAGGCTATTATTACAATTCATTTTAAGTATTAGGAGAAAAATAGCTATTTAGTTTCCTGATTGCTAGCTGCTTGCCTATAGCCTGTTTTTCGTTAGTCTATTTAGTGTGGCGATTCTGGCGAACAAATCTCAATTTAACTACCGACGAAGCTTCCTATTTCTTTAGTTAAACTATCCTATAAGCAATCCTTATTTTCACTCAGTATGCTTAGCCTACTTAATTGATCAAAGTGGCTCTAGCTGTTGAATCCCTGTCCCTGGATCTATAAATCATTGTCAGATTCCCAATCAGACCACCAATGTAGCTATTAGACCTATATTACATGGTAGAAGATATGAAGACGACATCGAATTCAGTCATTTTTCGCAAAATAGAGATTATGTCACGTGTTACCGAAACAGGTCTGACATTCTATTGAGCGAACAGGTTTGGCGTCAAAGTTACGCCCTGGAACGCGCATTCCTTCCCCCCACCCATTACAGCTGCAGTGAGGATGGAGCTGCAGCCGTCAGATGACATATCGACATACGTTAAACTGGTGACATTTTGGACAAAAATATAAGGTAATGTGTTTTGTAGTGCATGACATGTTGTTGTTGTTGTTTTTTTGTTGTTGTGTTTTTTTTTTTTACATTTTCAGCCTCTATTTTACAATTTAATAGATAATTATTCAGAGGAAATATATTCGTTAGAATGTTTTCAGTGTAAAACTGTAAAATGCTTGAAAATGAAGCCTATTAAATTCATTTCCAATGAAAACAAATAGCAAAATGCTACTTTGAGGAAATTTCATTAAATTTCATTAAATTCATGTTTATTGTCTTTTGAAAAGTTCGAAAAAACAGGTTTATGTAGCCTTCTTATCTTGTAAACTGTAAAGCTTTAGTTACTCGAATTCAGTTGAATATTTTTAGATATCTTATTCATACATTTTTTAGTAAAATATTCGTAATTGGAGAGAACACCATTTATGAAGAAACAATGGCTGAACTATCAATTCAGTCCATTCAAACTTGTTTGGTGAGTAACACTAGTCAGAAATAGTTTCACAGATGAACTTGTTAGACGTGTGACTTTTTCAGTGTTGATAAGGAAGCATTAACCCCCTTTTACAGTCAGTTTCACAAGGCACACAAAGAATGAAAATGAGTTTAAGCTTGAAAACAATGACTAAGCTATATGAGGGATTGTTATGCTAAATTATTTTAGACTGTTTAGCCTACATCAGAATGTGTCCTTTCTTGTTTATTCTCCCCTCTAGCAATCATGAGGGACAGACTGGATCATCTTCAGACCATTTCAGAGTCTAACAGTGATCTGGAAGAGCTGGAATCAGAGTCTTTCAGCAATGTGGACCTGGAGGATTTCCACCAGCAGGCCGTCATTTATGACAACAGCGATGAGATGGAGTCTGTGCTCGATGAGGCTCAGGACACTAGGCGTGAGATTCAGCTCATCCGTCTGGAGGTGAAGCGTCTCAGGGACCAAAACACACGTTTACTTAGCGAACCAACTCGTACAACACACATAAAGCATGACGCCAATGTCATCGCTGGTGACATCAAGACCCGTGGTGAGGACGTTCTGACACGTCTAAAAAAAATGGATGCCCATGCCAAAGAGCTTGAAGAGGAGCATGGCATCAACTCTGCTGTGGCAAGAATCGCCCGAACACAGTACACCAGCCTAAGCAACAACTTCCGAGACACAATAACCGATTACAACGATGCTGAGATGAGTCACAAGGAATCGTGCAAGCGTCACATTCAACGGCAAATGGAGATCGTGGGCCGAGAGGTGTCAGGTGACCAGATTGAAGAGATGCTAGAGAATGGTCAGTGGAACATCTTCAACGATAACGTCATGTCAGAAGGGAAAACGGCTCGTTCTGCGCTCAACCAGATCGAGAGTCGACATCGGGACCTGCTTGAGTTAGAAAGCCGAATCAAGAGCCTTCATGAAGTGTTCCTGGACGTGGCTATGCTTGTAGAGGAACAAGGACCCATGACAGACTACATCTTAAACAATGTTCAGAAAACTGATGCTATGCTTGGTGAAGTCCTTGTCAAACTGGAACGGGCAAAGAGACATGATAAAAACAACCCATTCAAGAAAATGTTCTGTGGATGCTTTCCATGTGCAAAAAACTGATCAGAGCGATTGTGAACAGGCCTTTTGGACTTCTGTAAAACAAGCCAAAGAAAATAAAAGACTTTCACTACAACACATAGTCCTCACTACATGCCTTCATGAAGGCGTCTTTTCATTTGCAGATTAATACCTGTAAACATACAGTATACTAGAAATCACATTCGCACCCAGTGTTTGAAGTAAAAGTTAACATAAAGGCAAAAGCTTTTAATATGATGTTATATTGCAGGATAGGCTATTTATTAATATCTTACATTGTTATATATTTTATTACATCTTTCATTCATCTAAGGTGGTTTAATTGAATATGCACTTTCTAGACCCTTTTACATTAAATATCCGGAATATGAAGCATCTTCCATGTTTTGCCAATGCAAGTTGATATTTTTCTTTTCAATTCGTTTTTCTTTTTTGAAGGAATGTGCTTAAGGTTTATAAGATAAATATATTAGCTCAATAAAATATTTTGTAAATATTATTTGGTTTGTCTTTATTATGAAGTGAATTGCATGTGACAAATTTTTTTTGTTTTTTGCAATATTTCAAGTAGAATTAGTATATCAGAAAATATCGATAGGTAGGCCTATAATACATTTCCAAAATTTAATTAATTATTTCTTATTAAATTAGGCTATTCTTTCAGGGCTAACTGGATAGATCATCAATGGAGTCCATTTTTTTTGTACACAGAGTGAACTTTCTTATCCATGTAACAACATCTGACACCATGAGGGAAACATTCCTATAATACATTCTCACTCTCTCTTGAGTTTTTAGTCTCTCTTAGCTAGAATGAGGAAACAGAGACAATAACTGTCCCTATAAAGATTTAAATTTAGGCCAAATCTGTTGACAGCTCTATTCTGATTGCCTTTTGTGGTATAATCACAATATAGAATTGTACATTTTTCCTTTGCCTGCATGGACTTAAAGGCACTGGACTCTTTTTTAGATAATTTACACGTATTTCATAACTATTTAGGAGTTGTTTCTCACATAACATTTCCTTGTTCCTAGAAAATACCATATACATGCCACAAATGTGACGTGAACACTGCATTAAACATAAAATGGTGTGACAATCTATTATCGAGCTATGTTTATGGCTCACTGTATAAATCTTTCACAATAGAATATGTAACAATCAACTACACAAAATTAACATTTTCATTTGTTTAATAACAAATGATTATTGATTAGATTACACATATATAACACTTTATAAATAGTAATTGACTGTTCTAGTGCGTCCATTTCATTTCTTTAAATACTACTAAAAAAAACAAATAAAAAAGGTAACATGCTGCCTTTTTTAGGTTGAAACCAAACAATGAAATAAACAATGAGCATTGATCTTCACTAAAGTGGCTGGTGATTTCAAGTTTCTTCAGTCGAAAAGCTCACAAAACTTCACTTGGCTGCATGCAATTATTACATGTAATTTTCCGATCATCCGACTCTTAATTCTTCGTCAGTTTTTGAAGCAACTTCTCCTCCTATAAGACATCACACAGAGAAACAATGAGAACTCATATGCAACCATAGTGATAATAAGAAATGCCAGAAGCTTCATTAGTTTACTCACAGTGAGGTACCAGAAGCTTGTATACTTTCCCATTGACCATCTAAATTTCTGACTGAAAGGTGCAAGAACATGCAAGTGCAGGTGGGGGATGGTGATAAATGGAGGCACTCGGAAACCTAGACTAAAATACAGTCATGTTCATTTGGCTTCATCCAAATAAACACTTGATTAATGTAATAGTCGTGTTTTAGAATACCTGATGTCTTCAAAATCTGTGACATCCCTGGCTTTCAGCACATCTCTTCCCATATCTGCCATCCTCCTAACTGCCCAAGACAATCACATTCAGATTATTGAAAAACCTACTGTGTTAATGGTTTATTTTATTAAAAATAAATGTTTAGTATATGGCCGGTAATACCATCATGATAATGATTGTATATATATTAGCCTGTCTGATAATAATATGCTAATTATGAAAACAGCAAAACAGCTTTACTCACTTTAGTCAAATGCAACTTCAAAAATAACAATCTTACCTAGACCTATATCATCTGCTTGGAGTGACAAACAGCTATGGATATGTTGCTTTGGTATAACCAGGTAGTGATGAGGTGCACCTGGATTAATGTCCTTGAAACAAACTATTTCCTCATCCTGTCAAAGAATCACTTTCATTTTTTATTTACCTTGACATTTAAAGTACATTATACTGAATTATGTATTTGTAATATTTAAAAAAAAACATTGTATATTTATGTTCCTGAAAACAGAGGGAAAACCTAAATAAAAGTCAATAGCCTACACTTGATAAAAGTAAATTCCATTTTGTTTGCATGTACACTATTGCGTACAGACTTTTGGACCCCCCTGCATGCATGGGACATGATACTGGATGAGTCACATAGGGTGAGTTGTAATACCATCACTTTAGGCTTGTTCGAGATTAGCAAAATCACACACCCGATCATAGACATAATAAATACATAGACACCCTATTGGCCGCTGGAGCGTACGTTAACGGCGCCGCCATATTGCGGAGGGCAACTTTCCTATACCTCTCATACCGGGAATTGAGAAAAATGCCTGTTTCGTGTGCTGCTTGCTGTACAAATCGCCACATAATTGAAAACAGGTATCGAGGAATTACCTTTCACAAGCAAGACTGAACATTTGTTTCTGGTTGTATTTGGTCATGAATCTAATTAGTAATAGTAACGTTCAGAGGAGAAAGGCTGAGAAAGTTTAAAATACTAATGTTATTGCGTCACGAAATGTAGTTTTAATAGTTTTTCAGTCGACAATGTAGATGTTTAAAGCTCAAATCTGTCGTTTATTTATAAAGATACCGCCTATTTAAAAATTTGATCTGACGTTTTCGGAGTTGTGAGATTCATGCGATCACCAGGCGCTCAGCCCTCATGTAACGCTTCCCCGCCTGTATGGCGTTCCGATCGGCTCTTTATTACGACTTTGCAACATGCACTCATCTCAATGAACGTCTCACTCAACGTCTTATTTTTTTTTATTCTGCTATTTATTTCTATTCAATTTAAAACGCAGACGTGACGCAGACGTCACGCAAATCACGCATGGCAGTGAAGTGTTGAGTCAGACGTCACGCGTCATTCACGTGTGGCAGTGAAGTTATTTATTGTTTTTTTCCGCTAACACGTATTTAACACGCTATTCACAGTTTACAACACGGCTCAGTGCAGTGTGTCAGCGACGATCTGATCGGTTCTTTAATATGACTTTGCAACATGCACTCGTCTCAAAGTCTGCGTCTCTGATTTATATATACTCTCACCTAAAGGATTATTAGGAACACCATACTAATACTGTGTTTGACCCCCTTTCACCTTCAGAACTGCCATAATTCTACGTGGCATTGATTCAACAAGGTGCTGAAAACATTCTTTAGAAATGTTGGCCCATATTGATAGGATTGCATCTTGCAGTTGATGGAGATTTGTGGGATGCAGATCCAGGGCACGAAGCTCCCGTTCCACCACATCCCAAAGATGCTCTATCGGGTTGAGATCTGGTGACTGTGGGGGCCATTTTAGTACAGTGAACTCATTGTCATGTTCAAGAAACCAATTTGAAATGATTTGAGCTTTGTGACATGGTGCATTGTCCTGCTGGAAGTAGCCATCAGAGGATGGGTACATGGTGGCCATAAAGGGATGGACATGGTCAGAAACAATTCTCAGGTAGGCCGTGGCATTTGAACGATGCCCAATTGGCACTAAGGGGCCTAAAGTGTGCCAAGAAAACATCCCCCACACCATTACACCACCACCGCAGCCTGCACAGTGGTAACAAGGCATGATGGATCCATGTTCTCATTCTGTTTACTATAGTATTATTATAGTATTATACATAAACAATATGCTATTATCAATATTTTTATGATTGTATTATTGTACTTGTGATATTATATAATTATACTATTCATTACTATTTTATTTGCTGTATACTGTTTGTTTATTTTATTTACTAAACTATTTACTATTACTTCTCACTTTATCTTATATTTACTATTTGCATTGCACTGTTGTTGTGTACTATCTCATATGTATTACAATAAAGGATCCATCAGTTATCTTTGTTATTGCTAGAATCGGGTCACAGAATCACAGAAAATGCTTTTTCCACAATAAGAAAACTTTATTTCATTTAATATGAAAATAAAATTATATCTCAGTATGGGGGTCTTCACAATCCTTATCCAAGAATAAAAAGCCAGATACATAATAAGCCTGAGCTTTGACAATTCCTTATTTAAAAAAAATACGTTATAAGTCTAACGAGCGAGATTTTAAATAACTTGAAATGGAACTTTTTGTACACCAGATACAAACCACTGAAATCGGTTGATACATGTAAAAACATTTTTTGTTTTTATCCAAAAAATTACATTTTAAATTGCATTTGATTACAGTGCAGTCTTGCCCTCAGCAAAATGGCGGACGCGTTGACGTATCGCAGCAACGTTCGTCTATGTATTTATTATATCTATGGTTATTAAAGGAGTCCGAGAGCGGTCCGCCTTGATCTGTCTGATGCAATTTAAAATGTAATTTTCTGGATAAAAACAAAAAATGTTTTTACATGCATCAACCGATTTCAGTGGTTTGTATGTGGTGTACAAAAAGTATGGGCTGAAATATGTGCCACCAGAAACTGAATTTGAACCATTTATATTTGAATTTGAATGGCTAAACTTGAATAATTGCATTGAAAAACTTAATTTGAATCACATAATTTGAAATTGTATTGTTTAATTAAAATTGAATTTATTCAAAAACTGAATCTGAATTGTATAATTTGAAATTGAATTTATTCGTTTGGAACTGAAGTCCAATACAATTTGATCCTCACTGAAAATTAAACTCTCTATATATCTTCACTTTCACTTCTCACAATTCAGATTCAGTTCTCAAATTCAATTTCAAGTTACTGAGACAGACATCCGGGTAGTTGGAGGATGAAGGAAGAGCAATCGAGCGCAGATTGATAGATAGCGTTCATTGGCGCACAGGAGTCCTCTTGGGCCAATCAGCACCAATGTTTTGGAGCACAGTATGTTACCCGACATGAAACAAAGAAGAAGTGCTTGCCTGACTTGCTGACTGGCGTGACCAGTGACAACCACCATGGATTCGGCTGGGACAAATACGATAATGACTTTTTTTTTTTTACGATCTAACGATCTTTTGTTTAACTGTTGTTAATGTTATAGCTATTTTGTAGAAACGTTTCGTTTAGTCCGCGAGCATACACAAATCATGTTTACAATTACATTAGACGACAAGCTTGCACAATTGTTCTATATCTATGACTAGCACATTAGTATTGTTTCAGCTATTATTTTAGCAACGCAGCAAAGAGCGCTGGAGCTAGTCTACAAATAGCAGTGCGTACTACAACCCTTTTTTATTTTTGTACTGCCAGTGAATAGCACCGAGTGAAAGTCAATGATTTGTTTATATCTAGTGACAGTAATCATGTCGTTAGCTCAGATAAGTACCGGTAAACTTAGAAGACCTAGAAATAGAAGGCATGCGAACTAACTTGCCAGTCCCACCTGTGACTTACCTGAGCCTGTGAACCTAGCTGTTCTTTTGAAGATTGATTTTTGACCAGCTTATGCTGTGATCTGCACAAAGTTTAGAAAGGTGAAACTTAATGTTATAGTGATTATGGGCACGATCCAACTAGTTACAAATTAGTTTTTACTGTTACCATGGTATAGGAAACATATATGGCAATATTGTAACATTCATAACTAGTTGGCTTGTAGTCACATAACAAGTACAACTGGTTTGCTACTATTCCTTAATTTTGGTGGTTCCTCATTCATCGCCTCCATCACATTTGATATAAAATTGACATGAAATCCATAGCAATCAGTGATAATTGAATCTGTTTATGATAAAGCAATTACATTTCTTTGCAATGAAAAGTTCCTACTACTTTCAACCTTTACTACTTCTAGATTATTATGTTACCAGCTAACTCTGTATCTCACATCTCCTATTTGGAATATTATTAGTACCACAATAACTAATATAAATAGTAACCCTATTATTAATATATGACAATGTATAAAAAATAAAAAGGGTTATAGTACGCACTGCTATTTGTAGACTAGCTCCAGCGCTCTTTGCTGCGTTGCTAAAATAATAGCTGAAACAATACTAATGTGCTAGTCATAGATATAGAACAATTGTGCAAGCTAGTCACATGATTTTGTATGCTCGCGGACTAAACGAAACGTTTCTACAAAATAGCTATAACATCAACAACAGTTAAACAAAAGATCGTTAGATCGTAAAAAAAAAAATGTCATTACCGTATTTGTCCCAGCCGGATCCATTGTGGTTGTCACGCCAGTCAGCAAGTCAGCCAAGCACTTCTTCTTTGTTTCATGTCGGGTAACATACTGTGCTCCAAAACATTGGTGCTGATTGGCCCAAGAGGACTCCTGTGCGCCAATGAACGCTATCTATCGATCTGCGCTCGATTGCTCTTCCTTCATCCTCCAACTACCCGGATGTCTGTCTCAGTAACTTGAAATTGAATTTGAGAACTGAATCTGAATTGTGAGAAGTGAATGTGAAGATATATAGAGTTTAATTTTCAGTGAGGATCAAATTGTATTGGACTTCAGTTCCAAACGAATAAATTCAATTTCAAATTATACAATTCAGATTCAGTTTTTGAATAAATTCAATTTTAATTAAACAATACAATTTCAAATTATGTGATTCAAATTCAGTTTTTCAATGCAATTATTCAAGTTTAGCCATTCAAATTCAAATATAAATGGTTCAAATTCAGTTTCTGGTGGCACATATTTCAGCCCATACACAGAACTACACTAATGCTGTAGGCTACTTTGTAAGTCGCTTAATGAAAACGTGTAAAAAAAATAAAAATAATAATAATAATAAATATATATATATATATATATATATATATATATATATATATATATATATATAGAGAGAGAGAGAGAGAGAGAGAGAGAGAGAGAGAGAGAGAGAGAGAGAGAGAGAGAGAGAGAGAGAGAGAGAGAGAGAGAGAGAGAGAGCGAGCGCGAGAGAGAGAGAGAGAGAACGAAAATATAAAAGTAAATAATTACTAAGTAAAAAAGTAAAGAAAAATTTGTCCATTATATAGGCTACCCCCTTCGCGTATCAGGTAGGCAGGCTAACTGTTTTCGAAGCATTCATTCAATCGGTCACGAAACTGGTTACTATTTCATAAAGATCAACTTACTTCCGCCAGTATCTCAGTGTATGGATCGTTGCCGTTTGCGATCGCACAGAAAATACAAGTTTCATCCAGACTGTCGTCCGAAGAATCTTGCTCATTTTCACAGAAACACTTTTTTTCAGCCATTCTAGCAGTGAGTTCCCGGGATAAATGAAACTCACATAACGCTACACCCTCCTTTGATTAGGCTATATAATCTCTTCTTCCTTGTTCTTCCTTTAGCTTGTACCGGAAAATTAACGCAATTACATGAGCTCATCACATTTATCACAGTATCTTGGGAACTGCGCAACGTCGCCTATAAAACTTTGTGTCACGAGTTCGCCATATCATATCATTGTTTGATATCATATATAGCTACGCTACCCACAAACACCAGATTTGCCTTACAAAATTGTGTCGCGGTCAGGACGTGTCAGTAGGTAACGTTACAAGATGACAACTCGGATAGTCAGGTAGTCAGATCAGAGCTATTCTTGTCCACGGACATTATTCGTTTCAATGACAATTCCCATAATAAAGCCGTGTTCGTCTTTGCTGTTGATTAAAAAATAATGAAACTCCACGTTAATTAATCAACTTTACTGTAGGCTATAAAAAAGAGAGCGCGCCAGGTAGGCTAAACGTGGTTGCAATAAGATGCCAAAGCAAACGGAAACGTGTAAACTACCTTTCATTGTTGAGGCCGCTGCCATTTTATTTACATTACGTCATAGGGTCGGGGCTTTCGGTTTTGAGTTTCAGTTGTTGTTTCCTCGACTATTGGCACTTTTGGCCAGGATGACTTTAGGTCAAACTCAAGTTTAAAATCTGTCTAACTATACGTTTATTAGTGTACATATCACGTATGCATATAGACGAAATCTTGCTTTGATGACGCACAGTAAAAGTGATATTTACCTTGATATTTTGCTAAGGTTTTATTAGGGGCAAAATTTAATTTACGCCCTATAAATACGACAATTAGCCTAAGTGATGGTGGTTACTTCATATATAGTTTAAACGTGTAATAATTCATAATTTAGGCCTACTATACCCATTGTTTGAAAGGCTGGGTCTGGGACTAGGACAACAAAAAAAATCTTCAAGTCTTTTGAAACGTAGCAAAAAAAAAAAAAAAACAATGAATAATGGTAAAACGTTTCCAAGTTTTAATGTGAATTTTAAATAATTCAAGAAATGTAGGCTATCAATTTGTATAGCCTATATATAATTAATTTATAAACCCCATATCTAGAATAATAATTAATAATTGCTGGTGTTTAATTTTTATTTATTTTTTGGCAAAGAAAGGTTCCAAATTTCCTCACCTCGACATGTTTGATCCATTAAAAAAACTCTTACAATTTTATGACAGCATTATCGTGAACTATGAACCAGTTATCCCATTAAACCATAGTCTCCCACTACTAGGCTACTGGAAGAAAATTACTTTTGTAGGATGAGCAACATTTTAAAATTCTATTGCGATTTCATTATTTATTATAGATTGCTGAGAATGGTTCAGTACTGCACTCTGCTGGCTACAAATAGATACAGACCAGCCTTATGAGAATGCCACTGTCTGAGACACCACTAGTGAATGCTCTCACATAGTTTGGAGCTTTCTGATAACGGGGGAAAAAACTTTTCCAAACAAATCACACAGCTGATATTCTAGCTTGTCTATATATCTACTATGTAAAATGACCAGCCACATAAATCGTGATAATTTACATAAAGTTTGACACTCAATAGTGATATTTTTAAATTGTAAATCTTAAGAAAGTACGTTTATATATTTAAATGAAAGACAATAAAGGTGGTGTAAAGTGGTATTAGAGGCTGAGCCATCTGGAACATATTTCGTCGTCCATTTACCTGAATTCTCCATAAACAAATCAGTAGGCTACGATTTATTAATATTTTCAGAACGTTTTTTAATCTGTTGATTATTCTGTGTTATTCAACGAGCCCACTCCTTTCTGTATAGTTGGCTAATCTTGCATGTGCCCACTTTGGAATCCAGACAAAGATTTGGACAAACAAATGCACAAAATGATAGGCCTATCTATAAACACAGCTGACAACGTCATTGAATTGAAAGAAATTACATTTATTTTATTAAACGCCAAAAGTCCCGCTTTGGTGTGCGTGGGTTTATACCACGAGCAGCCAACGCGCGCTTACTGGACGTCCGTCGTGTATCTCACGCGCGCTGCAGGTGCGTGGAATCCTGTGACTGTATGTGTGGCGAACGCTCCGCCCCTGTCAATGCAAACGATCGAAGAAAAGTCGCGGTCGAAAGCTGAACTACGTTACTGACACATTTCAAAACTCGAAAGCTCTGAAAGAGGGCAGCACGCGCTCCTGTAGGCTGCAGTAGGTTTATCGTTTTCAATTCAGACTTCCTTGCGTTTTTAGTTATTTGCTTATATAATTGTTTTAACCATTTCGATTTAATTTGTTAATGAAACGATCTAAATGAAATATGCTTTTCTTCTCAGATATGTGTTCGGATGAAGAGCGCGCGATGACTGGGGGCTCCGGTAACGGAAAGTTGCGTCAGTGGTTGATCGAGCAGGTGGACAGCGGAAAATACCCTGGACTCGTGTGGGAGAACGACGAGAAGAGCATCTTTCGGATTCCGTGGAAGCACGCGGGGAAGCAGGACTACAACAGGGATGAGGATGCTGCGCTCTTTAAGGTACAGGCACATGGAGGGGATGAGAAACGTCAGTAACAGTAACGTATTATTTCTCCCATGGGACCTTAGCCTACTCGTGTTGCAAACAGTGAAACGTTATATATATATTGTGGGCCTTAAAGTTAAAAAGTGTCCATGGTGTAACTGTTCGGAGACAGTAAAAACATTTCACTGGTGCTCTTCGCGTGGTGGTCAAAAATGACCAAAATAAATCTTGAATGCGTTAAAGCAAAGGCTTAAGTTTGATCTCTTTTTAAATACGACACTTGGAAAATTATTGCTGAAGTGAAAAATTTTTTAAAAAGTGACTTTAAAAAAGGTGACAGAATTTTACGTTTATTGTTATGAAAAATGCTCATAAATACTTTTTTTTTTGGTCAAAAATGAGCACCAGAGGGTGAAACAGTGCGGTGTTTACATTAGTAGTGTTTGCATAATCAAATATCTTGCCCTTTTTTATGAGAATGGCATTTTTTTTTCCTTTAGCTCAAATTGTTTGATATTCAGGATTCAAAAATTCAATATTACTAAAACATAACATCGTTTTTTTTTTCAAGATGCAAGGAAAGTACTTTTTACATTTTTAGCATATGCAAATCAAATATTTTTTGAAAAGTGTATAAAAACCAACATAAAACAAAGATTACATTCCTAGAAACTTGCCACATGTATTTTATACCAGATTACTTGAAATATTTTTTATGGACATCCATCTATTTGATTGATTGATTCTCGGTTGTAACTTGTTTTCCTGCAGGCTTGGGCACTATTCAAAGGCAAGTACCGGGAGGGGATCGACAAACCTGACCCACCAACTTGGAAAACGCGTCTTCGGTGTGCTCTTAACAAGAGCAATGACTTTGAGGAAATTGTGGAGCGCAGTCAACTTGACATATCGGACCCCTATAAAGTGTATAGGATTATTCCGGAAGGATCCAAAAAAGGCAAGGGAGGAGAAAAGGCATTCTAAATGAGCACATAAGCTTGTGTAGTCCATATTCAGTGCTCTTATATTTCTTCATAATGTAAATGAAGGACATCAAACAGATTAGAACAGCTGTTTGCCGCTGATAATTTTATTAATATTTCTTTAGATATCTGATGAAAACAATGAAAATATATAATATTTAAATGTTGCAGGTCCCAGATCTATTGATGATTCACAGTCCAATTCAAGCTCACCTAGTTATCCAATACACCCACCTTATGCACCAGCACCTTCTCAGGTTAGAATCAAACATCATCTTAGTTGTACTTTGGCTTGTGTGTTCAGATCTTTGCCCATCACTGTATGCGCTTGTCATTACAGGTGTGCAACTACATTTCTCCAGCAGAGAGAGGATGGAGGGATTACCCCACCCTGTCTGAGATCCCTTACAGCCAGAGCCCCTACACTCCACGCTGGGACCCTGGTACTGTCTTACTGTGTGTGCTTGAAACAGAAAGTATACAAGCAAGTTCATGTAGCAAGTAATTGTATTGGGATATTTCTGTATGCGCAGGGTACCAGTTCAGCGGCTCCTTCTTCAGTTGCAATGCATCTGATCCACAGCCGTCACCCTTCACCCTGGACACCAGCATGAGATCTGCTGAGGCTCTGGCCCTCTCAGGTACTGTACGCGCTCAAACATAATCATAAACACAGAGACTTTGACAGGCTTAATAGGAATGGATTGATTGGTCTTCTAGTATTGATACTTCTGATACTGATCTTGTATCGAGATGATCATCTAGATGATTTCGGAGATCGGTTTGAAAAGAAAAGTGGAACAGTATTAAAAATTCTGACCAATAACTAAAAGTCTGTTATTATTTTCATGTGATGAGGCAATTAAGTCATCAACAACATAACATAATTTAAGCATCACAAAATGATGATGTACAGAATGAAAAATGGATATTAATTTTGAGATTTGAGAAAGATCACATTTAAAGTCATGATGTTACAGAAGTCACAAAATATATTTTCTACTGTTTCTATTGTGACGCACATTTGAGTGAAACAGATTATTGAAAAAGAAAAAAAATTGACTTTTTATCCCTCAGTTATTGACTGAATGGAGGCAGATCTGAATGAATGCTTGCAGTCAGTTGTAAGAAAGGGTTTAGTTTAAGTGAAATAAATTGGATAATTTCTATTGGAGAAGTCCGGCCTACTGTCACAAGAGAGAATATTGAGTTATGATTATGATGACATTTTAATTAAAATTACGGGGTAAAAAAAAGAAGAAAGATATGCATGGATCAATTCTTCACAGTAAGATCAATAACAGAAAATAGATGGGGTGAATTTTCATTTTTATGCTAACTTTTGTGTTTTTAAAGATTACCTTCAATTGAGAATTAGATGATGACAAATCATCTAAATGTTAAAAAACTCTAATATTGGCTGTTAGCTAGCTGATATGGTTCTGTTCAATTTTACATTATATTTTTTCCTCGTTGTCTTGACATCAACGGCTCCAATTATGATATATATATATATTTATTTTTTTTAACTCATGAGTTTAAAGACCATATTAAAGTTTATTTTATTTGATCTTCTTCTCGATTAGATTACCGCTTAAATGTGGTGGTGTTTTACCGGGATGCCCTGGTGCGAGAGGTAACAGTGAATAGTCCAGAGGGTTGTCAGCTGGGCCCTAGCAGAGAGGGACATGCCTTCGCTTCACCTGGGGCTCCAGAACTGGTTGAACTCCCTCATGCTGAAAGGGCCTCTCTGGAGCGTGGTGTTATACTCTGGATGGCTCCTGACGGGCTCTACGCCCGCCGCCGCTGCCCCTGCAGGGTGTACTGGGAGGGAGCTCACGCTCCACCTACTGACAAACCCAACAAGCTGGAGAGAGAGCAGAACTGCAAACTGCTGGACACTCATCTGTTCATAACAGGTTAGTGCATTGTAATGTATTCATGTGGGCATTTCAGATAAATTACAAAAAGATTATGGCAAACAAATGATCTGATGACATTAAAAACAGGTTACTTTATCACTCATCTTTCTCAGCAAAACTGAGAACCTTTTATTGTAAACCTTTATATCTCTGTCTGTTAATTAATTCACTGCTTGTATACATCATCATATATTTGCACATATCCATACACACATTTTACAGTAAACAAACACATCAAAGCTTTTACAGTAAACAGTGTGTCACATTATCTGTGGGTTGATATTTAGTGACAGTCAGTCATCAATCGAGTTACAACTCCCACTTTCTGTAACCGATTCACCGATTGTTGTGATTCTCAGTGAACTTTCCAGCATATGATGAGTACAACTCAAATACCAGAATCACATGTGCCACATTCGACCTAAAGCTCACAGTATGGAAAGAAAATGGAGAATGAGATTAAAATGGAAAAAATACATTCGTATTACAGAAAGAGATGAGATCATATGCTTTCCCCAATGGCTTGAAAAACATGTTCAATTGCCTGCCATTTACAAACGAACACACTGTAAAAAGGATGCAGTCAAATATTCAAGATAATAGTTTAAGAATTGGACATTTCGACCAGTAATCTGAAAATTCTGTCACATTTCATGCAGACATATACAAAAACACTCAGTGTTCGTATGTGTAAACAACCCTATTCAAAAGTTTGGGGTCAGTAAGATTTTTTTATTTGAAGAAATCAATACTTTTTTTCAGCAAGGTTGCATTAAATTGATCAAAAGTGACAGTAAAGACACTTATAATGTTACAAAAGGTTTCTATTTCAAATAAATACTGTTCTTTTTAATTTTCTATTCATCAAATAATCTATAAAAAGGGTTTTAACAAAAATATTATGTTGTTTTCAACACTGATAATAAGAAGAAATGTGTCTTGAGAAGCCAATCATCATATTTGAATGATTTGTGAAAGATCATCTGACACTGAAGACTGGAGTAATGATGCTGAAAATTCAGCCTTTCCATCACAGGAATCACATTTCAAAATAGATTCAAATAGAAAATATTTCTCAATATTACAGTTTTCACTGTATTTTTGGTCAAATAAATGAGGCCTTGGTGAGTATAAGAGACTTCTTTAAAAAAAAATCGTACTGACCCCAAACGTTTGAATGGTAGTATAGATCTCCATTATCTCCCTCTTCCAACCATTTGCTGATGTATTTATTGATCTACCTTGCCATTGGCTGTGAATAAACTGTCTCCTCTTCCGTATCTCCTGTAGAGTTGCAGAGTTACGCTCTGCACGCTCGTCCTGCGCCATGTTCCCAAGTGCTGCTATTCTTTGAGGATGACAGTACTGATGCGCAAAGGCCAAGAAGGACATTCACAGTGCAGGTTTGTCTTTAACCTTTAAAATATGACATTTCTTTGGTTCTTTTTAATACCGATGAACAGTTATGAACAAAACATAATGATTAATGTAGTAATTTGCTTAATTTGCTCTTGTCATTGTCACAGGTTGAGCCACTGTTTGCTCGCCAGCTTCTCTACCTCAGTCACCCGGGCAGCATGAACTACATCCGCAGCCATGAGCTTTCACACCTTCCCCCTGAGCACGCCATCTCCCCGACCCAAGATTACCACAGAGTCATTACACATCACCATAACAACGGCTCTCAAAATTGACCCTGGAGGCTTGTCACTCTGTGCTTAACCCTGGATTAAAGACTTGTTTAACCCTGGGTTAAAGCAAGTTTAAATCCTGGATTACTGGGATAGTTCACCCAAAAATAAAGATTCTGCCATCATTTATTCACTCTCATGTTGTTCCAAACTTGTCAGAAGAAAGTAATACACGTTTGCAATGGCATGAGGCTGAGTGAATAATGACAGAATTTTCATTTTTGAACGAACTATCCCGTTAAGCTATTTTCACACTTGTAATTTTGAAAGGAGGTTAGCGCCATTTTTAACCCACGGTTAATCCGTTCTGCTTATCAACAGATAATGGACAAGAAGTTAATACGGTACAATAGCTTGCAGGCTCACCAAGTGCCATACTTGTCCAATCATTATGCAAACAAGAATGTTAACCCAGGGTTTAAATACATAGTGTAAAATCTCAAAACTTGACAACCCAGGACTAATTACTAACCCAGGATGAAGGTTGAACAGTGTGAAACATGGAAGAAACCAGGACTGTTAATCCTTGGTTTCTTGTAAAAAGCCCACAGGTTTTGTAAGCTAAAGAGTAAAAGGCAAATGTTGGAATTCTACGGTGCACCTGGAGCTTTGGGACTCTAGAACTGAGCAGAATCCCACCAGAATAATCTATAGTGCTAACAGACAACATCAGACGCAGACGTTTGTCATGGGTCATGTTTAATACTGAGAAAGATGGAAATCTGTGAAGAATCACAAGGATAAATGATTGTATCATGCCGGTTTATTGTCAAATATGTGGGCTGTTTGCTGGCATGACAGAAAAGAATGTAAAGTGTGAATATTAGCTGTGACTGATTGTTTCTTGCTACATTTGTTTGAGCTGTGATGTATTACAGTTAGATAGTAAAAGCCAAAGAAATAGGATTTGGATGTATATAGGCTATGCATTTAGAAAGAAAAAAAGTATGAAAACCTTTCAGTTTTCAAACTGCAATTCTTTTATAAACCTTTTTTTTTTTTTTTACAATTCTGACAAAATTGTATACTTTTTATTCCACTACTTTTGCTTTTATGTCATTGAGATGTGCAGAATGCCTCATAATTAATGTCACTGTTGGTTTTAATAAAGAGGTATAATAAACTGATAAACTGACTGTGTGCTCTCATTCCTGAAATGGGGGTGAAAATTAAACATGGGCAGCGAATAAAAAAAAGACCAAATATGTTTTATAGGTCAAAAGTCAGTACAGAAAGTCAGGTAAGTACATTATTTATGAAAGAAATTAATACTTTTATTCAGCAAGGATGCATTAAATTGATCAAAAGTAAAAACATTTATAAGATTTCTATTTCAAATAAATGTTGTCCTTCTGAACATTATTCATCAAAGAATCCTGAAAACGTATCACGGTTTTCACAAAATATTAAGCGCCACAACTGTTTTCAACATTGAAAATAATAGTAAATGTTTCTTGAGCACCAAATCAGCATATTAGAATGATTTCTGAAGGATCACGTGACACTGAAGACTGGAGTAATGATGCTGAAATCAGCCTAACAATCACAGGGATAAATCACATTTTAAAATTATTTACATAGAAAACGGTTATTTTAAATTGTAACAGTATTTTAAAATATTACTTTCTTTTTTTTGTTACTGTATTTTGATAAGATAAAAGCAGCATTGATGAGCATAAGAGACTCCCGACTTTTAAACAGTAGTGGTATTTCAAAATTATTGGAATGATTTACTCTTTTCCACTAATCATGCTTTAAGGATAACTTTTGCTTCTACAGGAGAGGTTTCTCTCTGAACAGACACAAGTGGACATCATTTGTCTGAGTCTCTCCACACTGGTGTGGTGGGCTGACTGTGTATCTATAAATGGCTGGAGGCTATTACTTTCAGCCCCCACTACAAACACTGGAATCCCCATGAACATGTGAGGATCTGGGGTACTTCAAGCCCTCGTTTACGTTGAACAGAAGCAATATGTTATCAGCAGAGAATATAGACAGGGTGTGTATGACAGCACACACACAGGATGGTGTTTGTGGTTTGGAGACAGGATGATGCGGGCAGTCTCAGGTTGATGACATCACAGAGGAAGAGGCAGACTGACAGAAGTATTATTTATTCTTCCTTCTCAGTGAAAACAGCCAGTTTGACTTGTTTGTTGTTGTTGTTGTTTTTCCCTTAAAGCCATAATAAACAATGTTATGTATAATTCTGCTCAGCCTATTTCTTTTGAGAAGTGAATATTCGGATGAAAAAGTCTTAAACTATGCTATAGGATGAGACTGTTAGCTTTGGGATGCATGGGACATCCTGAGAAAACTTTTACACAAACAAAATTTCTTTGAGTTTTCCACTGTTTATGGGTTCACGGCTCCACATTAGCACATAAACATGTTTTGGATAATTTTCCGCTGCCTACAGAGTGGAAAGGTGCAATCATTAAAAACTTCCCTTAAGCTGTACAGCCTGAGATCAATACACCCACTCTTTCACCTGGTGCCGCACAGGGCTTTGATGCTATTTAGTCAAACTGCTTTCCTTAAATGAGTGGGTGTTAAGCACTCTAAATTTAGAAGAATAGAAATCAACAAACAAGACTTGAAGTGTTGGGAAAAAAATTGGTTCGCGTCACTTCGCAGCACCTTTTCAGGTTTACACAAATAAAAGAACGAGTTACAATGAGACAACGGTAAAAACAAAGATCCAAATCACTGGAGTTTTCTTTGTTGGCAGCCTGCAAGAGATTTTAAAGTGTCCATAATATGCTCATTCGAATTGTGTGGACGTCATTCTTGGCCAAGTGGCCATACCAATCTTGCATTCATTATTCCTATAATTCAATAAATCGCTATGTAGCGAGTATTAGCTGTATTATTAGATGTTATTTTGTGGGTTTTAATGAAAATGGCCAGATGGAAGAAGCAGTCCTCTGCAACCAGGGAGGATATTGTTAAAATTACTAAATCTGGTCAATTGTTTTTGGATATTGCTCATGTGCTGGATGTAAATGGTCACAATATCCACATAATTAACTTCAAAGCACAGTGAGACCAATACCACGCAGAATGTTAAGTGGTGTGGCTTGTCAAGGAAGACTAGGAAGCATTTATTAAGCAATTAATAAGCAAACAGGAAGATGAAAATCATCTGAATGTGGGACCATCTTATAAAGACTTGGATGGGACCTCCATTCTCCAATTTCAAGAAACCGTTTATTAGTTTTATCTACTGGAAAAAGACCTTGCATTTGCCAAAGAACATAAGGATTGGAGTATGGAAGATTGGAGCCATGTTCTCCAGTCCAACAAGTCAACATTTAACCATCTAGCATTGGATGGAGTCAGGTCTGTTAGTAGGAGATGAATGGATTGTTTTAATACCAAAAGCATGAGTGGCGCCATTAAGCAGGGCAAGGGAAACAATGGTATTGGGGACGCATGTCTGCAGCAGGTGTAGGGAGGATCTACAAAGTTACTGGCACTTTGAAAACGAACCAATACTTGGGGATCCTGCTGAACACAATGTAGCCAAGTACGGAGGATCTGTTTGGAGAATAAATGTGTATTTTTTTCCAACATGATAACAATCCCAAACACACCGCGCATACAACAAAGTTGTGTGCAGTGAAAGTGTTCATGCTCAGCATTTTGAAGTCTTCAAGTGGTCTCAGTCCCCGTATCTTAAAGCCATTGGAAACCTTTAGGAAATTATAAACCTGAATTGTGATAAGTCATGCAGGTCTTCCAATGAAGCTCATCTTTGGGAAGAACTTCACCCTCAAGCTGTTCCACACCTCTATATTTTAAAGAATGTCGGTAACCAAACAGTTGGTGCGACCCCATTGATTTCCATACTATAGAAGTCATTGGGGTCCATCAACTGCTAGGTTACCGATATTCTTCAAAATATCTTTTGTGTTCAGCAGAAGAAAGAATTCATAAAAGTTTGTAACAACTTGAGGGTGACTTAATGATGACAGAATTTTAATTTTTGGGTGAAGTATCCTTTTGAGGCACATTGGAAAGAAGTTAAGCATAACACATGCACAAAGTTGATAGTAATTGCCATGGAAAATGTCTGCTGTAGTCAAAAACAAGGGAAAACAACAAAATATTAATAACTGATTACATTGTAGTCAACGTATGCTTATTTCCTGTGAGCTTTTTGTTTTTCTATGCCTTTTTTGCATAATACAATAAAACCCATATATAATATGCTAGAGTTTGTCATTATGGCCAAATAATATTGTGATTTTAATACCAAGTTTAGTGTATTCCTCTTCCAAACACAATGCACTTTCATATTTTGACTGTTTAACCCTGAAGTGTCATTAAAAGCAAATATTGTGCAAATATCTCGGAGAAATAATGACAGGACTAAAAACGTAAAAATGTGGTGTTTCAGGCAAGTGTTGTTTTTTTGTTGACCTGTAACTTTATAGATCGTTTACATACACAAACAGCTATTGTACATTACGCACTTAAGGGAAGGTAAAAAGCTTAATAGGTGCCCATTAACTAAAAAGCTTAATAGGTGCCCTAGCTTGTGTTTTAGTTAGTTATATAATAAACTCCTAAACCACATGCCAATGCTGGGCTACACAGCAAAAATAGAGGTTTACAGTAAAGGACATCTCTCAATACTGAACACTTCCTCCCGGAACAGGTAAAAATACCCCAACACTGCTGGGGAGGGGCAGGGTGTGTGTCTTTCTGTCTGACACAAGACAGGGTGTGTTAACGCATCGTTGATAGTGTGGTCATAATAGACTTCAGCACAAAACGTCTCTTTTGATAAGGTGAGGACAAGAGTCATTTCAGAACTCAATAGTGTAATCTTCAAAGAGCAAAACTTTTGCTATTTCTACCTCTCTCCCACACACAAAATCACAATCCTGGCAATTACTCTAGCAACTATTTTGCACAAAACTGTTTGCAGAAAACCCACTTTTGTGTAAGCACACAGATTTATTTAAGTTTTTAACTGCACTGTGGTCAATAAGATGGACAAAGAGGCAGTACAACGTGTCATATTAATGTGTCTATTAATTATCAACAGACTGTCACATCCTCATAAACACAAGCACTGTTCAATAGATAGAAAAGGCTATATAAGTTGCATTAGATTGGCTTTTAAAGGTTTTTAAAACTGAAATGGTCTCTAAGTGTTACATTGCAGAAGCGTTGTTGAAATGTGGTTTTGTAAAGGTTTATCGCTTCACAGGCTGAAAAGAGGCAGGCTTGAAGCAGTTAAGCTGTAGCTTCATACTGCTCTTAAACTTATTCAGTAGCTCCTCCAAGAGTCTGAGAATAGAGAAAGTAATCGAGAGTGAGAGCGAGAGAGAGAGAGAGAGAGAGAGAGAGAGAGAGAGAGAGAGAGAGAGAGATTAGAAAATCACCAAATGTACTCTCAAATAAACAAAATCATCACAATATATCAGTACTTTTCGTAAACTTAATAAATAATCAATACATTTATCTATATATATAAATTATAATTACTGAAAATTCAGCTTTGCCATCAGAAGAATAAATTAATATTTACAGTTCAATAACATATTTAAATAGTATAATGTATAATAGTATAATGTATTTTGGATCAAATAAATACAGCCTTGGCATAAGACTTGAAACAAAAAAATCTTACCAACCTCAAACTTTTGAACAGAAATGTACTGTATGTTAAATTTTGTTATTAATTTAAATATTAAGATTTTTTTTAATTTGCGGTTATATACGGTTATCTTATAAATTGCATGATACAACTCCATGACATTAATTCATAAACACACTTTAGCTGGAAAATTATGGCATATGATATAAAACATTATCAATCGGTTGATGACTTTCAACCCATTCAAATTAATGCTATCAAAAGTCATTCTTGCAATTTCATATTTTGCACTTTCACTATAAAAAAGATAATGCTTTCCAACTAGTTCTAAAAGTTTCACAATTTGAATTTATATTATCAGGACTTGCTCAGTGATGAATGATTTACACCAAAAGCCCAATTTATACTTCTGTGTCGAACTCACACCATAGCTACGTCCTCGGCTGTGTAGCACGCGTAGCCTACGGCGTACGCTAATTTAATTCAATTCTACGTGGACTGCAAGCGCTGTGATTGGTCTGCTAGAGCACCTCCCTTGGGTTTCACAAACTGAACAAGGTCACTTGCATATGTGGCATGACATTTAATGGGTGAGCTTGGTGCTAATTATCATCATCTCTAATGACCAGTAGTTAACATTTATTTGTCAGTGTAAGGCACAATGTGATTGTGATTTGAGATTTAACTCACTTTTTGTCGGCTCCACTCTGTAGCTGTGGTAGCGCTTCCAATGCCTGTTTAAAACTAGAGCTGAGACATAGAAAAGAACATCACACACTCACAAGGAAACAAATTATCATACCAACACTTTTTGGTTAAGCCAAAGTTATGCCTATCTGTTTCTTATTTTCCATTAGTGTAAGCTAGTTTAGCTTTTGTATTGAGACATGAATCAATGTTAAACATGTTTACGTCTTACCGACTCTCTGATGTGAGGTACGGCTCTATGGCGTCTAGCAACGCACAGATTTCCAGACGTGCCTGGAGAGAGAATTATTAACGAAAAAATATATGATGGTGCTGAATTCAATAGCTTAAAGGGATAGTTCATTTCAAGTTGTTCCAAACCTGTAGTCATTTCTTTCTTCTGCTGAACACTAAAGAAGATATTTTAAAGAATATGGGTAAACAAACAGTTGATGACTCCATTGACTTCCATACTATGGAAGTCAGTAGGGCCAATTAACTTTTTGGTTACCGAGGGGGTAACTAGAGTGAAGATCCTCATCAGAAGATTCATTATTCAAAATATCTTCTTTTGTGAAGAAAGACATTCTTACAGGTTTGGAACAACATGATGGTGAGTAAATGATGACAGAATTTTAACTTTATCTAATTTTCACAGACTATCCCTTTAAGATCACATGCTAACTGCTCTGAAAAGTGTGTGTGAGGTGTGAGCTGTACCTGCAGTGCACCGTTTTTACTAAAGGAGGACACACACTGCATCAGACGACTCATTTCTTCTGCTACAGCTTCAATGATCTTGGATAAAACACGAGTAACTAGCTCCTTGGAAATCGTGAAAACCTGATAGAGCAAGGAACAAAGAATCTTTGAGAATGTCAACTTTTAACAATATGTTTTAGTGCTGAATAAAAATATATATGGCAGGGGAAATTTCAGCTTTGCCATCAATAAATTAAATAAATCTTACTGATCCCTAACTTTTTAACTGTAGTTTATATTTACAGCTGACTGTGCATTCAGTCATGATTATTTTCACCAAGCTTGTCGCTTTGAATTCTGGGATTGTCTTAACCACAAAGACAATGTGATGCTGCCTTAGAATTTGGCAGATAACTTATAAGGCAGTCCTGACATGTTGTGTCTACTTTTTAGAATTGAAAGTGTACCTATAAAGCCTGTTAACCTATTAAATGCAGTCTTAGTAAGTTGATCACTAGGTTTTGGATCAGAAATGTGACATTCTCAAGGTGTAAGATGTGTAACGTGGAATCGTTTGAAGCAGAGATTAACTGAAGGTTTGTGCATCTCACCTCAGCATGAACAGAGATAAAGCTGACCAAAGCCTCCTTCAAATAACTCCTTACACCTGAGTCAGAAACAAAGAGAATGAGAAAAGGTAGATAAATGAGTAATGTTCTTGCTACTTAAGGTTTAAACAGGGGGTAAGGAATCATCTGAAATGTAGAAGGTGGAAGAAAAATCTCATCAGTTTCTCTTCACAAGTATGATATGGTTTTGCCTAGTTATCACGTCTTTCTTCCTACAATTAAGTTGCTCAGAGAAAAAAAAACTGTCAGGCATGGCTTGCATCATGAATATTGGTTACATTTTAGGAATATTAATGAAACGATTAATATATAGGCAACTTTTCCTACGAAAAGGTACGCTGCGATTAAGCAAAATCAGCCTCTTTAACATATCCCAAATTGTTTTATATATGTTTATTTACTTTCTTTGCACTGTTAAAGTAATCACTTCCTGGTTCTCTATGCATGTGACACCCAGATTTTTTTAGTCACTATAGTAATCAAATAGCATACAATGGATAATAATGTAATAGAGTTTTTAAATGTAACCTAGTAATTAAGAGAACCAGCTTTTATTAGTTTATCAGTACAAAAATATTTGCTCTGTAATATTTTATATTCTATAGCATTATAATCAATACATTAAAAAAAACACACTACCGTTCAAATGTTTGCGGTCGGTCAGTACGATTTTATTTTCCTGTTTTTAGGAGAAGTCTTTTATGCTCAACAAGACTGCATTTATTTGAACAAAAATACATTAAAAACAGTAATATTGTGAAGTACTATAACAATTTTAAATAACTGTTTTCTATCTGAAAATATTTTAAAATTTAAATGATTTCTGTGAAGCTGAATTTTCAGCAGCCATTATCTACTTTTGATCAACTTCATGCATCCATAAAAAAAAAAAAATCATACTGACCCCAAACTTCTGAACGGTATTGTAAATAACATGACATCAAATTACTTATTATCAGTGTTGGGAGTAACGTGCTACAAAGTAACACGTTACTGTAATTCCAATACCTTTAGCAGTAACGAGCAAGTAACTAAATATTTTTTTTAATCAAGTAACGTAATTACAATTGCTGGAATTTAAATGAGTTCATTACTCGTAGTTACTCTCTTTTGTGAAAAATGAACGCTTGCAGACAAGAAGACAGACCTAATTGCTTCTGATCTAACTTTGCAGGACCTTATGCTGGCGCAATGATACACCAATCGAACAATGAGCTAAGACCTGCAAGGTTTTTCTGGTGTGTGTGTGTGTGCTTATGAGGCGCCGGACTGAACAAAATAGAAGCGAACGCCGTGAGCACGCTCGACACTGCGCGAGAGAGACAGAGTGTGTCCGAGCATAATATAGTTTGTTTATTAGTAAATTACACATTTCAGCATTAGAATAATCTATGTAGCCTATTGGTATCATCTACAACGTTTTAATAAGTTAACATGGTTATAAAATAAAACTCCAAAATAACCGGCAGGGAATGTTCAAAGAAAAAATCTTTGTTTGACCGGTTGTAAACACGTGCGGCAAACACGACTAAAATTTGGCTTAAATAACCTCTGATGATGATGTTCTCTGTAGGCTATAAAAATAAAACCCCAAAATATTATATTTTAGTAATATTATTTATGTTGGTACATTGCTCAGTATTATATTGAGAGGACTTTTTCTTAAACTCTTTACTTTTGTGAGGAAGAAAATACTTCTAGGCTATACAGTATGTCTACCAGTTGTAAAGGTGTGTGAGTCTAATTTTAATTTACACTACAAATAGTGTATGTGTTTGTATATTGTTTATTACTATTTACTTATTTTTGGTACATTTCTTAAGCAGCATAATTCATTTTTAGACTTATTTGTTGAGTCATTGTATGTTTTGTATCATCAATTGTGTCATATTTAAAAAAAAAGTTTTCTAAAAGTAACGCAATAGTGACTTTCCCTGGTAATTAGTTACTTTTGTAATGATGTAACTCAGTTACTTTTGTGAGAAGTAACTAATGACTTTTTTAAAGTAACTTACCCAACACTGGTTATGTACATTAACGTGTACTACAATTTGGTTTGTGTATTTGAGATGAAGATGATGATTTTCCTAATTGACTAGTAAACAAACAGGAGCAGTGGCAAAGCAAAGTTAATTGGTTTTACACAGTTCAACTTATGTTTCAGAAGAAGCAGGAAGTGTCCTTGCAAGTACACAAATGATTCACATAAGCTATAGCATTTAGTCAAGTATGCACAACACAGACTTAATCATACTAAATATACACACACTACCACGACTGAAACTGTGACACAAAAGCAATGACAGCAGATTGAAACTGCAGAATCAAGAGTGTTTTTGGATCCTTCCAGAACCATCTCCATGGTGATGGTCTTTCAACATTCAAGCAGACATTTTTTGGAAATATCCACTGAGTGTTGTCAATATGCACATGGCATGATTCAGGTGTGTGATACCTGTTGGTAGCAGGCAGTCCTTCCAGTCAAAGTATCCAGCGTAGATGCCAGGTTCCAGCGAGCCGACAATAGGATCAGATTTTTTCTCTATGTATGTCTCAAACAGATATTCGTCCAGCTGTCTCAATGCCTCTGTGCTGACCTGAAGATTATAGGCATGCATTCAGTTTAATCACAAATCACTGATGGCTTTCACAGATCATGTAACATTTTATCCTGCAACACAAAAGTGCTGATGACCTTAAGAAACCATCAACATCACACACAATCACAGCTCATCACACACTTCTTGCAGAATGAGTAGAGATGTGTGCTTAACTTTAGGGAAGTACTCAAAAACCAAAATGGAAAGCACCATCTTAAAAGGGGACAAATCGCTGGAATCTCAGTAAAACACCAAGATAGATGAGAGTCAATCTTCTCTGAGAAGTTGTCTAAATGTTGTTACACATTAATAACTAGACTTTTATATAAAATGATAAAGCCTTGTTCATGCAAATCTCCTGCAGTGATGCTATAGTGTTGTACATGGTTGCCAGATGTTACTATTTGGTGTTTTAAGTGTGTTGCTATGCAGTTGCTAAGGTGTGCTTAGCAAAAAAGGTTCAATGGAGTTCTATATAGCACCCTAGGGTTCTTAACTCAATGATAAAGAACGTTTTATGCAAAAAAAAGTTATATTTCAGGAGAAATGTGTTAAATTATTGTATAATACTTTCATGTTTAATGGGTTATAAACATTTTTTTCTAGTGATTAAGTATGTTTAGAAGCAGGTTAAGTCATACAATTTTATCAAAATATAAAAAAAAAAACTAAATTAATTAAAACTAAAACTATAAAATGACCTCAAAAAGTTTCTATATATAAGAGATTGATAGAACCCCTTTTTATGATATTCTGAACCCAAGATATGGCTTGAATTCCTCATTTATGTTCAGATTTTATTTTTCTCATCGCACTAAATTTATCTACACAATCGCTCTAAGCCCAACACACTCATTCACTATGATCTGCATTTACTGGAAGGGCCAACCATAACCTTTTCGCAAGGGCTTTCACGCTCTCCCCTACAGGGCACAAAAGCCACCTCGAGTGAGTGTTCTAATGCTACCATGAAAAACCCTTGAGCTTCTCCACAATCTGTGTGAGTCATTCTCACTTCAGTAAAAAAAACAAAAAAAAAAAACATAAACGACCAAACTTAGAATCACACCTGTTATTGCTTAGAAAAAAGAAAATGCCAACTGTGGACTGGAGTAAGAGGGGGAAAAGGAAGTGTGCATGTGTCTTTGTACCCTGATGATCTTCTCTGCAGTGGTGAAGCCGTTCTTCTCCAGGTGCTCAGCCAGATTGAGAAACGTGTGTCTCTCCAGATACTGACAGTTGCTGAGGATGATGAGGAGACGTTGCTCCTGCATGGGTCAGAACACACACAGCAACTGATTCGGTTAACATGAACATACACACACACATATATATATATAGAGAGAGAGATTTTGGGGTATTTTTCTTGAAAAACAAATTATAGATATTATAGATATGATGGGTATTATTATGCCTTTATTTAAAATCTGCTGAACCATGAACCAGTCTGTGAAAGAAAGAGAGAGTAAAATAGAGAAAGTAAGAGAGATAGAGGGGAAACCTGCAGCTCTTCCACTGCAGGCTAGGGGAAACCCCACGTGAGCGGCCGCAGCACTGTGCTCTCTGAAGAGAAACCTGCTGTTTTCACAACACATGACTCCTGTGCATGATACTCGAATGTTTGCTGTGTTGCAGATGGAAACTGTGACAAAGACATCCATAACGGAACACAGGATGTTTTCTCAGGAAAAGGGTTCTTCAGAACTAAGAAATAACAAGAAAATACAGTGGCCAAAAAAAGTATTTTGGAAAAAAAAATAAAAATAAAAGCATGATTTTTAGTTTTTTTGCATTATATGACAAAATATTAAACAGAATGGCATTTCGTTTAAATATAAATATATTTTAAGCAAAACGCCATGTTTCTAATTACAAACAAATATAATATATAGGTCCGAATTTACACACAAAAAAAAGTATTTTTACACTTTCTATGTGGTTGGCCTGCTAGGAAAATAAAACCACTAAAAAATTACTCTTCACTTTGCAGACGCCACTTTGGTTTAATATTTTGTATATACGGTAAATTCATTCAGTTCTTTTAAAGCCTGACTTAAGTATCAAGAAGACTCCAAATACATTATGGGGTCACTGTAAACTATGCGGTTTAAACTTTACTCAAGCAAAGGTGTGTACTGCACACATATACCTAAAGTATTACTAAATAAGCACAAATAAGAGGCATGCAATGGAGGGAGCAAGCACTTCAAGGTTACATGAGGTCTCTGAATATCTTCAATCGATGAGATGCTGTTTCGTTTTGAAAATTTAAACACATGGCCCCATTACCAGGTTTCTCTCTCTCTCTCTCTCTCTCTCTCTCTCTCTCTCTCTCTCTCTCTCTCTCTCTCTCTCTCTCTCTCTCTCTTCATCTATCAGGCTTTCAGCTTTCAGTAAAACTGTGACACTCTGTGGTACTGATACTACATATCCACTAATCGTTTAAAACAAGCTGAACATGTCAGAGCAGAGTGAAGGAGGCTGTTATCTCCACTAACTTCCTATTCTCTGTACTCAAATATCCGGTCGCATACAGTGACATCCACCTCTGCAGTTTACTTTACCATGAATAAAATACCACATTTTGGATTACAAGCATTGCTAATCAGTTCACTCATACTGTGTTTGATTTATTTAGACTTTTTTGACATGTGAAAGTGGATTGACGACTAAAAAGAGTGAAGAGTACCCGACGCAAACCAAGTCTCCCATATAAGCACCACAGCTTGATGTGCTAACTGCTAGGCCACAGCTTAGACACTTGTAATTATTTTATATTAATATGTGTATAATGAAATTGATTATATGTGTCTTTAGCACACAGCAATATGCATTAGTACTCTGAAGAGAGAGAAAGACCAGATGGAACATGGAGAAAGGTGGAAATCAGGAGGAGAGGTGAAGAACACCCTTACTGGTTTTGAACTAAAGTCTTCTTTGATGCTTCCGAAAAGATCAGGCGAAGCCAAGTCCACAGACAAACTGAAAGAGAAAGACTTTGATAGTCCACTCCCACTGTAAAATTAAACATTGAGCCTAAACATTACATATGCGGGTCAGTGACATGACACTCATTTTCGTCCTGAATAATCGAAGATTTTCAAACCGGGCCTCAGTTTGAAAAAACTGTCCACCAAATCAAACTCAGAGTGGCCTACCCAACATGAAAGAAGCCATTTAATTGTCAAATAACAAGAAAACCAAGAAACAGAAAATAACTTTTAAAAAACGTTTTTTTTCTACATAATTGTTAGACCATTTGACATTTTTCGAGTTATTAAATGAATTTGTTTTTGTTATATATATTTAAAGAGACAATAAAACTCACTGAGAGGTGTCGATGTCTCCATCAGTCTTGATGCTGAGCTGCTCGAGACATTTAATAAAGACCTAAACAGAGTAGAGACATAAAAATACTTTTCAAACAGCAG
Source organism: Meda fulgida (assembly GCA_030578275.1). NCBI lineage: Eukaryota > Metazoa > Chordata > Actinopteri > Cypriniformes > Leuciscidae > Meda > Meda fulgida. Next base: position 15,496,206 of record CM060635.1, on the reverse strand, counting down.
GAATTATATTTACAAATCCCAACAAAACGACAGATACCAGCACACAATACCTTCATGATAGAAACACACTGTTCGCAAGCTTTGTCTTGAACCACATCCAGATTTAAGATCTAAAGAGGAAGAGAGAGTCACACATTGATTGATTTATCTCTATATAATCTGCAGTGGAAAGGCTGGGGATGAGTATAGTGTGAGGGTTTGTACATTGATTTCTCCAGGTTTACACTCCATGGGCTCCTTCAAAGACTGCAGCATCTGAACCATACACTGCTCAAACCGTGCCGGCTGAAACACACACACCGTTTATCCGCAAGTTTTTAATCTGCAAGTTATTAGAATGAAATAAACTAGAATGGAATATAGTAAAAGCATAAAAGATGTACCAGTGACGTAATTCCCTCATTGTCCACAACCCAGTCTTCTTTTTTTGCAAGTCTCTTTACATCTAAACAACACAACGTTTAGTTACATTAAACCAGTACAAAAAAGCCCCTTACTTCTCCAATTATCTTAACATTAATGTTGAGAACTACTTTAACTGGGAAATCTAGCCTTCTGAAAAAGTAAGACGCAAAGAAATGATCTGAATAAATGTTTGGCTACTAAAATTAGTAATACTGCTCCAGATGTTGTCTAAGTGAACAAAACTTGAATTCACTAGAGCTGTTTTATTAAAACTATTTTTTGTTTGTTTATACTCTGAACATGAATGCAAACCCATTTAGTTGAGAGCTCTATAGCTCCCTCTACTGTTACAATTCCACATTAACTCACAATCTTGAGATGATCATTGCTGACCAATAAGCTTATCTACAAGGCCAATTACAAGAAAATGTTACTTCCCCACTTGTGTCAGCTCTAAAACTACTGACAGTCTTGTTGATGAATAATAATTTTTCAGTGAATTTTGAGCAGATATTCTGCAGAACATTTCAGCAATCACATTTGCCATTGTTTGCCTGAACTGAACTGAAACGGAGACCTTTACTAAAAGCTCAGTGAATGTAGTTTTACCCTCTTCAGTGTGCTGTAGTGTGGTCAGCAGGCAGTGCACACGGAGGTCCTGCAGTAAATCCTGAATCACCTGAAGCAGGTCATTGGGAATCTCCAGAGCTGACAGAGCCTCATGACTCAACCTGAGAGACAGAGCGAGAGGATCAAATTAGCTTTATATGAAAATACAAGGAGAGGATGGTCAAATATCATTCCCACAAAGGATACACCATAATTTCTGCTTTTTTGAATGGAAAAACAGGCTAAAAATGCCAACAGAAACAGTTATGTTAACATCCAATAACATAATCTGTGAAATTGAAAATAACTGCATGTACAATAATTCTGGTTTAACTGGCTCTAATGTAAATGCAAATGATGATGATTGTATTGACAAAAAAGAAGTCATGTTTACAGAGAGAGTGCAACAGCACAACAAACTTGCTTAAAGGGATAGTTCACCCAAAAACTAACATTCTGTTACTCTCTCTCACTTGTATGACTTACTTTCTTCATTGGAATATAAAAGATGATGAAAAATGTTGTTAACCAAACAGTTTTGGTGCCCATTGACTTCCATTGTATGGACAAAAACAAAACAAAACATTTCTCAAAATATCTTCTTTTATATTGCACAGAAGAAAGAAGAGTAAATAATGACCGAATTTTCATTGTTGGATGAATGATTCCTGTATAATATAAAATCATTATAATAACTACAAATTTTCGTTTTGTCGAATCACTTATTCCTACATCCCTACTACAAATTCACTCATGTACCTGACGGTATGGATGACCTGTGTGAGCCAGCATCCACCGAGAGGAGTTTTGGTGTCCCAGCCGCCATACTGCCTCAGCTGCAGCTCTGTAAGAGAGGAGGGTAACAGAGCGCCTCGAACTAACTGCACCAGACGACAGGTCACCTCCTCAATCATGCCCTGCACACAATCAAACACATTATACAGGGAAAATAACCCTTGAAATCACACATAGGTTGTCTCAAAGAGTGATGCAACAAATTCAATTTTTTACACAAACAACGAAACCGAAATTCAAGTTTTATTTAGCCGAAACCCAGAACTGAAACTGAAAATAAAGTTTCTAATTATCACTTAATTAAATTGATTTATTATCCAAACTAAAACTAAGTTGTATATAAAGATTTAAATTGCACATCCAAATAGCTTTTTGAAATATAAACATTTGAATGGTGGGTGTAAAAAAATAGTTTTCATGACAGATTTATTCAAACAAACATTAAATAATGAAGAGAACATGTTAAGAAAAAATAAAATGAATATGATGTAATATAGTGCACATAATGTATTTAGCACAATGCTCCTCTCTGGAATTATTATTTTTTTGTTGCTGTATAACAAGCTAAGGACACTGAATGGCTTTCTTGCCGTAAATGTAACATCACAAGTCATTGTTTACAAGCTGTTTTATTGTTTACAAGCTGTTTTATTTTATTGTTTTATTGATTTATCTGTCCGGGGGTGAAACGCTGTTTGAGCGATTACATGTGACATGATACATTTCAGTAAGTTGTATTGTTTTTTTCAACATACCTACTGATATTTATTCATGTTTATTTCATGCTACAACTAAGACCTTTTGTTTCATCAAAATGAAATTCGATTAAAAACGAAAAATCTATATTGCCAAGCTAGCCCTAGCATCCACACAGCTGACAGTTTAGCTGTTGTAGCTTACCCACGCTGTGTGAAGGAAATGGACACTGAAAGAGTCAAAAAGTGTATTTGGAGCAGCGCTAATGAAACATCACTGTTTCAGTCTATGATTTCAGACTAAATTTTGAAGCATCACTAGTCTCAGACCTTAGTGACTCATGCTCACACTTTCAATCTCCAGACTATAGGCATAAAAACATTCCAGCTGCTTTACTAACCTTAAAGTCGTTCTGTCTTTGCCGAGCGTTCTTCTTTAACTTCTCCACCTGACAGGACTTCTCTCCAGTCTGTCCAAGACACACAGTCAACAAGTCTGAGTGATTTCACTAGCCTTTATTTCTAACACTCTGAAGGTATATTTGTGTTTAACTACCTCACTAAACAGGCTGCCGTTGACGTAAGAGATCCAGAGTTTCCAGAAGTTGGGCAGCTGGCTGATGACCACGTCTGAGAGTTTCTCCACAAACCTCACCTGCTGAGGGCTCTTATAGTGCCACGCTGAGAAAATATGTATCATATACTGTTACTAAGACAGCAGCATTCTGCTTATGAAATGATGATGGCTGACAATGAGATTTTTGTGAGTTTCACAACTCGTCCTACCTAGGCTAAGTTTCAAACACATCATTTGAAATTCTACACAAAGTGACCAAATCAGCAAATAAGGAAATTTTCTGTCATTGTATATAAAGGATATACACTATGTTCAAACGTTTTTGGCAAGCAAGATTTTTTAACTAAGTACCATATACTAACCAAAGCTGTATTTATTTGATAAAAAATATAGCAAAAACAATGATATTGTTAAATATTACAATTTAAAATAAATGTTTGCTATTTGAATATATTGATAGAATAATTGCAGCCTTCGTGATAATAAGCTACGTCTTTCAAACAGTAATGTATGTTGATCTTTCTGTTATTGTACTCACAGTCATCTTTAGGCTTCTGGAAGCTGCCTCCTCTCTTCACTGGAGCTGAGAGGCTGATCCTGTTCAGAGCTGAGGAACGATCTAGCTCTAACCCAACACCACCCACTGAGACAGACAGACACGATGAATGCTCATCTACATACCTCAGCATTTAACAATCAATCATGTTTGCAAAAATAAAGAAAGTTTTGCTTGAGGTTGACAGTTCACGCTTAAATTAAAAGGTACCTTTTTTATTTAATGGGCTATCTTTTCTTTCTTTCCTTGTGATTTGAGTGCAAGTCATGAGACGACAGCTTTTATCCAAAGTGACTTATAATTGGACAATCACCCTGTGGTTAGGGTCAAATCTACAACCTTGTGGTAGGTACTGTGTTATACTGGTAGTTCTCATGCAGTACCTCTTCTCTGACAATAGATGGCACTACAGGTCTTTCTGGGCTCTTCCTCAGCCTTGATTAAATTGTTGATATAGTCTGAAACACTCAATATGTCCAGATAGAGTACATGTCATGTTTCTCTCTCACACAGATAAAGATGTATACCATTGAGCCACTTGGATGTTTACTCTCTCTGTTTCAATATAAAAAATGAGTGCTGGTGTTGATCCAGGTGTCCAATCATCTCCTGTGTTTATCTATGCTCCTCTCTCTTCTTGTATTCCCTGATGTCTGCCTCTCTCTACAGCAAACCCCCCTCAGCTCTGCCACACTATAGAGCTCTGTGGACTTCCTGTTCTCTATAGGGTCATGACCAGACCACACACGGGCTGCTCTCTATCTAAACACACACACACAGGGCAGAACACACACACTGCTTTCACTCTTCGGATTGGTAGAGAAACCATGAATTTATTTCTAACTATCTGTGTTTGTACCTTTCTGCTCTTTGATAAAATCTTCTTTACAGTTTTGCATCAGCTGCAGTATCCACTTGTGTTGTGCGATTATACACTGCCATGCAGGGTCACCTGGAGCATGCAGATCCGACAGATATCTGAATAAAAAGAGAAAGAGAATCATTAGATCATCATGAATATAATTGCATAGTTTTTTCAGGTCACCCGTAAGCCCCTCTTACAATGGCAGCTCAACAATGCTTTAATGCTATTGGGTCGCATAAATTAAAGCTTTTGAAAATCTGACCATAAATAGGATGGCCAGTTATATACAAAAATATTATACAAAATAATAACATTCTGCAATATTTAAATATTTATAATATCATATATAATAAAAAAAGGCAGGGAATGTAATTACTTAAAAAATGTATAATTCAAAATAAAATATTTACACTAACATTCAAAGACTTGGGGACAGTAAAAAAAAAATATATATATATTCTTTTATTTAGTAAGGATGCATTAAATTGATTTTCACTTCAAATAAATGATTTAAATATTCTTTTGAACTTATATAAAAATCCCGAAAAACTGTTTTCAGCATTGATAATAAGAAGAAATTACATTTTAAAAATGAGTGAGCTCCACTCGCATTGGTCGTAATTGCATTGTTGCTAATGTATGTAAATGAAAAAAAAAAATCTTAACTTAGTTGTCACTGGATGTCTTGTGTTTCAGTTCTCTAAGAAACAGAATTGAGGTTTGTCACTGCAAGTCATTTGTCACACACCTGATATAGCGTTTCTGATCATGTAAAGTGGATGGTGTCTCCAGAAGTTTATCCATAAGCAGTTTCCTCAGGGCTTCTATCCGAGTCTCCACCTCTGAATACACTACAAACACACATGCAGGACGATCTTTCAATACTCCAGCTAACGTGAATGTACATAAGAGGATGCATGTCATATTAACATATACTATCAGATATTATCAGATATTATCAGTGAACATCAGATCACCTTTCTTAAAGACTGGGACCTCTGTGTTCCCAAACAAAGATTTGGCTTTCTCATAATCATTGATGACCACATCATAATCCCCCTGGATGGGAAACAGATACACTTTCAGTTTAGCATTCAGAGATCGTTTTTATTTATTGTAGAGTGTATACACTAACGTTAAAAGGTTTAGGGTCGGTACAATTTAAAAAACTTTTTTATTTTTTTTATTTAAATGTAAGTTTTTAAATTTTATTTTAAAATGTCATTTATTCCTGTGGAGGGAAAGCTGAATTTTCAGCATCATTACTCCGGTCTTCAGTGTCACATGATCCTTCAGAAATCATTCTAATATGATGATTTAATGCTCAAGAAACATTTCTTATTATTATCATTGTTAAAAACAGTTGTGCTGCTTAATATTTTTGTTAAAAAAAAAATTGTATTCTTTGTAAAATAGAAAATGAGAAAAAAAACAGCAATTATTTGAAATACAAATCATTTGAAAGATTCTAAATTATTTTACTGTCTCTTTTAATCAAGCTAGGGCATCCTTGCTGAATAAAGGTATTATTATTATTATTTTGTTTTTGTTAAATCTTACCGACCCCACAGTATTATAGTTGTGTAGGTGAGGGAGAGAGAGAGAGAGAGAGAGAGAGAGAGAGAGAGAGAGAGAGTGATAGTGTGAGTGAGTGAGTGAGTGAGAGTGTGTGTGAGTGAGTGAGTGAGTGAGAGAGAGAGAGAGTGAGAGTGATAGTGTGAGTGAGTGAGTGAGTGAGTGAGAGTGTGTGTGAGTGAGTGAGTGAGTGAGAGAGAGAGAGAGTGAGAGTGATAGTGTGAGTGAGTGAGTGAGTGAGTGAGTGAGAGAGAGTGAGAGTGATAGTGTGAGTGAGTGAGTGAGTGAGTGAGAGAGAGAGTGAGAGTGAGAGAGTGTGAGTGAGTGAGTGAGAGAGAGAGAGACGGAGAGAGAGAGAGAGAGAGAGAGAGAGAGTGTGAGTGTGTGTGTGTGTGTGTGTGTGTGTGTGTGTGTGTGTGTGTGTGTGTGTGTGTGTGTGTGTGTGTGTGTGTGTGTGTGTGTGTTTGTGTGTGATGCCACCTTCTGGATGTTGCGTTCAATGTTGAGTGGCAGGTTAAACAAAAATTTGAATCTCTGGAGAACATTGAGAGCGTTGCGTGTTGAGTCGGCCTTGTCCTTTCTGCCCAACACTTCTTGAAACAGGGTGTCAGCAGTTTCACTTGCTCCTGAGAGGAATGAGCAAATGGAAAGAAATGAGAAAAGGGTGTAAAAGGATAACAGCTGATAAAAAGTGGTTTAATCATCCTTCCTCAGTTTCAAATAAATTCAAGATCTCTTCTTGGGTGGTCAGATCTATTATGGATTCCCTTTGTCCGATTTAATAAGAACCAGCCTCCTGACCACTATAAAAGTCTGACCAGACTTTTTTTCCACCAATGAGTCTGTTTGTGATTGGCTGAGAGAGTCAAAGGCAATAAGTGGCTTTGGTAAGAACATACATCTAAATGTACACGTAAAGACGGGTGGTGAGGAGGAAGAGGAGGGGTTGGCGATGAAAGCATGTCAGTGTGTGTGACTGGTTTATTTGTGTGGCCCGCAGGAAACGAGCGTGTTTATTGACCCACCGTCACATGAGAGAATTGACATGGAGATATGATTGGGATATGAGTGGTCTCAAACACTCGCACACGCACTCACAGAAACACGCCAAGGTCTGCATGAAATGTGTGGCTTTGATGGTCTAAAGAGAATGCATATGCAACTCTGATCCTAAATTTAGCTGCTTTGTGTAATCGTGTGCGATTCTGACCATGTGTTTGGTTTTATGTCTTACTGTTAAGAACATTCTCTAGTCGCTGGGTCATAGAGCCCTCCACCTTCTCAGTGCCGTCTGATTCAAGCTTCTGATGGATAGCTAGACAAAGAAAGGAGGAGAAAAAAAAGGAAATGTTTGACAGGGTTTAGACTACCGTTTGGGGTCAGTAATCTTTTTTTAGGAATTAATATTATTCAGCAAAGATGCATTCAGATGATCAAAAAGAACAGAAAAGACATTTATAAATGTTAAAAATCTTTTCTATTAAAAAATGCTGTTCTTTTAAACATTCTATTATATAGTCTGAACAAACACTGCGTATCTGCAGTTTAAAAATATATAATTTAAGACTTTAAGACCCTTTTTAAGACAAGTTTACCTGAACAAACAAGAAAGAAAGGAAAAAAGAAAGAAAGACAATTGTTAATAAATGTAGAGCTTTTAATTTCAAACAAGCCAGAAAGACAATAAAGACTCTTATTTTGTATAGAAATTTCTATGCTTTACTACGGACTACTACAAGCTGCTCAGATGAGTGAGATAAAATATTCACTCTTACAACCATCTATAGTATTTTACAATATAAACACCATAATGTAAACACTGTCATCATTCATCAACCGTAGACCATAGGCAATCACTTGCCAAAAATATGCGGTATTCATTAGTTGTGAACTATTCTGAAACCACAAGACGGTATTATGTGCAACAGTGCAATGTTTGGACTTTGAACATGCAGCGCTCAAATTTATTTAAATCAATCATAGCCTATTGAAGTTTAATAATCACATTAGAATGTGATAAAAAAAACTGAATTTAAGAGACCCTGCAAACTGATAAGATTTCATCATTGGCATTACAACAGTGCAGATAGTCAGTTCTAAAGCACAAATCTAATATGTATGTATATACTATATATATATATATATATATAGTATATATATATATATATATACATTATATATATATATATATATATATACACATATTCCATTAAATTGGAATAAAAACGACAAAAACTAAATGAAGTCTATTTTTTCTCTCCACATCTGGATTTGGGAAACTTCTGTACACAATGACGTCAGGACTAACCCCCGGCTCCCCCTGGGGTCCGGAATGCTGTGTGGTACGCTTCCTCTGTCTCCGAGGTATGTTTTGACTTCTGCCTGGTAAGTTTTGGGAGTCTTCTCTGGGAATCAGTGCAGCTTCCGTTTGCTGCTCTCTCGTTTCCTCCCAGCACAATGACAACCTTATTACAACCTCATCTAAACATTTTGACAACCACGCCTTGTTATCCGTCCCCATGCCTGTCAATCACATAGACACGCAGTGCTAAGAATAGCTCTTCTGTTTGACTCAAGACAAGTGACCCGAGACAAGTCCTACACACAAAAATATCCATTTTGTGACATTGACCTCTGATGAGAGCAGTTTGAGAAAACACATACACCTGTGCACCTAATTTTGTTAAATTTCAGATCTAGTATTCATAGTGTCTATTTGAGCTTTACCTTTAATGCTCATTATACAAGCACCAACCCAGAGAGTTAGCTGACACAATTTACTGAAAGTATCTCCATTCTGATGGGATTTATGTTATGTAATTTAAGCCTGAGTTACAATAACATATTTGGTAGGGACTGGGACATTATCAGGAGTTGCATTTGTCTAAATGTGGGTGTTAAAAAGTTGTCAAAAAAGGTCTAAATCCAGACAGTTCAATAAGAAATTAAGTTTAGTTTGCAGTATTCGATGAAAGTCAAAACTGTTAAATAATACATTTTGTGGGAATAAAATAATTTATTACTATGAAAAATGTTTCTATCCAGACATGATTTCATTGATCAGAGCACTCGAGGGGAAAAATACAGTATGTAATTTGGATCGTAATTTTACACTGATGTTCAGTATAAAATTTGTTCGCCTCAAAATGTGTTACAACTATACTGTACAGTCAATATTCACAAATAAACTTAAATTATGATCAATGGTCATTACAATATTGTGTTTACGGGATGAGTTATTTTAACACAATAATTCCAGCATGACCTAAAGCAACAAAATCCTCATGGAAATAATCCAGTCCCACCCTATATTACTTCCCAGTGAATATTCTTTTTCTTTGAGAAATGCTTCTGTTTCCTTTAGTCGAATGCATGAATAATATTTCAGGCTGTCTTTGAAATAATTTACTAGGTTGTGTTTATATGCATTTAAAAACCAAGCATACGTACATGCAAGAGCATCCTGAGCCTCAAAGAAAGTGCTGAGACCTCCTTTCACGTAGGCCAGACTGCCCTCATTCTTCTTACTAGCTTGTTTCTTAAGATTTCCAACTGCCACACGCAGATGATCAAAACTACAACAGCAACAAACATTAACACCACATTACACACAAATCTATTATGGCAGATTAAAAGATGGACAGACGGTAAATAGACCAACCCGGTTGAAGAATGGTTCTCGATGAGATACCAGGTGGCAGAGAAATTCTCACTGGTGAAGTCTCCACTCATACCAGGGAACATGTTCTCCAGATCCTTCAGAGGAACCTTCCCTCTGAAGAACAGAAGAAAGAGTTAGACACACAGAGACCCATCATGCCAAACACCACAGATCATAGACCTGCTCTACAACACCACAGATGATAGAGAAAAAACAGACAGGGTACAGACCAGATCTGTCCGGATATAAACAGCATTACATAAGCTTAGCCAACCCATTGTGTCTTGTGATGTGGCACAGAATACACTGATGAAATGCATATGGTTCATATCGAAACTTTGGGGTCAGTAAGCATTTTTAATTCTGCATGGTCCCGTTTAATAAATCAAAAGTGACAGTAAAGACAGTTATAATGTTACAAAAAAAATCTATTTCAAATAGATGCTATTTTGAACTTTCTATTTATCAAAGAATCCTAAAAAATATTTATAATTAAAATATATAATTTCATTCTTTGTACTTTTTTTTTTTTTTTTTTTTTTTAATGCAGCCTTGGTGAGCATAAGAGACTTTAAAAATTATTTAAAAAAATCGTCCCGACCCTAAACTTTTAAAAAGTAGTGTACTCATCTGAATATATCAATAGAAATAAGTAAAAGGTTGCTGCAGAGGTCAGGGAAAGGAAGATTTTCACTTCCTATCAAAGGAAATAGTGTACCAATGACATCACCCAGGTAGAAGACATACACACAATGGGCTGTCTCTACTTTCTGCTGAACCTCCTTCCTTATAAACACAGAGGTCCACTTCTATAAACACAGAGCAGTGCTTTTTGGGAGAAGTGTGTGAGGAAATGCATTTGTTTTGGTCTATGTGAGTGCGTGTTTTAACCAGACAGTCAAAAATGAAGCACATAAGTGTGAGAGTGGAGCACAGCACTGTGTGTACTCTGTAACTGGAGGTGTAAATGTAATACTTTGTAAGTTCATAAGAGGGCAACAAAAACTCAATTGGGAATGTTTCTGTACTTGTCAAAGTCGATGCCCAAAGGGTTGGCCGGCCTCAATGAGAGAGGAGAGATGCCTTTGTTCCGATCAGTCCTCATGTCATAGTAATTCAACTCATCAACCCAGACCGCAGACTGATCCAGAATACCTAAACATACAAAAACATGCACATACTCATTGGTTGAGCACTTAAAATCCATTGCCATCTTCAAAGAGCATGTGTGTACATTTAAAGAGTGTATAATCAATCAAACCGAAATTGTGATTTTGCCTATAACGGAAATTGAGTGTGTTTACATCCACAACACTATGTTGATAACTCAAGAAAACCATGTTTATGTGAGATCGAAAATTATCAAGATTTTCTTTGATTTGACATAAAAACAAACGTTTTCATGAACAAGACTTCAATTGGGATAAAACCAGGTGCGCCAATCGTTTTTTGATTAAGCAGACCTTTCCGGTAAATAAAGGACACAGTTTAAGGCGTTTACGTGACCTTACAAGATGTCAGGCTATTAAGCATAATTGGTGTTAGATTGGCAGTGTAAGATAGATCTCACAGAGTGTGCGTATGTGAGTTTGAGGGCACTATGAATGTGTCTCACCGATCCTCTCGGGTTTGAGCAGTTTGAAGGAGACAGTGGACGTCCCCAGGCCTCCACTCTTGGTGGTGACGATGATCTCGCCCTTGTCATCTTTAGCAGGACCAACTCGACACACTATCTTGCTAGCTGACATCCATTCTGCTGTCAGCAAACAGTTATGACCACAGATAGACAGACCTGTGGTGTGGGAGATGGACAATGACCAAGAGAAAAAGAAGTCAATCAAATGGCCAATTTTACCTCAATTTAAAGATGATTTAATCTATCTGTCCAGGCCAAATAAAAAAAAAATCATATTTTAGTTTATATTGTGGATCATGTTTGGGAACGTCAAAGTAAAAAAAAAAGTGTGTTAGATATAACCATCAATAAAGAAAAAATCCCTTATTGTAGCTGTTTGTCTGAACAAAGCATTATAGCTTATTTACAGATCCATTGAGTTGCAATAAATATATAATAACGCATCTATTTAAATCCCTATTCAAAACACCCAAAGTACTGATTCATTCATTTTTTCCCAGATTTCACAAACTGATCACTCCTGCATGAAGAAACTC